>CM060601.1:31892459-33092459 GCA_030578255.1 Tiaroga cobitis | reverse complement strand
CGTCATAAGGTATCCTTGAGAGTTAAACAAATGACAAACTAAAACAATGCCCTTTTCAAACCAACATTTTAGAAAAATACTTTTGTGTTTATACAAAATACAACGGTTATTCCAGATAAAACAACGCTGCGGAGAGAAGTTGTGCTTGTAGATCAGCTTCCAGGCCAATAATGCTTGAGCATGAAAGGCAGAGAGTTTCACCGGCAATTTGTCAATTTTATAATCACACATCAGTAAAAAAGAAAGTTGGTCAAAAATAAAATTAGGAATAAAATTCCACAGAGAATGTTTATTCAAACAAAATTTTAACCAATTAATTTTGAAGGTATTATTTAAAGTATCAAAATCTAAAAAATCCAGTCCGCCACTTTTAAGTGAATTTAAAATAACAGATTTACGGATGTAGTGCACACGATTCTTCCAAAGAAAATTAAACAAAATCTGATCAATAGTTTTGATAGTCTTATTGTCTAAATGTATAGATGAAGCAATATAGGTTAATCTGGAAATCCCTTCCGCTTTTGACAGAAGGACTCTACCTCTGAGGGACAAGTCCCTTAATAACCAGAGATTAAATTTGCTTTTAATCTTTTCAAGAGCAGGATTAAAATTAAGAGAAACTTTATCTTGCTCACTCTTCGAGACAACAACACCCAAATAATTAACAGCTTCTTTAACAGGGATACCACCAATAGGTACAAGAGGGGAGCTTTTCAAGGCTAAAATTTCACATTTTTTAATATTAAGGTGAAGACCTGAGGCATTAGAAAACAACCGAATACTTTTAATCGCCTGATGAACCTGACTGGAGTTTTTTAAAAATAAGGCTGTGTCATCAGCTAGTTGACTAATTAAGATAGTTCTACCGGCAATACGAATTCCTTCTATCTTACTATCCTTAATAAGATGACAGAAAGTCTGCGCTACTATAAGAAAAAGATATACAGACACCGGACAGCCCTGCCGAATTCCTCTTTCCAGAAGAAATCTCTGGGTTGTGCCATGGCCTAATTTCACAGAGCTGTTTCCTCCCGCATACAACGTTTTCATGGCATTACACAAATAGGGCCCGAAACCAAAACGCTCTAAACAAAAAAAAAATGAAAGGATGCTCAATAGTGTCAAAGGCCTTGAAAAAGTCCAAAAAAAGAATTAAACTGTCATCCTCAATCAGATCAGCGTAATCAATAAGGTCGAAGACAAGCCTAATATTATTGAAAATATGACGGCCTTCCATAAAACCTGACTGATTTTCATCAATGATGGAGTTTAAAATCGACTTGAAACGACTTGAGAAAATAAGGGCAAACAATTTGTAATCATTATTAAGGAGACTGATGGGTCTCCAGTTATCTAATAAAAGTGAGTCCTTTTTAGGTTTAGGTATTAAGCAAATGACACCTTGCTTCATACTTGTTGTAAGCTCAGAACAGTTTAAGCTCTCTATATACACTTCAAGGAGAAAAGGGGATATAACCTCAGAGTAAGACTTATAAAATTCAGCCGCTATCCCATCGTTACCAGGCGACTTGTTACATTTTAGATGCGAAATTGCGACTTTAACCTCATCAACAGTAATTGGTAAATCACAGAGAAACTTATCATCCTGATTAATAGAATTAACATTATCAATGTGCTTACAGAAAGTATCTAAATCAGCTACATTAAATTTAGAACTATACAAATTTGAATAAAATTTATAACAAAATTGGGAAATTTCTTTTGGATTTTCTGAGACGGACCCCTCAATATTTAACTGATAGATAGAATTGTTTTTAGCCCTATTTTTCTCAAGTTTGAAGAAATAAGATGACATATTTTCCCCAAATTCTAGCCACCTTTGCCTTGACCTAATGAAAGCACCTTCTGCTCTTAATTTATACAAGTCATCTAACTTAAATTGCAATTCAGTTAAATATGCTCTTTGACTATCTGACAAATTTTCAGGTAAAATCCTGGTAATAGATGAGATTTCACTGACCACTTTCAATTCTTCAAGCCGTTTTGAATTAGCCAAATTAGAACTATATTTTCTTAAAAACTTCCCAATTTCAAATTTTAACATTTCCCAATAGGTGCCAAATGATTTTTCATGTTTAGCCTTATTCCAGTAAAAATCAATCAGTCTTCCCAGCTCTAATTTAACCTCATTATGGTTAAGTAAAGAGCTATTCATCTTCCAATATGAAGAGCCCCTACCACTAGCTTCAGGAGAAAGCAAAACTTTAATGGAAACAGCTTTGTGATCAGTTAATAGAGTTGCCGAGATATCAACACAAATAGAATCTTCATCAAGATTTCTGGAGACTAACCAAAAATCAATTCGTGAAAGTCTAGAAGAATTTTTATTGCTCCATGTATACACTCTATCATTTACGTTTTTGGCCCTCCATATATCTATAAGGTCAAACCTATTCATAAATGCCTTCAGAACAGAGTTTGAATTTGCTGGGCGACTAGCAGGCCACCTATCAAGGGATTCATTTAAGACGACATTAAAGTCACCACCGATCAATAAATAGGCATTTGGAAATTTTGACAGCCAGTAATAAAGCTTATCCTCCATAAAAAATAATAACTTATCATTCTCAGATCTAGAGTTATACCCATAAAAATTAACAACGATGAGATTCACATTGTAACACTTGAGAATTAACAAAATAAAGTGCCCATTCTCATCACAATACGCATGTAAAACATCACCCGCAAAGTTATTTTTTAAACAAGAAACCCCTGCTGAATGCTCCGAACCATGCGAGAACCAAATCTCGCTACCCCACTGAGATTTCCAAAAATTCCTATCATTATCTTGAGAGTGAGACTCTTGAAAAAAAACAAAGTCAGAGCCAAACTGTCTGGTAAACAAAAATAAGGCCTTGCGCTTCACAGCATCTCTTAACCCCCTGGCGTTTAAAGACAAAACAGTGTGTGTGTGTTCCATTAATGTCTTTTTCTATTAACCTGCTTGAAGATAGAACTGGAAAATTAAATGATTATAGTAAATAGGTCACAAAATCGAAAAGTGTTGAAAAGGGTCAGTTAACAACAGCACCATTTTATACCTCACAAATTGCAAAAAGAACTATAACAAACGAACCAGAGACAGCCTCTAAAAACGAGTCAAAAACCGTTAGACTGTCTTAAAAGTACACCATGTCAAAATTGGGTATTAAGATGAAAAACATCTCATGTAGAAAGAACGATTTCACCCTGTCCTTGAATAAAAGCTCTGCCTCCGACGAAGTATGCGGTCTTCCCTTCTGCACGTGCCTTCTGGACCTCTGGCCACAGCTTTCTCCTCCTCTCACGGTCTCCAGCTGAAAAGTCCTCCATGAAACGCAGACCATTCTCTTTCAGATATGAAGAATTCTTCGCGGCCTTCCAGACAGCGTCTCTGTAAGAGCGGACAGAAAACTGCATAATGGTCGCCCTGGATCTACCCACGCCACCTTGTTGAATCTTCCCGAGACGATGAACTACGTCAATAACTTCTGGAAGCTTGTCCTTTGCACTGGGAAGCACTTTTTGACAGATCTTGACCACTTCAAGGCGGATGTCCTCGTGCGCTGATTCAGGGATCCCGCCAATTCTCAGATTACGCCTTCTCAAATATGTTTCCATGTCATCCATCCTTCGTTGCATCTGCACTACGGGCCGTTCAACATCATCCACACGTCGCTCAAGACTTGCAACCTTGTCAACAACAGCCTTCAATTCGGCGGACATGTCTAAAATCTTTTTTTCTATCCCATCCGAGCGGCTGTTGATAAGCTGCGTTATGCCCAACAGTTGCAACGAGACATCAGCTCGAGCATCACTTGCCCTTTTCTTTATGATTGGCGATTCACTCGGGGTGATGGGCAATGCTGGAAACTTCTCTTCAACTAAACTAAACATATCATCCTGAGACGCGACCACGTAATCATGGCCACCGCTGGCTAAGGAGCACGGATTATCATCAGGCGATTTAGCAGCGACCGACGGGGGATTCACGTGACCACGCTTACGCCCCATATTAACACAGAATTGAGGAAAACTTAAAGTCAGAGTCGTACTAAATTATTAACAAAGTGTACAGATAACTAAAAGTTCTTTTTGCATTGTCTAACCACAGTTGGTGCAAGAGCTCGGACGAACACGTCTGATCAGGTCGCCATCTTGGACACACCCCCTTCTGAAGAGCGGCTGCTCTGGGATGCACGAGCTCTGATGACGACACAGCTGTTCCACGATTGGCCGGATTCACCGCATGACAACGATCACGTGCGTGTCGTGTTTATTCTCACACCTTTAGTTCCACTAAAGTGCACAAATCAGTTTTTATAACAGTAAACAGTCTTTTCATGTAGTCGCGATGTTATATTGAGTCATGTTTATCAAAATAAAACTGATTAAAAAACGTTGACTCCACTTCATTGATATGCTTATTTTGAACTTTATTCTAGTTCAAACAGATGCTGTATGAAGCAGTAAAGTGTTGAATGAAAATGTGTCTGAAATATCTGTGTATTTGGCAAATATTGCATTTATTTCATTTCAGCTGTGGTAAAGTATGCAAACACCACGTGAGAGGTCACTACGGGAACCAGAAAGTGTCCTACTTCACGTCTCCGTTTGCCGCTCCTCCCCGCCTGCACGCGGCTACTCTCGCCGATCGCTTACATCCAGCCGCAGCCGATGTCGAACACACCTATTAAAGGTGCTCTAAGCGATGTCACGCGTTTTTTAGGCCAAAACATTTTTTGTCACATACAGCAAATATCTCCTCACTATCCGCTAGCTGCCTGTCCCCTGAACACACTGTAAAAAAATGCGGTCTCTGTAGACTTCCCAGGCTCCACAAACAGCAACAAAAACAAACTGCGGCGACCCGCTCCACAAAACAAAACAGTGTTCCAGTCTGGGGGTGGGGTTAGTGTGCGTACATGGGGGGTGTGGAGGAGAGAAACCTGAAGAGGGAAGTTAGAATTTTAACTCTTCAAGTTTGATATGGCCGACACACGACCAAAGAGACGGCGTTCTGATGAACAGATTGCAAAAATACAAAGAGGGAAAAGGAGAAGGAACGCATGCCCGAATTTACTCTGGAAAAGCCTTTGAAAGGTGGTGAGAACTCCGCCGGCAGAAGGGCTTCCAATCCGACATTCAGGTAACGTTAGCTCTGTTTTTGCTGGACAGGTGGGTAAATCCAGTTTGGTTTTTCTAAATGGACTTTCATGTTCGCCTAACAAACACAAGGATATAATTAGCTAGAACAATGCAGTCAGCGCTAACTTTGGTGAATACAACATATAGGTTACTAGCAGCTAGCTATCGATCTCTATTGTAAATAATCAAGCAAACTCACAGTAGGGCGACAGTTTGTGTGAATGATAGTTTTCACCAACTATTTATTATGAAATTGAATGTTCATTCATAGCCTATTGACAACTTTGACTAAATTTGAAGCTAACGTTATCTTGCTATTATTGCGTCCTGGAATGGTAGCTAAAGTTATAACCTCAGGTGGCGAAACGTTTTATCGTGTTTTTCTGGTAATGTTTCTATTTTTTTTTTTGCATTATATGAAAGCATTTATCTCACTTGGCGACATTACACCTTGAAAGAAGTATCAGTAAAACTACAGGGGGAGGGGACGGGATGAGGAGGAGGGAAGGTTTAGCTAGCCTCCGTTTTGTTTGACAATACTTTGAATGTCAACAAGAAATGACGTCACCCAGCATCGCTTAGAGCACCTTTAACTTTGCGTGAGTTGTCCATCGGCATGACACAGCGCGGATGAACACTGTTTTGAGAAGACTGCGTACGTGTCTGTCAGTCCCCGCGACGGTGTGGATACTGACAAGTAGTCATCGTGCTATGAAATAAACGGTTTATGAACTAAATCCCTGTTATGCATAAACGTCTTTTACATAATATAACTAATATTTTTTGGGAAAAGAATCATTTTCACTTTTCCAATGCTTGACAATGGAGGAGGCGCGTTTGGTTTTCTTGGAGGAGTAGAGTGATTTGCTCCCTCTCATAGCTAGCACAAAATAATTCATATTTACCATAATAGCAAAACGAAAAAAGCCACAACAAAGAAAACTCCGTAACTGTGTGAATTAAGCGAACAAGTGTGCTACTGTTACACGGTTGAACTATTGAAATGTCTTACCTGTCCAACAGAAAAAAAGCCGTTTCTGCGGCCGTTTTGAACCCCTTCAAATATCACGGAGTTCACGCCACCTTTCAAAAGCCCTGCCAATGTTAATCCTTGTTTTCGCGTGGGCCCGGTTACAATCTCATTTTTTCTCTACCCACTCCGAAGTCCGAATTCTCCTACGTTTTACCCATGGTTTTACCACGGGTGAATCTCCAGTTGTCACTGGTGGTTGTCGTTTGAATCTTTCTGGATCCGCCATGAGTTTAATTATTTGAAGAGCTGTGAGAAAAGGCTAAAAGCTTCCAACTCCAACATCCGCTCACGCAATATAACCTACTTGCCGGGACTCCTTCTTTATGTGTACAGATGTGACGTTATGACGCAAAGACATGCTCGAATTTCCCGCGGAAATCCACCAGTACCACTGGAATTAAAATCATTATTACAAGCTTACCGTTTTGAATCGAGCAAAGGTAAGCAGATATTTTTGAATACTGGCTGGTTATGTTTTTTTATTTTTTATTATTTTGGATCATTTTTAACCCAAAAAAGTTACGGACAGCAGCTTTAAATAAATAAAAGAAAAATAAGTAATAGTTGGCTATAGTTATAGATTTTTAGCTTTAAATTAGTTTGCAGACTATAAACTAGCTAGGCTACATAACTGTCCAAACTGGATTAGCAACGGTCCAATGTGATCAATAAACAATGATAGTGTAAACAAATACATGGATTTCATAGTTTTACAAGTCATTACACAAATATGAACGAATATTTACTTACAAGAATTGATGATGGAAGATAAATCTACCGAGTGGCGACGACAAACTCTCCAGCTCAGCTGCCAGCATTGCCTATGAACGAGATCTGTTTCGCGCTTCACGTGATCTCGCGATAAATAATGAGAACTTATACCCTAATTGGTTCAGCATTATGTTTTTAAGTTGAGACGACACATACTCTAGTTAAGTCAACTTACAGACTAGTTGAGATAGTGAAAACTTAACATGTTAAGTTGAACGAACAAATTCAGAAACTACAAGTTGTATCAACTTACAAAACTACATTGAACTAACTAAAATGCGGAATCATTTTTTACAGTGCAGGCTTATATAGGCAGAGGTAATGAGCTAATGAGACAAAGCTAAAGACAATCATGGATGATGACACCGGGCAATGAGTCATGGGAAATGTAGTCCTTGATTAAGTGGCACTAGTCTGAGGTAGAGTGCCCTCTGTTGGCTATCAAGGGCACTACAGCTGGTGATTGTGACAGTGACATGATGATAGAAAAGAATAAATTGTAGAAAAATTTTATATTTTAATGCTTTTGCATTCTCTTGCAAAAGTTTTGCTTTCCTCCAAGAAAATTTGCGTTCATTTGCAAAGAATTCAAAAGTTTTGAGAGTGAATGAAAATGTTCGGAACACAAAATGGTTTGGAGAGAACGCAAAAGCATTTGTGGCAGGTGAAATACCACTACCGGGCTTAGGCCCAGACAATTAGCAGACTACGCCACGATGGGACTTACACCCAAGGAATTGATTATTTTGTTCTAGCAAGGCACTCAAGTTCGTGGATAAGTCAGCCAGAGACAGTGGTCCAATACAAAAAGTTAATTTTATTTGGTTTGCATCAATAAACACACACAATAATTCACTCCCAACATGGAAGCATTTGGATTCCACAAAACATATAAGAGAAAGTTTCACAACAAACAAGATACACTACACACTAAATCAGACAACGAAACACACCAACGTTACACTATTCGCCACACACACACACAACCAAAGGATCGGGCTGAAACCTACCAGCGGGAGACTAGTAGCGCAAGCAATGAGCATCCATGGGAAACACCCCCAATCACACGTGCCAGGTTCACAAACACCTCGAAGGAAATAATCACACTCGGTGAATATACAACCATTGCATACATCAAGGGACCCACCACCGCAAAGGGCACTGCTCCCACTGGCAGCTCTCAGCACCTAAACAACAGAAAGACAATGGGAAGACAAGTAAAAATTAGAAAAAGTTTCATACATACAACTTACAATAAACAGGGGGCTGGTAAACCACCCAGAGAGAGAGTACGAGAACTAACAATGAGTATATACCAATCCTCACACAATAAGCAAACATACAACCAAATATGAACAATAATAAACCATACCTAAATGATAGACAAAAAAAAGGGAAACCGGGCACACCGAGGATCAGCAACTCCTATGGTCTCCCGTCGGTGTGGACAAATCAAAACAAACAAAATAAATCAAGCAAAAACATTAATAACCAATGGGCCGATCCCCTTGAATATAAACAGCGGGGAAAAGGCCTCCAGGCAACAGTTTCAGATAACAAAATACAGCAAAAGACTTAACCTACTTAAAGAAAAAGACAAAAAAACACAGCACTCAATTAACGTGATGCCAGTGTATCAGACACTCAATGCAAAGACATTTACAACAAGGGAAGGTATGCGAAATCCAACTGGGTCCAACAAGCCACAATGGAACGGGCCAGACACTCGCTAGCTTGGGCCAGCCACGAATCCCATAATCATCAGTCCCGTGAAACGAGCAGCCGGGTATGGCGAAGGAAGCCTGTGAGCAACACGTAACAAAACAATGGTTAAACAAAGCAGCAGGTGTTCGCCGATGCCGCCGACTCGCAGCTGTACCCCCGGTCAAATAGCACTCCCTGAAATACACATGATGTCTATTTACAACCGTATCCCACATTAACCATTCAACGGATACACAGTATAGTAACCCACCTATACTTTAATAGCGTTGACTCACGACCCCAAGCTCTGCTTACTGCCAGCCGGGCCAACACTCAGCTGGTGAAAGGGCTGCTGCAACACTGGGGATTCTACAGCACGAAAACTACTATAAGCCCAAGTTATAAAGTAATTCGAGTGAACAGAGAAAACAAAGCCAATCATACCTGCGGCACTACGGTAAAACGGATAGCCCCGACTCAGACGTCAGGTTGCTGGGCAGGTAACCAAGACAAAAAGTCGCATGCTGGTGACATCAGACGTCAAAAGCAAAGTCCCGATTTATAAAAGGGCTTAGCCCTTGCGATTGGCTTACCCTTAACTGCCCAGTACCAATCCCAGCCCAACAAGTTTAATACCAATAGGGGAGGCTTGAGCCAGACAGCTGCATCCTGCTACACATTCAAATAAAATTTTCCTCCCATGATCCCATCTCATATTTTTCCTCCCATCACCACTTTAGTTTAGAAATTCCGTAAAAATATATATTCAATAAGGGATGCAACTGTTAGAAACTTTTGACTGGTTCATGTCTGATTGTGTCAATAGTAATATATTAAAAAATTACACACTTAAAATGACATATATTGTTTTTGTTTGCTATTGACAGCTGTTTTGGGGATTATTTTATGCCGCCAAAATCTTTTTTTTTGTTGTCTACTTTACTGTACTTAAAGGGTTAATAGCTCGCCTAATTTCTACTTCTACTTTATTACTTTTAGCGGTTAAGCTAAGAGCAAAATAACAATATAAATATGCGTGTATATTATATAGTTTTATTAATTTTTTGTTCCTGAATTCCCTTCTGCTGGGATCAGGAAAATAAAATGTTGGTGAGTTCAAAGCTATCCCAATCTTACTAAAAAACATTTTTTAATAATCTATACTATTTAACTGGAGTGGAATGGATAAAACACATTAATGAATAATTTTTAGAAACTCTCTGTTTGACTCTGTATATTAACACATAAATTTGTATGCTATTTGTATCATACAATAAAATGTGTATTGTTGCCTATGTACTGTGACACCTCTAAATCCTGCATTATAATAAATAAAGTGATTATTGTACCTTATTGAGTCCTATCAACAAAGACACCAAATGTTCTGAATTATGGCATCACTTGACTGAATTTTCAATAGCAAACAAGAATACTACTCTGCAGGGGCGCAACTACCCAGTGTCAGAGGGTACCCCCCACCTACTACCCCCCCCCCCCCCCCCCCCACCCCCCCCCCCCCCCCAAAAAGAAAAATAAATAAATAAATAAGTGTGCCATGTAATAAGTGAGTAGGAACGAGTGAGAGCTAACAGA
The DNA here is from genome assembly GCA_030578255.1 of Tiaroga cobitis. Classification (NCBI taxonomy): domain Eukaryota; kingdom Metazoa; phylum Chordata; class Actinopteri; order Cypriniformes; family Leuciscidae; genus Tiaroga; species Tiaroga cobitis. The sequence continues at coordinate 33,082,210 of CM060601.1, read as the reverse complement.
TAAAATAAGTGCAAAATTGTCATTTATTAATACAATTAAACTATAGCTACTCCACCGTGATGAACCCCCCTAAAAAAACTATAAGCTCCATTGGAACAGCAATACCAGTGTTTCTCACAGGATTTTAGGTAAAACTGTGGTGGTGGACCTCTGTTTTTCTAGGGGGGTTCGGGGGCATGCCGCATGCCCCAAACCCCCGTAAGAAAATTTTGTGTTCTTTAATGTTAAATTCACTAGTCTGGTGCACTTTGAGAGTTCAAAATTAAAAGCTCCTACCCATATTCAGTGTGCAAATTAAACAAAGAAAAATTCAAACCCCTTTTAGTTAGTGTCTACATTACACTACTACATAATAATAGTTATAATATTAATCCCATGATAGTAATAGCCATATATTGTAAAACAAATGCACTGAAAAAATAAAGGAAACTTTCATAATTAGTTTTGTACTAATTTCTATAAAGATACAAGCACACGATGACATGTTTCATGGGCCGGTGTGTCAGAAAAAAAACTAACGCTTACTTTTTTTTTACTAATGGCCGCCGATGTACGAGTTTTATGGGCCGTTAAGACAAAAAAAAAAATGAGATGTATCGGCCGAAAAAGCACGTCGGTCCACCGGGAATCTCCCGGTAGTCCCGATGGCCACAGATATATAGATAGCATACATGCCTGGATGTCACACTTTAAATCCTACCTGTTGGCTTTCAGCATGCACTTATTTAGCTGCTGTCGCATAAATTGACATGCCATCTCCTTTTCCCTCTTTCTTTTTCTATTTTTAGCCCCCCCAGCATTTTGTTTTATCCATCTTTTTCGACGACAACTCAACTCACTCACTACTCGTACCTGCTCGCTCAGCGCTCACGGACATACCGATAACCGATGAGCTGATGAACTGAGCATGCGTGCATTTTTTTTGAGAGGGACGAAATGCATGTTTCTTAAATATTTTGTTGAACATCAATAAGTGTAACAAAATAAAACGTGTTGGAAACATGTTTATCACATATCTTAATTTTCACTGTATTATTTTAAAGATTGGAAACTCAATAAATGGATTTTAAAACTAAACATTTATTATTATACTAAAACATTATTTTCAGGAACAGCTAATTTAATTTCTAATTAGTTGACACAAATCTTTGTCGTAAACTCTTGCCAAGGTTTTAAGGGTGCAAAGTAAACGTTTATAATGTGTTAATCAAAACATAACGTAAACATACTGTAGACAGGCATCGACTTTTTAGTTGTGTCGACTGTAGGCTGCAGCCTAAGGTTTCAGCAGTTCTCAGCTCAGCACACACAAGCTAGTTCTCGAGTCAAGATCTGGTTGTTGCAGCAGTTCTCGAATCACCAGTACAGAACCGAGAACTGTTTCTTTCGGACACGTTCGATACGGAGAACCGATGAGCTGGAGATACTGCATGCGTGATAGCACTGTCTCTGAACTGAACTTTCTTTTGGCCAACTGCATGCTGTGCTGATACATGAGCACGGGTGAAACGAGGACTTAAATGAGGGGCCGAATTCGGCGAAATGTAGCTTAAGTTTATTTAATAACAAATAAAATAAAATTGATGATGACCAGTTTATTCACTTTAGATCTTTAAGACATGTAAAACATCCGCGTTTGCAACATCGTCTGTAGCCTAACGTACAGGGTTCATTAGCAAAATGTAAGAAACCTATCCAAGAGGATTATGACGATGAGTACTATTATTTAACTCAAGTTATGATTACAAATGCCTTTGATCCGCCGGGATGATAGAATTGACGTCATTAGGTGATGACGTAAAGAACTGATGAACCGGTTTTTTGAACCGGTTCTTTGAAACGAACTGTCCGAAAGAACCGGTTCGCGGAAAATAACCGAACTTCCCATCACTACACGGCGCCCCCGCCCGCACGCGAATGACGCGATATTACCCCGCCCCCCTTCTCCAAGAGGGCGCCTACTGTAGCCTTTTAGTCCTCTAAAATTTTATATAACATTTAAGAAATGCAGAAATGATTTAGAAAAGCACAACAGCAGCTACATATAGAAAATACAATATACATATTTTTTTTTATTAAATTTTAATTTTTTTATTTTTTTTACCATCGCTTTGGCGCCCCCCATGGTGCTGAGCCCCTGCGCCGCATATAGCGCATGCCCACTTTTTGCGCCACTGCTACTCTGCAGAATATGCTAGTATGCTATTCCAAATTCAGCCATATTTGTTAGTTCTTTATCAGCTTAATGAGGCACAGGTGAAAACAACAAGCTGATTGAGGAATAGATTTGATTGGTCAACCTGTATCAGCGAATGATTCAAAAGTGAGTACAAATAGCACATTAGGTCTCAATAAGCTTGTCAAGAAGAAAAAGAATAAGCTTGTCAATGTTTATAGACAAAAGTCGTTCAGTTACTTTGGGTTGTTTTTCTCCTTTTGGTGCTCTGTTTAGTACAACAAACTCACCATGCTTTGGACAAAGGGCATCTTACTTTTCACAATGTCTGTGACCATGTTGACTTTAAGGGCTAGTCCTGAGTCCTTTTCTGAAACTGGTGCTGCTTACGGAGCAGTCTCTGAAAACACTGTCCATTTTGGCAAACTTTTAATTGGTGCTCAAGGTGTAGTATCTGATAAAGAAATGGAAATATCTGGGCTGAGGTCAGCAGAACAGTCTGATGAATACCGGTCAAATAAAGAAGGTAATTTTGAGATTAGTTTAGTTTAAAGTGGGACCTACTTTTAAATGGGAAGTACAACTTAACTTGAATTGTTTTTAAGAGCGGTTCCACCTTGCTAAAGCGAAGCTGCGACGTCTGGGTCCCTTTGTGTACTGTGGAAATGATTCAATGACCTTGCGCATTCCAGGACAAATAAGGATGCCACACTTTCTGGTTGATCGAGGTAAGTTGTTTTGGGGTGTGGGGCTTTTTCATTTTAAACAATATTTTTGTTTTTAATTTGAACGTTTCTTTATCAGGAGTTGAGTCACCAGTGCCTTTGTCTGAGATGCCAACCAGCTGTGGTTTCTCACTGAAGCGGGCACGCAGAGATGTTTCTCTTGATGCTCCATACCAGGGCTGTCATGTCAGACAACAGGTTAGTCTGCATGCTAAAGATGACAAGTGCACTGTAGCTCTGCTTCAAACTAATGAAAAGTGGGCCTTGCATGATTTTTATTTCTATTTTTCTTCCCAAATCTCCTAACAGGGTGGACGTTATATTCTGCCACTCTTTATAATGGGAGCTCCAGTGCAAATGTCTTGCCCTGTGAGTCCTCCCCTCCCGACAGTGTCCTGCTTCCCTTCTGGCATGATTATCTCACTTGCTGTCAGAGCAGATAATGTTAAAGTTCAAGGCGAGTCACTTAATTCTTTGAGTTTAATCTAAGAGGTGAGTGAGCTTTTAATTAATTTTTTTTTCTCTTTCCTCTTAGTTGCTGGATCATGGCAGCCTCTGCTTCTAGCATATTCTAAATGTTCATTCACATTGGAGACTGTTGATGGTTCACTGGTTGTCACTGCGCCATTCACAGGAAGCTGTTGGGAAATTAAGGTATAATAACAGAGTGCCCTTGCCTGATTCAACTACAGTAGTCGACATTTAAAGTGGATCAAAAAAGTTCATCAAAGTTGTCCTAGTAAAGTTTTGTTCAAAATTCATGTATAACTTTGAAAGGTTTTGATACACTTTAAATGTTGACTGTACATATAGTTGATGGTTCATGTCTTCCTCAGGATACTGATATACAGCTCCATTTAATGTACGGTGACCGGGAAGTGACTCTTTCTTGCCCTTTGACACCACCATTGCTGGCCCCAATAACCATTAATCCGGTCCAGGACCCAACTGACAGTCAACAAATGTTTTACCCTTTCCCAATTGGAAGATCCTGGGGGTATCCTCCATATTCTCATGGTCGCCCTGGTGTAAGACCTGTACCTCCCACTGTGCCACCTACAACGACTACTCCTCAAGACCCTAACCAACAAATGTTCCATCAAATGTATCCTATGTCAATGTTTGATCCATATTACTTTAATTATAGAGGTTACCCTGTAGCACCGAGGCCTCAACAGTCCAGGTACCCGATGTTTCATCCCCATATGTACCACTTCAAGAGACCAGTTGAAGCAACAACTACACCTTCCATGAACACTGCTGCCCAGTTTGCAGGTTATCCTCCACTGTACCCAAAGTTTTATGGCCCTCAACCTTTTGTGCCTCCTGGTGTTCAATACCCATTCATGCCCCAGTATCCTCAGGATACAGTCTTTCTTCCTCGCATCCCCAAATCTGTGTCTTCTCCTGCTCAGTCATCCTCTATCTATTGGTCTTACAAAGAATGAGATGAGTAATTGTGGAGGTATTCCAAAGTGGCAATTGATCCTGGAAGAGACTGCAATTACTCATGTAGTGCTTAATAAAACTTCATGAGATGCTAATTGTTGCTTTTTTTTTTTTCCTTTTGCCTAAATTTTCATATTTACAGTTTTGTCCTTCAATCTAAGACTACTGTGGGACTTTTTGAATGACTTACTGGTTCCCTAATTCCTCTGTGCCGTTCCTCCTGCAGGACCTCACTAGCAAGGTTGAGTTCCCCAAAAGCTTAAACTGTCATGCATGTGCTGCTGTGCGATCTCTAGGTGTTCTCATATGCTTTGAACATGGGACATTCATTTCACATCTAAGTGTTCAACTAACTTTGTTAAACACCGTGTTCAACTAACATGGTGGATGGTTAAGTAGTGGGGTTTAGATAAAGGGGTTTGAGTGAATAATTATCAGTGTTTAACCAAGATATTCATTCAATGTTATCCACAAATTTCATTTGCAACAGCATTGTGAATACAATTGGTCATTAACTTTTAAATGCATCATTGTACAAATTGCAAATGCACGAGTTCTACAAAAAAAAAAACAATAAAAAAATACTGGCAGATCACCATGGTACAGTTCTCTCAGAAATGGTAGGAAATAAAATTGAATTGAATGTGGAGGATTTAACTGTGACAAGATGATTGACAGGGCAGTTTAAACGGTGAATTGGCTTTTTGCACAGCTGCACTACTTCCTGAGCTTTAGCCAGCTCCTTTGTTTCCTGTCTGCCATTATTGGACAAACTGATTAATCCAGGTGTGCCTGGCCTCAGTAACAATAATCAGGCACACATGGATTAATCAGTTTGTCCAATAACGGCAGACAGGAAACAAAGGAGCTGGCTAAAGTTCAGGAAGTAGTGAAGCTGTGCATAAAGCCTATTGATGGTCCGACTAGTCCTACTACAATGGCCCTTTAAACCAGATTAACAGAAATCTGCTTTCTTTGTCATAGTTTTACATAGTACAAGACTTAGTAGGCTATTAGGCTATATCTATTACATTTTTCCCAATCGATTTGACAGTTCTCCAAACTCAACTGCTCTCAAAACGGTTATCTGAATATTTTGTAAGTGCTTTAAACATATTGTAGTTTTTCCTAATTTCATACAAATTTCAAATCATATGCTTTCCTCAAACTGTGCACACAATTCGCAAATGTTTTCATTGTATTGCAGCCAACCAAAATCTTTAATATATCAGGGAAATAACATTTGGTGCTCTTTTTATTGGTTTTAAAAAAATGTTACAAACTTTTGTGTGCCAGTAAAAGGTGGATTTCAGAATCTAACTGGAGTGCAATGGATAAAATACATTAATGTATCATTTTTAGAAACTCTCTCTCTGTTTGACGCTGTATATATTCATGTGTCCCACCTGACTAAAATGTGTGTTGTTTATATCATAATGAAATTTGTATTGTTATACTGTGACAACTGTATAATAAATAAAATGATTAATGTACCTTATTGAGTCCCATCAACAAAGACACAAAGTGTTCAGAATTTTGGTGTGAGCTTGCCATTTTATTTTATTTGTTTCCTCTAGTTGATGGATCATGGCAGCCTCTCCTTCTAGCATATTCAAAATGTTCATTCACATTGGAGACTGGTTGTCACTGCACCATTCACAGGAAGCTGTTGGGAAATGAAGGTATGAATAATCAAGTGCCCTTGTCTGACTCAACTATATAAATACTAGTTGATGGTCCAGGTCTTCCTCAGAGACTGACATGCCTTTTGACATGCATATGTGCATCCCTTTAATGTGACCGGGAAGTGACTTTTTCTTGTGACTCTCCTGTGACACAACCAACGCTGGCCCCAATAACCATTGATCCAGTCCAGGACCCAACAGACAGTCAACAAATGTTTTACCCTTTCCCAATTGGAAGACCCTGGGGGTATCCTCCATATTCTCCTGGTTGCCCTTGTGTATGACCTGTAGCCTACCTCACACTGTGCCAGCTACAGCGACTACTACTCCTCTTCAAGACCCGAACCAACAAATATTCCCTCCCAAGTCAATGTTTGATCCCATATTTCCCAGCAGCACAACAGCCTCAACATCCCAGGTACTCGAAGTTTCCTCCCTATACCGCTTCAAGAGCCCATGAAGCTGCAAAAACAAGCCTGGATACCCCTTACCCCATATCCTCAGGATCCAGTGTTTGCTGGATCTTCTCCTGCTCAGTCACTGTGCAGGTCTCTTAGACACCATTAATATGACCTGAATAAGTTTGGAGATGCTTCAAAATGGCTTAGAATACTGAAAGAAAATCGAATTAATTCAGTGAGTATACTGTTCCCCCCCAGGTTTATCTTAAACCTAATAAAGCTTCATGAGACTAATTGTTGCATTTAGCCTAAGCAAAAAGTCAGGCATTATAGTTTTAATATCTATTTACAGCCATGTCTTTCATTAGAATTGTAGGACAAAATAGCTCTCAAACAAGCCAATTTGAAATGGCCAGGAAAGGTATTTCAATGGTATTTTTCTTCAGTGAATAGTTCCTAACTACTATGTTATTTTAACACCAGTTTCCAAATGAAGGGAGAAGAGTTGAGCGTTTTTGCTTTTTAAATTTCGCACTTTTTTCATAAAATTAAATTGATTAATGTAATATAAACTGTATGCAATGTAGCAATGCTCTAGATTATAGATATATACATTAAATATATAAAAATATTAAATATATATTATATATATTAAATGTTTCTAGAACGTGTAGCTATAAAACGAAGTAGGCTAGATGTTCCTAAAGCGTTTTTACAATTCAAAATTAACGTTAGCTAGTCTCCTCATTCCGCCATTTAATTGTTAGTGTTGTAGCTATTACCTTACGCTTTTATTTGTATGGAAAACCGATGCAATGAAGGGGAGGGCGAATGAGGGAATGCAGTGTCAGTCCCTAACACTAACAAAAAACTAGGTAAGTGGTCCACACAAAGAGACCCATATGGTTTCGTACAAAATGAGGATGACAAGACCTTATTTCGGGGTGGTGAACTATTCCTTTAAGTGAAATTGTGAGTGCTGCATATTGATAACCAATGTCCAAGTTGAGCCTCTGATGTGGTCACTCCGTCATATCGTGCCACGCGCAGTGTGACCGCTGTTTCCCTCACGCGTTGTGAGCGCGCTGCTGACGTCACAGTGGGAGTGTTCCCTCAGGAGAAATTAACGGACATCAGCACAATTCTGTCTCAGCGCTCATGTAAGTTGTAACCGCAAAACGTGTATGTTTTTGCCTTCCATACATTTCCAGAGTTAACTCGATGCCGCCGCCGATATGTTGTAGTTCGGTTTGTGGGGCTGGTCACAGTCGGTCAGTTTGTTGGCTGAGCTGTTAGCGAGCTAGTCAGTTTTAGCCTGTGTTGCTGCTGATGACGTTAGCAGCCTAGCCGCGCGATGCTCGCTGAGAGCAGAGCACGCCGCGAGATCAGGTGCAGCAGGTCAGACGTCACCGAAACCTAGCACATTTACGTCAATACATCTCACTACTTTGTTAAATAACATAAATACTAAGAAAATATATAGTGAACAGTACAGAGTATTGCATTGTAGCATAACAGTCATACAAAAATAACTCTTAATGGGGGATTTGGAAATTGATCACTTTCAGTTTATTATAAAAAATATAGAAGACTGAAAATAAAAATATGCATCTTGTAGATAAATCATAAAGAAAAATAAAGAAGTTATCAAACGCTAAACCTTAATTGTATTTGTTTTCGGTAGATGAAAGTATCGTTCACGTGGATCAATACATAATTCTAAAGTTTTGCCTAAAAAAATCTTAATGTTACAGTCAAAAACTAAAGTCAGAATATCTTCATCACCATCGTACAGAAAGTACAAGCATTATTAATGAGTTGGCATGTATGTAAATCTTAAAGGGGACATTTGAAAGGAATCTTCCACTTAAAATATATTCATTATTTATATTTATATTAAACTAATATGTATTGCCAATTGCTATATTGCAAATAATAACTTAATATTGTGGAGGCAGTGGGTCTTCCAGGTAAGGAGTGCTTGTTGGTAAAATGTACTGTAGATCATTTTTAAGTGATAATTTGTAAATAATATCACAAGCAGACGAATCCACCCACTCGCATGTAAATATCTGATATGCTGCTGATATAAGGTCCCATCGCGTGGTGCCACCCAAACAAGCTCATTCGCGTGATCCGATGCTGATGATGCTGTCGGCTGTCTGTCTGAATGACTTTGACAGGCGTATAGAGTCTATAATGTAACTAGCTGCCGGTTTTAAGGGTAGGTCGTTCTTCCTTCCGCTCGAGCGGTTTGAGCGCAATGTTTCCGATTTTTTTTAGCAGTCCCTGCTGGTGATCGTATGCAGCGGCGCGATATCGACCATCACCATCTAATAGTATTAGCCTGGGTTGGGCGTAAACTGTCCATTTACCAGCTAGCCGGGCAGCTAAGTCGGCTAGCAACAGCATCAACGGACAGTTCAGGAAAAGGATCGGATAAATTCAGTCCTCAGCCACATCCGTTTGTCTCACTAAGTGAAATGGGTTTGTATTCATGTTTGAACCCTCTGTGTTACATGTCATGCTGAAATCTGATAGTGACAGCTCGAGTTTATAATGGCACGACGAGAGCGTTAGCTTCATTCACGTAGCCAGTATTATGTGTGTGTTGCAGTTTTTGACAGTCTTTTTGATCATTCCTTGTTTTTGTTTTATGAGCATGTAGGCCTGTTTGACCATCGGCCGCATGCAGCCTAAACCAACCCATCCGGTTGGTTGTAAAATCGTAGTCAACAATCATCTTTAACGTCTTGTTTTATAAATGCTTTCTGCGTGAAATTTTCACACGTGGTTGTTTGACAGTAAAATGGTTAATTAGTTACGTATAAATGTAGTAAAATTGTATCCGCTTGTTTTCATTTAACACACTAGTGTTAATAAAAATGGTATGAATGTACTGTTTCTGGACAAGTCAGTGTTACTTCACTAAATTATATGCATTTTCACTCTTTTCAGCATGTGATAATCCTACATTTATGAGGGGCAAGTTGACTGAAGTCTAAAGAGGACAGTGACACAGAGGGACTGTCATTGTCTATGAGACAGTTCTGGATTTCGTCTTAGATTTATCCTCAGTATCAGATTTCGGTGTTGAGAAGACTGAGCAAGATGACTGGAACTGAAGGTATGGAGAGTTGTTTATGTCATTCATCACATACGGTTTAATTCAGGAACATCTCGTAACAAATATTTTGCAAATTAAGTTATATGCCATCAGATAGATGCATTGGGATTTATAAGGCCACAGTTGTTGGGTGTGCTGAGTGTCCTGAATGTCTTGACTGTAGTGGAGTGTATTATTGCTCAAAGGCACGCATGCATACAGACAGAGTGACGTGACCTTGGGAAGCTATGAGAATGGCACTAGATAATGGATACAGAATAAAGCTGACCCATTTCAGCCACCGAAAATACAGTGCTTTTGAATTGCGATTTGTTCAATTGCATGCAGTATCTAAAATATTTTTTTGATAAATGAGTGCACAGGGCGAAATAATAAGGACGTTTATTCAGCAGGATAAGTAGTTCAGATTTTCAGTAGCCAGTAACAATCTTTTCTTAACACTATAGCCAGTTTAGCTATTTTTAGCAACAGACTTATATGTCAAAAATTTAGAAATATTTTAAAAGTATATCTACGCAGTATCACAGAAATATAGGTGCTGTTCTGCTAAGTATCTCATAGGCAAATTCTGCAGGCCAAATACTTAATGTATTAGTTCACGATGGTCAAAAAAATGAGTGGGATAGTTGAAATCTTAAAATATGTCTTTAAATTTATCCATGTGTCATGTCAAAAATAGAATGTCAACATAGGGCTGGACAATAATTCAATATCAATATATATCGCGATATATTTTTTTTCAATTACGGTGATATGATTTTTAAACACATTTACGATATTTCAATATACATTACAGACATGGGCTACGTTTACATGCAACCAGATAATCCATTAGTAATCAGATTAATGGCTCGATCGGACTGAAAAGCATTCATTTAAACACCTTAATCGATCCGATTGAGCTCGATCTGAATGAATTTTTCGATCGAATAGAGAGCGGTGGTTTATTCCTTTTCTAATACGATCGAGAGGACATGTAAACACTCGATCGTATTGAAAACCGAAAGGACTGCGCGTGTAGCCTGACTACGTCAGACTTCCTACTTCCGCTAATTTCATTTCGCTCCTATAGTCAGTCTGAGATAGCAGCCTATCTTTCTGTTTTCCACCGGCCTGAAAACAGCCGGCCAATCAACGAACAGAGGGCGGGCTGAAAGCCGTGACGTAGTCGGTAAGCGCCGTGTTTAAGATTAGGTCAGGGAAATCGAAAACGACCGCTGATATGGAGACGCGGATGCAATTCGCTCTGTTGTGGAGAATATTCCCGGCATTAGCAAACTGAAGCCCGAACACGAAGAGTGTGTATTAAACATTTTGAATGGAGGTGATGTTGTGGCCCTACTCCCTTTGGGAAAAGTTTAATTTATCAACTATTACCGATCGTCAGCGAGAAACTGGGGAGCCTTTTGACAGGTCAGTGTCTCTTTTCTTTTCCAGGTCTTAAATACCGTAAAACTTCAAATAATAGCCCGGGCTTTTATTTGCCCAAATCGTCGAACTGCACCGGCTTGTACTTGAGATAGGCGTCTAACTTATATGAGACAGGCCTTTATAGTTGAGATGTTGTTCATTGAGATGTTGTTCCTAGAGTCTATAATCTCTAAAAATCTCCAAATGCTCCACGTGAAACCGCGGTCTTCCGACCTCTTACTATCTTGTCGATTGATTTTTATGAATATGCGCGAGGGAGAGAGAGCAAGACAGCGCTCGTGTTGTTTGTAGACGTGGGAGTGCGCGCGCGCGCGGCCGGGGCGCGCTCTCTCTCTCTCTCTCTCTCTCTCTCTCTCTCTCTCTCTCTCTCTCTCTCTCTCTCTCTCTCTCTCTCTCTCTCTCTCTCTCTCTCTCTCTCTCTCTCTCTCTCAGCAGTCATTCTATACATCATTCACAGATCAAAAAAGTCGTTTACAGCCATGTTCACTCGGGTATTTCGCTCGCATCATCAAGTGTTTACAGTGGAAGTTCGATCATAGATTTGAGTTCGATGCATGATGTCTGTGGTTCGATGCGGCTGTGTCGGCGCATAACATACGTCATAAACAAACTTATCTGATTGGCTTACGGGTAACCAATGATTTTAAACTTCAGTACGCGTCCCCTAGCGAGAGAGAAAACACTTCTCTATTATGCTATCCCAGACTCTGTGTACGAAGCAAAGTGAAGTAGCAGAGTCTGGTATTACCAGGCTACTGCGCGTGTGCAATGACGTTGAAATAGCGTATGTATGACGTGCGAACAAGCTGTTTTTCCTGTTGAGTAAAGTGTCATATAAATGAGCGTCCCGTCATTTTATAGTTCTCATTTCACTCAGGGTCTGTGAAGTGGAGCAAGACAACGTCCCACCAGTCCTCTTGTTTCAGACTCTCATCCACCACAGACGACGTGCGTGCACTTTTTTTATTTTTTTTACTATGGCAGTGAGGGGCATTTTAACTGCGTGACAAATATAAGCAGAGGCACAACGGTTCATATGTTCATTGTCTCCAAATTATCACCAGAAATTTATAAATATTAAGTCTGCTGTTACTTTACTTTGCTATATTACTATTAAATCCTAATCTAATTATGACAAACTATATATGGTTGGAAAGGTCTAAGACTCCTAAATAGATATTTGACTGCTGTTTTTTGCTACAAATTATGTAGGAAGAGTAACCGATGAATTTTTGACAAGAGTGCACCTCAAAAAAATCTGCATCATAACAGGAGTTCTGACCTTTGTCACAAAAAGTTGATGCACACACCTTTAATAATTGAAACTTTGGTTTTCATGCTAAAAGTTCATAATAAAACATATAATCTAGTATTTTTCAACAAAAAGTTTTAATATAATATTATCCTCTAAAAAGTATAATATATATATATATTATCCTCTAAAATATAATATTATCTTTTTTATCGCCTTTTTTATTACATCATATTTTAGTAGTTATCATAAATGAGGTATCATTTGAAAGCTTACAAACTCGGAATTCATCCTGCGAAAACCGTTTTGAAATTGAACGTTGCGTTACCATAGAAACGGTACTCTAAATTATTTTATCAGGCTCCTCCCCTTTTGGGCATCATTATATTTAATAATTTATGATCAAAACCTTTTCTACTCCTGACAAAACACATATTGTCAGAAAGGACTGAGTCTCAAGGTTCCAAATTTTGTGACAGAATTGATATTTGGACAGAAACTTATTAATTTGTTAAGGCAGAATGTATACAACTAAATTCAATGGAATGTATGTCTCCCGGTGGCTATTTTTGGTACTACGCCTAAACAAAATCTCATGGGAACTTAAATTTTTGTGATATCAACTTCAAATTTGGAACACAACTTGGTTAGATATATGGCTTTGATTTTATAGCAATTTTAGAGTAAAAAATATTTTGTAAAATACAAAAAATCAATTCCGATTTGAAGCTTGTGACCCGGTCACTTGTTTAGTGTTCATGTAAACACTACTTTCAGATTCATCAATCGGAATGAATCCAGGGTGTCATCAACACTCAAAATGTCCCTCAGCAACATGCGTTTTTGTTGTTTTGTTGTATTTTTTTTTCTGCAGCAACTCTGAGCACTTTTCTTATTCTTTATCCTGGATGAAGCACTTTTTTCAATCTATAAGAATAATATAATCAATCTACTGTGTTAGCCTATAGTTTAAAGTTAAAGATATTAATAATTTGAGTCTTATGTTTATTTGATGGTGATTTCACATTTCTTGTTTGTATGAAGGCTAAATACAAATAGAATATTAACAATAATTTATTTGTACCATTTTTATTTCTAAAATATTATAAAGTTTTATAGGAGGAGGTTTCAGAGACTTGTCAAATTAATCTTTCAGAAGTTTGTAGGTACAGACATTCATTGTGGGCGTTCTTGGCAGTTTTTCCTGAGGCTTTTATATGGTTCATATCGATATCGGAATTATATCGTATCGACCGAAATTAAGAAATATATCGTGATATAAATTTTGGCCATATCGTCCAGCCCTATGTCAACAAAATGTATTTTGTTGGTACAAGTAGCAAAAAGTATCATAGTGAAATTCTTACATTTGGATTAGGTTACTGATTTACATAATATATATTTTTAGTAAGTAAATGGTACTGGAATTCAAAGTAACTTTCCATCTCTAGTCATTAACGTACACATTGTTTGTATTGCAGCATCTTACAGTATTGTATTATTTGTATGGCAGTATCTTCTTTATTCATGGGATAGATGCAGTGCTTTTTCGTTTTAAGTGTTTTTTTTTAACTTGTCTATGTTTAGCTCTACTTTTATACAATTGGGGATGTATTTTAAGAAACTAGGGATGCACGATATAGGATTTTGGCCGATATTCGATATATTTTCAAACTAATTTTGCCCGATGCCAATACCGATACCGATATATATATATATATATATTTTTTTTTAAGTGCAAAAAAAGCTTATTAAAGCTTCTATTAAAGTTCTCAGTCAAGAGCAGTGAGTGATTTCCTCTGCGTTTTGTTGTTTTATTAACATTAACGGGATTGTTCTCCCCAAAATTTAAATTGTCATCATTTACTCTCTCAAGTTTCTTTCTTCTGTTGAAATTATAAAACTTATCTGGAAGAATGTGGCTAACCAAACAGTTGCTGTACTCCAGTGACTTCCATAGTATATTTAAGCACAAGAAAGAAATGAATACAGGTTTGGAACAACATTAGAGTGAGTAAATAATGACAGAATTTTTATTTCTGGGTGCAGTATCTCTTTAAGGACAAGCGGCAGCATATTATTACTGTCTCTTTAAGAACTGCACGCGACGCGTCTAATATACACGCATTCGACAAGCAGATTTTCTCTGTTTGCTTTCACTTTAGACATAACCAACTTTGTTTATGTAAACCTTGTGGTTATTTGACAGTATCAGCACAATAAGACTCGAAAGATAACTTAGTCCAGTATGCAGGCGCTGTGACAGGCTTTTAGTTCCTGTGAGCGTCGGGTGTAACGCGCTCAGAAAAGCGGATGTTAGAACAGCGCATCAGCACGTGAATGATATGTTTACCTAGCAAGACTTTGACGCACATGCAAATAATGAACTTTTGTGAATTGCGGTGTCCCGTGAGTGTAACTCTACCTCTGCGTTTACATGTGATGTGAATGTACGTCGCGTTGTACAGTATGTTGAGATGAAGGTGCCAGAATTGAACTGATAGAATGCATAATACTATGATTTTTCTTCAAAAGCAGATCGTGGAGACATTTTAATCGTCCACGATCAAAAAACGTGAGACGCACACCCCTAGTTGGAAGTTTAAGTTGCTGGCGCTCATGCTTCGTTCGCGGTCGTCACGTGTGCATAGGAAACACGCCACCCTATCGGCAAGGCTCATCGGCAGAAATATTCATATCGGCCGATGCCGATGATGGTCATTTTAAGCTTTTATCGGCCGATACCGATGTTGTCCCGATATCATCATGCATCCCTATAAGAAACCTATAATTATGCCTATGCATTTTAAAAAGTTATTAAATCCAGTCGCTTTTGCAGTTGAATTGAATTAGCAAAATTCGCTTTTGAATCAAATCCAATGATTTATGAATCGAACTGATTCCTAAGTTTTCCTCTAACTCACCTGCCTGGGGGAGCATGGCACTATCAACAGCAAGGTCAGGGATTGGTTTCCAGTTAAAGACGCTTTGAATAAAAGCATCTGCCAAATGCATGTCAAGGCTCGAAATTGCGACCATTTTGGTCGCATATGCTCCTGAAATTTAATCTGTGCGACCTAAAAATATATTTGGGAGCATTTGTGCGAGTGCAAATAATGGTTGTGGTGCGACCTGTTTTCATTTCTCTAAAAAACGTTTGCAAATTACTTCACAGTGTGTACCTTGTGCGCTGATACGCGATGGCCGGACCATTTTTTTATCCAACGTTATATAACCAATCCAGGGGGTTTCCTGCATTAATTTTTTTTGGGCGGCCACCAAAGCCTTATTTGATCGGTGAGTGATGTAGAATAGAATGACTGCTGCGCTTGACAGGGCGCGTCTACGTAAGAGAGAGAGCCCCGGCCGCTAATGACTCATTTGAATCGCTTCACTTTAATGAATGGTTAAAACAACTGATCTGTCCAACACTAAACTCACGAGACGTCTGAATCGGTGCATAACAAATCGGTAGCCTAACACTTTACAATAATGTTCCATTTATTAAATTCTAGTTAACTATATTAGTTAACATGTACTATTAATAAACTGCACTTTGTTAATTTGTTAACCATTTTTAATGTTAATTTCAACATTTAGGCTAGCCTACTAATAGCCTACAAATAATTGTTTTTTATTTGTTAACATATGCACTGTGAAGTAACATGAACAAACAATGAACAGCTGTATTTTTATTAACTAAGATTAACAAAGATTAATACAGCATATTAATAGCAATAGAGTGCCAAGCAAAAAATGTGGGACAGGTGTGTGGCAAACAAATCAGGTTCATCAGGTTCGATTATTAAGGCTTTTAATCGGCAGGATGCTGCTGGTCGTTCCTCTCTATAGAGTGCCGAAGTGATGACGTCACTTTGTAGGACAACTCGGAAGCTAGCGGCGCATGGGTTCCCTCGATCGAAAAGCTATGCATTTTCCCCATAGACTTTTGGAAAATCGCAAAAAATAAGATCTGTGTTTAACAAAGAGTTGTGACCCTTACACGTTTTGTCTATCAAGATAATCTTTACAAGTTAATCCAAAATTTATACATTTTGAAGCCTATATATAAAGTTTTTAAAAAACACAAGCAGACACAATAAAGTTTAAAAAACCACAAGCAGGTTATAACTGTGTGTTCTATGTCATAGATTAAATATTTTCACGTTTTGGAGGCTTTGTTCACCACAGACCTTATTTCAGGCGATTTAGAAAAAACCCATTCAAAAATCCCATAGACTTTAGAGCGAGGGAATTGGGAGTGCTAAAATGCTAACTCACTTCCGCGTTTTGGCCTACAGAGTGACGTCGTAACTTTGGCACTCTATTGGTAGAGCTAATACGTCAAATATAACACCGCATAGGCTACACCATCGCCAAAGAAGAGCTTGCCTTCACTATATTAAACCTATGTTGCAGCTCATGGGAAAAGAACGATTTAACATGTTGAAGTTGCGATTAACATGACGTATGCAAATTACAAATCATGTGCCAATATTATCGGGGTGAGATGGAGCCAGAAGACCAAATTTAAAATCTTGGCCACATGATGTGTAAAGCCCCAGTGAAATGAAATCTGTTAATACATAATTTGTAGTTGTGATGCTCCTAAATTTTTGCTGGTGCTCCTAACTTTTTGAAGTTGGGAGCACCAGTGCTACCAAGTAAAAAAGTTAATTTCGAGCCCTGCATGAATGTAAAAGTTTTATTCTTTGTCAACATAATGAAAAAAAAAAAAATCTGGAACTTTACTGGAATACTTGTCAACTCGATACTTGTTATTATTAATATCACTTAATATCAATAAATCAATTAATATGAATACTTGTCAAAGTTTAAGAGCTTTCACTTATTGTACTATGCAACTGTTGGCTTGTTGTAACCTTTTGTGCCACGATGGCGGAGAGTTAAATATCAACTCAAAAATACTAGAACAGACTGGTGACAAGAATGTTGCTCATACAAGTTGTTGAAGGTACCATCATTTTTTGAGCTGATCGAACTGTTGTGAGTGCACCCCAGGGTGTTCTTGGGTGTGTGCAGGGCCTGTTAAACTGCTGTTGTGTTGAATATGATTGTGTTATAGAATAGCTGTGCCAGGCATGTGCGTCACTCTGTCACTCGTCTGTTTAATTATGCATGTAGGACACAGACACATCAACACTCCTCTCCGGGTAAAGCTTCACAGACATGACTGTTCATTCACAGTACTGTGTGTCACCTCGCTGTCATGCCACTCCCACATCTGCAGGATACTGTGTTTCTTAACTAATTAAGGTCAAGTTTGTTTACTGCTGCTAAACTAGGTGTGGATATGTTTCCTGCTTTACTCTGTGTAGGGCTTTAGTTTAGTCTGGACCAACGTTGACATGTTTCTCGATTTCTGTTTGTGGATGGTTGATCTTGGTGTGATTGGGATTCATGTTCTCGAGATGATTTTTGGCAGTGTCGCCTGTTTGCAAAGGGTAAGAAAAGATTTTTTCTTACCTTTTGTATATTTGTTTTTCTTACCCTTTGTATTTTTGTCGTTTGTATTTTTCCCAGAACACTAAAGATGGTGAGGTTGTGAAGTACTGTATCCACTGGTACAATGTGCAACAGAAGGATTTTGGATATGACATCCCATTAGGCTTGCCGCGATAGACGGTGTTGACGGTGTTACCGGTTTTAAGCCCCATCACCGGTGACATCACTTTCCCACCGTGACACCGCGATGTCTTGACTTTTTAAAAGTATTCGTTTTTGCTAAAATATTTATTTGAATTAATTAAAAATAATAATTATCAATTATTTAGTTCAGAAGAGAGCATACATTATAATTAAAAACTGAACTGCGCAGTGCGTGCCAAGAGCCAGTCACGTCACAGATCAGCAAGCATCGGATTCCATTTAGCACGTGTGGAGATGAGAACGAGTCAAATTACAGAAAAGCTTATTTCAAAAGTGAAAGTATAACGCGCACGCATTTAAAAGCCAGAGCTGCCAACTTTTGAGTTTAGGGGGGGTTTGAAGCACAACGCGGTTTGAAGCACAATCTCTGTCTCGCGTGCGCGCTCGCTCTAGATTCCAGGAGATTTTAAACTATTTTGCGGTATAACTAGTCGATCACGAGTGGCTCAACAGGTAGATATATAGATAGATACACTCATCTTCCAGGCATTTGACCGGCCAGGTTGACACTTCATGCGTGAGAAATCGGGGGTGTGGCGTGAGAGCGTGTGAAAGCAATCAAATGCGTGTGTCTCACAGCCAATGCGTGAGAGTTGGCAGCTCTGTAAAAGCTATTTAACGGCGCCCGCCCCGCCCCCCACGGTGACACCGGGATTACCGGTGTTGTCACACGTCGATTAACCGCTGGGAAATTTTCCTCACCGCCGCAACCCTACATCCCATTCATTTCCTACAAAGTTCCTACATCTTGAAGCTGATTAGATATTTATTTTATTTTATTATTTTTTAAATATACATATAAATGCATAGATCAACCCTCTACGCACACCTTGGCAATAGAATCGCCATTGACTAGTAGATGTTTTAGTTTACTCGCCATGTGATTTCAGCAAATCAGCTTATCTTTGTAAAATGGCACAGCTTTTTAAATATCTGAAGATAATTTTCACTCGCTGAACACCGACTGAGCGCTTGAGAGCTTTGCTCTCTGTCAAAATCTGTACTATTTCAATTCAGCTCAATTGATGTGCACTGTACCTGTATTTGATGTACCGTAAACTCTAGTGTGAAGGCGCACGACTCACCATGCATTCGCAATCCTTCATGGGATAGTAGTTATTTCCCTCCTTAAAGCCGTTAAGTACACAGTCTTGTATCTTTATTTATTTAATTTTCAAATATGTTTTTTTTTTTTTGTAACAAAGTTAATGACTTACTTTAACAATGACTTTTTTTTAAATCCCTATGGGAAAAATACTACTGGAGTCAAGATTGCAAAATGGGGGTGGGCTCTTACACTCTTGAGGAATTTTTTAGTAATCCAAATGAGAATTAAAACCATGGCTGATGAAAAAGTGCCTCACTATTGTACTCTATGAAGAGTTGAAATTATTATGGTGTGCTGTGGTAATACAGTAAGAGGGTTCACGAGTGTTGAAGTAAGCTGAATAAAGAGGATTAACTGGCTGTTATTCTCTCCATCTGAGGCCCAACTTAAGCCTGAGCTCCACCGTCAGACTCAACACATCTTGATTCAACACACCTGAAGCTCTGGCTCTGTTTTATAAAGGCTTATTTTAGACTTCCTAATGCTTTTGTTTTTATGCAACATTCACCATGTTATTTCCGCAGGTAATGCACCATGACATCTAATGATGTAATCAAAAAGAATGTAAATGTAACCGGAAATGACTCAACTCAGCTGCCAAAATCATGCATCGTAATCCAAACATGAGCACACCCTTTTTTCATTGTGTGTATCTATTCTGTACCATTGAAGTGAATAAATATCATTTATAATGTGTGTGTCATAATGGGTTGAGTCTCATTTCACAACCATTTTTTTCAACAGCCAACCCTAAACTGTGAGCCAGTGGCGGTCAGGCTGGACTAATGGTAAGAGATACTGTTTATCTTTCTCTAAACCTCTGTTTATCTATATCATAATATCTATATAATCTATTCTATATAAATGATATGTCTTTAATTTTTATTATATTGTTGTCCTGAAGAGAGTGTTTTGTCAATCTAAATTGTTTCGAGCATATCCAAAACATATAAGCTGGACTGAGTTTTAGATGGGTTGTGCTTGATGGATAAATGATTGGTTCAGAGGCTGCCTGGGGTTGTAGTATTGCCTCGGTCGGCTCCACTGAGGGTTTGTCACCCTGCCTAAGTTCACTTCTGTGTTTAACAATGCCAAACCCATCACTCATCACCTCTACTCACCTTAGCTTTGTGTTAGGGCAGCACGATTAATCGAAATAAAACCAAAATTGATACATGGCTTAGTGCGATTATCAAATCTCAAATTTTAATTAAATTAACGTATGCGCTACGTGTTTAATAGTGAAGCACTGCACTGTGTTCTTATATGTGAGCAGCTCATTATCCTGTTATTATAAGTCACTTTTTTTTTTGTTTTTTTAAATGTATATTTTACAGTCATTGATATCACAAAATTTGTCAACAATTGCAACCCTACAAACAAGCACAGCAAACCTGGATTTTTTTCCCCCACAAGCATAATCGCAATTTGTATCAGAAAAATCTCAATTGGATACCCACTCCCTCAAATCGTGCCGCCCTACTTTGCATTTATGCTTCTGACCGTATCCCAGGGGTTTTGATTATGATGAAATTAAGGAATTTCTGCAATGATTTTCACTATGGGGTCTGAAAATGTGTAAAATGCTGTAAATGTGTTGCTCTAGAAATGCTCTGTTGAGCCAGAGACCCTTTGAGCATTTCAGAAATTAGCTCCCTCATGTTTTGTTTTTAGTTCTTTCATACCTCATTCGCTTGGCAAAACCCATGACTATAGACTGCTAGTAGTCTGTCAATAGTGATATTGCTAATGTAGTTTTATTTGGTTGGCTCAGAAGCATCAAGGCGTAGCTTATTTAATCCATGACCTCTGCCATCACTCTCATTAATATATTGGCGAACATGACCATGAATGGAAATGAAATCTATCTGCAGCAGACTTTAGTTGAAAAAACATCAGCTGCATCTTTTTGCTTCTGAGCCAACCAATGCACTGCTTTTGTGATTTGAGCTCATGTAGTTGTTGCTTGTGTTCCATCGCTTACAGCTGCATGACATAATCCATTTTATTTTCCTTCTGTGGTAGACAAGCATGACTTTGCGCCAAACCACAGATGCATGTATGCTCTCAGAGTCCACCTGACTGCTGCCACTCTCTGCTTCCTGGCTTTTGAGACAGCCTATCAGAGGGCTGGTGGAGGCGGGGCTTAGCTAGACCCCACCCCTTTGCTGACCCTCTGAGTGAGACTGGCACCTCCTGATGGACCAGGGTGGTAGCGAGCAGCCTGGGGCCGAGGAGCCAGACTCTGGGGGTCGAGCAGAGCGGGAGGTGAGCAGGAGGGCGTCCGAGCCTGATCACGGCCTGTCCAAAATTACTCACAATGCCTTTGAGAACATGGGTGCGCTGGGCCACGGCCTGAAGCAGTTCTTCCAACCTCAGCGCAGACGCTCGTCTGTCTCGCCACACGACTATGCCTCTTCCTCCATAGGCCCTATCCCTGAGCCCCAAGAAGCGGGGCCAGAGTTGGGGGAAGCGCCTGCCGTCCCTAACTCTGACCCCCACGCTTCCGCCCCCCCTGCAGCTCTGAGCCGCGTGCTGCAGCAGATTCGAGGCCCCCCCATAATGAAGAGAGGGACCAGTCTGCAGAGTCGCCGTAGCAAGGCAGGGGGGGGAGGGGAGCCCCCCCAGAAAGGCAGCCCCCAGATCCACAGGCGCAGTACCCAAGAGACCTTGCTGCAGGCAGGACGGCCGCGCTCCTCCTCCACCACTGATACACCCAGCAGCCCAGCTTTGGCAGACATGTTGCTGACCTCGGGGTACCACTCCACTGAAGAGTCTGATCGGGTAAGTGGCACCTGAACGTCACACTTTTGCCAAAGTGATTTCTTCCATGATCACACTGTGGTCATTGTTAGTAGCAATCATCTCCCAAGGAGATCATTCATTTCATTTACAAAAAAGTTTTGGACAAATATTTAGTGATGCTGGACACTATAAAAAAAGATATGTTATGTTTTAACATATTTAAATTTCCTTTAAAATTACTTTGTCAGTAACCCTTTTTTAATTATTATTGTTATATTCAATTGCTGTATTTTACAAATTTATGCCTTTTAAACTTCAACATTCGTTTTTCTGTGACATTTGCAGGGTGTCCGCACGGTAGTAAAAGGTAGTAAAAAGAATCTACCAAAATTAAGGCCCTTGAAAGGTAGTAAAAGGTAACAAACGCAATTTGACTTGGTAGTAAATTTTTCATCACCGCCTCAATATATGAGTTTCCATTTTTTTCCCAAAAAATAAGGCTGTCTATAAAGTAAATCTGTCTTATTAGTGGAATATTAAAAGCAATATAGTAACACATAACTTAGCTGTGGTGCGCGAGCACTGGAAACGCGCAGTGGATTGAGCACGCATGCGGCACAGGCGCGCGAGCTGGTCGAGCACATCCCTTCAAACAGACATCAGTGGAATGTTTGTAGTTCAGTCGGAAGTCAATGGCAAAGAAAATTAAAACGAGTCATCTAGCTTATTATTAACGTTAACTGATGAGAGAGAGAGCGCGCGCGCACTTCTGTTCTGTTGAATGCTCCTGGTCATTCACTCAGCACATGTTATTTGGATGAAAACTAAGTCGTATAATATGTAAGTAAAGTAAAACATGACCTGTTACCTGATTTATGTATAACGAGTGGTTCCCTACATTATTACTGGACGTGTGCAGGTGAAGAAGTTGTTCCATGAACGCAAACATCCAAAGCGCGCGCCCCCGCAAACCAGCGCCTCAGCGCGCGAATACTGAAAATTGCCTTGGGCTTGTACGGACAAATTCACACAAAATTATGTAAAAACGGTCGTCTTGGTGAGTATCCTAGTAAACAAAAGTCGGTTATATCTCAAGTGAACGTAAGTTAGCCATGTTCAAATGGGGCCCGTGTGTTCGGTCTTAAAGGGGCAGCACTTTAATAAACCTGCTACAGTGTTTTCATGTTAATCAAATACAAATTGTCAAGGACAAATAAATGACTCACTGCTCTTGACTAAATAGTCTACCCTTTTCAAATTTACAAAAATATCCATCTATATTTCATTTATACAGTAACAGGGTACCCGCGGGTCTTAAAAGCCTTGAAAAAGTCTTGAATTTGATCATCTCAAATTAAGGCCTTAAAAGCCTTGAATTTAGTATACAAAGTCTTGGATTTCGTTACAAAGGTCTTATTTTTTTTTTTGTCTTTGCTAGGATTAAGTTCATACCGTAACAAAATTAACTGTTACTAATGTAGGCTAATTCAAAATGTATGCAGCGTTGAGTGCACCTCGCGCTCCACGTCATGGCAGAAAAAGCGATCGCGTGCGCACCCGTTACTATGGTTACTAGGCAAGTGAGGTACAGAACAAGATAGTACCTAGCCTAGTTTAATCCACTGTGGCCTTAAATGACAGAATTTAAACCCCAAATAAGAGCTTTTCTGTTAAAAGAACATATTTTCTCCCCGGTCTTTTCAATAGTATCTGGCAACCATGCGCGCGCACTCTCTCTACACTGCTGAAGAAGCACGGATGATCTGAAAACACAGACAAGCTGGAGTTCAGTGATCTTTATTTAAGATGTTCTACTTAAATTAAAGTGTCATTCAGTCAGTCTGTGTTCTGTCACGAGCCGCTTGCGCTGTTTGTGCGACTAAACCTGCGATCAAAATGCAGGCTGATATATCCACCAGTGTTCATACGAGCAAGAATGCAATGTTTCCCGAATATCCACACGATTTCAAATGTGACATTGATTTTATACAACAGTAAATAAGAAAAGAAAAAAGGGTAACATTAAGTGATGTAGTACATTTAAAACCGCATTGTCAGGCTTGCTCTGTTTTGCAACGAAATATGTGGCTTTGAACGAATCGTGAGATTCAATGAATGAAACTCAAAGACTCACTCATAAAGATAGTGAGTTACTGCCACCTACTGGCAATTTTAATGTGTTTTAACATTGCAAATTTAATGAAAAAATTAAATGGAAAATTGTATTAAAGGGGGCAAATCTTGTCCCTTAATGGAAAGGGTGTGACTGCAGTCTAAGTGGAAGAGAGGGCACCAGGGGGTACGGCACTCTAAAAAATTGGAGAACCACAGAACTTAGGAAAAGGGATCATTATCATTACAAGTGCTACTGCTAAAGAGTGCAATGTCAATCATTTCTCATAAGCTTAATTGAATTAGCCTAGAGAGAATAATTATGACATTTTCTGTCTAAAGAATATATATAAAAAAAAATAATATATATATATATATATATATATATATATATATATATATATATATATATATATATATATATATATATATATAAATTATACAGAATATATAAAATATATTATATAGTTTATTCAGAATATATAAAATAACTATCAAAAGTAAAGTAACTGCAGTTTGACTAGGGATGCATCGATCCGATACTCAGTATCGGTATCGGCTCCGATACGGCCATTTTTGCCGGATCGGGTATCGGTCAGACGAGGCCGATCCAAATCCGATATTGTGCGTATAGCCTATATTCTGTGTTAAGCCCCACAAAAGGCACAAAAACATTATAAAGCACCATAAAGTTTTCCTGCACTCTCTTATAAGTGTTCTGAAGCCATTATATAGTATAATGTGAGATAGAAATTAATATTTAAGTCATTAAATTCAAGATCACGTAAACTTTTTCCCTCCGCTGCGGCTGTCAGTCATTCTCAATTCAGCATTTAAACAGCGCGTCGTGTTCGGTTACGACAGCCAACACGATGAAACTCTCCAATGTGATTCAATGTTACTATTATTATACTTGATCTGTAGATAAAGGTTTCACATGAAACAACTTTATATTGCTGGACTTTATTGCTTTAACTAAATCATGTTACTTTCTACCGGGCGTCTGTTAGATCGCAACACTAGAGAAGAGTCAGAGCACTATAATTGTTCTTCAAGCGCACAGTAACTAAAATTTTAGACAGTTAAAAGAAAAGGCTCAATAAACTATTGCATAGATAGATACTGTGTATAATACACGACTACGCATCGATACGTCTTTCCTTTGTGCTTTGAACTTTTCAATGCGGACTCGACGCGCTGTGACTCCGTGTTGCTTCAAGCACATCATTCTGCGCTCGGGATGCGCATAAGCGCTGTGTGCCGCACTGTATTGGAGTCTTTCATATCATGCTACTTTTGCGCAATGAAATATTATTAATAGCCTTTCTTGTTCTGTCCTATGTTGCTGCCTCATTAAACAGCTGTGCTATACATTTTATAGTAGCCTATATAGGCTATATATAACAATTTATCTTTTTGATTTTTGTTATCTTGTTTTTCATGAATGTATTTTACAACAATACAAAGAGCAATGTGTAACGTTTAACCAGATTTAGTGTTACACTTATTGTCTCTTATTTGTTCCCCTAAATTTTTTTCACTAAATGTTCAGATTTTATACAATAATTGTGCACTCGTGAATTTTCTAGACAATTTTACTGCTGAGTTATCCACTAGTTTATAATAGCATTTTTGTCACAGATTATGATCATATATTTTTTGGATTTGTTGTTTTTCTTTAAAATGAAATTGTCTGTATTAAGTTGATAGTGTTTAACACACAAAAGAGTGATTATCAGTTCAATACACAGAGTATTATAGAAATTCTACTTGATTTAAAAAAAAAACTGCACTGGTATCGGATTGGTATCGGTATCGGCCGATACTCAGAATTTATGGGATCGGATCGGTTTTGAAAAAGCGGTATCGTTGCATCCCTAAGTTTGACCAAAAGTTGACAAAAAAATGCAAAGATTTTTCGTCAACTACAACTATAAAAAACAGCATTTTCGTCTGAAGACTAAGACTAAATCAAAAATGGCTGCCAAAATTAACACTGGCCTACACACACGTGCGCGCTACAATGCTGTTGCGGATGTATTAAGAATGACTGATCATTTCAGTAAAATGTTTTATTTAATTCAAGTATTCTCCTTGTACATAATTATTTTCTAGGGTTTAAAATGTATACAGATTTGACATTTTCCCCTCATACTTCTGTCGGAATGGGTACGAAGTTGGCATTGAATTTCATTTAAAATGGTATTAAAAAGGTCTTAAAAAGCCTTGTTTTTAAGTTGGAGGATCCTGGGGGTACCCTGAGTAATGAATATGCAATTTTTTCACATTTGATTAGTTTATTCAAATGTATGTACCAATCTACCCCGAAAAAATCTAAAAACACTGTTTATTTCATTTGTAGCTTTTCTTTGTTCTATTGTATTGTATTTGTCCTATTTGTAATTCGATTATTTGTTCTTATTTTGTTACTGACTGCTTACTTTAATAATGTTTTAAATTCACATTCATTGGGCGGGTAGTTTTTGTTGTAGTATCAAAATTGGATTAAATACTTGGTATTTTACTGGTGTCTAAACATTTGTACCACTGACTCAATCCTCAGCACTGACTCTTCTGGAGCTGCTCTTAACATGTGCTGTGTTATTAAATGAAAGATAAAATATGATAGAGCAATAGATTGAACAGTGACAGAAACAGAAGCATGCTTTTTAGCAGGATTAATTAAGCATGAAAATATCTGAAGGAAATATATATTTGATGAACAAATTAAGCCAACTAATATGATTTATATTCTGTGTTTTTATATTCTGAGGACGTGATCAGTGTTCAATAGGAGGTGATAGTAGGTTGTTTGAAAGCAATGGAAAGTCAGGTTTGAATTTAACAGCAATCAGTGCAGATGGCAATCTGAAAGATTCTGTCTGAAAGAAACCTCCAGGATGGATGGACAGGTTGACAGCATTCACAGGTCAGGAAGCTTGTGTAGCAGGTCACTATGTTCTCTAAGCCTTGCTATATTTAGTCAAGTCTTTGGATGCACTTCAGTTCATGGCGCTTTTGCAGGCAGCAGCATTGAGTATAATGTCAAAATCAATGCATTTGTGCCCTTTTTCCAACCAGGATGTGGGATCAGGGTAACTGTTTGCTTTCTTGTGTCCTCAAGGATAGACTCAAGGTTACGTTTGCTCATGCATGACAGGTGCAGCAACTTTATTTAGAATTGAAGTTCGCATAGTTGCAAAACCAGTTACTCTGCTGCTCAGCATTTCTCCATTACTGGATGCATTATGCTGCTGCTTACTCAAAATAGCCATTAGGGTTCATTTACCAGGAGAAGTGTTCACCAAGACTACTGTATCTGGAGGGTAATTAACTCTTATAGACATTCCATACTCATAGTACTATGCTTTTAAGCATGCCTTTTTAAACAGCTAAGCATTTCACCCGATACACTACAGGGTCTGGGTGACTGCCAACGTGTTTCAACTCACCTGTTGTTGGAGAACTTAATGGCGCTATCCTGAATGTTCCTCTCTCAGGGGAGTGTCCAAACATAAGCTGTCATTTATTTCAGATGACTATTTGAGCCTGGCTAGCTCAGTAGATGGCATTTATGTGAATTTGCTAGGGATGATGTGCTTCTTTTTCGTTTTCAAATTGAAAAATTTAAATGCAATTTTTAAATGCCATCTAATATCTGTGGTTACAGTTTAGTTTTTACAGCTTAGTTTTTTGTCAGTGAAACTTGAGGCCAATGTATTTTGTCACAGAGAGGTAAGAGGCTTTAACTCCTTTGTTAATTTAACAGAACTGTGACTCCTAGATAAAGGGGGAGAAAATCCTCTCTTGACCAGTTAGGTGCGAAAAAGGCATCATAAGTCAGCTGTAGTGTCTCTAACAGGCATCATCTGGGTCTTATCGAATGGGCTGTTGTCCACGTGATCGGATCACCTAGTTTTCCTGTGCATGCGTGGCCACATAGCTCAGAAATCTACCCATGTGTCTTATATCAGGTTGCAATAGGGAAACTTAACAACCTGACCTTATTGGCAATACATTTTTTTTTCTTCATGATAAAACAATGCTGGTGGAGCTCTTAGCCAGTTTATAATGACCGATGGATGCTTAGATCATCCGTAGCTGTTTATCTACGATCAGTGAAGGCCATATCACTGATAATCTGGTTTCGACTCAGCTGTCAATGGGTGAAGGGACAGAGTTCATTTCATTGCAAGGTTGTACTAAATATTTCACACTACTAAAGCTTACTTGACTTGTACTATTAATAAAATAAAAAGTACTAAAAGGATGGTAAAAAAAAAAACCTTCATTTTTTTTTTTTAAATGTTGGTTTCCTTTTTCATTTTCCTCAATTGATGATGTGGTGCAGTGTGCCATTCTTTATCAGTGAATGCCCTGCATTATCTCAGAACTTTGAGGGCTATGTCATAGTACAGAGGTCCAAAACGTCAACGTCATTTGACTGGAGACCGATGTAGTCACTCGCATAGTTCAAACGTGGCATGTCTTTCAAGATGGACTGCACTGAAAGTGAACCGTCAATTATGGTAATTTAATCTAATCTTTCTATTCTTTTAGGAAAATAGAGTGCAAAATGTATTATTTTTCTCAAGTTAATAGTTTATTTGTCACTACTCTCTCTAGGGCTGGGTTATCGTCACAGTTCAATACATTGCAGTGCATAACAATAGCATACTTGGTTTAAATGAAACCTTAGTTTCATTAAAGTAATGAAACCTTAGTTTCATTACTTTCATTACTAAATATGTGCATATTTAGATGACCTTCATCTTCATTAGTTGAACTGTAGAAAATTATTAGGGATGCACAGATGTTAAAATTCTGACATAATTATTTTCATGTTAGGCCTGATATTAAAATTTTGTCTGAATTACAAATAAAGCACTAAAATGTTTTTTTTTTTCCCTTCAGATTTGTTAAAGGTTACATGTAACAGTGTTATTAAATTGTTAGTGCTTTACAATATTCCAATACTCACTTAAAGTTAATCTAAATAAATAGTTTTAGTGATTATATAATTAGAGAAAAATAGGTTAATATGAATATGAATTACTGATATGACTCTAATATCAGTGTTTCCTGTAGGATTTTTTTCCATTTCCCCAGGGGGAGGGGGCGTGGCCCATGAGTGATATTCCCACTGGCCACACCCCTTTGCCCCAGGTGTTTAAACCTCCCCTAAGTATTATAAGAGCCCGTCTACGGAGAGCCTGGCCACTCCCTATTAAGTCCTATTGTACCGAATTTTGGTTGTAGTTCCACCAGAATTCCACTCGGGGCGATCGCAACTAAATTTGTTTCAACTGGGGGCAACTAAATTAGTTTTTTTCACCCGATTGCCGTTGAGAAATCTCAGATTTTATTGTAGGTTTTGCAAGTTCAACATGGGTTATAGGTCGAAAGTTGAATGAACGAGTACTTATGTCCTTTCGATTTCTTACAGGTTGAGTTGTTGTTGCCCATAACACGCTAGCATTCTGCTAATGAACGCTGATTGGTCAGTGAGGGACTGATTACGACCAGAGATACTGCGGGACCAGAATGTTAAGAACTTTAGTTTAACAAAATCTCTTCTAGCACGTGTCCGCTGTGTTGCCGATGCCACAAAAAAGTGCAGAGCGCGAAAGCACCAAAGTGACTGAAGGATTGCCGTAAAGCAGTATCTCTGGTCGTACGATGTGTATAACGTCATTGACATCTAACACCCAGCAATGTGTAATTTCTTTGCATCTCCTTTCGAATACAACACTCAAATTACTAGACAAAAAATTATATCCTGAGAAAAGTGGATTTTGAGGGGTATAGCTCCACAGACCTCCATTCATTTTGCACTCGTCCTGTGAGCGCCCTCATATGGAACCAGAGTGGAACTGCAACCAGTTCAGAAGCCGGAAGTTTACTGAGAGTGAGAGTTCTCCCCTTATTAGACATTCTCTGGTATTATAATAGGAAAGGCTCCAACAAGAGCGGCATCCCACGCGCAGAATGATGCACTTGAAGCAACGCGAAGTCACAGTGTGCAGCGCTTGGCATTGAAAAGTTGGGAAAAAAAAATGTCGTAACCGAACGCGACGTGCTGTTTGAATGCTGAATGGAGAATGACTGAGGAGAGATGAGTTTCCATTAACTTTAACTTAACGACTTAAATATTCATTTTTACCTCACATAACACTATTGGATGACTTTAGAAGTCTTGGAATATAGTGCGAAAACTTTATGGTTCTTTACCATGTTTTTTTTATGCCTTTAGTGGGGCATAACAATAACACAATAGTATGTGCAATATCGGACCTCACCAGAGCCCAGACATTCTCTGACCTCACTGAGAAGCTGCAGCCGTGGCGGGAGGATTTTAGGTGTGGCGGCCCGCCACAACAGAATGAATGTAGCGGAAACACTGCTAATATATTGTGCATTCCTAGAAAAGTTGTAACTAAATCTATAAATTAAAACATACAAAGATCTAAATCATCAATGCAGTAACATTAGAATTAGACTCTAAATACATGATTTTATCTGCACGGCACTAAATCTCACTCTTTACTTTGCAGCAGGATCGTTTGGAGATTTTGGGCCCCGCCATGTCTCCCAATGCTCTGTCAACCAGTTCAGACGGTGGTCAGTACGGTGTGGATTCAATGGATGGCACCCCGGACCCTCAGCGCACCAAGCAGGCCATTGCTCAGCTACAGCAAAAAATCCTCAAACTCACAGAGCAGATCAAAATCGAACAAACGGCAAGAGACGACAATGTAGCCGAGTACCTGAAGCTGGCCAACAATGCAGACAAACAGCAGAGTGCTCGCATCAAGCAAGTGTTCGAGAAGAAGAACCAGAAGTCTGCACAGACCATCCAGCAGCTGCAGAGGAAGCTGGAGCATTACCACCGCAAGCTCAGAGAGGTGGAGCACAATGGAATACCACGCCAGCCCAAAGATGTCCTGCGAGACATGCAACAGGGTCTGAAGGACGTGGGTGCTAAGGTAAAGGCCGCCCCATTTCTTTACAGTTTGGTACATTGAAGGATGTGTTTAGAAGTTTTTGGAGTAGATGTGTGCTGATCTGAAATGTTTTCATTTATTTTAGGGGATCAAACAGGACTTTTTAAGTTTTTCGTATGACACAGGCAGTGTAGACCAGTCTTGTTCTCTGTCAGCAAGCCAGGTTTGGATCTTTTTCGTGATTGAAAGAGCTTAATGAAACGTTGGTTTAACATAACCATTTTAAATTAGGCCATCCTTAAAAATATTTTTTAAGTAACAGCAAAAAAAAAAAAAGGGTCGGTAGGTAGGTCTGTATTTTTTTTTTCAAGATTCAATGTAAAAAAAAAAAGGACAATTTTGGTCATGGTGATTACGTCGGTATGAATTGAAACAAATTTGCATATCGTGACGTCACTGACTGGGTCTTCAACCAATGCCTTCGGGCGCACCATTGTGAACCTCATTCTGATACAGGTTATAGACCACAAACAATTTGAAATCTTTGTCAAAATACATATTTATTGCATTAATTTCAGCTGCATTCATTTGGGGGAAAAAAATAGGTAGAATCAATAATAAAAAAAAGAAGCCACTAGATTTTAATGAAAGTGGATTTTCAGAGGGAAACAAATAAATTAAAATGACTAATCTCACCAGCGCCGCGCCGACCAATAAAACAGCGCATTTGGAAGTTTGGCACCATTCGTTTACATTTGACCCATACTGTTACAAGCCCCCTTTCTGGTCTAGGGGCAGGAAAGGAGGGTAACAAAAAGTTGCAGGGAGAGAGTGAGAGATTTGACCCATAAACATCTGCTATTATTAATGGAAATCAGTGAGATCAAATGGCTAAGCGTATTGTAGAAACTATAGGCCTATTAAGTAGTCCTGACATATTATGGAATGGTCGATTTTCTTTAGTGCAATTTAGTACATTTCGGTATGGGATGTGCTGTTTTATTGGTCAGCGCGGCGCTGGTGAGATTATTTTGCGCCGCGCTGACCATTGGGTGGCCAAGCAAACACTTCCTCCCTGCGCTGTCGAGTCTGTCGCCTTGGTCCATTGAGCCGCGCAGATTACATGTCAGCGCAGCGCGAACTCTGTAACACCGCGCCGTTTCGTCCCACTTTCGGTGTGTTTGGCTTCCCACACTTATGTGTGTTTGTTTGTCAGAGCCTGCAGTTGCTGTGTGACGCGCGTTCGCGGCAGGCATATCGTGACCGTGACGAGCTGGACGCGCTCCGAGAAAAGGCCGTTAACATCGATTCCCTATTCTCCTATTCCCTATTTGACCATTAAAAATTTCTAATAATGAGCGACTAAATGTAGGCTCATACATACGTATTTCACAAGCAGCCGCGCCGCATCCATCATCACCGAGCGGGAAGCATTGACAGTGAATGAAACGAAGCGAACGCACAGGCTATAGTGTGACATGCGTAAACCAATGGTGTAAACATAATCATCATAGATGACGCCACGGGTTTTTATTTAAAAGAAAGAACGTAGCCTACGCAATTTATATTCACAATACTTACTATAATATAATTTATATTCAGCGCGTATTAGTATATATGCATTTGTATTAGTTGTTTGAAGAGTAAAAAAAAAATCGGTCTAGGTCAAGTTTACAACCGGCAAGTTGGTCGGACTAAAAGGGGAAAAAAATAAATAATTGGGTCGGTCGGGTTACGGCAAACAACAATGTTTTTAAGGATGGCCTTATGGAATCAAAAGAATGATCATGTTTAGTCACTAGCTCTCTTCTCAAACCTAGTGAGCTGTCTTGCTGCCTACACCCTACATATGTAGTTGCCTTATAAAGGCTGAAATAAACCACTACTTTTGGCCAGATTGTATTACCGATTTGCAGTCTGGACAAGTCGACGCTAGTTGCTGAAAGCCAGAGCTAGTCTGCGAATTTTGGGCAGTCAGAGTGTACAGATTTCGCAGAAAATTGCGTAGTGCATGATGGACACTAGGGATGGGCATTTCTCAAAAATATTGCATTCGAATATTCGGGCTCATAAAAATCGAATATTCGTTTATTTAAATGAGGTTTAGTGAAAAAGACGTTATTTTTTAAGTTTAAGGTTTTTACGTTTTTGTCACCATTTCTGAACAGGCTTATGATTAGGCAATATACACAACAAGCTTAAAATATATCTTAAGGTTTTCTTTTAGTTGAAAACATTAAACAAATGAGTAAACAACAAATATAAAGAACAAAAGCATTTAAGCTCAAGCAGGCTAACGGAGAAAAAAAACGCTAATAAAGCAGGTCACGCCAGTTATCGTACAGGCCGAGTCAGAATATGGTTATCGTGTTTATTGTTTCACGTTCATGTTCAGAAAACAATAATATCCACATGCTCGAGTGAGAAAACATGCTGCACTGACAGACGTTGCAGAGACAAAGATAACGGTGTTCTAAGCGAAGTTTCTAACAGCACTTTGCGTTTTCTGTTCTTAAACCTGTCTCCCTCAACGAAATTTAAAGGAAACATATGTCTCAAAATCATTTAGCTATAAGATAAGTTGTCATCTCGGATATACAGGTGGGTAGTGTTGTCAAAAAACTCAGTACTTCGGTACCAAGTCGGTACTAAAAAAATTTAACCGTTACGGTCCCAGCTTTTCTAGGTACCGAGCAGTGGCGGTTCTAGCCCATTTCAACTGGGGGGGCCAAGCTGGGGCCAGTTGTACTGTTAGAGGGGCCAGTTACATTTAGACCTTATTGTTGTCCTATCATTTTCTGCACTGCTGCAGGCATTAACAGGCAAAATACCGTGTTTATAATCATTCAACAATGTATTTGCATTTCCATTATATTTTTACATTTGCATTACATATTCAGTATTAGTCACAGTGACTGTAATAGACATGATGTTCTTCTTTCTCTTCATTTTGAGAACTATAGAGCAAAAGCAATGGGGACCAAGAAGCTTATTAATTCATTTACTGAAAATAACTGACTTAGGTAACTACGTCTAACCGTTTACAGGGTTCCTGCACACTTTTTAAAGTCAAATTTAAGGCTTTTTAAGACCTAAAGAAATCAAAATTAATACCGTAGGGGTGTGCAATATTGACAAAAATATATTTAAATATTTTCAACGTTTTGTTGATAATAATTAGATGATATTTTACTGATTGTGTTTTTGTGCTGGTGCCATGGCTGGTTTAGGCCTGTTGTTGACAGCTGACTCACGGAGATATTAATATTTTTCATATTATATGCAGTGGTCAGTTCACAGCAGTGACAGAAATAAATTTCTTAATTAAGGAGCAATATTTGCCACCTTAAACTGATTTCCAGGGGCATTTTCACCTATATATGGACATTTTTTCTAAATTTATTTAGAGTTATGCAATGCATCACCTTTTATGTCAAATACTAACATTCAAATTAAACAATAATTATACTTATTTATACAATAATACTTAATTATACAATAATTATACAGTACCACTGTTACCAGTCAAATTAATTAATTCAATCAAAATCCATCTTTGCAATGCAGAGGTGACACAGAAGTGGCATTAATATATTTTTATATATATTATATATATTTATATATTTACACTCCATTTACAATTGCATAAATAAAGCTATGAGATTTTTTTTAAATCAATATTTAAATATGAAATGATTTCTAATTTTAACGTTTTAATTAAAGGATACTTTAAATATGAAACTAAAACCGCCAGTAGGCGGCGGCAAGTCCCTGTAAGAGGGATTCATTCATTCAACCGATTTGTTCAAACGGCTGATTCATTCGGGAAAGAAGCAAGTGATTCGTTCAAAACGCGGATTTCAGACTAGTCAATAAATCATCGCTGTGTTGCATTGAGACTCTGCTACGGTTTCATTATGAAATTCTAGTCGGTGAAATAAAGGGAAAACAAACAATATTGACAATATTGTGTCTAAAAAGTAACTCCCAAAGTTAACTTATTGTTAATTTAACTGTTGTATAACATAAATATCACAGTTGCAATTGTGCACGGGAAAACGGCACTCTTGCTGATGTGATATTCTAATATAAGAACATAATATGATATAAATATAAGACAAAAACTAATTTGGTGACATAGCCTACCTATGAACTGCACACAGCAGTGAAAGGACGATAGACAAATGCGATGTCAGCTCACAGTGCCTCGTACATAGTTAAAACAATGATTACAATATCATAATAGACAATAGGCTACACATCATTACACCCCATACGCACATAAAGAATGAACTTACAACTGAACTGACATTTACCAACTTTCTCCTTCTCTCCTCTCTCGCGTGCAGGAGACAGACATTAGCCTACTCTGCCGCGATTCCCGCGAATGTGATGCGAATTGTCACGTGAAAATGCAAATCCACAAAGATAGAATAATAAAAAATAATACGCATACGATTACAACGATAGCAAAAAACAGTTTTGTAAAAATTATTTCAAACTCCACATTTAGGGGGGCCACAAGGGGGGCCAAGCTTTTTGTCACAGGGGCACTGGCCCCCCCTGGCCTCCCTCTAGAACCGCCACTGGTACCGAGTACCGGGTTAATCCGGTTCTTGATGCGCTGTCGGAAAGATGCAGAGGTGCGTACTCTTCATAAAAACACTCTGAGACACGGCGACCGGCGCTGCTAATGCGGTGGCTCTGAATCCACTTGTTGACAAGAAAGGAGGAAAGAGCCACATATGGAAATATTTTGAATTAGGCTAATGTCACGTTGCCATAAAGGGCCGTTCACACGTTCATATAGCGCGTTTTTTTGCGCGTGCGAATTTCAAATGTAGGCGCGCGGCAAGCGCGCTCATAATAGAAGAGACGTGCGAGCTCGTCTTTCCAGGCTCGCCGCTGTTCATGGTTGCATAGCGGAGACACGGGAAAGCAAGCGCTTGAGGAAAGGAGAAAGCGGTGCGATGCGCTCTCCATGATGACGAGGAAGTATCAGAATTAATTGATTTCTAGCCCTTGCATTAGAAATCAGCTACAGGGTTCTCAAGCTTTGAAGACAGGCAAGAGTGACATTTTTGGATTAAATAAAAGTACAGTTAAGTCAAATAAAACATGTTTTATCTCCTGTATAGTTTGGTAACACTACAATAAGACACCATTCATTAATATTACTTAATGCAACATCAACACATTGAGTGAACTATATTTTTACAATATTAATTAATGTTTGTGAATGTTATTTAATACAAACACTTGATTGTTCATGTTTGTTCACTTCATTCATTGTGCATTAAATAATGTTAACAGATAAAACTTTTGATTTTAAAAATATATTAGTAAATTTTTAAGTTAACCCCATGGAGAATAATTGCTACAGTATATAACTGTTGTTTATTGTTAGGTAATTTTATCTAATGTTAAATAACAAATAGAATCTTATTGTAAATTGTTTTTAATACTACAGTTTCCATCTTTGTAACCGTGATATACACTTTAATATGTGTAAATTTAATGTAAATTAAGCTTTGGTACCGAAATTGGTACCGAGAACCGTGGATTTTCACTGGTATTGGTACCGAATACTGATATTTTGGTACCGTGACAACACTACAGGTGGGCTTTACCTGCAGTCGTGATGCAGTGATGGACAGCTGTCTTTCCTCAGTCGACTGATGTTTGGATTTCATGTGATTTCTCATGGTGGTGATATTATGATAACTCAGATTCATTCATTAATTTGATCAAAAGTAATTCCATTTTGTAAGATAATTTAGTAAGATAATTTTCATCTGAGTAGCCTAATTCCAAACTTTGCGAGGCAGACGACAACATTGTGATCAAATACAAACAACTTGTTAAACACGCTCCACAGCGCCACCCAGTGCATTTAATTATAATTGCGAGTTAGTGCTTGGGATTTATCATGGATTCACTGCATTTATGGCCAGCAAAGCAACTTAGTAAAATTCAAATAGTATTTTATTTTTCGAATAATAATTACAGAGCGAATATTCGTGCACATCCCTAATGGACACAGACTCCGATTTGTTTTTAGCTTCAGAATGTGATTCTGTCCAGTCTGAAGAAATCAAACGTGAGCGATATTTTGGGCAGATTTTAGAACAAATATTGTTTTCTTTTGCCATATGCCAATGACTTGCGTCTCCTACCAACAAGGCACATGTGTCTGTGCTAGAGATGCACCGATTACAATTTTCTAGGCCGATCCCGATTCCGATTTTTCCTTGAGTTTAACCTGCCGATACCGATTTTAGCCGATTCCGATTTTATTTTTCCAAACCACTTTACAGCACACACAAATATTTATTTTCTATCTTCTCTTTAATAGAACATTTTGCATAGAACATTTTTTGAACAGATAATCGCTATAAAATAGAACTATATAAATGACTCCTAGTGTGGAAAATTCTCACACATCTAAAGTGCAGTGTTATGGAAGAACCATTTCCTTTTCACATCCAATATCCAATAAAACTAAATTGATATATTTAGCAAACTAAACTTCTGTATGAAAACAGGTAATGGCAATAAAATAATATATAAATAACAAAAAAAAAAATTCAATAAATATAGCCTTGCAGTATAAAGATATTTATCTCTCTCACACACACACACACACACACACACAGGCCTATTGCAATCACTTGTACATCAATGGCAAGTTATATTTCTCAAGCAGTTCTTCTCTCATCTGACACATGTCCAGCCAAGCTAAACAGAACAAGTGGAGCATGTGCAGGGAAACAATTAAATAATAATAAAAACAAGTTTAAATGGGTAAATTTTCTAGAAATATTTTTGAGTCTTCATTTTCTTTCTGACATAGCCTAGCCTACTTCAGTTCTTGTTAAAACACACCAGACATGCAAATTCTTTGCATTTTGGGCACTTTTTGGATGAAATCCTATTTATTTTGTCCATCAAAAGTGTGCTTTCACTTAAATTGAGCGCAGCAAAAATAGATTCGTCGCCGAAACCCACGCTTCACTGTTCACGCGACGCTCCTGCTCGACGCTCACGCGCTGCTCCGGCTCGCGGTGTGAATGCACTCATTGATTAACATGCACGCCGAACAAAAAAAAAACGCGCTGCACCTTGTGGTGTGAAACGGCCGTAATTCACGAGGTTTCCTACATGTGCGCGTTCCGTGTGCACGTGTGATGCTGATGTTGCGCGATGTTAATCATGCGGCGCCCGAGTGCATTTGACCGGCATAAAATCGGATTATGTCAGACTGACCGGCCGGTCGCCGATCATGGCCGATCACGTGAAAACCGGCCGATTCCGGTCACCAGCCGATCAATCGGTGCATCTCTAGTCTGTGCGAGTTTGTTGTGTTGTATGTGATCCTCGGTTGTTTATTATATGATGCCCAGTTTTTCTCTGTAAAGATTTACAAAGTTGGCAACTGTATGTCTAGTGTTTTAGATTTGAAAAGTTGTGTAGTGTATTCCAGTTTAGAACCTCATAAGTGACTGATTTTGAAACGCTTTAGGCAAGGCAAGGCAAGTTTATTTATATAGCACATTTCATACACAATGGTAATTCAAAGTGCTTTACATAGAAGAAATAGAAATAACAACAAAAAAATAAAAATAAAAAGAAATAACAATAATTAAAACAGTTTAGAATAAAGAAATTAAAATAATAAGCTTTACTTAGATAGCAACTAGGTTGTTGTTATAACCCTGAAATGAACAATGTAAAAACATTCAACTATTTCTGCCACAATACCATCGTTACAGTTCGCATTACTACATTAAATCTATGTTGAATGTTGGTGATTTGTGGACTGGAAAGCCTTCTATAACTTGTTCAGTCATGGCACAATGCTTCTCCTGGTTTCCACGTCAGCACTGTTTGATCTGATATGGTTTATAACAGAGAATTCTGCGCTGAATTTGAATGCTTAGTTCTCATTATATCTCACGGTGATGTTAATTCTGCTGAAAATTCAATCGCTTTGTCACTGGATCTTCAATCGCTGTGCAGTAATGGTGTCGCGTGATCAAAGATTGGCCTGCGAGTACCTTTTCTGAGTTTACACTGCGTTGTCTGTTATTGGTCCGAGCTGATAAACGGCCCATGCTACACAGCTCAAAAGACAATACAATACTGCACGTATTGTTCTGCTTTCATTCCGTTTGTAGTTTGATCAGTTTTTCATATGCAACAGACATGGCAGCTCTCATCAGTTGGGCAATGTGGTGGTGGTTCCAGTCCGACCTCTAACAAAATGCACCCCAGGAAAAAAGGTTGTATGGCGGCTATGACTTGCGATAACTGAATGATTTTAATACTTCAAAAAGTTATGGAAAGTAACTGCAGATAGCTGAGAATTCTGGGATTGCATTCTATGAGAAAGATGTTTTGTAATGTTTCTGCCTACCTTTCGGAACGGCCTATGTTTTGGAAAGCGTGCCTATGGAGCTTTAAAATGCTTTCTGGGTAGGCGGCTCACTAGCTTTTGGAATAGAGCTTTGTTACCACCGTATCCCTGTTAGTTATTGTTTACTTTACAGGCACATTGGACCAGTTTACAATCCTAAAATAAAAACAAATCTCAGACTTTTCGCCTTTTTTGCCACTTCAAGTTACCGTGATTAAACCTATCCAGAAGTTCAAATGACACTGATAAATGTATTTGACTAAATCATGTTTTTTTCGCTCAGGTAACTGGTGGCCTCTCCAGTATCTCTCAGGCCACTCACTCCGCCGCAGGAGCAGTCGTGTCCAAACCTCGTGAGTTTGCCTCTCTTATCCGCAACAAATTTGGAAGTGCAGACAACATCTCTGGCCTAAAAGATTCTCTGGATGAACAACAAGGGGATGAGCCTGTAACAAGTACAGGGATGGCAGGCACTAGGACCCCAGGACCTGGGCAGCTGCAGTCCAGCCCAAAATATGGAAGTGAGGAAGACTGCTCCAGCGCTACGTCAGGGTCCGCAGGAGCAAATAGCACCACAGGGGCTCCTGGAGGGCCTCCGAGCTCAAAGGGTAATACACTGGAGCATGGCCAGAGCTCTGGCTTTGATGCTCTGCTGCATGAGATCCAGGAACTGAAGGACAACCAGAATCGACTAGAAGAATCTTTTGAAGACCTGAAGACTCACTATCACAGAGACTACACAGATATCATGCAGGCTCTGCAAGAGGAGAGATTCAGGTACACGTTACTATAGAAACTGACTCTACTGGCACTAATAAGTGGTCTATGTAGGTTTCAAAGGTTTGTATGGATTTGAAAGGTTTCACCGTCAAAACAGTATGCTTGTTTAGAAAGTGTTGGAAAGGATGATTATGGTATTGTCTAGCCTTTTAAGCCCCTTTCTTGAATTTATATGTTGTTTTATCTTGTTTTGTATGTGCATGTGTAGGTGTGAGCGTTTAGAGGAGCAGTTGAATGATTTAACAGAACTGCATCAAAATGAGATTCTCAACTTGAAGCAAGAGCTGGCCAGCATGGAGGAGAAAATCGCTTACCAGTCTTATGAAAGAGCCAGAGACATACAGGTACTTATGTCCAACATCATATATACTTATATTATTTGCTTTTATTTGTAGGTTTTCAGTTTTCATTTTAATTTCGTTTGTTATGGAAAAATAACACAAATAAAATGATTTAACGCACCCACACCGCCCCAGACCTATGTAGGTCATCTTACATTTCACACAGTTGATTGGTGACGAACATGATGCAGGGCAACAGCTCGCTGCGTGATGTAGCCTATAGAATGCAGTAAGAAGGCCAATCAAATTCAAGATATCAGGGCAAAAATGCCTCTCTATGATTTTTTTTGTATCATATTTATATCTATATCAAATGATATAGTTAATCCATATCACACCAGTGCAAATGTGATATTAATTTTATACAGCAGTTCAATGAATAAGAAGTTAATATTCTTTTTTAGACACGATATTGTCTGTTTTGTTATTGTCTCAGTTTTGCCAACAAAAATATTACCTGTATATAAAATATAAAAATAAGCCGCAACAGAACGGTTTTGCGTCTCCGAGCAAGTAATTTATGAAAATATGTATATTTTTAAAAATATGTAATTGAAAGTAATTTCATATTTTGGGAATAGTTTGCCCAAAAATTAAAATTCTGTTTATTTACATTTACTCATCCTTATATTGTTTCAAACCTGTATGACTTTCTCTCTTTTGCGTAACATAAAGATGTTTTTTTGCGAAATTGAAGAATGTTGGTAATAGTGTTGTCAAAAAACTCGGTACTTCGGTACCAAGTCGGTACTAAAAAAATTAAACGGTTACGGTCCCAGCTTTTCTAGGTACCGAGTACCGGGTTAATCCGGTTCTTGATGCGCTGTCGGAAAGATGCAGAGGTGCGTACTCTTCATAAAAACACTCTGAGACACGGCGACCGGCGCTGCTAATGCGGTGGCTCTGAATCCACTTGTTGACAAGAAAGGAGGAAAGAGCCACATATGGAAATATTTTGAATTAGGCTAATGTCACGTTGCCATAATTGGCCGTTCACACGTTCATATAGCGCGTTTTTTTGCGCGTGCAAATTTCAAATGTAGGCGCGCGGCAAGCGCGCTCATAATAGAAGAGACGTGCGAGCTCGTCTTTCCAGGCTCGCCGCTGTTCATGGTTGCATAGCGGAGACACGGGAAAGCAAGCGCTTGAGGAAAGGAGAAAGCGGTGCGATGTGCTCTCCATGATGACAAGGAAGTATCAGAATTAATTGATTTCTAGCCCTTGCATTAGAAATCAGCTACAGGGTTCTCAAGCTTTGAAGACAGGCAAGAGTGACATTTTTGGATTAAATAAAAGTACAGTTAAGTCAAATAAAGCATGTTTTATCTCCTGTATAGTTTGGTAACACTACAATAAGACACCATTCATTAATATTACTTAATGCAACATCAACACATTGAGTGAACAATATATTTTTACAACATTAATGTTTGTGAATGTTATTTAATACAAACACTTGATTGTTCATGTTTGTTCACTTCATTCATTGTGCATTAAATAATGTTAACAGATAAAACTTTTGATTTTAAAAATATATTAGTAAATTTTTAAGTTAACCCCATGGAGAATAATTGCTACAGTATATAACTGTTGTTTATTGTTAGGCAATTTTATCTAATGTTATCTAACAAATATAATCTTATTGTAAATTGTTATTAATACTACAGTTTCCATCTTTGTAACCGTGATATACACTTTAATATGTGTAAATTTAATCTAAATTAAGCTTTGGTACCGAAATTGGTACCGAGAACCGTGGATTTTCACTGGTATTGGTACCGAATACTGATATTTTGGTACCGTGACAACACTAGTTGGTAACCAAACTCTTTTGGTCTATAAATATATCTAAATACCAATTCAGATCACTGTCTGATCACATCATGGCCATTTAAGCCCAAACATTTATGTGTAATTTATGTATAATAAATTGTTGAATCAAATTAAATATTTCTTTCTAAAGCAATTTTTTGTCATGTCTACATTTCTCATTTGACACAATAATGAATTTAAATGATCTTTTGGGGGTAATTTCTCAGCCAATTTTGATTGTGATTTATTTGAAAATAAATAATTTAATCAATTAATTAATTGGCACATGTAATTATTTAGATAAAAAACTGTAATCGCTTGAAAACCTAATTATTTATAATAATATAGTATTCGGGTTGTCAATCTAATTAATTGGTAATCGCACATCAAATTTGCATGAGAAATTCTTATTTATTGAACTGCTGTATAAAATCAATATCACATTTGCACTCATGTGATATTGCTTAACTATATCATATGATATAAATATGAGATTACAAAAATCATACAGAGGGATTTTTGCCCTGATATCTTGACGTTTTGGGGCCTTCTTACTGCATTCTATAGGCTCACGCAGTGAGCTGTTGCACTGCATCATGTTCGTTACCAATCAACTGTATGGAATGTAAGTAGGGGTGGGAGATATTGACAAAAATGAATATCTCAATATTTTTTTTCAATATCTCGATATCGATATTCAGACGATCCAGTTGGTCTTTTGACTTGCTGCATTTGATTTGACCTATTGTATAGAATTACTAGTACATAAAGATATGAGACATTATTGATTTAAAGACTCCTAAACTTTTTTAAATAATAAAATATTATTCAATAAAGTCTTTATTGTTCTTTTATATTTTTAATCGGGGTGTAATGGTTCACAAAATTCACGGTTCGGTTTGATACGATACAGTGGTGTCACGGTTCGGTACGTTTTCGATACAGCAAAAAATAAAGAAATGCCATAGAAATGTAATATTTATTAAAAGAAAAAATATTTTTAAATAAGTGCGAGTTTTCCTACACCTTGAAACTTTTAGTTTTATAAATAGAGGTAATCTTTGAAGGATGAACAAATAATGTTCTGGTCATCACATTAAAAATAACATTTAAATAACATATAACATTTGAGTTTTGAAGTGCTGGAAAAAGATGTGTGACGTACTTGAAAGCATTTTAATATTTCTGCAAAACTTCCATGGTTACAAGTTAGTGGCACTACATTAAATCCATGGTGAATGATCTGTGGACTTAAAACCTATAGTTCATTCATGGAACGATGTTTCTCCTGGTTTCCACGTCAGTGCTGTTTGATCCGTTAATAACGGAGAAATTGTAACGCTTCTCACTAGATCTCGCAGCGATGTTATTACTTAAGAGAAGCGTAAACAAAGCATTTGATTTCGCCACTTATGTAGTAACGGTGTCGCTTAATCAAGATCGGCTTGCGCTGCACTGACATTCGTCGGAACTGATAAACGGTCCGTGAAGCACAAAATAATGTTTCGTTCCGCTTTCATTACACTTGCCATTTGATGTTGCGCAACGTTGTGGTGTATTTGCTCCAGCGCGGATTTTGGTCGGCAGGAAAAATGGTCCAACCACCAGAATGGTTCGGTTTGTAATGCGTACTGAACCGATCTCTTTGGGAAAATGTATTCCATCTTTTGGACTCATTTTACAACGCAATTTTCTAATGATGCAATCACGAAGCTCGCCACTTGAGGACGCCACAGACATTTAAGAAAAACTTTTTAACTTCAGACTTCATTTTTCCGCAAACAACGCACATTTTGCCTTTTCTAGCAGCTATTTTATTAATCGTACATCGGCTTTACTCTTTTGGATTGTTGCTTCAACCTAAGAAACGTCATAACACACAGGTAAGAACTTCGTAGTTGTATATTGCAAATTAGTAGTAGCTTTACTCTCGTGCAATTGAGGAACGATCGTGATTTTGTACAAAAAATAAAATATTATTTATTTTAGCATTTCAATTATCCATATGAATTTTTTGCTGTACCGAACCGTGACACCACTGTATCATATCAAACCGAACCGTGAATTTTGTGAACCATTACACCCCGATTAAAAATATAAAAGAACAATAAAGACTTTATTGAATAATATTTTATTATTTAAAAAAGTTTAGGAGTCTTTAAATCAATAATGTCTCATATCTTTATGTACTAGTAATTCTATACAATAATAGGTCAAATCAAATGCAGCAAGTCAAAAGACCAACTGGACCTTCTTTGCCAGTTTGCACACATTGCTTTGAAGGATTGCAAAAATATCGTCTGAATATCGATATCGAGATATTGAAAAAAAATATTGAGATATTCATTTTTGTCAATATCTCCCACCCCTACTTACATTCCATACAGTTGATTGGTAACGAACATGATGCAGTGCAACAGCTCACTGCGTGAGCCTATAGAATGCAGTAAGAAGGCCCCAAAACGTCAAGA
This sequence comes from Tiaroga cobitis, assembly GCA_030578255.1. Taxonomy (NCBI): domain Eukaryota; kingdom Metazoa; phylum Chordata; class Actinopteri; order Cypriniformes; family Leuciscidae; genus Tiaroga; species Tiaroga cobitis. The sequence continues at coordinate 33,037,565 of CM060601.1, read as the reverse complement.
TATCAGGGCAAAAATCCCTCTGTATGATTTTTGTCATCTCATATTTATTGATTTTTTTGATAGTATTTTGGCAATGCTTTTGCAATGTGAGCAAACCGGTTTCAAATCTAAGTTATTTTAACGGTGGAAAATGTCCTGAATAAACATTACTGTATTATAAAAATACTAGGGCTGTCACGATTCCTCGATTAAATTTGAGTACTTGTTTTAAAATAAAAATGAAAACATCGATTGCAATTTACCTGTGTTGAGTAACCGGCAAAATACCGGAAGAGGCGTGTTCCACGGACGAGAATCCATGAAGCGCATTATTAGACCGTTTTCTAAGGCTGCACAATGTATTAAAACCATTTAAAAAAACATACTACAGGCATATTTATTCATAAAGGTATATATGCACCGTGGGTTTAAAGTCCCTTTGTGGTGAAAATCAAGCTTTTAATGACTATGTTGTGTTTTTAATATGCTTTAGGACAAACCATGTGCAAATTCATGTCAACACCATTGCCGAGTATTTTCTCCGTAAAACTGCAGTGAACCAAAGGCAGCCTCAAAAACGTGGTTTGAAATTGCTGGTCTAATCGGTCTGGAGTGCGTTTCCCGAAAGCATCGTTATCCAAATATGATCGCAATTTCCATTGAACTCTATTGGTAACGACGGAACTTGTGACCATTCTACAGATAAAGCGTTGTGAATTTCGGCTTGCGTACCCCGAAGTGATAAAATAAAACAAAATTCTGTATCAAATTTATAGGCAAGAAAAGTAGTTTGTTTAGGCTGGGTTGTATGAATTACAAACCTTCGCACATATTTTAAAAAGCACATAACTATAGAATCAATTCTGAATGAGCATGTGAACGCCGTCAGCGTTAATCACAGGTTCGCGTTTAAAGCCTGATCATTTTAATGGAGGTGAATCAATCAAAGTTAACTTTAGCTGGAAGTAACATTATTCAAGAATCGCTATAAAGCCAAAACAATCTGTTACCTTAAATTATATGTTTATCTCTGTAAAGCTGCTTTGAAACAATCCATTGTTAAAAGCGCTATATAAATGAAGATGACTTGACTTGACCATAGTTGGTATTGGGAAACGCACCCCTGAGCGGGTGTGCGTGAGTGGAGGTGGGGCTAATTTTAAATATTCATAACACCGCCTATACTAATTGAGGCAAGGGTGTAGAGTTACATTCAAGCTATTTTAAGGCATGAAGAAACTTTTTTTCAAGGAAAAAAAAACATAAAATGTAATTTTGGTGATCAAAGATGAGTTTTAAAGGATAAAATTGACTACAGGAGGACTTTAATATATATATGCTCTGTATTTATTTGCGTGTAGGCTACATGCGTCGTACGAGTTACATTTGTGTCTCAAACTCCATCTATGCATGTGCTGAGTTTGGGTTGCTTATAATGTTCATGTGGAAACGTAGTGTGCCCTTTCATCAGATTTGTAAGGTAAATCATTTATAAACCTACGCCAACACAGGATAATATTGTTTCTAACAATGCAAACTGTTCATTGCGATTTCAAAATAAAAGTTTAAACCCTCGCTCTGAGTTTGCATGTTTTGATGTCCACATATTCTTGTTCAAGAAATTACAGTGGATGTAGCATTTCTATCATAAAGAAGAGGCTAATATTAAAGATCAAGTAAACATTTGAATTAAATGTCATTTGGCTAAAATTAAACGAGGATTTGATCAGCTGTAAAGTGTAACAACTCCAGCCCGTTGGCGCCCTCTGCATGAATTAGTTATAATACATAATTTACATAAAATGATTGTTTATATATTATGTTGTTCTATGAAACCATATGATTACTAGTGTTGCTTTCGTCAACGAAAATTATGACTAAATAACGTCATCAACGAACCTTTATCACGTGACGAAAACGAGACAAGACGCAGCGTAAATGCTGGTCATGTGACGATGACTATAATTAAATGTATAATGCAATATCGTTGACGAATAAAAACGAGACTAAATGTGGTTTACAAAATAAAAACTATGCTAAAATGTCTCTTCATTTTCGTTGACCAAAACGAGACGAAATGTTATTTAACGTTATTTCGTCTCATTTACTTGCATTATTATTAGGCCTACTATGCAGCATTTCTGTTTCCTGTATCACTTCAGGAGCTGCATCAGATCCCACTGCGCAGACGCAGGTGACTTCACGTCCACAAGCCCACTCGCGGCATTAATTAGAAGATGCAGCTGCGTGAGTTACGGCTGTTTCACACATACTGCGTGTGTAGTGCTAATGCGGTGCGTGTTGCGGTGTGCAGGGATTAAAGTGAAAAAAATTCTTCTGACGGATTTTTTTCCCCAGGCCAAGTCATATTCCTTTAACTTTATTTAAATAGTCGAGACCAATAGTATTTTAAGTGGAGATGTTTTAAACCACTTCATTGCCAGTTTTCGTATTTTAAAAGCTATTTTAATAGGGCTGTAACGATACGCGATGTAAAACCGAAGTCGCACTCATATCCACGAACCTGTGTCGCGGTGTGAGAAGACAGAATCGCCACACCCCCCTTCCAATTCCCAGAGTTAACCTTCCCGTCCAGATCCAATGCTACCACATCTTTAAATTACTATTAGTATTATTTGAAGTTAACATTATAAAATACGTAGACTTACACCACAAAACTAGTTGAGGATAAATTAAAATTGGGCAATTCCAGCGTTACGGACGTGACATTTGCAGTCAAAACTTGAAATAGCCTATAAATTCTCATATATCTCATATATTCTCAAAATATAAATTATTATATTTAATATGAGGGAAGATGCGTTACGGACATGACACAAAACATCTTTAACTTTTAGGTGGCAAAATATTGTTTTAGTAGCCTAGCCTATTCTGTGAATTACACTGCACAAACCAAAAATAGGCTACTACCGAATGAAGAAGGGTTGGTTCTCCCCAGAACATAAAATATTCATTTTATTTTATTTTTCGTGTTCGGATTTATGAGGAAAAACCAATGTTTGAATCAATGTTTCATCAACCAATGAGGCCTACCTGCATTTAATAAATAAGAAGTAAATATAGCAGACATTAGATAATCACGATACGCGCCGGCGCGTGAAGTGGAGCTCGTCTCATGAACCGAAACTCAGCGTATAAGGTATAGCCTACTTCACAGAAATAAATCTATATTGAAATGTCTACTTTTAAACAGAACAATTCAAAACGAAAGAAAACAGACTCTCTGCTTATGTAGGGCTAATCCGTATGAAAAGTGCATTTCTCTCTGGCACTGGCAGGATCGCGAGTCAGCATCGTCAACTTCATCTTTCCAGCCGAGTGAGCCGCCACTGACAGAAAACACATCTCCTTGCTATTGCTAAAATGTCTCGTTGCTATTTTGACATAGGCCTATTCATAATCATTACTTTTCCTGGTTCTTTTTGACAGCTTTTAGGTTATATGGTTAAAAAGAGTATGAACGTGACTAAAACTAATAAAAACTAAAATGACAGCTTGACACAAAGACTAGACTAAAACTAAAATTAAAATAGGCCGCCAAAAACAACACTAATGATTACTTGCTTTTGATACTTTATTTGAACCAAATAGCATTGCCTCGTTGTTATTATATATGTTTTTTTATTATATAAGTCATTTTAAAGGCTCCGGTCTTTGCTTAGGGCAATTTTTATTACCACAAAAAGATTGTCCAATTACTCGATTAATCGTCAAAAAAAAATCGACCGATTACTCGGATGAATATAAATTTTTTTTATTAATCAAAGATATTTTACAAAACTGTCCCAAGATTTATTTATTTTTTACCAGTCTTAAGGCCTGTTTACACCTGGTCACTTCATGCGTTTTTACTGATCGGATAACATAAATGCATCTCCGCAAAGCCAACATAAATCCGAACTTCTATTCCCGCAGTAAATGCAAATCTAACGCCAACTAAAGCAACAGATATGAGCTGCATTTTATTTATTATCAGCGAATATCAAGATCAAATACAGCAATAGGAGAGAAAGCGCCATCAGCGACGCAACGAATCGATTATGAAATTCGTTGCCAACTTTTTTTAATAATCGATTTTTATCGATTTAATCGATTCGTTGTTGCAGCCCTAATAGCATGTTACATAGCCTTGTTATTTTATTTTTTTCTTCCTTTTTTGGAGTAGTAAAATTTACAAATGTGGTTTCAACAACAGATGCATATACACAGTTTCGTTTGGAATGTGTCTCAAACCACCTCCTGAAGTGGTTTGAAACGGTCGGATTTAAATTAATCTCGAAAGCATTTCAGAAGGCATACACACCTGCTCTTTTCACATTCAAACAGCTTTCCGATCATAGAAGACGCAGGTGTAAAAAGGCCCTCTGGCATATGAACTTTTAAGTGAAACAAGAGAATGCTTATCGTTAAGATATTTTGTATTGATCAGATGGACAACGTTTAGTCTTCTAATTCAGTTTTCATAATGAAAGCCATTATGCGACTCACTCTCAGTCCTCTTTGAGGGCTTATGTTTAATATTATGCAGCTAAAATGTACATGTTCTTCTCTGTTACCCATCACTATCATTCGAGTCTTGCATTAACTGGAATCAGGGTAGCTGCGGGGTCTTAAGTCTTAAAAAGGTCTTAAATTTCATGTTCCTAATTTAAGGCCTTAAAAAGTCTTAAATTCCGTTGTCAAGTCTTAATTTTTTTTAACTATGGTCTTTAATTTCATTATACTAGCCTATTTATTCAAAGTCAACCAGGTGAAATGGGGGGGGAAAAAACAGTCCCTCCAGGATTTCACGATGTCGCGATCGCAACTATTAACGCAACTTCAACAAATCCCCGTGAATTCAGTGCGCCTTGCAATTTTGACCAATCACCGCAACTTTTCTGCAACTTTGACCAATCATCGCGGTCTCCTGCAAAGCGTCATCATACGTCATCAAACTCATTTCTTTGTTTTGTTCAGAAAACGTAGCAGACGTGTGCTGCCAACGTCTCACATTTACCTACAAAAATAACAGCGCGAGAGAGAGAGAGAGAGAGAGAGAGAGAGGGGTGCGATCGAAATGTGTGTGTGTGTGAGAGAGAGAGAGAGAGAGAGAGAGAGAGAGAGAGAGAGACGGATCGAACTGTGTGTGTGTGTGAGGCGCGGGCGCGATCGAACAGTGGAAACATAAAAACATACTCCGTCATTTTGTTCATCAAACAGCAAAGTGTTTACTTATTTGTTTACACTCGCAATAAAACACAACGTTGTGCTTTTGTCGCACTCTAAACTCTTGTCAAACTGTAACCTACAAAGGAAGCAAGATGACTGAACTTTTTGTAAAATCGAACGCTTTCAGAAGGAGCCACAAAGACAAACTGGCTGAGCTTAAAGGAGAACTCCGGCGCAAAATGAACCTTTGGTCTAATAAAACATTGGTACCTAGTCAACCGTTCTCTGAGATTTGTTTTCATGATAATCGAATGTAAAGAGTTTTATCTCTAAAAACTGTTTAGCGTATAACGCTAGTAATGGGGGCATTTAATAAGTAAAAAGAAATCGCTTTAAAATCGATTCTCATCTCATGTTGATGGTTTTGATTAGAATACATCAAATCTAGTCAGGCGGTCGCATATGGTTTAGATGCAAAAGTAAAAATACAAGAAACAAACTCAGCAGCATCCATACTTCTCATTTTGGAAATGGACGACTTCCGGTGTGTCGTTTGTCAGAGATGGTGAAAAGGCGGCTTTGCTCATAACATCTTTCTCGCTCACTGTTCCTGTAGGAGGCGCTGGAGGCCTGTCAGACACGCATCTCTAAGATGGAGCTTCAACAGCAGCAACAACAAGTGGTTCAGTTGGAAGGTTTGGAAAACGCCACAGCACGCACTTTACTCGGCAAACTCATCAACGTGGTGCTGGCCGTCATGGCGGTACTCCTAGTGTTCGTCTCGACGGTCGCAAATTGTGTAGTACCACTGATGAAAACACGTAGCCGTACACTTTCCACATTGCTCCTTGTTATAATCTTGGCTTTCTTGTGGCGGAATTGGGAAGCCATGTCGCAGTACCTGGACCGATTTCTGCTGCACCCCAGATGACCTGCAGGGGCGCTGCTGTTTTTGTCATTTCATGAAGGGACTGGAGGGTGGGAATTCAAAGATTTTGATTCAAAGATGGAGACTAACACTGCCTCAGTTGCACTTAGTACGGAGGGATGAAGGGATGCAGCACAAGAGTGGTGGACGGACAAATCCTACAACCTCTTTATCTTGTTTTGTTTTTTTTCAACGAAGGAGTGAATTTGTTTACATTTTGATGATCTCTTTCTGTCTACATGAAGTTGTATTGCTGAGTTTCCTATTATTTGTTGTTGGAAATGATGCAAGTCGTGTTCATTGTTCCCGTAATTGTTAGGATATACATTTATGCAATTTCCTGAGTGTTGAGTTGCATTGACTTGACTTGACTGGAGTGGTTTTAACATGCACTGGATGGAGATCGTTTTTAATACCATAGTAACTGATCGTTTCCCTCTTAACTTTAAGCTGTGTTACTCATTTCTTTTAGTCTCTTCTACTGTCGTCTTGCTCTTTCTCATACGTGCATCTCTAACTCGGTTAATTTCCTGTGCTCATTTCTTCACTCACTCTTCACTCAAAACGTCAAAACGTTTGCTGCTGTTTGGACTTCACTGCAGTTGTTGCTGAATGAAGGAAAAGATGGATTCTGGTGGAGAGGAGGCATCTGGAGTTTGACCGAATGGGGTGAGCCGAGTCGGGCCCTCTTCATCTCCGGCTCAATGCCCTCCTAGAGGCACAGTCCCCCTGTATATGAACAGAACGAACATACTTGAAGAGCTAGAAATGCTCAAAGACTCTCAGTGCTTCCGTACTGTTTCTTATAGTGACGATGAAATAGTCCTTTTTATTTTTTTTTATTTTTTTTTTTAAAAATGAAATTAATAAACACGCTGTTTTAAAATTGCAATGTCGCGTGATTGAATATTTGTGCTTCTATAGAGTTGTAATGCTTTCACTTTTCAGATGATTGTTTTATCATGCATCTGGTTATGATTTTTGCATAAGCAAGCCATTTCATTTGAGCTGAAATGTGAGGTGCAGACGTCCGGTTCCTGTAAGTATGCAGCGTTTTTGTTAGAATTATTCATATTAACACTTCTGCTATTGTGCAGTAAACAGTGTCATCTTTTTAAAAATGTATCTTGGGGTTTAGACATAATATTCGTAAATATTATTTTATAATCTGGCTAAATTAAGTAGTTTATTCTTAAACGATCATGAAACCCTAAAACCCCATACATATATATATATATATATATATATATATATATATATATATATATATATATATATATATACATATATATATATATATATATTTTTTTTTTTTATGTGAACAGTTATATACAGGTTCCACACAGTAGCACTCAACACGTAGACAAGTGGAAACTGGTTATTTTTGCGTTTTCTGGAGCCATTTCTGTCTTCTGGTTTGAAAAAAGCAAGGCTGAAGAAATATCAGGAAATGTGAGGCATATGCTTTAGTTCGGAGTGGTGATTGGCTGTTATGGCTGGAGTAAACGCGTCTACATCATCAGTTTCTGAGCTTTTTTCCACATCATTCATGAGAAAGAACTGCAATCACCGCGCCGTATTATGCATAAGCTGTTTTATCACTATGCACGAGAAAGTATCACTGCTCTTGTCTGTTTAACCCTCATTGTTGTCATTCAGACACATGGGTCGTAAGTGTGTGTTTCCCATAGGTGTTTCCTCGATGCGAAAACTCAAAAGTATTGTTTGCGTTTCCCCGCGACGCGGGGGCGCGGCCAGAGCTGAAGCTTGGGTTCAGGCGGCTGGTTTGCTGTGGTGTAACTTAAAGGGTTAGTTCACCCAAAAATGAAAATTAAGTCATTAATTACTCACCCCCATGCTGTACTAACCCCGTAAGACCTTCGTTCGTCTTCGGAACACAAATGAAGATATTTTTGATTAAATGTGACAGCTGGATCACTCCTACATAGGCTCCCTAAGGGAATGAATCCTGACGTCCCAGAAAGTCAATGAAGAAAATGTTTAAATATTCCATGTCACAACAGTGGCTCAACTATAAGTTTATCAAGCGACGAGAATACTTTTTGTGCGGAAATAAAACAAAAATAACGACTTTATTCGATTATTCCTTTTCTTCCTTGTAGGCCTGAAACGAGACTTCAAGAGATTTCCACGACGCGCACGCGCGAGAACTTAACTGAAGTAGTTGAAGGAGATCGCAATTCTCGCGCATGCATCGTGGAAATCTCTTGAAGTCTCGTTTCAGGCCTACAAGGAAGAAAAGGAATAGTCGAATAAAGTCGTTATTTTTGTTTTATTTCCGCACAAAAAGTATTCTCGTCGCTTGATAAACTTATAGTTGAGCCACTGTTGTGACATGGAATATTTAAACATTTTCTTCATTGACTTTCTGGGACGTCAGGATTTATTCCCTTAGGGAGCCTATGTAGGAGTGATCCAGCTGTCACATTTAATCAAAAATATCTTCATTTGTGTTCCGAAGACGAACGAAGGTCTTACGGGGTTGGTACACCATGGGGGTGAGTAATTAATGACTTAATTTTCATTTTTGGGTGAACTAACCCTTTAAGATAATAAGTGTATCTTGATACTATGTACAAACTAAACCACCTGGATCCTAGAACTGCGGTCCTGAAACCGCAGCCGCAGCTATACCGTCCAGTTCAGTAGGTGGCGCTGTCACAAAAAAACCAGGGTCCTGAAACTGCGGTCCTGAAACTGCAGCCTCCGGTTGTGCAGGAACATACTACTGGATTCTGCTACAACATCTTCCGAAAATGTTGTTTACCCAAAGCACTGGAGCTTCGAGCATCACTTTGAGCACAGAGTAAGTCATGATCTCCTGTTTTAATGTTACAACAAATTCACAACTTGTTTGACACAAACGATGACAACTTGACTGCTGTTAGAGAATGTTTCCCAGATAATTAGCATCAGTTTTTCATGAGTGTCTGTAACTTAGCCAACAGTTTTACAGCCTGTTCACTGACAACACCTGCTCAGAACAAAAGTAGTCTAGGTCTAGTCATATTTTCCTTATCACACGATGACTGACATAATGTCACATTATAAACATCTCTCTCCAAATAGGCTTAATAATTTTATTAGCACTAAATAAATTAAAGTGTATTGCATAGTTGATGTTATAGTTGACTTTTAAAATCATGTCATGTTTTTATAATTATATCCTGGCCATGGATGCATTAATCATTGCATCTATCTTTCAACGATGTTAAAAAGCAATTAAGCATCCTCTCATCCGCCCTGAGAGGAAAGCCCCCTAAAAGGCCAGGTTAGAGGATGCTGGCCCAGAGAGGGTGGCGAAAAGGGTAGAGGCCCATTAGATAAAGGAGTCCAAAATGGCAACAAATACTTACAAAAAACAACACCAGTCATAATATCTCTCTCTCTCTCGCTCACACACACACACGCGGAAATTGAATAAATACTTTGTATTTGGTTGAATTGTCAGTGACGTGTCAAATTCTTTCTTCTGCAAGTCTGAGCAATTATTAATAAGAACATAAACAAGTATTATAATTATAATAATATTAATGACACACCCTCATTTCCACGACCTGCCCATTTTTATTTGACACGTAACACATTTTTACAAAAATAAATGTTCGGTATAATTACACATTTATTTATATAGTACTGCTGTAGCTGATGCTGTTTAGGGTTGTGACGTTCCTTTGTGTTCAAAAATGGTAGTGATTTTGCTGGGCAAACTCCATAGGCCTAAATGCTTCCAAACTTGATTGGTAAGATAGTGATTCCTATTTCATTACAATGCCAGGCCATTTGGCAATTTGACATTACAAACATTTCATGTTAGATATTCATGGAAAATGCATGTGATTTGCTTAAATTAATAAGAAATTAAAATCTGATGTAAAGAAACTAATAAATTGTTCAAAGATCTGAACTTATTGTTTTGAGAAAAAACAATTCACTGATGACACTCAGATCAGGGTATAATGTAAAACTGTCTCATGGATATACTGAGTCTGAACCACCCAAATATATATATTGTTACCTTTAAGTTGACAAGTAAAACTGTACTGGCATCCTTTAATGAGCATCTATTTAAATTTTTACTCAACCCTCCTTCCCCAAATCTGCACAGGAAGAAAAGATTTTTATTAAACCACTGTGTGATGATGATGTAATATTTGCTCTCATTGTTTGAAATGACAGACATGGTCATAAACGGCATGACAGAGGAAATAATACTGGGTGACTCAGTGATACTTTTAAGAAATGTTTTATATAGAAAACATGACGCTAGAAACTAACATAAATTGTTTCAGGTGCAATTTGAGATGAACATATAGCAACATCAAACAGTAAAAAAACATACAGCAATACTTGCAAATATGCAACATCAATATACACATTATTCATGATGTGGATGCGCTCTCAGCCCATTCGTCCATTCAGTATTCAATACTCAATTGATCATTTGCCAAACACGCTTCCTGATGGAGGATTGGGTTTCTCGAGCGCTGTCTCTCCGCCAGACCGCACTCCACTGAAAACAGACGGCGCCGCCTTCCCCATGCGCTCTACACAACACAAAAACACATTCGTTATATGTACATATTCAAGTATGCATTACATAAAATCATGGTTATTGTAGTAACTAATACTATTCAAAGAACCCCTGTAGTGAAAATCAAGTCAACGTGCGGGGCGGGGCTTATTACTGCCGGGAAGCAGAGGGGTTGCAAGAGAAGTCAGGTTATATCTTTCTGTTGATATTTTGCACTATTTTCATATTGATGGCTGACACATGTTCTGTTGTCGGATGCAAAGCTCAGAAAGGGCAAATGGTGAGCCTTCATGTGTTACCAAATGATCAGAAACTTCGATCTAAATGGGTGCAGTTTATTGGGAATAACTGTAACTACCCTGCTAAACTTCCATCGAGGATCTATGTTTGCAGCAGGCATTTTCCAGAAAACTGTTTTGAAAATTTTATCATGACTAAGTTGGGGTTTGCTAGTAAACTTATATTAAAGCCCAACGCGGTTCCATCAATTTACTCTGGGAGCAGAGACAGCACGAACCAACATGTACCAGTAAGTTTATTTTTCTTGTGTTTTATGCTATTTAGTCAATGTTATCATGCCAAAAATAGATGTTGCAGTGGTGTGTATTCAAAAGGCGATTTCCATTTTTGCAACGTAACTAAAAAAAATAGTGCACCTCGTATATGTGTGTAACGTTATATTACGATATTGTGAGGATGAACTATATGCCTTTCCCCACCGACTTTAAATTATATTCAAAGCATTTCTAAGAATGCTGATTTTTAGAAGGCAGTTGTCTGACTCTTATGGCGAACCGGAACAATGTTTGTGTAACATTAGCAATACATTATTAGCTGTTTGATAACGTAGTCAAGCCAAAGGCTAATCACGTGTCTGACGTTGTAGAGAGTACGGTGGCCGAGAAGTGCAAAACAAATCACAATAGTGTGCAACAGTCTGATTCCGGAAGTAAATACTCCATTAATTTTCTCCATAAGGAAATTTATTTTTAACGATAACATATAAACCTTTAAATACAGACCTACTGTGAGCTACGAGGTTGTTAAGCAAGGCTTTGAAATCTTGTACTCTTTGTACACAAAAAAAGACTACCCCTAACCTAATCAACTATAACAGCTAGTTTGTTTATTATTTACTGTCAAAACTCCATGGAGGTGACATTAAACTTACCACACTCGACCATGACCTCATATGTCTTGCTCTTGACCTCTCCTTTCAGCCCCAGTTTACTGCGGGCTCCTTTCAGATCCTCCTCTTTTACAACTGGCCGCTTCTTCTTCTTAACCTCTGGCTGATAGAAATATAATTTTTAAAAAGAGAAACGTCTGCAGCAGTTAGCACTTAAATTGTTACACATATACTTTTATTTCTAATCTAAACACAGATTAAAGACGTCTTCATACCTGAGACATTCTGTATGGTTGCGGTTTGGTTTCTGGACAAGTTGTGTACTTTGTCTTTTTGTCCTGGCTCTTTTATACCCTTGTTACCAGTGTGCCCCCATCCCCCCTTTTTATCATTATATATTATTAGCTCAGCAGTCAGTGTCAGAAAGCCTCTTTCTCAGGATGACTACTATGAACAGCTGAACACATTACAGACAAAACAACCTCCTCCTATCCCTGCTTCACTGATGTATCATATGTTTAAATATATTTGTTGCTACAAGTTAAAATCAAAGCAGTTGTAATGGTGAGAAAAAGGTAATTTTTGTCATAGCTGATACTGTCAACCCTATAAGTCAATCTAAACCAAATTGTTTCATAACAATAACCAATATAGCCTAATTCATCATTGTAATGGTTAATAATTAGAATAAAAAACAAAACAAACCTTGTTGTGATCAAATGTGCATGATGATGGAGATGTTAATATGCCACAGAGAATATATAACCAAATCATTACACACTTTTCTGGGGTGGTGAGTCAGCCTTTGTGAATGAGTCGGTCCATTGCTATGTGTGCGCCAATAAAAATAGATCTTCAGTAACGGTTTTCAATTCAGCCTTTGTGAATGTAACCTATTTTTTAAATGGTTGGGGTCAAAAAGTATATTTTTTTAATGTTCTTGGAAGAAGTCTCTTATGCTCACCATAGCTGCATTTATTTGATCAGAAATACTGTAAAAACAGTAACATTGTGAAATTTTATTACAATAATCTTGGAAGAAGTCTCTTATGCTCACCATAGCTGCATTTATTTGATCAGAAATACTGTAAAAACAGTAACATTGTGAAATTTTATTACAATAATAAAAAAAACATTTTCTATTTGGATCTATCTTAAATTGTAATTGATTCCTGTTATGGCAAAGCTAAATTTACATTGACATTCTGAGGATGCACACCTGAGTTTCATACAATTCCACACTACAACTAAAAATTAATTATAGCTCCGTAACATTCATTCATTCATTTCAGTTTATTTATATAGGGACAGTACAAAAAAACATGATCCCAGTCAAAGCTGGAAAATATGTATTGTACATAGAGAGTATAGCAAGAGCTAATTTGCATCTCAGGTCCCTAGAAAGGCTTTTCTAATAAAAAATAAATAAAACAACAAATTACTACTCATAGAATAAAACTACCACAATATGTCACTTATAGACGTAGATGTCACTCAAGTACCAACCAAAATTTATACCAGAAATGAGCTTAAACTGAAGCATAAAACTTCACATGCACTTGTACGTTACATTACACTCTTACAGTGCATTTGAATAAGATAGAATAAAACTTTTACTTATACATATTACAGTTTTACATACTAAAATGGTTACATTTAAATATGCGAGCAGTTCTGGTTTATTTTAAACCACCGCTTTACCTTTAATGTGAAGGACTTTATTTCAGGTATTGCCTTATACTCATTTGGCAGCAGGTTCCAGAGTTTGGAGCCCTCAACAGAAAAGGCTCTTTGCCCTTGTGTGGTCTTACGAAAGTTAATCCTACAATTCCCACCTGCTGAACTCCTAGTGAATCTGCTTGTATCATCCTGTCTCTTTATCAATTTACATGAAACAGATGGGGCCTTATTGTGCAAACATTTAAAGATCAATTTTATATATGACAGGATCTTAAAATTTTCAAAACTTAGCATATTATTTTTTTTTTAAACGTTGCAGTGATGCCATCGATTTGGCTTTTTATCCATTATTTTCAGAGCTTGATTATACACCATTTCAATTTTTTTAATTAAGGAATCGCTTGTCTGAGTCCAAACTGTCATACAGTATGAAATACGGGACAAGATCATTGCATGCATAAACAGATGTACTGCCTCAATTGAGATAAAATTTCTAATAAGTCTGAAACAATTTAGATTAATCCTTACCATTTTTTAGATCTTTTTTATGTTTATCAAATTTAAGTTGTGAGTCTAAGACAACACTTAAATTAAACTCATCTACCTCCTGTATTTATTTCTTATTTACTCGAATTATTACTTTTTCTTTTTGCTTTCGATTAGAAAAGAACATAAAGACGGTTTTCTTAGCATTCAGAGTAAGATTATTTTCCTGGAGCCAGGTAGATATCCTTTCCATTTGTTCATTTAAAACTGCAGCAACCTTGACAGATGACTTAGCCGATGTATAAATAACTGTCATCAGCATAAAGCTGACATTCAACATCTGGACAACAACATGGTAGGTCATTTATAAACCAACTGAAAAGCAAGGGGCCTAAAACTGAGCCTTGTGGTAAGCCCATTTCTTTTCTCATAAACAATGATTTTGTTTCATCAATTTTAACACACTGATCTCTTAAATTTAAATAAGAGCTGAACCATTCAATAGAACGTTTACTAAAATTAAAAGCACCTAATTTAGATAAAAGAATAGTGTGGTTAACTGTATCAAATGCCTTCTTTAGGTCAATGAACACTGCTCCCATCACATGTCCCTGATCCAAAGAGTGTCTGGCTTTTTCCAAGAAATAACATATAGCTGTTTCTGTGGAATGCTGTGGGCTCTAAAACCAAATTGATGTTTGTGTAGGAAGTGATTACTCTCTAGGTGGTTTATTAATTGTTCAGCCACAACCTTCTCCAAAACCTTTGACATGACCGGCAAGATTGATATTGGTCGATAATTTGTAATCAGGCTGGGATCTCCTGATTAAAAGAGTGGTGTGACTACATCCTTTTTCCATATATTGGGGAAAACACAGTCTCTAATTGATACATTTATCAAATGAGTTAACGGAGCTATCATCACGGAACTATATTTTTTAATCAAATTAATATCTAAATTGTAAACATCTTTTGCTGTTGAATTCGGTAGAAGCTTTACAATTTCAGTTATTCTACTTTCTTCAATCTCCTTAATAAAAAATGAATTTGGTAGCTCATCCTCCAACTTATTATTTAATGTTATTAGTTTAAAATTTTGAGCCAATTCAACTACTGAACTTATAAAATATGAATTAAACTCATGTGCTAGAGAACCTTTATCATCTATTACTTTTCCGTCTATCTGTACCTCTTTAATCGTTTGATGCCTTTGAGTTTTATTAGTTAAATTATTTAATTGTTTCCATAGGGTTGAACTTTGACCCTTTGCACTCTCTATTAAGTGTGTATAATGTGATACTTTTAATTTTCGTAATTCTTGTACTACTTCATTTCTGAGACCTTTAAATTGAATACAGATATTTTAATCTATAGAGGATAATGACACTTTTAAAGCTAGGTCTCTTTTTTTCATAAGATTACAAATATCACTGTTTATCCATGGTAATGATACCTTTTTCCTTGAGCATTTCAGAGGAGTATAATATTTGTTTACCAAATTAGTAACGGTTTCTGTTAAGGACGTGCAACACAAATTCCCCTCATTTATCTGTAATATATCATCCCAGTCAGCATTATTGATCTCTATTTCAAATTGAACTACTTTAGATTTCGGTATCCCAAACTTAATTCTATCTGGTCTCTGGTTTTTTAGTCGGTTTAGTCGTTGTTTAGTTAATTTCCTTACTGTTAATACCATATTATGGTCTGATAAACCTGTCAGTAGATTATAATGCTTTATAATACGCTCTTCCCTATTAGTAAAAATAAGATCTATCAAAGTCCTGCTAGTTCTGGTCACTCTTGTTGACTTTTTTATCAACTGATCATAGTTATATTTAGACATCATTATTTTTAACTTTTGTCTTCCTCTTTTATCTGCCCAATTTATATTAAAATCACCATAAAATATTGTTTCAATAGAATTATCAAACATTTCCAGTAGTTCCTTCATATCATCATAAAAAGAAAGATTGTGTGATGGAGGATTAAATAAAACGACAATATTAAATTGCATTCGCGGAGAAAGTATCACTTTTATGGCTAAGCATTCAATTTTTGTATTTAGATCAACTCTTATACATTTAAACGGCTCTCTAATATAAATTAACACTCCTCCACCCTTACCAGATGTGATCAATATGATCCGTGAAGATGAAAATTGGTATGCATCTTCTTCGGTGGATATCCTAACAGTCTCAGATCCTCTAATATTACTCAGATACTTAATAAAACATGGCCATGCCAACAGGGTTGTTTACATCAGAAATGTACAATAACAAATGCACAAAAAAACCCTCATGTCATCTTTATTTTGAGCGTTTCATCAACATCTACTAGTCTATATTTTGTCCTGAGAGTCTTTGTCTGTGAAAAACAAAACATAGATCCGCCTATGATGTTCGTGTGTTATAATGGTCTGGTGAAAGAATATTTGTTAAACGTGTCAGGGGTTCTGGGTTCTGATCCGCCCTAGTATTTTTCATACCTGCCAACTCAACAGTGCCGAAAAAGGTGACATATATTGGGGTAATTTGGGTAATTTTGTTACCCATCAAATTAAATAATTCGCACTGCAAAATTACAACTGCAATAAAAAATATTATTAGATTGATGTTTTAAATAAATGTTTGAATATACAAATAAAAAAAATGCAATACTTAACCCTCTATGGTACGCAATATGATATCAGTGAGAAAAAAATTATTTGTTATGTTTTTCCTGCTTAAAATTGGACATTATAACAATATCAATAAACATTATCATTATTTTTAAATTTATTTATTAATTAAAAGTTTGTTGCCTCAGGGCAACATTGTACCACAATGGACAAATTGAAACATTTGACATTTTTCATGAAGAAAAAAATTACAGATTTATTGAAAACATCAATTTATTTAACTAAACACTTGAACAAACACATTTATCAAGTTTTTAATGAATTACACATTTCATATTTAATAAAAAGTAACATTTATTATCCAGCTGTTGCCCTCAGGCAACATTGTACTATCGTGGAACGCAAGTACTACAAACCATCATATCAAGTTATCATATCAAAACATTACAATCGGTGTTGTTTCAGGGTAAAACATTAACAATCACCATAACCTTTTCCTAATATGAAGGCCAGGCCTGAACAACAGCAAGATCAAACATGTGGAAGACCTCCCAGGCCGACCTAATGACCCGTGTGAGGTCAGGGGGGCCCGACGGGAGCACCCCAAAATCCGAAAATCCCAGAAGCAGCGCCGCCTTCATCCTGTGTGGCACCACACGCCCCCGTCCCACTCACCCACTATTTGTCCAATTACCCTATAGTGACCAAATGTCCCGTTGACCCCACTGAACGTTCCCAAGCCACGACCCCGTCCCACAAACCCACTATTTGTCCAATTACCCACTATAGTGGCCAAATGTCCCGTTGACCCCACTGAACGTTCCCAAGCCACGACCCCGTCCCACAAACCCACTATTTGTCCGATTACCCACTATAGTGGCTAAATGTCCCGTCGACCCCGGCTGACCACTCCCAAGCCACACACCCCGTGCCACTAACCCACTATTTGTCCAATTACCCACTATAGTGGCCAAATGTCCCGTCGACCCCGGCTGACCACTCACAAGCCACACGCCCCGTGCCACTAACCCACTATTTGTCCAATTACCCACTATAGTGGCCAAATGTCCCGTTGACCCCCGCTGACCACTCCCAAGCCACACGCCCCGTGCCACTAACCCACTATTTGTCCAATTACCCACTATAGTGGCCAAATGTCCCGTCGACCCCGGCTGACCACTCACAAGCCACACGCCCCGTGCCACTAACCCACTATTTGTCCAATTACCCACTATAGTGGCCAAATGTCCCGTCGACCCCGGCTGACCACTCACAAGCCACACGCCCCGTGCCACTAACCCACTATTTGTCCAATTACCCACTATAGTGGCCAAATGTCCCGTTGACCCCCGCTGACCACTCCCAAGCCACACGCCCCGTGCCACTAACCCACTATTTGTCCAATTACCCACTATAGTGGGCAAATGTCCCGTTAACCCCACTGAACGTTCCCAAGCCACACGCCCGTTCCCCGAACCCACTATTTGTCCGATTACCCACTATAGTGGCCAAATGTCCCGTCGACCCCCGCTGACCACTCGCAAGCCACACGCCCGTCCCACGAATCCACTATTTGCCCGATTACCCACTATAGTGGCCAATAGTGACTGTCGAACCATGCTGAGTTTTCAGATTGTAAAAATCCAGATACATTTAGATAGTTCAAACTCTTTTCCTTACAATTAAACTATACTTGTATTCAAACCTAGTATGCCTGGTATGGCCTTATGCGATTCCATTATGGTACAATGTTGCCCCGAGGCAACATGCAGTTTTATGTAATTCCCTATGATACATTTGATGATATATAATGTAATGTTTTTGAAAATACTTCTTTACTAACCAATGAACGTGACTAAGATTTTTTGTAGTTGATTATCTGGACAGAAATTAGTGAAAAATGACCTTGTCAGTGGAGAAAATATGGAGCCATGTGACGTGCACGTGTGCTGAAAGAGGGAACACAATGGACCCCTGTGGGTCATGTTACCACTCTTTTGCATTTTCATTGGTTAGTATTTGAGTTCCCCTCCCTTTAGAGAGCATTGACAAATAAAATTGCATTAGTTTTTATTTTAAAAAAGCTAAAATAGACTATGTTGCCTGGAGGCAACACCGTACCATAGAGGGTTAAACATGAAACGAAACCGCCAATAGGTGGCGGCAAGGGACCGTCTTAATTAGTGAGTCATTGAGTCATTCATACAAAAGATTCGTTCAAAACGCTGAATCATTCAGTAACAAAACACCGCGCTGCTGTTGCTTTCCTGTGGAACTATTAATTTCGTCTGTGAAATAGAACAAAGACAGTTGATTTTGTTTGTGTCTAAAATGTAAGTAGCTTAATAAGAAATATTAACTACGCTACTTGTTTATTGAACAATAAATTCAATGTAACATTTTCAATCGTGATAATAATATTCAGCAAAACAGCTCCCTTAGTTGTTTTATTTATAACATATGATTTAGTTTAACATAACACAACTAGGGCCTATTTAAATGTGTACCTCAGTACATTTCTTCTGTGAGTTTTCTGTGTGCTGTTTCACTCAGTTTTGATTTCTCCACAAATGCATCTCTAACAAAGAGCCTCAACGCGACGTTGTTACCAGAAATACACAACCCATTATCAATCGCTGTTTACATTGAATGTAATAAAATTATTTTTTGTCACTAAAATTAGCCGGTCGGGCAAGTAAAATTATCTTTCACTTGTCCCGGACAAGCGTTGTCGAGCCCTGAGTTCATTCATGATTTTTGTCGAGCTGTAAACCGGAACAAGTGATTGATTCACAGCGATCTGAGTGACTGTATGATCAGAGCGCCAAAGAGATCACAACAGCTCGAAAGACGTCTATGCTCTCCCTCCAGTCTAATTAGCACATTCCCAATTATTATTGTGAAGTTTACCGAAGTTTAACCCCCCCCCCGCCCACCACCCGAAAAAAAACCTCATCGGATCTACACGATTCCCATAAATGACATATTTTTATTCAAAACGGCGATTTTCGCCGAAAAGCGACTAGTTTGCAGGTATGTTTTTTTTTCTCATTAAAACCAAACATGTTCATTATCAGTAGCTACGTTTACATGGGCACTTATAATCGAATTGACGGCTCAATCGGACTAAAAAACCTTAATGTAAACACCTTAATCGATCCGATTGAGCTCGATCCGATTGAAATTTAGATCCGATTGAAAGGGGTGGTTTACTCCTTTTGTAATCCGATCGAGAGAACATGTAAACACTTGATCGGATTGAAAACCGAAACTAAAAGGACTGCGCATGTGTAAAGACGTTGAAATAGCGTAATGACGTAGGACGCACGGCACGAGCTGTTCTTCCTGTTGAATAAAGTGAATATAAAATGAGTGTTCCGTTATTAAAAAATTCTCATTTCACTCAGCGTCTGTGAAGTGAAGCAGGACAACGTCCCACCAGTGCTTGTTTAAGATTATCATCCATAGACGACTAGTTTTGGGCGCGGGGTTTTACTGCGTGATCAATATAAGCAGCACGGCAAAGCGGTTCATGCTCATCGTCTCCAAATCATGACCAGAGATGGATAAATATTAAGTCTGCTGTTTAAAAAAAATAAAGAACCAATAGAGGAGAATAGTTATGCGTGAACAGCGGCATATTCGTGCAGTGTGCGCGTGTCAAAAAATCTATTCCGATTTGAATCTTGTGACATATAAACGCGCACATCAACCCAGGGGCGTAGGAGCCATTATACGTTCAAAATCGAAGTTTTGTCCCCCCCACTATTTCCCAATGTAAGATTTTGTTTTGCATTGCCTGCCTATCTCTGCCGATTTCTGAGTCTCCAAATTTATCCATTCGGCAACTTTTAAATATATAATTCAATTTAAAAAAACGGCCGAACTCTTCAGCTGCTAATCTCGTTGTCAGTCGACCATGATCGCGCACCGCTCGCGCATGCGCATCTAGGTGACACGGATAAATGTACGCAGCAATATATAATGAGTGTTCCTGGGAGATCCTAGTTGCGCGGGATGTGGAAGCGTGCAAAAGTTCCAGAAATGTACATAAAGTGCCCTGGCCTTGAATGACAAGGTAAGGAAAATAAGACTAAATCTAAATTAAATAACCAAGACTAGATTGGCCATGTGATTTTTCTCAGGAGATGTTTCGAGCATTTTACTTCAGACACCGGATTATCAGGAAACTGCCAAGAGAACTGCTAGCTGGCTACTCCAAATAAACTAGCAATCTATTCAGGCAGCATTTTTGTGTTTGATCTGTGTGAATTACAGAAATATAAGACTTGCTAGACCTACTTTTAGCAAGGAACCTTTCCACATAGATTGATTTTATTTTTCAATCTATCCTTGGGGGGTAAGCTAGGTGGTTAATGGAAATTAAATCAACCATTTATTTGAGTTTTTAATTTTTAGTTAATCAGTACATGACTGATTAACAGTAATGTAAATGCTAAATGTCCTAATACCTGTTGATGCTACAACAATGCAAAGTATATGCTCTTAACCTTGCAGTTTTTCAAATATCATGTAAGACTCATTTTCTTTGCACAAAACTCTCCAGAAAGTGCCATTTAATGGTTTATTTTTCAAAAAAAAATTGAAAAATAAATCCCCCCCCCCCCCCCCAGCATTTACTGTCCCCCCCCAGGTTCAAAATTGCTCCTACGCCCCTGCATCAACCCGATTACTTTATTTATCGTTCATGTAAACACCGTGTTCGGATTCATCAATCGGATTGATTTCATTCCGATTGAACCATGTAAACGCAGCTTGTGATTGTATATCAAGAGCTGGGACACATTTGTGTGCGTTTTGTGATTTCACCAGAACAAATAGTCTCCGCAGCAGCGTTAAGCAATGGATTGAAGCTCTCGTCTATGAAGACTAGCCTCGAGAGAACAGTGGCAATGAAAGCAAGATTTCAAAAACGTATTGCAGCACCATATCGCCTCTTATTTAACACAAACGAACGAAATTAATACTTTGATTGTCAATTAAAGATGGTTGCTTTGTATTGATTTGTATTGGAAATTTTTCAAAAAGTAGTGGGGACAATATCGACCCTGGGAAAGGTACCAATAGCAAATCAAATTTGTATGATTATTTTTTCTTTTCTTTTTTTCATTTATTTCGGTTTGGTCATTTACAGATCATTCAATCAAATCATTCGAAACATAAACACTATAGATGACCAGGTACAGGCAGAAGCTAAAGCTTATTGTGCCTGCCCTTAACTTTAAATCATAAATGCAACTCATTAATGACAACATCTGTTCATAAAATTAACATTAACACATTAGTGGACCATCGTCCACACCAGAAGCAAGCCTATTTAATTAATTTTCATTCTATTGAGTATTTGTCCAATGTTATTCTCTTGTAAATAATTTTAAACTGAAAAATAGACGTGGCTTGTTTTAACTCATTACAGCAACTATTCCACAATTTAACTCCTTTATTTGATAAACAGTGTTCTCTTAATGTAGAATGTACTTGTGGTTGGTTAAATATACATAGTCCTCTGAGATTATATTTACTTTCTCGCTGGGTAAATAATAATTGCAAACATTTAGGAGTTTTATTATGTTTGACTTGGTAAATAAACTTTACCGTGTACAAATCAACTAAGTCATAAAACTTCAAAATTTTTGATTGATGAAACAGTAAATTACTTGGTGAATTGTAAGGTGCATCCAATCCAATCCATTAATGATTACTTCGTCTACTCGCATATACTGTTCTAGATCATCAATTCTTCTTTCTAGCCCATTTATTACCTCCTCCTTCTCCGAAAGAAGTACTTTTAGATTTTTCACTTCATCCACCAGCGTCACTATCTTAGCTTGCTGCTGCGTCAGGGTGAAGATGTCTTTAGACATAAAATTTAGCGATCTCTTAATTTCTTCCAACTCATGGTTTACTTCCACTTGTGGATCTATTCTCTTAGGCGGCATGTTTGATCCAGTTGAACATCAATAAATGACAATTTTAGATCAATTTACTTCATCAGTTTGCTTGCTTCTGTTTGCTTCTGAGTCCAGGGAGTCCAGGGAGAATGCAATATTTACATATTCATTTTACTAATCCAATGAACAACTGATGGTTTTCACTCAGAGAATTTCACTCAGTCACAATGTGATGACAGAGTCAGTTTCATGCAGACTTTAAGATCACCTGGACAATGTTTCTATTATATAAAAACTTGATCTGCCATTCTAATTTGTACACTTATTATTCATAATGGGCAAGTCAGTGGCCCATTTTGAAACCAGTGTTGCTGTTACCCATTTCATTAAACCCTAACTTTCAGTGCAGAATAAAGATGGACTTTGCTATAAACAGTGCTGGGTAGATTAATTACAAATTGTGGGCCATTACTGATTCAAGATTACATGACAAAAATTGTAGTAAGTAAAGTAATCCATTACATTTTTGAGATAATGTATTCTGACTACTGTTTGGTTACTTTTAGATTACTTTTGACCAAACTCTTTATCACATTGATTTGAATAGGATAATCTTGTGTCATATTGATACAAAAATATACACAGAGAAAGAAAATATAGGCTATTTTATTCTTTATCAAAAACATGAAGTGCCTTGAATTACATCAGGGTTTCCCAGACTGGGGTTTGTGAAGGAACTGCAGAGGTTTGTGATTTAAGGAAAAGCTATTAAGTAATTAAATCATAAAAATGTTAAATAGTTTTTATTTTAAAATGTATCAAAATAACAAATTAACTACATGCAATCAATAAAAAATAATTGTAGTCTGATTACAAGTTTTTTTTTTAAATAATCTAATCTGATTTCAAGTTTTGGAATCTGATTACATGTAATCAGTTACTACCCAGCAGCACTGGATATAAAATCATAAGATACACTCAAATTGGATCAGTAATCATTCACATGGGCCATTAGTCCTTGGACCCTGATGATTGCCACTTGTGGCAATATTTGTTCTTTTTTTTTTCAGGATAAACTCGCTTTATATTTTGTCATTTCGCATCTGAAGTAAATGTATCTTGATTTAAGAATCTTTAGACAATTGCACTGGAAAACAAGACACAAAATACTGAGGAAGAACATCACTATTTTTCCACTTTGATCAGAAGGTACAGTATTTCCATTGACCCTGTGGAATTAAAATATTAAAATAAGTGTGGCTTTTAGTCCATGTGTTTTTTTTTTTGTTGTTGGCGATATACTGTCTGCTAATGCTGTCTGGTTACTGAATCAAAGAGGATAGCTCTGAGCCAACACGTAAAGTCAGCACAAGTTCACACATAGATATTGGTACTGTCAGCTTTCTATTATTTTCGTTGTACATTGTTGTACACATAACATCACATCATGCATGCCATTTTACATTAAGTGTAGAATTATACACCATAATTTCAACATTTTAGTTTTTTATATAAAAAGTCAGCAAGGATGCAAAAATCCAAAGTGACACAAAATACTTGTTTACATTTTTTTTATTTGTCTTTTCCTCTTCCAGGAAAACGGACCAAAATATTGATGAGTCATCCAGCACTACACATGTTTTTGTCCAATCAAATGCTCTCTAGAAAGGGAATGTCCCTCCCACTAAATTATCTCGCTTCTCTTCACTAATCATGGTTCGTCGGTGTGTATTTGGCTGTTCTAACTCACGGACATTATTTTGTTTCCCAACCACAAACTGGTTACGAAAGAAATGGCTGGAGTTTATACATTTCGAAGAGGAGGCTATTTGTGCCAGCTCGCGACTTTGTGACAGGCATTTCTCTGATGAATTCTTCACCAATTTGGGGATGGTTACTGCAGGGATAACGTGCTACCTTACATTAGCAGACACTGCCGTTCCCACTCTGTACACCGTAGGCCCTTCCCCTCCCGCTCGAGTAAGTATCGTTTTCTTCAGAAGCTTCTGAGGCATGACATTAGCATCAAAATGCGATCATCAAGCTCTCCGCCTCTGAAACGACCTTTCTTGCCTGCTCTGCTGAGTGACGCAACAACGTCACGACGCAAGAGAGTCTTTTGAACCGGATCTTCCGAACCGATTCTTTTAAACAAACAGCTGAAAAGAACCCGTTACCGTCACTAAAAGCGTCGGATTTCAGTGAGCGAGCATAGCTAGCGACAGATATGGTGAAAAGGTGCGTTTTAGGTTGTTATCCGCACAATACATTATTCCCTTTCCCCAAACTACCCTGGTTGCGAGCTCGTTGGCTTGAATTTTTGCATTTTGAGGAAGGAGGGATATCAGAGAGCTCGCGTTTGTGTGCGAGCCATTTTGCCCCAATATGCTTCAAAAATTTACAGCAGTACCAAATGGGCTTTGCCGACTATCTGACCTTGATAGATACGGCTATCCCGACGATATACACCGTTGGTCCAACACCGAGTGTGAAGGTAAGTAGTAATTTCTGGTCAACATCTCCTTTTGTTCGATCGAAGAACCGCCCACTAATACCGGAAGTGGGAGCCTGACTGACATGTAGAACGACCCATAGGAACGACCAACCACGTTCGTTTTGGTCTTTAAAGCGACAGTTCACCCAAAATGGGATTTCTTTCATTGTTTACTCTCCCTCGTGACGTTTCAAACCTGTATGACTGACTTTTTTTTCTGCAGAACCCAAACGAGGATATTTTGAAGAATGTTGAAAACCAAACAGCTTTGGTTACCATTGACTTCCAAATATGAACCAAAATATCTTCTAACATGTTGTTCCATGGAAGAAAGAAATGGGATTTACCACAATTATAGACAAAAGCGCAATGGTAGCTTATTCAAATAATGCTGCACTAGGTTGTACAGGTAACATTTAAAAATGTGTAAAATATTAAGTTAAAATGTCCATGGTTCACTGTTCCGTTGCTTGCACAACAAAAAAGATTTAGAACGAATATTTGCATTGCCTTATTGCTATACTGCTGTATCTCTCCAACAGCCAATGACACGAGAGGTGGGCTGCCAATGTAATGCTCCGGTTCTGAAGAGTGTGGCGGTCCAAGCAGTACTCACCCAAAAAAAGCCTAAACGGAGGAGTAAAGGTAACATTTTTAACTAAAAGTTCACTTTTATGAAGTTTTGTGTTGAGCTTCACCAGTTTGCTTTCCCTTTTGTGTGGTTTCATATCAGCAATTCAAGTCAGACCACTTTTGAGTAATTGTGCTAGTGTATCCTGCTCCGATGAGGACTTCCCAGTCAAATCCGAATCTTCATTCACATCAACACCAATTAAAAGACCACGCATGGAGGATTCCGAAGAGGGGACATCATACAGCTCAGAGGAACCAACAGATGATGCCCACGTGCCTGATATCATTCAGGAGGAAGACATAAAGTAAGTTAAATCCAGAATATGATTCAAGGTTCGTTCACACCAAGAGTGATAGCTATATGTTAGCATCCACACTAATGCACAATCTCTGTATTATGCGAGAGCACAGCAGTTACTTCGTCAGCCACTTCACATGCTTGAGCTCAGGTGGATTCTGATTAGCTCTCAATGTTCTTGTAGTTCATCAGCAGGAAAAATCTTTCTCAGAGTAATTCCAACTATATAATTGTTGTTATTTTTGTTATAGATGTATTGTGTAGACTTCCCTATTCTAACACAATTCATTTTATATTAAACTTTATAGTTAGTGTTTAATTCAAGGGCTGTTAAAACCAAAAACAATAAGTATGCCATTTAAAATTCTCTAAATTACAATGCGAGTGTATTTTGTTTCCTAAAGGTTAGTTAAACAACTCCATTGTGAATCAGAGGTTAGGATTAAGCCCTCTCACTGCAATGGATTGGGCTCAATTTCTGGACAGGAAGCATTCTTTTGCAAGAGATCAAAATGTCAACAGAAAATAAAATAAACACAAATTGTTGTGTTGACACTGTTTATTGAAAAAGCATACACAAGTTCATAATTTGTCAGTAATTCTAAATCATCTAATATAGTTTAGTACTCAACCACTCTCCACATCCAATGTGTTTCATTTTCTTCCAACTCTAATCAAGATCACTCTCTAACAATAGTCAGAATCAAACCCGGAGAGGGAATGGCAGTTACATTTCCACATAGTCAAAACCCTATGAGTAAGCATGTTCATTCAGCAGGCCTGACCAGAAAGCCAGGTTTCAATTCATCCCTGTAAAACAAACCCATACTGTGTGCAAATATGGTACTCCCACAAACTTGGTCCATTAAATGTCAGTTAAACAATACAAGCAATAAGATAATTGGCCCTGTAGTCCCACTTTCATTCACTCCCACTTTAAACTTACAAACATCTTCCCCTTCACATTAGAGATTACAAATAATCTGCAAAACTTTTGCAGAGAATGCATAATGCAAATCACCATTCTCCAAATATGTGCTTTAGTATTTAAATAAAATCAAATGTTCTATAGAGCAGTAAAGTGTGAGGGTGGATAAGAAGGTATTTGGAAGAAAGACACTCTGGGGTACTCGTGTTTGACTGGTAAATATTAAATAGAGGTGAATGGTAATGTTTAAAGACAAAAAACAAAAGGTAATACCGCATACAAAGAGACCACAATGTAACACCAAACTGTGCAAGAGGTTACATCCTGCAACATAGCATTTACCCTGCAATAAGTAGCAAAAATGAAAGAATTTAAAAGGACCGTTCACCCAAAAATGAAAATCATCATACATTCTGCCAAAGCTGTGTGACCTTCGCTCTTCTGTGAAATACTAGAAATTTTTTAATGTCTTTGGGAAATCAATGGGATCCAATGTTTTTTTTGGGCCGCAACATTATTCAAAATATTATTTGCAGAAAAGTCAGTCATACAGGTTTGGAATGTCATGTGGGCGAGTAAGTACATTTTTTGGGGGGGTGAACTGTCCCTTTAATAGGCCACAAATAAACCCCAAAATAAATAAATACAGGGAAAACATTAATGGCAGAAAAACACAGCAACACACTGAATTGATACAGATACACTTTCAAAAGCCAAACATTAGGACAAGCCATCAGACTAGGGGAATGAAACCGCTTCCTCTGGTTTTCGTACCTTGTCATTTTGGCTGCTGCCTAATGGTTAAAAACAGACATTGTAAGACCATACCAACTGTATTATAATACCAGCTCATAACACTGCTGACGAATGGTTTTCCGTAACATTTATCAGCACAATTTCCACACAGCTGACGTGCACAAAACTCTGTCGCAGCTACGCTCACAAACACATTTAGCAACCGACTATGAGTGACCTTGAACAGTTTATCCAAGTCAGTGTGATCAATCACATGCATTTGGTTAAAGGTACTTATCTCAGCAGAACATCAGCATGTTATTTGTATAGGTTTAGGCTGGTTTTTATCACTTCAAATTCTAGACAGATACAAGGAGATGTAGCTTTGTTGTATAGCCACATGATGTTTAAGCAGAATTATAAATGTGCAACCAAAAAAAAAAATAAACTGAAATTATTATGGTCCGATCATCTCCAATAGACTGGTCCAAAACCCTCATGATCATCTATGGCATAGGGTAGCAAAAATCTTTCTGGCAATGTCGGGAGGGTCCATGTGTTTACTGGAGCCTGGGTCCGTTACCCTACAATTCATAGGCTGAGTTAGTCATCATGCCCCTCACTAGCTGATCTATGCTCTGGTAAATGAGTTGGGGTCATGGGAACGAGGGAGGCCTCAAGTCCAAACTGATTTGAACTCAAACTGGAATACCAAGACGATGCTTCTTTTTCTTAACAGACTTGAGCCCTGTGATTCTTCGTACATCGTCGTCACCATCTGAATCCTCCATTTCGTCATCTGCGGAGAACAGGATCTGACCAGCACAAGAGGAAGAGTGCTAAACAAAGACAGTTCAACTAATCATCTTTTTAAAAAACAAGCAGGTGATGACATTTTACCCTAAAAAGTGGAATACTTCTTGTGTAAAATAGTAACATTCTCAATTTCTGACTGAGCTACTCATCCCTTTACAAGTGAGAAAGATGGACTACAGTCACATGAATATATATTTGACACCTACATGGTGTGTGGATGGAAATGCTACACTCAAGTGACTGTTCTCACTGTCAAAGTTTTCTGTAATGGTCATGCAAATGTACTAGGGAATGTCCCATCTAGGACAGGAAGAGGGATGATTTTGAAGTTGGCACTGTAGGTCAGGGGAAACCCAAAATATGAATGCTGTCATTCAAAGATGTTTGAGAAGCAGCAAAAGTGTCAGATCTTCCATGTTCGAACATTGATAGTTTTGACATTTTTATACATTCCATTAATAAAACTTTATAATTTGTTATCAGTTATGATTTACTTATGCAAATATGTATTCTGTGGTTAAAACACAAACCATCTAAACTCCAATAGAAATGTGACAGTTACAAAACTTCTGAATGTGGCCCGGGTCAAAGTGATTGAATCATTTAGACCAGATCATTTCGAAACGCTGGTGCTCATGTCACAAATTATGCAATTAATTTAATTAAAGTTTTATTCAATTAACAGCTGGTAGTAATCCTTCTCCTATATGGCTATCACTTCAAATTGGTTCAGCAAGAGTAACTTACTTCTGATTCAGAGTCATCGTGTGACATTGCCCTTCTGTAGCGCACTTTGCTGTTGCCGCGAGGGTCGTCTTCTGCTTCCCTCTCCTCCAGTTTGGCTTTTGTTCTGCTCTTCTTCATTAGGAAGTTATCCACCACCCAGAACATCAGAGCCTGAATACACACACAGGGCAAATGTTGAAACACAAATAGATGTGTTAAAACAAACAGAACTACCTGTCATACATTTAATGAATGATTAGACTTGGAGAAAGCTTGACAAGTAGCCTACATGGTAAAAAATATATACAAAACACCACATTAAAAAATTCACAATATCATCAAAATGACCAAGGCTGGATGACATTACCATTCAAAAGTTTGCATTTAAACAGCAATATGTGTTAAATTGATCAAAGTGACAGTAAAGGCATTTCTGTCAGGACCACTACTGTCAAAGATGATTGACAATAAGCATAAAGTTTGGATTGGCTGGGTAATGCTTTATTTTAAGGTGACACAGTTACTACATGTACTTACTATAGTAATAAAAGTAAATTATGCATAATTACAATTAATAACCCTAAACCTAACCGTAACTCTATAGTAAGTACATGTTAATTAATATTACTCAGTACTTATTTGAGTAAGTACAATGTAACTGTCACATTAGAATAAAGTGTAACCTGGTTCTGTTCTGGTCAAGAACTCTCTGCCCATCCATGCAGCCTAGCATGGATAACAGCAGGCAGAGCAGCAGTAACCCCCCTTAGGGTACATAGAACAGAACCAACATAAATGTATTGCAGATATCATTAATGTTCAATAATTTAAGAAAAATTTGTCCGATTCGAAGAGGAATATTAGAAGGCCAGTCCTGACTGACGAGAGGAGGAGCTGGGGATGGAGGAGGGTAATTGGCCCCTGAGCAATGCGATAAAGCTGCCGATAATACTGAATGGGCCTTGTATAGGGATGCTGTGATAGGCGTCCTATAGTTAAAAGTGGGTCAGCTGATGCGACCTGCCAGAACTAACACTACGACTTGATTTATAAATGTTACAAAAGATTTCAAATAAATGCAATTCTTTTGAACTTTCTATTTACTAAATAATCCTGAAAAATGCAACGGTTTCCATAAAAAAGCAGCACAACTGTTTCCATCACTGATAATAAGAAAATGTTTCTTGAGCATCATATGAGATTGATTTCTGAAGGATCAGAATGCAGCCTTGGTGAGGCATAAGAAACTTAAAACAAAAAAAACTTTTAAAAAGGAGTGAAACAAAGGTGATTGTCACTTACATTCACAAAAAACGGGACGATTAGCATGACGATAGCAAGCTCCAGATGAGGGTTCGTTATGGGGTTGAGTGTAGCCAGCTGTCCAACAAACACCAATCAATTAAATTAAGTACAATGATTACATTTTTGGGTGGAATATTCATTTAACTGCAAATTAATAAATCAGTACTATAATGATACATGATACTACATTTTCTTCAGATGTTAGAAAGTTCAGAACATGAACCACAAACCACAACTCAACATCCATTAGTATTGGACACCTAACTGACCTTCTTCCATTGTGGGATGAGAAGGACCAGCATGATCATGACCTTCTCAAACATCATGATGAGGATGTAGAGAGCACACTGACCTGCCCAGGCGCTGCACTGAACTGGCTCACCTACACGCAAACATTAGAAATAGAACAGCACTTTAAAACACTGGTTCTCAATCAGGGGATCCCAGCAAACTTCCTCAAAAAGACTTGCACTAAAATGATTTAACAACTTTGTTTTTTTCTTTAAAGAGCAAGGATTCCCACTGCCTTGAAAAAGCTGGAAAATTGATGAAGCCTAAATTTGAAAGAGTGATTTCTAGACTTCTAGACTAAAAGATCATTTCATTTTAATAATAAACATAAATTTTTCTAGTTAAGCCAAGCCACAAATATTTTATCGTGTAGAAATTGTGAGTAAAAAAATCCTTATCCTTAATCAGGTATAAACCAGTAAATCACAAAAACTAGAAAGTCACAGGGCCTTTGAATATTGTTGTGGGCAATGGGGAGTGAAAAGTTGAGAATCACTGCTTTAAAACGTGAATTTCTTCATAAATCATCATAAATGTATCTCACTGCACAACCTGTATGTGCAGTTCAGTCGTTGGTCGAAACAAGAAAATGGTGTTGAAATTGGTTGGTTGAAAAGATTATTTAATTTATACACTTTTCTACCAACAAATCAGCAATTCAGTCTTCATCAATAGAGCTTGGTTTCCCGTAAAGCTCATCTAAATTAGTTCAAGATCATTACATGAGAATACAGTGCCTTTAAATATGGTCTAAGTCATTGATTAGACTGATTGTTTGGTTTCAGACAGCCATTATTATGGTGGCCGAGAGGTGCAAAACAAAACACAATTATAAAAACAAAATAATTCAGAAAACACTACGACAATTCAGAAAACACTACGACAATTCATTCAAAACGGAAAAGGTAGGTATTTGAGAATGGCATACTTGTCGCTGATTGGACGAGACACCTTCTAGGAAGTACCGAGGGTAGAAAAGCGATTCGTTTTTGGTATTTTAATCAAATAAAGTGTCAAATCATGTGTACATATTTTTTCAGTACCGCATAAGCAAATATTAATTTTAATATCAACTATCTAAAAAGTGTGCATCATTCCTGACATCTACATCATGAACAATTTACAGATGGTTTTATGACTGGAAGTCATTAAAATGCTATTGGAAACGTGTGTACCAATGTCGTATGTAACTTTAGAGATGGTCACGGTCCCTAAATGTACGAATATCTAGGCCAGCTTATGCCAGTAACGTTAGGCTATACTTCACAGGGAATCACTTAGCGTAAAACTTTCCGCGTTACGTACGTATTCTGGTCCATCTGCTTACCTGTAGCCTATTAATATAGCCTAAATCCCCAATAAGGTGGGAGTTTGGTCTTTTATTGTACTGTGTTTTGTCCATTGAGTTACTTTAAGTGTTCTGACCACAGGGTGATCCTGGACAAAGACTTATTGAGGGAATCCCCAATTCTGCAGCACAGCGCCGAGATATAGTTAAGGAAACTAAAAAAAACGAGAAAAATATATGTCTACTACTTCAGATTTAACGTTTGATCTGTACATCAGCATCAGGGAATAACATTATAATCTCGTTCACGGTAGAGAAAGCTGCATGTACAAAAGTAAACGTGAAGACTTCAATGTAAAAACCTATTTTTTTACAGTCTATGGTAAAAACGAATCGCTTTTCTACCCTCTGTACTTCCAGTAATCGCTTGATTCCGGTTCTGGCTTGATTGACAGGTGTCTCGTCCAATCAGCGACAAGTATGCCATTCTCAAAATATACCTGCCTTTTCCGTTTTGAATGAATTGTCGTTGTGTTTTCCAAATTGTTTTGTTTTCTAAATTGTTGTTGTGTTTCCTGAAATGTTGTTGTGTTTTCTGAATTGTTTTGTTTTCTGAATTGTTATTTTGTTTTCTGAATTGTAATTTGTTTTGCACCTCTCGGCCACCGTACTAGTCTGAAGAACAAGAATTCTATCATAATTTCAAATTAATTTCATTCACTGAACTTAAATGTTTAGGAATAAAAGCACTGACTCAATTTCCCATCCTCTTTATATGAGGCCACATTAACATGAAGGTCAGTGGAAGTGTCTGGTCCATAATCAATTCACAGTTCCTACTGGACTTTTAATTTACTCTAAACAAATGATGTTAAGATTCATACCATATTCTCCAAAACGCAGTGAATCCCACTGTCTCCATTCAACCACAGCGCTAACGGCCTTCACGCCGCCATAGATCACCAGCATGCCAAGTGTCGCATCCAACAGGAAGTTGATCAGGTATCTATGGAATCAACACAGGGAGTTGGGTTGCTGAGCACAGCAGATTATAAATATGTAAAAAATAAAAATAAAAAAAATTAAAAAAAATATCAGACACAAAACACTACGGGAAGTACAATGATGTGTGGGGGGGGACATTGACAAAACACAGACTCACAGTGAACATGGGTCCTCCTCTGTGAGGTCAGACAGGTAGACATTGGCAAAGTGAATGAACAGCATCCCTATGGCCTGTTTGGAGGTGTCCAGAAACCTGAGAGATGTGAAGGGGAGGGGGCGGTGAGAGGAAGGAGACCTGGTTAGAACTCACCGTTAAGTCACGAGGGGAACGCAGGGCTACAAAGAGGGCCCCTAGATGAATTTCAGGTCAGTGGAGTGCAGCATTAACCGTGCATGTGTTTAAGTATCTAGTGCTTGCTAATGACACAAAATGGCGGTTTACCAGATTCTCCAGGGTCTCCGTTCGTGCTTGGGCTCCCTGAAGCGTTTCACTGTGGAGAGAAAACGGAAGCTTTCAAAATTGGTAGCAGGAAGAATGTGGTGATCAATAACATCTGCCATATGAGAGTAGTGCTGATGCTAAAAACTCTTTGCTGGCTCTCTGATATAGTGCTATAAAAGACACAGGTCAATAAATGATAAACATTAACATTTCAAAAGGGTAAGAGATGAATTAGGAACTGCTTCATCACGGGTTTAAAGAGCTTCCTACACTCACATGCAAAAAAAAAAAACGTGTGCAAATGAAGATTTTCTTCTAAGAAACAATAAAAGACTATGGCAATAAAATTTCAATTAAAGAAATTAGGATATTAAAACCAAGCACATCATAGAATAGGTGTATGAACGGATTTTTTCAGTTTTTAAATAGACTTCGACTGACAACAAAAACATAGCATCATGAGCGACCACGGAGAAGACAGTAATAAAGATACAAATAAATGCAATTGCTTGCAGTGTTGCTTTTAAAGAAGAGGTGAGAATTGCTGCTTTATTGAGAGGTGGACACCGCTAGTGCAGCCACCCTAGCTGCCAAACATGACTCGATGGTTCACACAAATAAAGGACAGCCTGTTTCACACAATGGCTGTTTGTTTGTGTACAGCTATTAACTGTGTCCGCTGAACACAATCTCCAAATCTTTACAATTACAACTCACATAACCACTGAGTAGTTGACACACAACTTAAAATTTCACACATTCATATTTTTCTGATTTACCCCATTCTACTGGATTTTTTTATTTTATTTAACCTTTATTTTTACAGGCAAGTCATTAAGAACAAGTTCTTATTTACAATGGCGGCCTGACAAGTGGAATAACCACTTAGGGAAAGGAAATGGGGCTAAAATAAATACAGTACATTAGAAATACATACAGGTTAATAATTACATTAAATACAATTTAAAACACGACACAGTAGACAACACAAAATTATTATGTGGAGAAGCAACTGCATGTGTCCATGAACAAGGATGATATAATAGTTTTAAAAGATGAAATTGAAATTAGTGTATCTAGTTTGAGAATATTTTGCAGAGCATTCCAGTCGCGAGCAGCAGCAGATTGAAAAGCAGCAAGACCAAATGCAGAGCTAGTTTTGGGAATACATAATTGAAGATGAAATGAGGACCAGGTGTTGTATGTGACAGGCTTTGGCTGCAGCAGGTGACCCAAGTAAGGAGGTGAGCGGCCGAGAAGGGTCTTATAAATGAAAGTGAACCAGTGAATTTTGCGGCGATTGTGAAGGGAGGGCCAGTTGACAGATGAATATATAAAGCGCAGTGGTGTGTATTGAAAGGAGCATTTATGGCAAACCTGATAGCTGAATGGTAAAGAGTGTCAAGAGTTGATAAAGTAGACTTGCAAGCAACCCTGTATATAGTGTCTCTGTAGTCTAACATGGGTAGAACGGTCATTTGAATAAGAGTAAGTTTGGCAGAAATGGTGAAGGACGAGCGGCTTCTGTAAAGGAAACCATGCTTGGCCTTCACCTTAGATTGCAGCTTTGATATGTGGATGGAGAAAGAAAGTGTAGTTTCCAACCAGATGCCCAAGTATTTATATGCAGTGACTTGTTCTAGTATAGCCCCCTTGCAAGTAGTGATTTTAAGGGCTGGAGGAAGCGTAGTACCCTTACGGTAAAACCACATGGTTTTTGTTTTAATGGTATTAAGAGTGAGTTTGAGTTGTGTAAAGGATTGCTGTATTTG
Source organism: Tiaroga cobitis (assembly GCA_030578255.1). Taxonomy (NCBI): domain Eukaryota; kingdom Metazoa; phylum Chordata; class Actinopteri; order Cypriniformes; family Leuciscidae; genus Tiaroga; species Tiaroga cobitis. The sequence goes on along the minus strand of CM060601.1, from coordinate 33,002,371 downwards.
GAAAAAGCTATCTTGCAAGGTAGCTTGAACAGCATCAGGGGAGGAACCCGTGGCATAAAGGATTGTTTCATCAGCATATAAGTGAATGAGTGAATTACCAACTGCCTGGGGAATGTTATTAATATAAATTGAGAAAAGTGTAGGGTCAAGGATGGAGCCTTGGGGGACACCCCTGGTGACTGGTAGAGAATGGGAAAAAAAAAGGTTTTCAAATCTTACACGTTGAACCCGGTGACCAAACCAGTGAGTGATCAGTGACACCAATGCTGCTAAGTCTGTGGATAAGTATGTTGTGGTCAACAGAGTCAAAGGCTTTTGCAAGGTCAATAAATATAGCAGCGCAGTGTTGTTTGATATCTAACGCAGATGTAATGTCATTGAGGACTTTAGTGGTAGCTGAATCACAACCATACCCTGATGGGAAGCCAGACTGTGCCCCGGAGATGATACTGTTCACATTAAGATGATTGATTAGTTGTTTATTAACACGTTTTTCCATAATTTTAGACACACAAGGCAAGATGGAGATTGCCCTGTAATTGTTTAAGTCAGCCTGATCACCGCCCTTATACAGAGGAAGCACACGCTTAGTGTAGTCTAGTGTAGTGTAGTGTAGTGCCTGGGTTGCAGCATGAAGATAGGCCTCAAACCAGATAATGGGCCAAGAGCTCACAAAAATAACAGGGAAAAATATCCAGCCACAAAAACTTAGGTAAGATTAAATGAAGGCACTGTGGAATATTTCAGTGAAAAGTGCCCTAAAAATCCCTAACTTAAGAAGTTAAAAATGGTAAGACAAAGAGCAGACAGAAAGACAAGATTGCTATTGTCTATTGCTATTGTCTATTGAGTTATTAAGGTCCCTTCACATCAAGAATGATAACTATAACCAGTTTTCTAAATCTCTCTAACTCTAAAGGTGCAGTCACATTTAATGAAAATGTATGGATGAAATCCAGTAATTCTATGTTTGCTGCTGTAAAGGATAGGTTATATGGAGATTATGTATGCATATTATTCACCTTGGGCACGCAGCCAGTCACTTTCTTTCATGTCAAGGAGTCCAAAAGGGGTCTGTGAATGACCAACCATCTGAGAGGGTGTGGCAAATCAGAAGCCAAAGAAAATCCAATACGGGGTTTATGAATATGAACCCTGGCTGTAATTGTGCTCACACACAGTCTTTAATTAAATACCGGGACAGCATTGCATGATTAAATGACATGCCTTGACCTGCCTGCTTCTAGGACCAAACATTCAAGTCTTCAATGAGTCAACCTGAATTGATGAAAGAAACAGATCTTTTCTTCGTTCACTAAGATGTACATCCATGTGTAACAGATTATCAGAAAAGAAAAAATGTAGGGCGAGGACTTATCCTATATTTACGGGGTTCTCAGAAGGAGAAGTTGGGTAAACTTCTATAAGTGAATGTAAATTCATTTTTGCATTCCCATTTGCCCCAATAGCAAAAAAATAAAAAAATAAATCCACGATAGTATTTCTATGAATTCCCAAAAAGGGAAAAAATATTGAGAAATTTAATATATTGGTCATGGTCAGAAGAGAGAAAGATGTCAAATTTGCCATCGCTCCCTCAGCCGGTGTATTAGAAACGCTCACACACCTCCATGAACTTGTTTTTTGTCATTTACGACCAAGGTCATAAAACAAAACACATAGCTATAGTGTTATAAATGTACATAATAATAATAAAAAATAAAATAAACGTTGCTAGATTTATGATGTTACTAAATGTGTTCATTGGATAATTTTAAGACATGGCTGTTGCACTCCATGGAGGCAGATGAATATGAGCTTGCAGAGGAAGGTTTAAGCAAGACCATCTCTGGTTTAAGCTCAGCCTGAAACAGAAGTTATGATTTCTTCCCTATTATGGCATATATTTGAGGAAAAAAATGGCGGCTCGAACAAGAACAAATGTAGGGCTTGATTTTGTCCATCAGTAATTGATTGATGGAATCAAGAATTAATTATTCACAATAGAATCAACAACCAGTTACTCTAAAACTAACTACATATTCAACAGTGTGATTAGATTACTGTAATTACTCGCTCTAAAAATTGCATTACTTTCTAAATCCCATATCAACCTCGACCAGTTGAACAATACGAGAATAGACATGATTTTTCAAATAAATAATATTAAATTGCATAAATTACAGACCAAAGTATTTAAAGAGAGACGGTTAAATGAAAAACATATATTTTAACATTAGACATAGATGTTTAAATCCACTAGAATTGTTCTATAGTCTATACAGTGTTTAATACAATAACATCAAGTCACTAAATAACAAAAAAAAAAAAAAAAAGAAGAGAGAAATCACTTAACGTTACTTTGCTTTTTCAAGAGGAAGTTAGTAGGCCTAATACAGCCAATACTGTCTACAACATGCATTCAGAAAATACATAACAGACAATGAATTTCCATTTCATGAAGACAGTTACCCTATACTTACACATAAGTGTGCTAAATGCCACCACTCCCAGCAGGCCCTGCAGGAAGATGCCGAAGGTGTTCATGAAGTCCCCGTTGGAGCAGCCCCGGGCATTAGGATCAGTGGGTGAGGAGTTGGAGGATGCAGACGGCAGCTGACCCAGCGAAAGCAAACTGACCCCAACACCCGCCATTGCGCAACACTCACTGGATCACGACGAGTGTTTCAAAAAGCCACAAAATCTCAGTCTCGGGTAGTGGAGGTGATCGACAGGACGATGACACAGCTATCGCACATAATGAAGGCTCTCTTATGAGCCTCCAGTCACGGTTACTAAAGCGCAGATGTATCGTGTTTCATACTGGACCTCGATGCGTTGCCATCCAGCTGTGAGCTACCTAATATCTGTCATCAGGTTGTGCTGTATAAACATCCTCTTTCGCATCGAGCAAACATGCTACAGACTCAGATGTGTAACATTGATGCTCAGTGCTACAACACACGTTGTCATGGAGACATTTAACGTTATCGGTTAGATTATTAAAGAGCTGCTTGCTGTTAACTTAGCTGCCAGATCACAATACTGTGGCTTTACGGTTAAATTAAAGCCGTTATACGATTACGGTTAAATTAAGTAAATAAATAAGCAGTTTAAAACTTCACTTGCCGTTATAACTGGTTTAGAAACGCAAAATAATAAGCGGCTGATTGGGAAGTTCTGCTGTTTTATAGCGAGAGTCCGGTCAGGCGGTCTTGCTAGCAAACCATCTGAGGAAAATCCTGCCACCGCGCTTTCAGGAGAAGAGTTGATTGTGAATCTACTCAGATTCAGAAAGGTCGGCGTCCAAACTACTCACATACGTATTTGGTAAAAATATGTTATCCGTAAAGGAAGGACACTTCCTTTCCCACTGTATTCAGGTGCCGTTCCACTCATTTACGCGACAATCTACTGCGTCATCACTGTGTCACGTCGCACTAAAGCATGATGGGATTTGTAGTTTTAAAAGATCGCAGCAGGTGCAGTTCATGAAATTCTCAAATAAATCTTAGAAATCACTTACTGAACGACAAAATCAATCTATTTAAATTGTGAAATTCATTTATGGAACCTATTTGATCAGTTGGACATTTCAAATAATAAAGTCGTATCATTTAATATATAAATATCATAAAAGTTGAGGGGTCTGGTTGTTACAATTAATAATAAGTGCATATTTCTTTAATTGCTAGTTTAAGTAAATTCGCTTTTATAACATATAAATAGACTACCATTAAGACATTGACACTTTTATTTAGCAAGGATGCATGAAATTGATCAAAAAGGACAGTAGACATTTACAATGTTACAAAAGATTTCTATTTGAAATAGAAATGTCAAATTTGCTGTTCTTTTTAACTTTCTATTCATCAAAGAATCCTGATTTTTTTATTATCAGTTTACACAAAAAAATATTATGCAGCACAACTGTTTTCAATTTTTTTATTGAGCAGCAGATCATTGATTTCTGAAATATCATGCGACACTGAAGAGAGTAATGATGCTGAAAAATTCAACTTTGCATCACAGGAATAAATTACATTTTAAAATATATTAAAGAAAATAGTTACTTTAAATTGTAATACTATTTCATAATATTACTGTTTTTACTGTATTTTTAATCAAATAAATGCCACCTTGGTGAGCCTAGGAGACTTCTTTCAAAAAAACGTAATAAAAATCTTACCGACCCCAAATGTTTAAACAGTAGTATACACAAGAGAGACCATATAATTATAATGCAACATCTACCTTAATGTTAATGGTCTATAATTCTTATCATATTCTTATATTCTTATCTTACATTTAGTTTTTTTAAGACCCCATCCACTTTCTTTAAATTTGTCCCCTGAAAAAGAAACCAAAGGCAAGATTCTGTTAATTTTATTTTCTTTTAAATAACATTTTCCACCAACATATAATCGAAAGTAAAGCAATATTAATTCAACAACCTTTAATTAAACGGATGAAAACAGGAAATGAACAAAACGGAATGTGGCAAGACGAAGTTCCAAATTCATCTTTCTCATTCCAGCACAAATACTTAAAGAAGGGAAATGGACTGTTAAATCAAGAAAAGGGAGACTGTTGCATATCTCATTACCAATTCAAATACAATCCACAAATAATAAATCAAATGATTTTATCTGGTTGTGTAGTGCAATGCAAGACCGAACCAGTTATTTAGACCATTACAACATAGAGGCCCCTGAAATTATTGAATGCAGTATTTGCATTTAAACACAGATACTGCATTCTACTTGATATTAAAAAAATTACTTTTACAAGCAGATAGGTTTTTAAGAATACAAGACTCTCTTCAATTTGGTGTTGTTGATAGACCCTGGATTTGCCACAATTCATATTTTCCCTTACACAGTCAGTGACATAACCTGAAGTATTTGTGTGCTTATGTCTTAACCAACACCTCATTACTTTTTATTACTCTGCACTTTTATTTAATAATGCATCATTAGGATGAGCAAATGCTTATTAGTATTTACAGAAACCAAAATGGCAGCATCAGGCATATATCATGCCCCATCTTTTGCACTGTTGTGTTACAGTGTAATTCCCAAGCTGTTATAGAAAACCAAACCAAAATGGGAACATTAAAGCAGTCCCACTAAAATTAACATCTGGTTATTTACAGTATTTACATCAACACTCCTGTATGTACAAGTTTGCATACCACTTACAGTACATGGGCAATTTTTTTTGTGCTTAAGGTAATTGCATTGTCATCCGCTCTACAGTTAATAAAAGTTTTTTTTTTAAACAAGTAAAGAGCTTTGCTTATTGTTGCAGACACAGTTCCACCAACCCAGATCTTTAAAAAAAAAAAAAAAAGATCAAACCAAACACTAGTCCAGGCTTATTTTGAGATGAAGAGCCCAGCAGTAAAAGTACCAGATTGACCCTGTTGAAAAACACCCCTCCAGTAGTTAATCTCAACTGCGCCTGCTGAAGAACTAATGGTACAGGAGGCGTCTAAAGCGCTAAGTGATTTTAAAGGTTCTATGATCCATAGAGCAAAAGGACGATCACACATATTAGGAAAGTCACCTCAAATGTCAAATGCCCTACTCTTCTCTACAGACAGCCACCCTCAGCTGGCAAACTGTTGGTAAAATGCCAGCTTGACCCGCTCTATGTGATGGCACAGCTTGATGGCAGGGCCGAGCTTCAGGTCCATACACTCCTGTACAGTGGGAAGGTTCAACAGAAGCAGCGCCTGACCGTCAATTTCCTGGAAGGTAAATGAAAAAGAGTTCATAAAAAAAAAAAATATACAGATGTAGGATCCTAAATTAAGACTCATAAGCATGTGAAGCAAAAGATGTAGTTTAATCTATGCAATGTATTTACACCTAGTATAAACATTTGTTTAGGTTTAGATGTGGCCCAAAGCGTTTTGCGATCCAATTACTCAAACCTACAAACCGACATGTCATCCACAAATGGCGTGAAAAAAAAGAATATCCTGGCCACAAATTAAGAATTCACTATTGCACTAATTTGTTCTCTCATTTGAGGTAAATCAATGGGCACTATTTCACTGAATTAAAATGAGGAGACAAATTAGTACAACGTCATGGCCACAATTGATCTAAAGCTAAGGAAATTATTAATTCATGGCCACGATATTTAAAATGACTTTTGTCTGTCATGTTTGGGGGTTTTCGTACAAAGAGCCGACACTAATCCGGGTGCTTCCTGGACAACAATGAAAGGCAGTCTTCCCTCCTGTCAATCAACCATTACTCTAAGACAAGAGGTTTCATTTTTGGCATGAAATGCAGCAGCTTTAAGAGGAAATAAAAGTCCAAAGCCCTAACATTTACTATTTTGTGCTGCACATAGGTGGTCACAGGAGATTACTACTAGGTATAAACAGCGATTTATCTTATCTGACCACTTGGGATTGGATGTTAATGTGTGTTCAATTACTTGGTCCATAAAGATGCGTGCCAGCGGAGCACAATCAGTGGTCCTGATGAATCGCACAACATCCGTGACACTCCATTCCAGTGGACTACTGTCCAAACACAGCTTCTGAGGAGCTTCTGTACGTGGACTCTTCAGAAGAGATACAGCAAATCAGTCAGTTATCATATACAAAACAAAACAAATACAGTACATAATATTCCGGAACATTCCGCAAAAGTTCCGCACATGACATTAGGGCTGGTCCTAATACCATTTTTTGAGCTTCGAAGCTTCGGTAGTAATCAACACCGAATATTCGAAGCTTCGGAGGGAAATAAAAAAATAATAATAAACGAGGCTCAAACATCCATTTCGTAACAGACATGTCTGTTTATTTGAGCACTTCCGTCAATGAAACAACACACTAAAGCCTGTAAAGTATTGAAATAAATATCATTAAATAATGGTAATAAAGTTAAATATATATTTTTATATATATATATTTATATTTCCACATAAAGACGCGTGATATAGCCTTAGCCTACCGCTCTGCGCTGACGTGAGTGAAGATTTGGGAAAAGAAACGAGATTCCACGTCCAGTGGAATAACTAATGGAATATTGTTAAACTCGCTGATAATCGGGAGACCAGATCGCAAAATACAAAGCCGACAAAGCTTACATTTATGGGCTCACGCACAACTCTCTCATTCGTCATGAATTCAAATGTTTCCATGGCTGCGATGTAACATTTAATTACTAACCTATTGTTTATTTTGTAAACAAAGCTTTGTGCTTCACTCGTGTCATAATATTCACGTAAAACAGTTAAAGCTGCTGTAGGTAGCTTTTGTAAAAAAATATTTTTTACATATTTGTTAAAACTGTCATTATGCCCTGACAGTAGAATATGAGACAGATAATCTGTGAAAAAAATCAAGCTCCTCTGGCTCCTCCCAGTGGTCCTATTGCCATTTGCAGAAATACACGCTCCCGGTCAGAAACAACCAATCACAGCCAGGAGGAATGTTTTAGCAGTGTCAATCACCGTTGTGTACGTGCTGATCACACCCTTCTCTTGCACAGCGCGAGCGCGTACCGTCGTTCAAACTCAAGATTGCCGGTGTGCTGCAGCTGTGCTTATGGCGGAGAAACAACCTAAACAACCAATTATCGAGTGGCACCTGCACATAAAACAAAGAGGTAAAAGTAAAAGACCGATGACGATAAACAAGCGAAAAAGAAAGAATTAGACAGAGAGCCCATTGACTCGGTGTCAAAACTCTAGCCGCATAACAGCATAACATGTAGATAAAATGTCACGCACTCTGCTAAGCAACAATTGAAACCTGCTAATTCACTGGCTTGTCATGTTGCTGAAATAATGTACTAGCAAACCTTATCTAGCATTACATATCGCTAGAATAATTACTTACATACTGTAACGTTAGTTACCGTTATATTAACGTTATCTCAGCTATTTATAACTTATAGAAAGAGTGCAACATTATAAAGTTACATGTATTGCAAAATACGTAATGATTTGAGGACCAAGTTTGTAGTCAAAGTATGGGCATGCCTTAGTCACTGTAAAGCATATTGTTGATGCTTCGTCCCTACTAGTGAATGCTTACTAGGCCCTGCTTACTAGCCTGCGCGTTCACGGCAGGCTCCGCTGTGGGGGAGGAGCTGTGGAGGGAGGACTGTAGCGCAGCAGAGAGCAAGGGGGTGGGACCTGTAAGTTGTACTTGTTCAAATTTTCAAGTCAACGTTTTCTCAAAACTCCCTACTGCAGCTTTAAACAGCATTCACACAAAGAAAAAAAGTGTTTCGGCGGATCACCACCGGTGCTACTCAGCCACCGTGATGCGGTTGTCAAGTTTACCGGCACAGCACTAAATAACGAGTATAAAGGCGAATACATTTTGTTTCTATTATTCTATTTTCCACAATGTCAAAGCAACGCAGCTTAACCCAAAATACAAGCTCATGCAGTTGTGTGCTCTAGACAGAGAATACTCCAGTTGCAGGGAAAACTTTAGTAGGCTATAGAAGAAGCAAATATATTTATTATATAACAAGGTTGGGTTCCTTCCACTGTCCATCCTAATATAAACGGCTAAGCTATATAAGATAATTGTAAAAATGAGTATTTTATTTCGCCAGATTTTATAGTGTAAACATTTTCAAGCGCGAATGAGAACCGTTTCGAGGGGGATGCAAGGTGTGCTCAGTTTGAGTGGCAATTTAAATATTTTTATAAATATTATAAATGATATTTATAATAATGGTATTTCATTCAAATTATTAGGTAAAATAATTATAAACAATTAAATTCCATACATTTCAACAACTGAATGTTCTTCAAAGAGTTTTTATTTTCTTTGCTCATAATTTATATCTAATCAAATATTTTAGAGACATTACTAGAAATAAATTATATTAATTATTAAACTTTTCTAGACTTTTACATTTTTTATTGATATCAATAACTTTTACAGGTCTGGAAACCACAAAATTCCCTCATATATCCGTGTTTTCCAGTACAGTGGCATTCCTGGTCCACAAATAAAAATGACAGTTGTTGTGAGAACAAATTACCACAAAGAATATGATATCAGCCTTTAATATTGATTTTAGTTGTCTTAATTTTAAAGCATAAAGCATTTAAAAGCATAAAGCATTTAAAAGCATATGTAGTTTGACTTTAAATAATTTTAAGCCATCCGTCAACTCCCTTGGAAGTGTGAACCCTGGTTGAGAATCACTGCTCACTGAAAAACTGATATAAATGATTACATCATCGTCCAATATTTATAGACTGTGACTCGCAGTGTTACCTTGGGTGAAGGAGGTCTGTTCTCATCATCTGAGCAGGAAGGCGAGCGAGCTTTGCGCCGTTTGCGCGTGGGCCGGGGGGTTTCTGGAGGGGAGGGGGAGGGAGTGGGGGGCTGCGACTTCTTCTCGGAGTATTCGGAGTCATCCATCAGCTCGTCTTGCAGCTCAGAGCCTGTATCTTCACTCAGAGAGTCATCGTCATCCAGATCTTCCTCATCACCACTGCCCTGTGAGGCCAGACAGTAACATTAGTACACATTGTAGAAGAATGCAACATACTGTTTGATGCTAGCCTGCATATATTTAATATTAACAACCGAGATGATCACTTTGATGCTGTGTGGTAGAACATCTGAATTCTGCTCATGTGTTGAATCTTAATGGAAATGACATTTACTCTGCACAATCTGTTGAAATATTTGCTCATTTCACATTCTAATTAAAACAGATGGAGGAAGATGGTTCTTGTTGAGGAGTTAATCTTAACATATTTTATTTTGTATTCAGTGTGGTCCAAAAATCTGAGACTACATTGAAAATCTGGGTTAAAGATTCTAAACCAAACCAAAATGAAAAAGAAATGGATACGATTCTGTACTGTTCATAGGTCACTAATCATGTTGAGCATGTAAACAAGTCTAAAATTCACTCAAATTTCTATGGTGATAATGTTTAGAAATGGGACACATTTATATTAAATTAACAAAATGCAAAATAGAAGTATTTTTACCAGACTTCTGCAACCGTATAGCTCTTGTTACCTGAGGGGAACCTGCTGGAGTGTTGTCGACTGAAGCAGAAGAGCGCCTCTTTTTGTGGACGAAGAGCTGCTTCCTCCTCTTCCTCCTCCTGCCTCGTCTCTTCACACCTCCCTCTAAGTTGGAGTGTCCGCCGGGAGGTCGGCCCACACGCCTGCTCTTCTTCTTCCCATAGTAATATGCTGTAAAACAGGTATTGTTAGATTCACAAAGCAACTTAAACAGCAAGTCATTTATACTATCACTTAATTTAAATGATTCATATGGGTGAATTTCACAAAACTTGTAAAAAAAAACAAAAAAAACTTCAGGTCAAATTTCAACCCAAAATCAAATAAAGAATTAAGTTATTATTTTTTATATAAATACAATGAAGCATATGTTCAGGACATTTAAGTTTTTTTTTCTCATGAAAATGAAGCAAAAAAACAAAATAAAAACACAATAACTCATTGCTGTAATGTGACCAAAAAGAATATATATGTGATAATATGATAATATATGCATTATGTTATCTTTAATTTGTGATTTAAAAATAAATATATATATATATATATATTGTATTGCAATAATCATTTTACTGTAATACAGCAAAAAAAGACAAAGCAAATCTAAAGAGAATCATTGAAAATGATAGGAATTACCAAAAAGTACAAAATACACATTATGGTAATAAATGTTGTCTTTGTCAAATGTAATTTCTCTCTTTTTTTGGTCATGGGGGTTGAAATGTGACCTGGGAGGGATTTCACAAAATATGCAATTCAAATATCTGCAACAATTTAAACTGGAGAAATAAATGTACTGTACCATCCAGCAAGCCAATAATACCAGAATATAATACTGATATAGACACTGTAGAGAAACTAGCTGAAGTGATGCTCACTGTATTTGGTTTTGGTGAGCACAGAGCAGTTTTCCGAGCAGCGCTCCAGGACCATTCGTGGGCCGAACAGGTTGGGACAACACTCCAGCTTAATGCAGGTTTTCCGACAGAAATCGGCCACCTGGTCTGCTGTGCGAACGATCTCTACTGTCGCTCTGTAGCTCTTCCCTTTGTACCTGTGAAGCACAGACTTGTCAGGAAACCGAAAGCAAACTATTTATGTTATATAATTATGTTAATCATTAAATTGTTAATTATTATATGCATTGATAAAAAAAACACAAGCATAACTTTCATAATTTGTTCCAACAACTTCTTTGATCAGGTACCTTTGTAAAAGTTTTTACATTAAAGGGTCATGAAACCCTAAACCAAATTTTCTGAGATTTTATCAGAGGTATGTGTGTTGAACACCATTGAAGACAATGTTAGCATCTGTTAGATTTAATAGTAGGGTGAAAATGGTTAAATTTTAGTTTCTTTCCGCTATTTTCGTCTTCCGGGTTTAAAATCTTCATCGCAGGCTGTGACGTGGCAGAGCACAGTATAGTGCGTTGATGACTCATCGGTGTCTCATAATTATTAATGAGACTGAGTTTTCATATCCTATGAGAAGACACTGTCTCTTAATTATTCATGACACCATGTGGATCTTTCCAGTGACAGACATGTCAAACTGTGATATCGCGTAGTAGATGAGAGAGGCAATCATGGGACGCACGCAAGTGTTTGTTTTCGTGGTGCAAAACTCCAATTGGGTTGAATATGTTTCCCCGCGATGCTGCCCGGGCTAGACTCTGGCTCCGGGCGGTTGGTTTTCCATCATCCACGGACACATCTAAACGTGTGTGCCGCAAACATTTTTGAGCTTCGAGAATTGGAGAATGGTGGACTTCGCCTTGTTGACAGCAGGTTGCGTCTTGCGAGTGATGCGGTACCAAGTCCCGAGGACTTTTCTATCCCTTCAGAGGTGTGTGTGTGTCTAAAATGAGAAGTCATCCACCTCCACAGAGCCCTCTTTATTATGGGGTTCAGGGGGCGCATAGATCTAGACATGCACGGAACGTTTTTTTTTTAAGCGGAAATGTAATAATTTTCAAATATATGTAGTGTCTATAAACAACTATATATTTTATAATGACATTATAATTATACATGTAGCCTACATTAATATGTTCTCAATAACATTATTCAAGAACCGCTATAAAGCCAAAACAATCTCTGTTACCTTAAATTATATGTTTATCTCTGTAAAAAAAAAACATTGTTGAAACAATCCATTGTTAAAAGCGCTATATAAATGAAGATGACTTGACTTGACTCAGTAGAATTACGATTACTGTAGGCTTACTAGGCTAATATAGCAGGGCATTCAGTTATTTTTGAAAGGACAATAATAAAGTGTCGTATTCCATAAGACTTTAACTTTGCCAGCTATAAAAAAAAATCTAGCATTTCCTCACGTTTTACCACTGCTTTTAGTGACAATCGATATGCATGGGATACTGGCGATGACAGTGATGGCCTTACCACACCCCTTCTCACAGCCATCCACGCCCATTTAAGTTGCATTTTTAAAAAAGATTGTGAGCTAGACTTGAGCTGAAAGAGGGGGGTTTCATGACCCTTTAAAGATAACATTAAACATTAAAGCCCAAAGTATACTTTGGCCGTCCGTGTTCTGCGACGGTCTGCGCACTGAACGTGTGACGTAATTTTCGTGATCAGGAGCCTGCAACCTTTGTCGGAAAAGGCGCAACGTCTGCTAACGCTGCGGTACGCAGGGAAGGAGACAAGAGGCCTTTTTTTTGTTTTGTTTTTTGAATGGATGTCAACTGAGTAGAGGCTTCACTACGCTGAATAAACCACTTTTGTGAGGAAATAACTTATCTTTTAATGAAACGATAGTCCATCGACTAATCTTCGACATCTTTGCTCCTAAACATTAGTTTTGGAATTATCTATTTTTTTTAGAATAGATCTATTGCTGTTTTTTAAAGAGAAGTCACAGACAATTGCGCGACAGGTATGATTCAGTTTACGACACTTCTCATTCTTTTCTATGGTATCAGTAAACAGTAATTGACTGTCGCACAACTCTGAACGAAATTCATTGACGTCAAAGCTGTAATCGGTTATTAAGGCACACGTGATCCAAGTTAGCTGTTACACCTTTTCCAATGGTAGAGTCTCTGACCCCCGGTATCTCCCAATAATAAGCCGTGGCTGAGTCCGAAATCACCCCCCATTCCAAACGTTAGTCCACTAATACTGTTGACTCGAAGAAGTGAATGAAAATGAGTGAGCGAATTCGGACAGCCGTTGAGCGTACATCAGCTGAACACTCGTTATTGCGGTGCAATGTAGGACAGAATGAGTGCTCTTATTAATGATCTCTATGGTTTCGGACACCACTACAAATAGATGTCCCTCAAATAATGCCCTATTTGAGGGTATAGGGAGCGATTTCGGATTCAGCCCATCTCTGTATCCGCTACTTTTCATCTATCCTTCCAAGCAAACATCCTGTAAATGACATGACTCAGTGCTGCCCTCTGAGGTCTGGTAGAGTATAAAAAAAGCAATCGTACTGTGGATAAGTTGAATGTGTGCATCCACGCTTATCCGCGATTGAGTATAATGCGAGGCCGAGCAGAATGCGGAAAATGAAGTATACCCGGGCCTTAAGGCACAATATACTCACTTGGCTTTAAGCGTCTCTCCGTGACCCTGCCAACGGCCCTCCTGATCCAGCTGCAGCTCTCTCAGCACTCGGCTGGGCTTATAAGCTGAATTTATCAGTAGTGTCAGCACCTAAACAGGCCACAGGTCAAGAGGTCAGGATTAAAAAAAAACACACAGCAAAGGTATTCATAAGTCTTAACAGAATGGAATAGTTCTGACTCCAAATACTGAGCTGTGTTCAAAACTATGACAAAATGGAGATAAAAGCATACCTTTGACGGCACGTCTCTATTAATACGCTATAAGTTGCTATCGCCTGAAGTTCGACTAATGAAATAAATTCATAACAGGAGAATTTTTATCAGAATTTTCTATTATATTTATATTACAGATTTTACATGCAAATAAACTAGGGCTATCAATTGGTTAAATTTTTTGTTATTTTTATTATTATTAATTAAATACATTTAAATTATTAAAAATTAAATAAATATATTTTGTTTTTTTTGTACACTTGTTAAAATATAACTTTACTAAAACAAACAAGTTAATTTACATCCCTAAATTAAAAATATTTATTAAAATTTGATCTTGGTCCTTAAAGTCCCTGTAAAGTCAAAATTAAGTGTTCTGAGTATGTCACACCACAGAAAAATGTGTTATTAGCCATTCAGCCAAATTTGAATGATAAAAAAAGGCGGCAAGTACATAAAATAAGCTTTTAAATCTTGAAAAAATGAGCATTACTCTCTGCTCTCAAACGCTGGGGGCGTGTCCGCTGGCTGCGCTGAAACCACGCCCACTAGCGGGAAAGCTGTCGACGGCGATATTAGGTGATACTGCTTTCGGGACGGGAGGATGAACGCTGGCGGGGGATAGTCGTTTCGGCCCCGTTCACCAGTAACAGCGGATTATCAGTGAATCCCAGTTGTCTCTGAGGAAAGTTTATAAAACGATCCTGTGTAAAATGATCACCACAGAGGCGGGTGTTGGCGGTGCTCTTCATCAAGGTTGGCTCTACACAAAATTAATCCACCTCTTCTTGATGTGATCGTTTTTAGGAAATTTAAATAAAGACACCGATCTGTTTTGTACATGATCGCATCCAGGTAGTAGCCTATATGCATTTCCGTGTTGAAGGCATAGCTAGCTAGCAAACTGTAGGCTGTAGTAACTAATAGTACTGACAGTAACTCGCGTTTGAGCGGCGAATGCGAATGGGGTCGGGAGAGATCAGCCTCAGTGGCCTCGGTGTGTCATCAAGTAGGGGCGTGTCCACGAGCTCATGGGCTCCAGTGCGTCATCGAGCCCTGTTTTAGCCCCGCCGAAAAAATCCGTAAAATAGCAATGGTGAAAAACTGTTTAACGGTCTAACTCCGCATTTCAGTACTTCATAGTTCACAGTCTTTGTAATATGTTTTAGCAATACATTTGTAACATTTATAATGTGTTTAGAATTTTTTTGTAGAATTGCCTTTACAGGGACTTTAATCATACTGTCATTTTGTAAAACCAATAAGCCACTCGAGGATGTGCATTACAGATAATTTACCACAGTTAAGCTTGTTTTAGACACTTAGCTTTATGCCATGCCTAAAAAAAACACCTTATCTGTAAAAATCACTATTACAGACAGCCTCTTGTGCACGTTCATCTAGTTTTCCATACGAGTTTTAACAGGATAGGAAGTTAAACTCAAAATACTATTAAAGTCCTCCTGTAGCAGAGACTATTTATATAGAGACATGCCACTTCCTCAATCCTTAATACAACTATATAGGGAAAACCCGTAACGCCAAAGATGGCGGTTGTATGCGCATGCCCCGCCCCTCCCGCTGGAAAGCCAATCGTTTGCTTTTAACAGTCAAGCCGGAAAATATTTAAGCCTATCGTCTGGTTCCACCGACGCATACGCACAGTTGAGGTTTGCGACAGTGGAAAATATGTTACTGTTTGAAAAGGCGGCAGATTTGATATGTGTTAGTTGTGTAAATATCAGACATCCCAAGTCTCCCGGAAGTTCCGGGAGTCTCCCGCAGATTGATAGCGGCTCCCTGATGACCGCATATTAGTTCAAATCTCCTGGAATCTAGAGCGAGCGAGCAGTAGCGCGAGAGAACCCTTGCGCATGCGCAGTAAAAGTATAACCTGTGGGGAAAAAGGCGTTTTAAACCTAATTTGGAGCAAAGTCATCAAACTTTTCAGCGATTTTTATCATATTTTATTAGTGTTTGTATACATGCAGTTTTTATATCCCGGTGACCATTGAAAGTGCAGTTCTGAGTCTTTGCCCATTCATTTAGATAGGAGCCCGGTCTTGTTAGTCCGAAATAGCTGCCCGGAGGCGTTGCCAAGATGGCGGCCGAGTGGCATGACTTGCCTAAAAGGACTTTGCCTGTAGTCAATAATTGTATCCCCTATCGTCGATCACCAAAATATTTCCTGTGAAAATAATGTTTTCATGCATTAAAATAGCTTGAATGTAACTCTACAACCTTGCTTCATTTAGTATACTCGTCTACAAGTCTATGTATCAGAATGGTAATGCGTTTAATGTATCACCTTTGGCTTGACTACGTTATCAAACAGCTAATAGCGTGTTGCTAATGTTACACAAACCATGTTCCCATACGTTTGCCATGCCATCTCAGTATGAGACAATTGTCTTCTAAAAATCAGCACCCTTAGAAATGCTTTGAACAACTCAGAATGTCAGCGGAGAAAGGCATTTTGTTCATCATAACATTGTAATATACATCATATACATACTTCACCCACTATATTGCAAAATGCACCTGATTTTTCATATTAACAGAAAAATATACCGGGATAACCTGGCTTCTCGAGCCCCCTCCTGCTTCACAGCATAGTTAATAATACGCTAAAGCCCGCCTCACGTTGACTCAATTGGTTATAACATATTTGTGGCGTAGAGGACAGAGGCAATTTCAAAAGGTTTTAAGGAGAAAATACTTAGTGCTGACTTATGAATTTACACATGGTTTGTCTTTAAGCATATTAAAAACACCACATAGACATTTAGACAACATTAAAAACTTGATTTTAACCACAGGGGGACTTATTAACATTTACTCAATTGGATACCTCCCATTTTGTTGCCAAAAAAGACAAACACATTTAAATACTATTGCAAACAAGTAATCTGTTGTGGCTAACCTCCTTCAGTACCAGGACACAGTTCCCAGGTCCCACACACTGGGGCAGCTCTGCAATACGGCCCTTATTGAGGTAGGGCCCTGAGAAGCAGCGATGGTTAAAATAGATCTTAGGGCAGCAGTACTTCCCATTCGCCTGGCCTCCTGGTGGCACACAAACAAGATTAAAATAGTACCGTGTTAGAGAGCATTGAGCTTTTATGACCGTGTTAACATCTGACAAGGAAGACCATGCATGTCTAAGAGTGTTCAGATGTGTATCTAGCGCTCACCCATCTCAGCCTGATTGCTGTTAATAAGTTGTTTGGTAGTATCAGGTGAGGAGTCTTTGGATGGTACCCGGCTGTGATGAAAGAGATAAATGAGTGTTTTTTCCATAATCAAAACTACTCTAACTCAATTTGAACACTTTTTGTGTCTTACTTACTGTTTCTCTGGCTGAACAACCGCAACCTTTTTCTGTTTATCTACTGCAAATATCACATAAAACATGAATTTAAATATCTACCAAGCCAATGTCAAAAATATATATCAATTTACGGGGTAATTTGTGTGCACAGAACTTTTGCATCATGAACGTTCTCTAAAATCGAGAGTTTGTGCTGTAACACTGACCTTTGGGCTTGCAAGGGTGCAGAAGAGGATAGCCATTTGTTTCACACCAGCTCACTGGGAAAATATCCATGGAGTCTGTGTGAACTATGATCTCTGGGACGGCCTGCTTCAGACCTGAGCAAAGAGTGGGAGGGAAAGATATGAGACAGACAAGCAGTCTGTTATGGCTAACCCCCTTCAGTACCAGGACACATGCCTACTGACTAATCCTCATGCCCACTGACCTTCTGTGATGTCTATAAAGGGTTAAGCCTAGTCTTAAATTAGTGTGTTACTGGTCTTGCTATTTTTAATCAGGGATTCAGCTTGGTTAGTATCCTTTGAAGCCGGTTCAAGGAGACACTGAATAATTATTTTTGGTCATTCAGAGCTACCACGCTACATAGAGAAGAATGTTGACATCACACCTTCCAAACGAATCCACATGTGTTGACCTTTGACCTTGGTAACAGTTGCTACGTGAATGTTTTCAGGGCAGAGCGGATTGATGGCCTCCAGCATCATGGATTCTTTAATGCACTGATCAGATGGGTCCTACAAGGAAATTGAAAAGTAATTCAATGTCAGAAAGTCACATGACCAACAAAATGTCATCAATCGCTGAGATTTGAAAGTCTTGCAAAAAATTCAAATAATTTTAAAGAAATGAATACTTATTTTAAAAAAGACATTTATAATGTGACAAAAGATTTCTTTTCTCAAATAAATCCTGTTATTCTGAACTTACTATTCATCAAAGAATCCTGAAAAAAATTTATCAAGGGTTCCGCAAAAATATTAAGCTGCACAGTTGTTTTCAACATTGCTATTAATAAGACATTTATTGAGCACCAAATCAGCATATTAGAATGATTTCTGAAGGACCATTTGACACTGAAGACAGCTTTGCCATCACAGGAATATATTGCAATTTAAAATGTATTAAAATATAAAACAGTTATCTTAAATTGTAATATATCTGTATTTTTCATCAAATAAATACAGCTTTGGTGAGCATAAGAGACCTCAAAAACATAAAAAATCTTACCGACCCCAAACTTTTGAACAATACGGTATATAAAACAAGTATAATATTAACATACTAATCAAAAACACTTACCGTATTCTACACAAACTAATTAAAGAAAAATGACTAATGTCTTAATCTTATTTTTATAAATATTTTATTTACAAATATAAATTATACATAAATATTGCTTCTTACAAATTATTGTCAATCAAAATCCGATATTTTATCAGATATATTAAAGACTTGTTTAATTGACTGATTATGTCCAACTAATTAATAAAGTTCTTTTCAAAAATGTTATACTTTGAGTTTTTTTCTTCATTACTGCATCAGGACAGTTTAGATTTTATACACCGATTCAATATATAATTCAAGATATATAACATGTTGAGCATAAAAGAGAGGTATTGATTACATTGTATGTATAAACTGCATTTATGTATTTTTTTAATAAATTAATAGATCTGGGCAAAATGACCATCATGCCATTGACCCATCTTTAAATACGCAGAAGGAGAAACTCACTGAAGGAAAGCATTGCTGCGGGGCTGCCTCAGCCTCACACTGCTTTAGATAGTCTGCCCAGTCAAAGTCCTGACCTTGGAACCCTACAAACACACACAAAGGTCAACAAGTGCACCTGAGAAACTGTTAACTGCATCACTGTCTCCCTAATATACATATAGATTACAAAATAACTGAAACGCTAGAAGAAACAAGACTTTAACTTTGAAGTAAATCACAAAGAGAACCCCAATGGCAATTCAAAGGACAAACTAATCTATATGTTGATTGGCAATTAGTAGCATGTGAGCCGTAAAAGAGATCTAACAATGAACACTTTGATATGGCAGCGCTTAAAGCAAGAGATCAAATAGTGTCTCCAAGACCAAAACCATAGATATATGTATGCAACTTGGTGTTAAGAAAAAAACTTCTGCATCAAAACAAAATGGTGAATCGCATTTATGGATTTCTTATCCAGATGGGATTATTTTTGGCAAAGTTCAAAAGCCTATAAATGGGGATGGATCCATAAAGACATGGCCAACCATCCCACACCAGCCATTAGGTCTAATGACTGCTCTGCTGGGCACTATAACTGCCAAGGAATGAGGTTGTTTTTCACGACAGTAAAAGCACTGCTCACTCGTTTGTTTATATTCACAGAAAACCAATGTTTCATGGACAGCAGGATGAGCGAAATGCTTGGTGGCATATACAATCGCCAGATATTATCCTGCTTGAGAACAATTATGCAATGTTCCCTACAGACAGTTTAGGACTTGTAGGACTGCGTTCCAAGAAATGAAGCTGTTCTGAAAGGAAAGGATGTGCCACCTTCCCATTAGGTCCTTTTTATTAATATTTTATCAGTCATTTGTGTTATTTCATTTTCTTTACTATATAGTGTATATGACGACTGTATCTCCAGACCTGGAGGAGGGCTGAGCTTGACTCCGTTCTTTAGACTCCACTGCGTGGGGAAGATTCCCGGACTGTCCTTGTGACAAAGGAAAGAGCGTCCGCCTCCCTCTTTCTGTGCCTCATCTCTCATATCGTCCATCCGCACCAGAAAGAACTGATCACTGAATACCTGTCTCACACGCATAAACAAACAAACAAACAAACAGGTAAATCAATACAGCATATGTACATGAATGAAGCTAAGAATAAGGGCACGGGTCTACAACATATACACATATACACACACATACACAAATCAATATCAAATGTACATTCATTTTTACACTATGTAATTAATGTTATATTTATTAAAACCAAGTATAAATTTCATTAAGTTAGTGTTTTTACGCATTTTTACATTTATTCCAAAATAATAACTAAACGCAGTAACAATTTAAAATACAATATTTTAGTTGTGAACTGATGTTCAGCTGTTCTTTTTAATAGACAACTTATTTTTTTATCAGTCATCAAGCTCACTAAACACTGATCACAGACACAAAAATGTACCCCAAGGTGATTGTTCACTAAAAAAAACCAGTCATCATGTTTTCAGGCCATTTCAAGTTTGATTTTGAAGGGACATAAAGCGTGATATTCGTTTACTTTTTAATTTGTCCTCACAATAACACCATAATTTTCTTCATTCCAGCCGGTTTGCGAACACGCATGAAAACAAAAAGCAGGATTTATCGCACGAACCAATCATATCCAATCATAACCGATCATATCCAATCATAGAGCGATGGAGGCTCATCTCACTTGACTTCCCCCATTTATTCTCAATTACCAAACCCACTGCACCCTATAGGGGGTCTGTTAAAATTCAATGGGCTCAGGGGAGGCAATAGAATACTGGTGTTGGACAGTGTTACTTTAGGAAAACAAGTGATTTATACACTGTTACATTTAGTAATATTTACATTGTTTTATTTTTGTAATCTCAATTATTTTCTCATCCAATTTTTTTTAGGAGACACTGCCTCCCTTGCCTCTGCATATATACCCCTGATATATTATATATATATATATATATATATATATATATATATATATATACACACACACACACACATTTCAAACTTTTATGTTAGATGTGATTAATTGATTTGGCAGCACTAGTATAAACTAATTCTCTTGACCCACCTGAAGGCTGTTTTTAGCCAACATGATTAATAAGAGGCAGTTGTATGCAGAAGTTGTGTTTGACAGAATACTAACTGAAAAAGAGAAGTCATTTCTGCTAAAGCCATGTTTTATAACTGAATCAAATCAACACTGAATTTATCTGTTACTGATCTTTATTTATTAGCTATTCTTTTCAGCAAAGCATTAGGGTAACAGTCCCAAACTACAGCAGTTTAGTGTGTAGACCATATTTGAGGAAATGAGATGATAGGGGAGGTACTTTAGAGTCCGTTACGATTACCTTGGCCACAGTGGCAGGACTGATGGTGAAAGGAGTTGCTGGGTCCACAGCTTCCAGCTTCATTCCATCAGTAAAGCAGTGCGGAGTGATGGCTGATCTGTCCTGAATACAGAAACAAGCGTATACTACATCAATATGACTGAATAAATTAGAAATAAAAAATAAAGTAGAAACAATAAAGTGGAAAAAGTATTTTCTAGCTGTTTCTGAATTCCTTTCATCCATATTATTATTGTAGCAAACATACCTTGATATGTTGGCTGTTTGTAATACAGATTGTATTAGAAATAATACAGAAATATATAAACGCAAATTAAATTATACTGCGGGGGGGGGGGTTATATATTTAAGGATATACATTTTTTTAAGTCATTTTGAAATGCCAGAAAACTTGGAGGAACTTTAAACTATTTAGTTTCTTACAAATAGTATGTGAAACAGAATACACCCTTATAAGCAAATATATTTCCCTATATATGAATGATCAATATATTATATAGTTTAACAGTATATTTGAAAATATACAGAATAATATATTGTGTTAATATATTGAAAAATACAATATAATTTCTGTTTTTTATATATGGAAAAATATGAAACAATATATTTACTAATGAATGTATGTAATTTTATATTAAGTAATACACTTCATAATATATCGATGTATATGTGATCAGATATGGTACTGCATGTGTAATATATTACAGATACAGTATATTTACTCATGCAGCATAAACACACACATATAGAGGAATATACAATGTAATATATTTCTTATATTTTTTTATTATTTATGTTTCATATTTTCAAGTTAGTTAACAAAAGCACACCTGCATGTACTAAAGTATTTAGCCAAGAGACAATTACTTTGCTGAAGAGGGAATCGTTAAAGGGTTAGTTCACCCCAAAATGAAAATTCTGTCAGTAATTACTCACCCTCATGTTGTTCCAACCCCGTAAGACTTTCGTTCATCTTCGAAACAAAAATTAAGATATTTTTGATTAAATCTGAGAGCTGGATCACTCCTCCATAGGCTTCTAAGGGATTGAAACTTGCCAGCCCAGAAAAGTTATTAAAGACATCATTAAAATAGTCCAAGTGACTACAGTGGCTCAACTATAGTTATCAAGCGACGAGAATACTTTTTGTGCGCAAAAAATAATAATACTATATACTATACTAATACTAATACTAATAATTGATAAATTATATATCAGCTCTCAGATTTAATCAAAAATATCTTAACTTGTGTTCCGAAGATGAACGAAAGTCTTACAGGGTTGAATCAACATGAGGATGGATAATTACTGACAGAATTTTCATTTTGGGTGAACTAACCCTTTAAACGAACCACAGGCTCTACTCTTCAGCACAACGGTAACCCCAAAAACTCAGACATATCAGAAAACCTTTTAATTACAAAACAATACAACATTAAACACAAACAGATCTCCCCTCTATACTAATATTGAGCAAAACACATTAAATAACACTTAATTTTAACATTTACTCTCCTTTAACAGCCAGAAGCAAAGCATGCTGGGAACTACAAATCTGTTGTAACTCATATTCCGTGAATGTGTGTGTATATTTACTATAACTTACATTCACATTCATATGGTAACACGTATGTGCAATATATGTACACAATAAAGGATAAAACTGTGTAAATATTATATGCAATGCTATTTTTGTCTTCATTTATAAATATTTTATATGTATTAATATATAGCCATACATAGTCAATGCATATATTGCAGTATATTGAAAAATATAAGCACTAGTTTCCCATATATCGAATATAGATATATCGCATTATATTTTGCAGTATGTTCACATATATTTTTGGAGTACATTCCAAGCAGTAGTACTACATTGTTGTCACATGAATTAATTATGTTGCACGCTTTATTCAGCAAGTAGCATCCAGTTACCGTCTTCTTCTGCATTCTAATCTAATTTTTTGTAAAATGAATATTAAAGAACAGGACTATGATCAAATAATGAGTCAAGAAAGGGCTGATATTATTTATAAATCATTTGAAAGGAAAGGTCGGCATTGCACGCAATGTGTTCTGTTAAAGGGTTAGTTCACCCAAAAATGAAAATTAAGTCATTAATTACTCACCCCCATGCTGTACCAACCCCGTAAGACCTTCGTTCGTCTTCGGAACACAAATAAAGATATTTTTGATTAAATGTGACAGCTGGATCACTCCTCCATAGGCTCCCTAAGGGAATGAATCCTGACGGCCCAGAAAGTCAATGAAGAAAATGTTTAAATATTCCATGTCACAACAGTGGCTCAACTATAAGTTTATCAAGCGACGAGAATACTTTTTGTGCAGAAATAAAACAAAAATAATGACTTTATTCGACTATTCCTTTTCTTCCTTGTAGGCCTGAAACGAGACTTCAAGAGATTTCCACGACGCATGCGCGAGAATTGCGATCTCCTTCAACTACTTCAGTTAAGTTCTCGCGCGTGCATCGTGGAAATCTCTTGAAGTCTCGTTTCAGGCCTACAAGGAAGAAAAGGAATAGTCGAATAAAGTCGTTATTTTCGTTTGTTTTTTCGCACAAAAAGTATTCTCGTCGCTTGATAAACTTATAGTTGAGCCACTGTTGCGACATGGAATATTTAAACATTTTCTTTAATGACTTTCTGGGCCGTCAAGTTTCATTCCCTTAGGCAGCCTATGTAGGAGTGATCCAGCTCTCACATTTAATCAAAAATATCTTCATTTGTGTTCCAAAGACGAACGAAGGTCTTACGGGGTTGGTACAGCATGGGGGTGAGTAATTAATGACTTAATTTTCATTTTTGGGTGAACTAACCCTTTAAAGCAAATGTTGTGCCATTAGTATTGCATGATAATAAATAATAATAACATGTTACATTTATATAGCGCTTTTCTGGGTACTCAAAGCACTTTACATAGTAGGGGGAAACTCCTCAACCACCATGCGTGCTTATTAGGGATGTGACGGTGAGAAAATTTCCCCACCAAATAATTGACGTGTGACTAACACCGGTGGGCCCCATTGACCTTTTTTCCCTCCATACTATGGAAATCAATGGGGACCATCAACTATTTGATTACCCATATTCTTCAAAATATCTTCTTTTGTGTTCAGCAGAAGAAAGAAGTTCATACAGGTTTGGAACAACTTGAGGGTGAGTAAATAAACTACCCCTTTAAAGTGTCGTTCACACAGAATCTGTTTTTGTGTTCAAGACAAAAGGCAGTGGAATGGAAAAACGCAAGATGAATAGGTATACTTTCTGTTACGGGTTCTGTCTAGTGCACAATTAAATCTGTGGATGAACGAGTTCGGTGCATGCCCACTACCTAGAGGACCTTTAGTTTTTGAACGCTCAAATCACTCGCGCTCCGCTTCGTGTGACGTAATTTCCGTCATCAGCACAGTCCATTGATGTCTGTGCACAATGTCCGGTGCAGCCAGATTTCTGTGTCAGGGGAAGGGGACACTAGGACAATCAACCTGGTTCAAACTGATGTTAAGTGCTTAGCTCAAGGGCACAAAGGTCACAGTGGATCTTCATTAACTCTCCAGTTTATGGATCACACCGAGAGGGTTCACACAAGCAAACTTAAGGTCAGAGTCAAGTTTTAGCAAACATGTGGTAGTTAATCAGTATTTACTGACCCTGTAAAACTCCTCGCTGATGCTGGAGTCCTGAGCCTGAGAGAAGACTGTCTTCTTCACCTCCTCCCATTCAGCTTCAGTGCGCAGGGAGAGCAGAGCTACAAATAATCATACACAAACACACAATCAGCTCTCTGCTGACCTCATCATAAGTTTATCTTCTAAAAGCTAGTGGACTCTGATCTAAGCCCCTGTAAACCCTTCCCCCATCCACCAATCCCTACTATTGATTAGCTAAACTGTAATATGTGGGTCTCCCAGGGTAAAAGTACTCTAGAAGTGCTTATGAGGACAATTCGAGGTACCTACCTTTTTGTGCATGATCTCAACCTCAGCATGGAGCAATCTAATTGATTTGCATATTAATAGGTCAGGAAGATTCAACTGTGAGTCCTGTTGGTCTATTCACTCACCTATTCTGTTAGGAATCATCTAGCTACAGAACATGCAGCAATAACAACACAAAATCTACATTTATTATCAGCTTCTGCTTCTGTTTCCATGGTTTTAGCTGCACTGACCACTTACATTTTTCAGAAGCTAGCTTTCAAAAGCTATACTATGTAGTATAGTGCCGAGCAACTAAACCTTAAAAAAGGCCATGCTTGTAACAAAACCATACACTGTGTAATGCATCCTATTTTAAAAAATGTATAGTATACAGAATTCAAATACAAAGGTTTGGACTTTATTAAGTTAAATTACAAAGGTCTTTTAATTTGATGGGCATTTCTAATATTTATAACAAAGATATTTAGAAATGATGAAACCCTCACCTGCAGGTGGTCTGAGAGTGCAGCTGTGCTCCTGTGCCCAGCCAGGTAGATGAAGCAGGGGGTCCAGGTAGAAGACCCAAGTGATGGATTGGGAGTCAGGGAGCCCGTCTGTGCCGGCATATCGAAGCCGCAAGCGCCCCCCTACGTTCTCCTCAATCACTGCAGACCAGACCACCCCGGCATCTTGACGGTCCACTAGCTCAACGTTTAGACCTTGACTTAACAGATCTATAGGATTACAGCCACGCTGGGCCTACAAACACACACGCACAAGAAAAAAAAAAACACAGATATACAGATAAAGTAATTCGTAACAACCATCAGTTAAAACAGTGTAAAAGACAATTTTGTCAGGACCACGTCAAATACGATTGGCAATTGCATACAGTTAGGATTGGCGGTATGGTTCTGTTCTGGGCAAGAACTCCCTAGCATGGATAAGAGCAGCAGTAACCCCCCTTAGGGTAAACAGAACAGAACCAACATGAATGTATTGCAGACATCATTAATTCAAGATTATAAAGTACAACATAATTCAAGAATTTATTCTGATTCAAGGGGAATCAGAATGCCAAATCCTGACTGGGCGAGAGGAGGAGCTGGGGATGGAGGAGGGTAATTAGCTCCTGAGAAACGCGATAGCTGTTGATAATACTGAAAGAGCTTATACTGTATATGTATACAGTGATAGGCGTCGTATTCCTATGGGTAGACCTGGATCAGGTGAGAGTCAGCTGATGCGAGCTTGACTAACGTGACCTGCCAGAACTGACGCTACCCTTAATTTTTGTTTGAGGCTAGATTAAGTTTCAAAAAAAAAAAAACATGCCTTTTCTACCTTTTTTTTGCAATTAATTGCAATTATTAATTATTCTCATGATTTTAATAGTCTCATTTCTTCATCTTAATATTTTGTGTTAAGAATTGTAGAGCACTTTGGGTAAACCTCTGTTGTTTTTAAACGAGTTATGTAAATAAACACTGAAAAACAAGCAACGTACACCACCGCTCACAAGTTTGGGGTCAGCAAGTTGTAAGTTTGATCAAGAAAACAGTTAAAATAGTAATATTGTGAAACATTCCAATTTAAAAAAAAATCTATTTTAATATATTTGACCTTTTTTATTTATTCCTGCGATGGTAAAGCTGAATTTTCATCAGCCATTACTCCATTCTGGTTTTGAAAACAGTTGTGCTGCTTAAAATGTTTCTGGAAATTGTGATACAATATTTTCAGGACTCTTTGATTAATAGAAAATTCTAAAGAACAGCATTTATTTGAAATAAAAAATTTTTTTACTTTACTTTACATTAATTTATTCAGTCCTTGCTGAATAAAAGTTATTTGATACTTGATTCTGATTGGTCAACGGCAGCATTAAACAGTATTTTTGTGTAATGACTGTTAACTCTATATTTACATCACTCTGCGGTCTCACTTTATTCATACCACTGCAACTCAAAACATTGAGATACTGATGTAGTAAAAATGGCATTAGTGGTATTCATTTTAATTGATCACCCTATCAGTTTATTTTTGCAATAACTTTCTATACATTTTTCTTACATTTAAGGCATATCTCTTACCCCTTCCAGCAGACTAGCAGGTACACTGCAGGAATCAGCCAGAGCTTTCCCCAGCAACGCTTCCCAGTCCTCGTGCTTCTCACGGACACCTGAGCACAATTCAGGGCCACATTTAAGAGACATACAGTAGCAGATCTTCTAACATGCTATCCTGCTGACAGATTTATGCCATTTTGCACTTATGATGCTTCACCATTGATATGGTATTTTGGGCCATAAGTGCAGCTGTCAATAAAGCACAGACAGCCAGAAGCAAAATGCCAGCAACCATCTGGACTCCCCCACTCCTGTACATACTGCACTCTATTCCATGATTTTATTAATAAAAGAAGCTTTAAGTATTAAAATAGGTCCTTTAATAATTTTAGAGGAGTAAAGGCGGCAAGCTAAATAAAAGCCACAACATAAACACCCTTCCCCCATTTCCTGAATATGCCCACAAATCGACTGTGAGCAACCACCTACAGGAATTAGCACTACGCTGCAAGCAACACAGCATTTGAAGTACATAAAGAAATATGCAAATGTGGATGATGCCTACACAGCTATTCAGACACAAGAGCATAACCTCTGCAGAGCCTAAATTCAAATCATCTTCACCTATAAATCCACAACATTCAATTAAGGTCTAATCATCATAAATTAGAAAGCATAGTCAAATTGCTCAGTCGCCATTTTCACCCTCAGGAGGTCTCATCGGTCGACCCTGCTGCTTGCTCCATCCGATGGGGTGCAGGTCGGCGGTCATGATGTCGCACCAAAAGTCGGCACGCCGGTCATCCTGGTAACCCTCATATCGTAGCAACAGCAGCTGTCCGCAGGTGGTGATTATCGTGGCCACCCAGTACGTTGTTTCTGATTCGGTACGGACACACACCTCAAGCTTCATACCAGGAGTCAGACCCGTCTCCAGGCCCTGGTCCACCTGCAAAGGAAATCACTAGTATACTATTACAGTATTTATGAATAGTTTAAATTGGCTTTTATAGTTTTTATCATTTCAGTTTTCATTTTAGTTTAAGTTTTAGTCATTTTATGCTCTTTTGTCATTTCAATTAGTATTTTTAACGTTTCTATTTAGCTTTGATTCATTTTTTTATTTAAGTTTTAGTAATATTAGTACAGTGTTATTTTAGTATTACTGTATTTATAAACTATTGTATTATTTATTAGTAGTTTGAATGGGCTTTTACTTTTATGTTTTCAGTTTTCATTTAAGTTTTAGTAATTTTGTTATGTTCTTTTGTCATTTTATAATCCATTTAATTTTAATAAATTTTTAGTTTCAGTAGTGTTGTTTCAGTATTATTTATAAACTATTATATTATATTATTTAGTAGTAGTTTGACAACTTTTCCTTTTGTATTTTCAGTTTTAGTAGAATGTTATGTTAGTATTATATTATTTATTAGTACTTTGACATAGCTTTTACTTTTATATTTTCAGTTTTAACTTTAATTTTAGTTTGTTTTAGTAATTTTTTGTTCTTTTGTCATATTTATTAATCTTTTTGATGTTTCTATTTAGGTTTAATTTATTTTTATTTAATTTTTTGTTTTAGTAATATTAGTACTTATTTATTTCAGTTTAAATTTTGTATCTAATATTTATATATTTTTTCATTTCAGCTTTATTTTAATAATTGACATTTTTTAATAGTTTTTACTTTAAGTTAATAGTAACAACACAAAAATAATAACTTTGAAACAGGTTTCACAAACAATCCCCTTATCTGGAATTGGCCGGCATACAGATATCCCGCCCTCAACTATTGTTTGGGTTGGCCGGGCGATGCACAGACAAACCTGCCAATGCATTACTTGTACTTGTCTTTGCATGGTAATTATTTTTTAAGGATCAGAAAATGACACTTCACCTTTTAATCATGAAATGGTAAATGCCACTAAGCCAATGAAACATAAATTCAGAGTGAGAGGCAATATCAATAGGGGCATTTTTTCTTTTATGGTGACTTTTTGTGACATATGTTATCCAAATAAACACATTGATGTCAAACATTTCAACTGAAATACATTCTTAATGTGAACAACTGGCTATCTATAATATAAACACCAAATATATTCAACAACTTTAGCCTCTGCAACAGACAGCTATAGGTAATTCAGTGACCTCTGCAACGGCACTAAATCCATTCTAAACCATAGTATTATAGCATATAGAATATGATGAAATATATCAGGTTTAAAAGATTTAAAATCAGAGGAATGGACTACAGAGACCTTTTTTGCCAAATTCTTTAAGATGTAAATGGTCACTTATTGGTCTTACAATTCCCATGAGAGTAGGAATATATCACTAATGTATAGAGAGTTAAACTGAGTGTTGACTTCAGACATTTGACCAATGTCATAAAGCTGAGTAAAATTCAAAAGGTGAATGACAGTTTTCTTGTGTGCTGGCTTCAGTGCGGCTTATATTTCTGTTCCCTTTCGTATGGGAACTCCTACGTCTCGTCGGAGGAGTTTCCAACGAATTGGGATCACGCTAGGGAGACCAATTGCCTTCGAGTGAATTAAAACGAGCCAATAAATATTGGCATGCGGGATTTGCATTCCGCGTCCCGCCTATCAATGCGGGTATAAAGCGGAAGCGAGCGCACACACATTTGCTTTTAGCTTCGGAGCCGAACTTAGTGTCCTCTGAGTGATGAGCTACAAAGATTGGTTTGATATCTTCACGCTCAACGAGTCTGCTGTTCCAGGAAGAGCCTCTCTGTGTTGGTGTGACGGCGCTTCAGTGATCTTCGCGATCTCCCGGTGTCAGCTGTTGCTTCACGCGATCTGCTTGTTTTCAAAGAGCTGTTGTAACAGCTGGTATTTGGTTGAGTGCGCGCAGCGGGCTTGCAGTTTCCCCGCTGTGTCGCCGCGTTGGTCCCTGTGTGTCTCGACACAATAAGAGAGCGTTTCTTTTCTGAAAGAGCAACACGAGTGAAGTTCGCGTCCTTTTAAGGATGACGTTTCACCCGTGTGTTTCTGGATGCGGCCAACTTCTGCCTCCGGCTGATGGTCACGATCGCTGTGTCACGTGCTTGGGCCACGCGCACGCTGAAGCAGCGTTCGTGGATGAGTCATGTTCTCATTGCGGGAACATGACCATCACGGTGTTGAGACTGAGACTGCGATCCCTCACCAGAGGGGGAGTCCCGTTGGAGATCCCCCGATCTAGTTGTTCTTCTGGTTCATTCCAGAAGAAAGCTACTTCGGCTGATCCCATCGGTGGTCTGAGGGTTACAGTGAGGAATGATCTGCCGGGTGAAAGACCCCCTCGGACATCCCACTCCTCTTCAGCCGTGCCACTGGGGTCTTCGGAGGAGCGTGCTGGGCCATCACGTGTGGCTCCAGTCGTTTCCTTCGGGGCCCCTCCGGAGGATCAGATGTCGGTCGAGGCATCGGAGGGAGATGAGTCGCGATCTGGGGATGACGACTCGGCTGCATTGCCCCCTTCGGGTGTGGTAGTGTTGTCCGAGCCTGACCCGGAGATGACGCTTATGCTCGCCCGGGCGGCCGAGAAGGTCGGGCTCGTGTGGAACCCTCCACCGCGTCCCGAACCGTCTCGGCTTGATGATTGGTATCTCGGGGCGGCTCGTGCTGGTACTCAGCGCACCGCTCCGGTTCCTTTCTTCCCGGAGGTGCATGAGGAGGTGACGAAATCTTGGTCGAACCCCCTGGCGGCTAGACTGAGGTTGACTCCCTCCTCCTCCCTCACCACTCTCGATGGCGGAGCAGCCCTGGGGTACGAAGGCATCCCCCCAGTGGAGCGCGCGGTGGCGATGCAACTGTGTCCCACCTCCGCTTCCTCCTGGCGGGGTAACCCTTCGCTCCCCTCCCGCGCTTGTAGGTTCTCTTCCAGTCTGACTGGAAAGGCCTACACTGCGTGTGGAGAGGCTGCCTCTGCCCTGCATGCCATGTCGCTCCTGCAGGTCTACCAGGCCCAGGCGCTATGTGACATGCAGGAGGGTGGTGCCGACCCGGGGGTGCTCAAAGAGCTGCGCACGGCGACGGACCTTGCCCTACGGGCGACGAAAGTCACCGCGCGTTCCCTGGGTCGAGCGATGTCCACTCTTGTGGTCCAGGAACGACATCTATGGCTCACCCTGTCGGATATGAAGGACTCGGACAAAAATAAGTTCCTTGCTTCTCCCATATCCCAGGGTGGCCTCTTCGGCGATGTGGTGGAGAACTTCGCCCAACAGTTCTCCTCCGCCCAGAAGCAGTCGGAGGTGATCAAACACATCATGCCTCGGAAGCGGGCTAGGGCTGCCCCGCCTCCGACGGTCGCGCCTCCAGCTGCTCGTCGCCGAGGGCGCCCTCCTGCCGCCGCCTCCGCCCCTGCCCAACCGAAGCAGCAGCCCGCTAAACGACAGGGTGCCGGCCGTAGGAGAGATGCGCAGCCTGCTCAGGCCTCGTCTAAACCCCCCGGCAAGAGGAGAGGTAAGCGACCCTGAGACGGGCCACCCAGAGGACGTGGTTGCTGCTCTTCGGGAGAGGACCTCTGCACCTCTCCTTCCCCCGGAGGAGGGCCGGGTGGAGAATCTTTTGTTTCCTTTTATTTCTGTTCCGCCGCTGACCCCGCGGTCAGCGGTACCCAAATTCTCAATAAAAGAGCAGTTTCCATTTCCTCTGGGTCACCCACGGTCGAGACTGGCAGTCAAGAACGACGCTCAATTGCCTCGTCACTCTCAGTCTCCTCCGTCGAAGAAGGCGAGAATGTCTGTGTGCGCCGCCACGTTGCCTCGCCACTCGCATTCCCTTCGCTCCAGCGCTCAGATGCCAGTGATGCCGCCCCGGCCTCATCACTCTCGTCTGTCGTTGGCCAAGGAGGCGTGGAAGCCAGGACTCGACGCCCCTCAGCCTCGCTCCTCGTTTCCCCTCCGACCTTCGCCACGGGACACTCAGCAGTCGAACGCCCCAGAGAAAGATGGGCCTTCCCTGCTGTTTGCCCCCCGGTGGGGGCAGGTAAGTGTTGCACCACACACACAGACCCCACCTTCGGCCGCAACAATGCCTCCGAGGGCGGGTCCCTGCCTTCCACCTCGCTGCCCCCCCGCGGGTACGCCGGTGGTCCGAGTGGGCTCTTTGGTTCAGTCTCTCGAAGCCTGGATAGCGCTTCCCAGACCGTCCAGATGGCTCATTCGCACCATTCGGTTCGGCTATGCAATTCAGTTTGCCCGCCGGCCTCCCAGGTACAGGGGTGTCCTCTTCACCCAAGTGCGGAGTGGCGACGCCCCTGTCCTGAGGAAAGAGATCGTTGCCCTGCTGGCGAAGGACGCGATCGAGCCGGTCCCTCCAGCCGAGATGAGGTCTGGGTTCTACAGCCCTTACTTCATTGTACCCAAGAAAAGCGGTGGGTTACGACCAATCCTGGATCTGCGTGTTTTGAATCGGGCCCTTCACAAGCTCCCGTTCAAAATGCTTACGCAGAAACGCATCTTCGAGTGCATCCGTCCCCAGGATTGGTTTGCAGCGATCGACCTGAAGGACGCGTACTTTCATGTCTCGATTCTGCCTCGACACAGGCCGTTTCTTCGGTTTGCGTTCGAGGGTCAGGCATATCAGTACAAGGTCCTACCCTTCGGCTTGGCCCTGTCGCCCCGCGTCTTCACGAAGGTCGTGGAGGCGGCCATTGTTCCCTTGAGAGAAAATGGCGTTCGCATTCTCAACTATCTCGACGACTGGCTGATAATAGCTCACTCACGAGATCTGTTGTGCGATCACAGGGACCTGGTGCTCCGGCACCTCAGCCGGTTGGGACTTCAGGTCAACCGGGACAAGAGCAAACTCTGCCCCACGCAGAGGATCTCTTATCTCGGTATGGAGTTGGACTCGGTCAGTCAGACTGCGCGCCTCACAGAGGAGCGCGTCCAGTCAGTGCTCAACTGCCTCAGGTCTTTTCGAGGCAGGTCAGTGGTCCCACTGAAGCAATTTCAGAGGCTCCTGGGGCATATGGCAGCCGCAGCCGCAGTTACGCCGCTCGGTCTGTTGCATATGAGACCACTTCAGCGCTGGCTTCACGATCGAGTCCCGAGATGGGCGTGGCAGAGCGGCACGTTCCGGGTCAACATTACCCCGCACTGTCGCCAAACCTTCAGTCCTTGGTCGGACCCTGCCTTTCTACGGGCCGGAGTACCCTTAGTCCAGGTGTCCAGGCATGCTGTGGTTTTTACAGATGCCTCTGCCAGCGGTTGGGGGGCCACGTACAACGGGCATGCAGTCTCAGGTCTGTGGACGGGGCCTCAGCTGCATTGGCACATCAATTGCCTAGAGTTGCAAGCAGTACGCTTAGCCTTGTGCCGCCTCAAGGGGCTGCTTCTGCACAGGCATGTACTGGTCCGTACGGACAGCACTGCGACCGTTGCGTACATCAACCATCAAGGTGGTCTACGCTCCCGTCGTATGTCGCGACTCGCCCGCCATCTCCTCCTATGGAGTCAGAAGCATCTGAGGTCGCTTCGGGCCATTCACATCCCGGGTGTGCTCAACCGTGCAGCCGACGAGCTCTCACGGCAGCCGCCTCTTCCGGGAGAATGGCGACTCCATCCCCAGGCGGTCCAGCTGATTTGGGGAATCTTCGGAGCCGCTCAGATAGATCTGTTTGCCTCTCCGGACACGACCCATTGCCAGTTGTTCTATTCCCTGACCGCAGGGTCCCTCGGCACGGATGCACTGGCACACAGCTGGCCCCGGGGCCCACGCAAGTATGCGTTTCCCCCAGTGAGCCTTCTCGCACAGACACTGTGCAAAGTCAGGGAGGACGAGGAGCAGGTCTTGCTAGTTGCGCCGTACTGGCCCAACCGGACCTGGTTCCCGGAACTCATGCTCCTTGCGACAGCACCTCCTTGGCCCATTCCTCTGAGGAAGGATCTGCTTTCTCAGAGACGGGGCACTCTTTGGCACCCGCGTCCAGACCTGTGGAGACTCCATGTCTGGTCCCTGGACGGGACGCGGAGGTTCTAGATGGCCTACCACAGGCCGTGGTAGATACCATCGCTTCCGCTAGAGCCCCCTCTACGAGGCGCCTCTATGCGTTAAAGTGGAACCTGTTCGTCGTCTGGTGCTCTTCCCGCCGGGAAGACCCCCGAACTTGCCCGATCAGTGTCGTGCTTTCCTTTTTACAAGACGGGTTGGAGCGAAGGCTGTCTCCCTCCACCCTCAAAGTATATGTGGCCGCAATAGCTGCCCATCATGATGTGATCGAAGAACGGGAAGTCGTTAGGGAAGCACGACCTGATCATCAGATTCCTTAAGGGTGCTAGGAGGTTAAATCCTCCTCGTAATTTGCACCCTGTGCCCTCTTGGGACTTAGCCCTCGTGCTGAGAGCGCTTCAAAGGCCCCCATTTGAGCCCTTAAATGACATAGAGTTAAAAGTTTTGTCTGAAAAGACCGCTCTTCTATTGGCTCTAGCTTCCTTCAAGAGGGTCGGGGATCTGCAGGCTTTTTCGGTCAACGAATCGTGCCTGGAGTTCGGACCGGGCCTTTCTCACGTGGTTCTGAGACCCCGGTTCGGATATGTGCCCAAGGTTCCTACCACTCCATTTGCAGATCAGGTAGTGAACCTGCAAGCGCTGCCCGTGGAGGAGGCAGACCCAGCCCTGGCTTTTCTCTGTCCCGTACGTACTCTACGTTGTTATGTGGACAGAACGCAAAGCTTCAGGACCTCAGAGCAGCTCTTCGTCTGTTACGGAGGCCAGCAGAAGGGGAAGGCTGTCTCCAAGCAGAGGTTAGCCCACTGGCTAGTGGATGCTATCGTCCGGGCTTATGAATCCCAGGACATGCCTTGCCCTCCCAGGTTGACGGCTCACTCCACTAGGAGTGTTGCTTCCTCCTGGGCATTGGCGCAAGGCGCCTCGCTGACAGATATCTGCAGAGCTGCGGGCTGGGCGACACCTAATACGTTTGCCAGATTTTATAGCTTACGTGTTGAACCGGTTTCCTCCCGTTTACTCGCTACGGTCAGTGGCGCGAGGGAATAGGTTCTGTCGGCTTGCTGCGCCATTCCGCCTTATGAGCTGGATCCGTGCGCCTTTTTGCTCCTTGGTTCCCCAACAAACGGCTAACCTTCTGAGCTCCTCCATTACCCCTCGGCATCAGGCGTGGCGGACCGCCTGATGCTAGGTCTATTACCTCTCTTAAGAAGTTGCTAGTAGACTGGGTGACCTTCACGATGACTTCCTCGTGCTCATTTTCCACGTTCCTGCTACCCTACGGGCTAGCCCCGTGTCTTCCCCTCGACAGACTCACTCTGTCGTCCTTGCTGAGTATGCTCCCCACCCTACGGGCTGGGACTACCTCGAGGACTCCCATATGTTTTACTACCCTACGGGCTAGTTCATATGTGTATTCAGTGCCTCCCTTCAGGCTGGCCGGGGGCTCCGCAACGTTCCCACATGGGCACGTTTCCCCAGTGTTATCCAAATCCTCTGAGCGGGTCTTGCGGAACAGCAGTGTGATTTCTTCCTAGCTAGCCCCCGCCCTAAAGATGAAACTGCTTGGCGGGGAGCTCAGCTGGGCGCTGGAAGGGGCCAGCACCATGGCGTTTTATTTGGGATCCCAATTCGTTGGAAACTCCTCCGACGAGACGTAGGAGTTCCCATACGAAAGGGAACGTCTCGGTTACGTATGGTAACCCTCGTTCCCTGAGTAGGGAACGGAGACGTCTCGTCCCGTCGCCATGCTTGCTGTACCTTCGCGGAGGACTGGACACCGTCCGGCTCCTCAGCGTAAAGCAAATGTGTGTGCGCTCGCTTCCGCTTTATACCCGCATTGATAGGCGGGACGCGGAATGCAAATCCCGCATGCCAATATTTATTGGCTCGTTTTAATTCACTCGAAGGCAATTGGTCTCCCTAGCGTGATCCCAATTCGTTGGAAACTCCTCCGACGAGACGTCTCCGTTCCCTACTCAGGGAACGAGGGTTACCATACGTAACCGAGACGTTTTTGTAAGATTCAGAATGGTGGTGTAGAACAAACACAAGCTGGCCACATTTACTCACGTGTTTGAACGCATGATGAGGAACAGAAAGTGCCCCGTTTTCCTCCAGGTAGTCATCCCAGTTAAACTCGGACACATCCTGACCAGAGTCCGCATCTAAAACATTAAACGACCAATTGCTCATACACAGCAAAGTCTGCTCAGCTCTATCCGCACAGCCTCATCACCTCAAATCAAACCATATCAACAGAGCGTGAAAGTGAATACTATATATATATAGTAGTATATAGTCATAATAGGTAGGAACTCCCAGAAATTTTCAAGTGACCTTTGCATCCACCACTGTGTGTCGAGGTAAACACTAAGCCAAAGCAATTTAAATATGTGCGATACAACTCTCAATTTTGTATTTTTCAGGTTCAGAGCATGGACTATAGTATTGTTTTTCTGCAATTTATTTAGCAACGGAGCACAAAGAACATAAATAGCTTACCAGACTCCAGCGCCTCAAGGCTCATGTCTGAAGCCCCCGGAGGACAATCAAACTGCTTCTACATGAATAATGGGGGGGGGGATGAGAGAAAAACAAACATTGAAACAAAGAGAGATAAATTATGATATTAGGATTACATTTAATATAAACGTTTCTATAAGTATTTGCCTGTGCTAGAGAAACTGTGTGCGCATGACAAGACAGAAACATGAAGAGACTTGCTCAAGCCACATTTTACACAGCCTAGTTCATTTAACTAAGTGGGAGGAATCCTTAGTGCGTAGCTGCAAAGATAAAAGCCACTTCTGGTGCTCAGACTCCCCGCATCACCTTTGAGAAGCAAAAAATGCACCATAATGCCCAGTATGGCTTTGCAAAATGAAAAATATTTGGTAGATTTGTTAAAGAGATAGTTTACCCAAAAATTTTAATTCTGTCATCATTTACTCACCCTCATGTTGTTCCAAACCTGTATGATTTTTTTTCTTCTGTTGAACATAAGATAAGATATTCTGAAGAAAAAAAATTCTATGGTCAATGGGACTCATCAACTGTTTAGTTTCTGACATTCTTCAAAATATTGTGTTCAGGTTTTGAACAATGTGAGTGGGAGTAAATAATGACTATCCCTTTAACATCACCTAAACAGCGCCGTAAAGTCTCTAACAATGCATGCAACAAACCATATAGAGAGAAAGGGAGACCAAATAAAGATATTCAGCTATAAACTCAACAAAAAAAAAGCAAGAAACACTTTAAAAGTTGTTTCAAACTCAACATGCAGTCCGAAAAATGCAAAAAGAAAGAAAACGGCTAACAAAGTTGCATTAACACCGCCTATTCATCCGTAGCAGTCAAGCTGTCTTTGTGATAGTTGACGTCTCTATTAAAGAGAGTCAGACATTCTCCCTGACAGCCGTTGGCGGGCCACGACCCTCCTGCTCTGCTGGGATCAACTCTTTCAGCCCACCCCCCTTCACTCCAGCACCGTCCCAGAGCCCTGGAGCACAGCCCGGGCCATGGACACAATGTGCTGGGGGTCACGCTGGTCTCCAATAGGGATTGAAAAGAGCAGCCAGGGCTGTTTAAAAAGCCATGTCGCTGTCCCTCAGTTTGATGATCAACTGAACTTTAAAGCATATTGAAAAGGAATTACCCTTACAAAAAAAATACCATGGTAACGACAGTTTCCGCTCAAATAAAAACGTATTTATAAATATTAGCATTACTACCTTAACTGTTAGAGCTTAGTATAAGCCTGTATGGTCATCAAAACAAAACATAATAAAGTTAAATAAAATAACATGGGTTTAATACTATTTAAAGTACATCATAATTTCATGTATTATGGTTTTATTAGAAGTAAGAGTAAGAGAGTCCTACAGATATTGTAGTAAACTATGGTATTTTGGCAGAAATTACAGTTACCACCATGGTGATTTTGTGAGGGCAGAATCGGAGGGGAAAGATACTGAGATGATATAGATGAGACTGGGGAGTGTAACACTTTGTTTCAACATCTATGAGTAACATCAACGTTTATGAGTAACTCTGTGTTTTTGTGCTATATACGTCTCAAACTTTGATGCAATATTCACATATTTGTCTGTAACAAAACAAAGTAGTTTAGGCCAAATTCACACCGCAAAGGTGGTGTAGAAGCACTTCTGAAGTGGTATTTAAGTGTCTTAACACAGACTGACTGTTTAATGCAGCTCAGAGGTGGCATTAATGCATTTACTGTATGCAGCAAATACATCTGTATGATTTGATAATAGGGGGTGAGGTAGCACAGACACAGGCATAATTAAGCTTGTATACAGCATTGCATCTTTACACTGAATTTTGAGCAGCCTTAACTTGTCTTGTGTAAAGATACCTACTACAAGTCCCTAAAGTTTAAAATAATGTAAAATACAAAGAGTGCTGCTGTTACTACCAATCCTGCTGATTTTGTGCAGGATTTTTTTTTTTTTTGTGGTAATTAAAATTATTCAAAATTATTACAATCCCATAACTATCCCTTCCTCTTTGCATTAGGAACATTTAAATACAAAATTACAAACATATGGAAAACATTTGATTCAAACACACACACACACACTTGTTTTTTTGGGGGGACTTTCCATAGACAATGATTTTTAAAGAGTATTTAATATATAAAACGGTATTCTATCCCCTTACACTAACATTGCCTCAAAATCTACTTATCACAGAAAAAATATGATTTATAAGCCGGTTTCCTCATGGGGACCAAAACATTTCTCCACATGGACAAGGATTTTGGATATTGCCATCTTTGTGGGGACATTTTGTCCACATAATGTAGGGTTTACCTGAACCAACCAACCAAACAAACACACACATCCATATTTACAGCTATACTCTTTATATTTTTGAACAAAAAATGACAACTTCTACAATCATATCTGATAATGATTTTCAGCCCTGTAGTTTTCTGCTGGTGTCACAACATTACACATGAGGGAATGAGGAGACTCCAGGACAGCGGAAATCTATTTCTGTTGTGTCTAGTATGAACCATCAGCACATTCCTGCCAAACTCTGCCGCTCCATCACTTCATGCTAAAGACAACTTCCCTCCATTAAATACGTACAAACACACGCGAAATACGGAAGGGAACATAACCGACTTAAAGCAATAAAGACGGAAAGAAGAAGATGAAAATGACGCAGTGACCGCTGTCACGTGCACCAACAACAGTCAGGTCCTCAAACTATTCAAAGTGTTCATGGACGTTCAGACGAATTATATATGTAAATTGTTTTGCAAAATGAGAGGACATTCATTAAAATAATATTTTAGATGTTTATACTGTATAAATTAACACTTTTTCTATTTAAGAATAATTGTATAATGGTAAAAAAAACATAGTTGTCTTGTTTTTTTATGGCAGAATGAGAGTGATGACTTACAACACAACTTCTATTATGTAACACGGCCAGAGAATGAAACTGTATCAATTTCTGAAAGTGCTTGGGCTTCCATTTAACTTTATTATTTACACATTAATGTTACTAAAACAAAATAAAATAAAAATGTTCTACAATAAAAATAATGCATCAGCGTTATGTACAATCAAAGCCCAAATAAACGCCATGTAGAAGGTAGCGATAAATAGAACTGATAGCTGATAGCTATATTTTGATTCGATTTAGTGAGTGTAATTCATAGAAATCCCCCAATAATGGATAATGATAATTCGCTGGACAAGCGCGGTGTGTTCGGCTAGCTACATATAACTGGATAATAGCATTTAATACATTCACGCCGATCGGGCAACTTTCATTCCGAAAGACACATCGTGCAATTCAACATTATTAGACATGAAACATTTTCTCTGCACTGATTCGCGAGGATTTGTATGTTGATATGAGTGCGGCTGATTTCGTGCACATGCTAAAAACGCCTGTAACCAAGTCAAGTTACTGAAACGTCATAGCTTAAGCAATAGAGCCAGGCAGGCACTCATACGAGCGAGCACAAGTCCCCTTTTTTTGGAGACGGGAAAAAAGATGCAGGCAACGCAAAATCGCTCGTTAAAGCCAAGGTTGATTGGGGCAAAGGGTAAAATACATAAATATTTGGGAATGCATTTCGTTTCTTACCAGTGAGGAGTTTTTCAAGTCGGTTTTAGATGCAGTGTCTTTTTCCGCCTAGTCGTTCACGACCTCATTCCAATATGGCACAAAGTGTGAGTGCGCATGCGCCGCCTCTCGCGCGAGCCTCTCATCCACCACGAGCACGGGGATTGATATTTGTTGGCTTTCAGCGATTAAAAAAAAGGCGAACTTGCCACATATTTCAACACAATGTTTACAATGCCTCACCGAACCACTAAAATAACGTTAAAAGAGCACTTTTATTGCTTATTACAGTTTTATTTGTAATGTTCCTAGACTGTGAACAATAAAAACGGTGGGACGTAATATTAAACGATTTCTTAGCTGTCATAACCTGTTCAGTCTGATTGCGCGGAGGTTAACGATTATTCTGGTTTATTTAAGTGGGAATGCAGTCTATGTTGCGGTGGTATACAACATTTTCCGCCCAGCCTCACTGCCGTTTTGTTCAGTACAGAAAGTGTTTGTCCTATTGGCTAGAAGAGCTTAATCTATCGCACAACTGCGCCACGCTGAGCAGCCAGTTCCTCTGTGTAAATAATCTTTCTGGATCCTTCTATGTTGTGGAAACAGCGATTTAACAATTTATATTGCTATGATTAATTCCTATATAGCACACTGAATGTAAATGTTTCATTCAAAAACTTGTCTATTTTGATCCAAATCTGCCTGGTGTCTATTGTGTCAACATTTCAAACCAAACAGAAATAATCATCATATTTATCAATCATCACCTATTATATGTTTGGAAAAGAAGGAGCTTTGATTACCTTGTCAGGGACTGACATTCATCCACAGAATGTAAAAGTAAAATCACTTATCTTATAAGACGATTTCCTCTCTGGAAAAAAATAAACAGAATCTGAAAGGCTCTTAAAAAGGAGCTTTGGTTTACACACTTAGCTATTATCTTTGTTTTATAATGCTTTTTTTATGTGAATTATTTTCTAAGACCATATCTTTTACCCAGCTAAGTGAGAACATTTTTTTTAATTCTGAATAGACAAAAGGAAACAATCTGTATGCCTTTTCTAAAAATGGTTTGAGTTGTAGAAATGAAAGTAGCATAGGCCAATGTGATTTACTCATGATGATTTTAAGTCAAGTTACTTGGAACTAGAAATGTGCAAAAAAGGGGAGAAAGTAGAATAATTATCAGGACATTATGGCAAAAATGAAAAGATAATCAACAAATAAATGAATATTTGAAAAGTAGTTTTATAATGTGAATCAATCAGTTGCATTTAACATTTACTGATCACATAGGCCTGTGACAAACTGACATGTTTACAAGTTGGCATGATTTATAACAGAGAGAGAAATGTTAATGGTATTAATACCTCTTTTAAATATGCCTTCAATGTGTAGTTACATCATACTAAAGTGTTGTCGTGCTTCCTTCATTGGAGCTTTGACCCAGACATCTTTCAGCGGGACAAACTGAAATTAAACAGCTCTGGTCATGTGACTACACCCGCCATGTAAAAAAGACAGTCTGCTCTTTCATTCATAGTTGGCACCTCTGTTGGGGTATAAAATACATCAACAGCTTTTTTTTTAAGACACTTTAGCATCAAAAGTAAACTTTAGTCACGGACATAACTGGTGGATCTGAATTTGCTGAAATGCTTCGGATCTTTAGTTCAAAAGAGGCTTAACATGCAGTTTAAAGCCATATCCGCTAGATGGCAGTAATTTCAATCCTTTCGAATTAGTTTAAGCGGCTGTGATGGTCGCTGATGATGATGGCTCAGCACAAAGTAAAGTACACTGAACAAACTCCTTGTCACTTCCTTAGAAAAAATGATAAAAATAAGACGTTTCTGGACCTAAATTAAAATACAATATCCTTAACCCGTTATTTAATCATTCATTTTGAGTGACCGCGGTAGCCACAAACAGTTTACAATTTTTATTTCAGTAACATTTTAGCAGAAGCTATTATTACTATGGTAAAACTTTATCATGGGCGAAGCAGTCAACAAACGCAACACGACAAAAGTCAAAATGAAAGTTGAGGAAACCTTTAATGGTGTTGAGTTCTGAGGAGTAAATTCAGTAAAAAAAAAAAAAGAAAAAAAAAAAAAAAAGGATTACCTCCAGTAACAGCAACAGTTCAGAACAATATACATATAGTTATGTACAGTATCATACTTTATTAAAATACCAACATTAAATAACAGTATATATATTTATTCTCTTACTTTCTCAGGAGATGTATATCCTC
Source organism: Tiaroga cobitis (assembly GCA_030578255.1). Lineage (NCBI taxonomy): Eukaryota > Metazoa > Chordata > Actinopteri > Cypriniformes > Leuciscidae > Tiaroga > Tiaroga cobitis. Next base: position 32,959,723 of record CM060601.1, on the reverse strand, counting down.
CACCTATCAATATTCTGTACCAACTATTACAGTACCATAAAAGTAAACCTATGCATTATCAAGATGTCTAGCAGGACATTAATATTTCTAAAGTTTTCATAGTGCAGAGGTTTTAGGTTCACCTACACAAGACTTCCATTATTTATACATCCATAGTGAAAAAAACACACCATTTTTGTGTGCACTCAGCAGAGCTTATGCCAGCTCACACTGTGAAAATCAGCATCTTACAATTACACTGTAAAACTTGTTTCAAATCAACAAGAAAGGATAGATACAAAAAAAGGCCAAATCATCCCACAAATGAACCTTAGAATGAGAGTCTATGTTTAACAATGAAACGTTGTATGAGGGCGAACAAGGAGGATTCAAGAGTGTTAAGAAGGCCACTATTCAATCAAATTGCAAAGTCCCAGCATATTATACAGTCTACAATATACAGTCCCTTTCTCTCAGAGTCCCTTTTTGTGAAGTTGTGTATACCGTATGCGTGTCTGATAGTAAGGGTATTATTTAATCCCATGAACATATACGTTTCTATGTTAGGGATATTGCAAAAACAAATATAGTACATGATTAAAAGAAGTTCTTTCGATTTGAAGTTTTGATCATTTGATTAACAAAGACATAAATACACCATTATCTATTTGGACCATCCAGAAAGTATAACAAGTGTAACACTGGTTGAACTCCTGGCTCCTGTATGCCATTTTTGATTTCGAGAGGGGAAGGTTTAGAGGATCCTGGCCAGAATGTCTCATTTCTCCAGAATGGTGTCCATTTTGGGGTTAATGAAAGAGAAGCCATTAAAGGCAGTCTGGTCCATAGAGTCAATCAGGTTCTTGTCGCCTAGAGAGAGACGAGGTTTCTCGCTGAGGAACTCCCGGTCAAAGTTGCTACAGTCATTGGCCGATTTCTACAAGTAGAGGAAGAGAGATGGCAGAAGTCACTTTTAAGACTGTTAATGGGTCTTTGAACGCAAAGTTTCAAGGGGGAACACAAAACATTTGCGAAAGAACGCAAAAGCATTGACTTATTATTTTTCCCAGCATCATGTCTCTATAGGGGTATTGCCCGTGTATTAGTATGCAGGAGACAGGAATAGTAGGAATAATACTATGACTAGGCAGCTCAAGTTTCTGAATACCAAATATGCATTATTGACGTGCACTGTAAATGTGGCAATCTGCAGTATGACATCAGTAGTAAAGTTTTCCACTTGGACTGGGGAGGAAGTTTTGCTCTCTGAAAGTTGCAGTATTTTTTTTCCATTGTAAATCCAACTCTTATCTCAGCAGATTAGGGAAATCTGATTCCTCATGACATGATATGACCTCTTTAAAAGAGATTTCCTGTTATTGTAATGTCGTCATAAGAGCACAGATAAGGCATAGGTTTTTAGTTTATCATTAACTGTAGTTTTCAGCCATGAAAACTACACTAGCTAAACATTTCTGACAGATATTTTACTATTTCATTTGTTCATTTCTGTTAAACACACAATCACTTTGCAATCAGATTCAATCATGAAATGAATCAAGTATGTAGGCGAAACCTCTCTTTAATAACCCTAATAGCAGTGTTATTTAAGTATTGTTTAAATACTATTAAAGTATTTAATCATATTTTGAATTTGTCTCTATTTTCATTTTTTTATTTTATTTTATTTTTTTTAGCTATTTTGTTTTATGCTTTAAATACTTCTATTTAGCTTTTTGTTTTCTCTATTTTAGTACTTTACCTTACAACAAACTTATTTTATTTTAGTTAGTTACAGTAGCGGCCAAAAGTGATGTCCGGCCAAGTAAAATTGACATCTTTACCCTTTCTTTTTTTTTTTTTTTTTTTATATTAATAAAAATGTGATAAAGATTTTGCAAGCATATTGCGTAGTTGTGCTTAGAGTCAATTGTTTTATTTGGGATAACGCAACTAAAAATGCTATTTTGTGCCGACATAATTTTTGGCCAGGCTGTCATACTAAAAAATTATGAACACATGAAAAAACAAAACAACAAATAAAATATTAATAACTCATTATGTTGTAGTCAGTGTATGCTTTTGTATTCATTTTGTTGCATAGCAATATCAAACCTGTATCTGTTTAGTGTTTTGTTCTTCTCTCATATTCACAATATAAAAAATATATAAAAAAACTAATAATTTCCTCATATTTTGATGGTTTAATTGAAAATGTAGGATCATTAAATAGAGAGAAAACAGAGAGAGAAATAAAACGATTTTTAATAGTTTTCTTTTTAGCTATCAATAACAACACTGGCTTATAGAAATGAATAATCTATAACCTGGCTGATCTGTCAGAGTGATGTCACACTTTGAGGAGCAAATAGCTTTTAAAAAACTTTTACTCAAATCAAATCAGACTCTTACCACTTTTGGCTTGAACGGTGGAGAGACCTCTCGTTTCTCCAGTGCAGGCCAGTTGATTGTCTTGAAGAAGGCATGTCCACGGACATTTCCCACAACACCAAGCCGTCGGGTTGGATCCCGCTCAAATAACTGTGAAAATGTAAAAGGCACAGATTTCAATTTTGAGAACATAAACTTCCTCCAAGAGTGGCAGGCCAGTACAAGTAAGTAAATGATTCTATAAAGCATCAATACTGACAGCGTTCATCAAGATAAATCAGTGGGTCAGACTCACTTTCTCCAGCAGGTCTTTGGCCTCCTTGGTAATCCATCGTGGGTAGTGAGGTACATCCATGCGGATCGACTCGAACAGCTCGTCCTCATCATCGCCCTGGAACGGCGACTGGCCAATCAGCATCTCGTAGACCAGCACGCCGAATGACCACCAGTCCACAGAGAAACTGTATTTCTGTCCCAGCAGGATCTCGGGAGCAATATAATCTGGTGTGCCACAGAACGTGGTAGCTCTGTTTTCTCCAATTATGTTCTCTTTGCACATCCCAAAGTCTGCAATCTTAATATGTCCATCCTTGTCCAGCATCACATTGTCCAACTTTAAATCTCTGATTAAGTAGAAAAAAAAAAGACATGAAGTCCCCCCATGAGAGTTTTAAGCTATTTGGTTCAAAAGTTTGAGGTCGGTATTTTTGAAAGAAGTCTCTTATGCTCACCAAGGCTGCATTTATTTGATTAAAAGAACAGTAAAAACAGAAATATTATAAAATATTATTACAATAAAAAAATACCTATTTTCCTTTTTAATATATTTTAGAATGCAATTTATTTCTGTTATGGTAAAGCTGAATTTTCAGCATCATTACTGCAGTCTTCAGTGTCACATGATCCTTCAGAAATCATTCTAATATGCTGATTTCACAATTGTGCTTTATTAATAATATTTTTGTGGAAACCATGATACATATTTGCAGGACTCTATGATGAATAGAAAGTTCAAACGAAGAACATTTATTTAGAAAAAAAATATTTTGTAAGATTATAAATGTTTTTACTGTCACTTTAAAATAATTTAATGCATCATTGTTGAATAAAAGTATTACTTTCCTAAAAATCTTACCGAACTCACTGAATATATAAACTATATATATATATATATATATATATATATATATATATATATATATATATACATACTAATAATATATATTAATCAATTCTAAAATACAAGTTCGATATATATATATATATATATATATATATATATATACATACACACAAACATACATAATATATGTAAATACATATATATTTATATATACAGTATTTATATATATATATATATATATTTATATATATATATATATATATATATATATATATATTTATATATATATATATATATATATATATATATATATATATATATATATATATATATATATATATATATATATATACACACACACACAAATATATTATATAAAGACATAAAGACAAACTTTTATTTTAGATCGATTCATCGATTTGACAGCACTAATATATATATATATATATTAACATATATGAAAAATCCTCAAATAAATATTGTTTCCTAGACAATTTTTTAAGAGTTTCTTCAATATAAGTGTAAATATACAATAGCAGATTTATCAATTTTAGGAGCATCTCTTTGAGAAAATCCAGTGTCATCAGACCACAGGAACCTTTCTCTCACCTGTATATAATGCCTTTAGAGTGGAGGTACTGTAGTCCACAGATGATTTCAGCAGAATAGAACCTGGGATAGGAAACAGATTTGAGCAAAACACTTGCTGATGTTTAACAACAAAAATCATATATACTATATATATATTTCTTGATTATGGAAAATAAATCCTATGCTACAGTAAATGTTTAACATGTTTTTTAGATCATTTATTCAGAACGCATGTCACTCACGTGGCTCTGTACAAATCAAAACGCCCCTTATCCTGAATGTGGAACATCAGATCTCCTCCATTCAGATACTCCATCACAAAGAATAAGTGCTCCTATTGATAAACACAGTGGATTGTGATACATTGACCACAACACATAATTCTAAAGCAAATTATCTTGGTTAGATATTTGTGTGAGCCTGTCCAAAAATAATAATAATCAAAACTGACTGTGAGGCAATTTCCCACAGTAATCTTTTGTGTAATTCCCCTCCATACATTCCCATCTTGCACAGACACACATATATGCATCTGCTCAAGACTACACCATCGTGGTCTGGTATAAGCTCCCAAATTGAACATGTTATTTAAAACATTCATGTGTTCCAACATTCCATGCCATTCTCATAATGTTCCAACGTCAAACCCATTGTCCCGCACACATGCCAAGCAGGCTGACATGTTGATAGACATGAAACATAGCAAGTGTAACGGGGCGAACTAGTTCTTCAGCATGCTTTACGGAAATGATAACAAAGCATTGTTCTTGTAAATGCTTTACTGTAACCTTGATTTATGTAATTTGACAGAAAGAGATTTCACTTTGTTGGGCCACATTACATATTCCTAAGTATCCCTAATTCATTAGAATTTTTAGCACTTTTAAAATAATAAAAAAATATTAGACATAATACAGTCTGCTAGATAATCACTGCAACAATGTGTAAGGCATATTAATGAGTGTCTTTGCATTTCCTTGTATAGACTGCCAATGAAAAGTTCAGGGTTGGCAAGATTTTTTTAATATTTTTGAAATGAAGTCTTTTATGCTCACCAAGGCTGCATTTATTTTTATGAAAAACACAGTAAAAGCAGTTATATTGTGAAATATTATTAGTTTTTTTTTAAAATAACTGTTTTCTATTTTAATATATTTAAAAATGTTATTTATTCTGTGACGGCAAAGGTGAATTTTCAGCATCATTACTCCAGTCTTCAGTGTCACATGATCTTTCAGAAATAATACTAATATGATGATTTGCTGGTCAAAAAAATATTTCTTATTATCAATTTGAAAACCGTTGTGCTGCTTAATACTTTTGTAGAAACTGACATAAAAAAAAATCAAGATTCTTTGATGAATGGAAATTTCAAAAGAACAGCATATATTTGAAAAAGAAATCATTATAAATATCTTTACTGTCACTTTTGATTAATTTAATGCATCCTTGCTGAATAAACGTATTACAAGTCATTTCTTACTGACCCCAAACTTTTGAATGGGGTCTTTTGTATGTGTAACGTTATTATTTGGAAGAACACTTACCTTCGACTGAAAGGTGCAGTAGAGGTGTGTAAGAAAAGGGTTTTCCCAGGCTAATGCCAACACTCTTTTTTCCACCATCGTGCACTCCACGTCATCGTCCATAAGCACAACATCTTTCTTAAGGGCCTTTACGGCAAAATATTCCCCCTTTCCTTTGAGCTCGGCCAGTATCACCTAACATGGGAACTGTTTAAAGACTGGACCTCATAATAATTCAATGCAGAAATCTGTACACTGTTTGTTTCTTACCTTTCCAAAGCTGCCTTTTCCCAGTACCTTATGGAACACGAAGTTGCTCAAGGAGACGCGGGATGGGATAGTGGAGCTGGGAGGGCCAGGGGTCGTTTCATCCCATTGTTTTCCATACTGAGAGGCCTCTGCTAACACTTATAAACACAAATATACCAATGTCCACACATTAATAAACACAAAACAGGGTTATAAAAAGTGAAATAAAACTAAAATAAAAACCATACAAAACATTTCCGTTGCTTGAAATAAAATAATTGTTCACTGAAAAAAAGTAAAACATAAACTAAACTTATTTAATTTCAGCTAGATGCCAAAGCAATGTTTCTTATTTTATTTATTTATTTATTTTATTTACTTATTGTAATAAAATAACTCAAACTATTTATTTTTTTAAGACAAAAACACAACAAGATTACTACAACTTTACAAGTAAAATTAAAACAAAAAAATGATCATCATGTTTTCATGTTTTTCTTAAGATTCTGCACCCACAGAAAGTAAATTTGAGAAGTGACTTCATACATCCACTAAAAATCACAATGGCACAAGCTTGATAAAAGCCATTGCAAAATTAATGTGCAGATGTCGCAGTTAGATATTTTCTAATTAAATTAAATGTATGAAATTTTTAAATGTGACAATGGTTTGAATACGTTTTGGAGCCACTGTCTATTTAATTAAAATCAAAGCTGATCTAATAAAAATGTACCAAAGCTAAAGGGGAGCAAAAATGCATCAGGGAATATGCAGTAATGGAAACTCACCACTAGGGTCCACTGGCATGTTTTTCTCTATGGCTTGATAGATTCCAATATCCGACAGAGTGGGATCTGGACGCTTTGTGGAAGATTTCTAAGCACAATAAATGAAAATAGTAAGCATGTCAGATTTTGTCTGCTTTATTTCTGTGAGTTTGTTACATACTAATAATACAGAGAACATGACTCAGTATGTCAAACATAATTCCACACATGAAAATTCAACACACAAAACCCCAAAATATTATCTTTAAGGTTTATAAAATGCAAATGTTATTGCAGATGCCCTGAAAACGAGCCAGGGCAACTAGTTGAATCCCTTACCAGGCTGACTTGAGTCAAAGCCTCAGCCAGGAGCTTCTGGTTGATTCCGCACAGATTGGCAACCTTGGTCTGGCATTTGTGATGGATGTTCATGCTACATTCTAAACAGAGAGAGTTAGTTGCATTAGATATTTAAAACAGAGAAAGAGACAAAGAAGGAAAAAAGACATTTAAAAAAAAATGGGAAAACAGGTGAGAGACAACCACCAATAAAACAAAATCTTCCTTACCTTCGCACTTGAGGCCTTGTTTGACCATTCCCCACAGCAGACTCCCACAGTGGTCGCAGAAGGTCGGACTCATGTAGTTATGGGTCTTGAAGCGATGTGGCATGTCAATCTTAAAGCGCTCCTTCTGAAACTGCAGACGTACCATCAGCACCAGACTGAATCGAAATGCTTGTGGGCAGAGATGCAAAGTCTAAAATGCCTCATGATGGCCCTTCATAGCCTCATGGACCCCAGAACTGCCCACTGGGACTAATGTAATCAAAGCCTCCGGACAAAAGTATTGCTAAAAAACTGTTGTTAGTCTCCATGCCGAGATGTAAAGAATAATCGATTGATTATAAGAAGGCAAAATGGGCTGTTTATGAGTTTAGTGACCCTGACACAGTCATATTTGCAACATGGCAACTCTGCTTTTATAATGTCATGAGCTTCTATTGATTACTGACAGACTCTGATCCCTGCTCTGTTCATTATTGGAATTGGAAACTGAAGGACCAGCCCTTTGAAACTGCAAGAGAATTTTTTTTCCCTTTCCATGTCCTTGTTAAAATTGGACCATTAGACCCAAAACAGTTAAGCAGGCATCAGAGAGGTACATACTTTATGATATTTACAGTGCAAAGCCAAAAAAAAATCATATATTATAAAATTTATTTACAAATGAAATCACAATATCATAAAACAGGGTTCGTACAGTTACTGTAAAATGAAATTCCAGGACTTTAAGGACTTTTAAAGAACTACTTTTGGTTTTTAAGGACTACAATCAGAGTTCTCACTAATAAAACAATATCTTTATTATTTCAAACTCTAAAAAGGTAAATATAAATATATAAATAAATATAAACTAATAAAAACAAATGGTACAAATAAAGTGCAGCACAGGCAAAGCATGCAAAGACTGTGGTAACTTTAACCATTGAAAGGATACTATCGCTTTCCTTATTTAAACTGATGTTTTATTCATGAATATATGATCATATAATATATCATATCATATATCTGTATCATATAATTGGATATTTATATGAGCAATGTCATGTTAAGCACTTTAATTACTTTATCATGAATATGGCTGTTTTCAAGGTTTTTACAGGACTTAAATGTCAAAAAGTCAAATTCAAGTACTTCAAGCATATTGTACGAACCCTGATAAAATAATCAATATTGATGTAAAGAGTGACATTATACATTATATATATATGCAGTCATTTATCATAGAAACTATGATATCTTATGAAATATATATATGAAACTATATATCTTACTAATCCCAAACTTTTAAACCGATATATATATATATATATATATATATATATATATATATATATATATGACTTAAGTTTTGTTTTGTAAGTTTTGTTTTGCTAAATATTGCTTTCATACTTTAATTTTTTTTAAAATAGGTTTAAGCTCAATTAACAATTGGCAGACCCCCTACAGAACTGCTTCAGACCCTCTCATGGTGATGGACCTTACCACTGTATCTCGACTGTTGGTTGCTGTTCCTGTGCATCTCCCAATGATCTTATCAATGCACTTCTTGTGAATGGCCGCATTGCATTCTAGAAAAGAGCAAGGGGGCAATAAGGTGTAATGTGTTCAAATTATCTTCTGATTATCTAATGGTACAAAATATCTTATTAAAAACAGATTTCAAAAGAGCCCATTATGTTAATTCCACACAGGAGGATGATTTATGTGCCACACAGGAAAAAAAAACTTGTCAGAATGCAATATTATATGACTGATTTTGTTGTTCAAGGAACAAATCTACTAATATGTATAATGTGTGTTCTTACTAAGAAACAGATGGGAGGGTCTACAATAGATCAAGAAAGCTGTGAAGATACTTACGCCTACATTTGTAGCCCTGCTTGTTGAGACCCCTAAAATGCAAAAAATAAATAAATAATGAAACATTATTGATATTGATATTTCTACACAGCAGGTGATAATAGACTGTTAGTACACAAATGGTATACATTTGAAACACTTATTAGGGAGACTTTTGGATAAATGACTCTCCAACACAAATACATTTATATACACAGCGTGAACAAAGCACTAAAGTAATCTGTCTCATGCTGCACAGGAAGGAGACAGCCCAAGGGACTCTGCTGAGGCGGCTGAAATATCAGAGGAAAGTCCAAGTGCGATTGCGCAAACAAACACAGATGCTATCCAATACTATGACTTACAAACACACACACCGAGATTATTACTGCCAGACGCTTCTGGCTACTTACAGATATTACTTTCTTATGCCTATATGAGATACAATTTTAAATAATTTAAAGATTTCGAATAGTGATGAAATAATATTTCTAATTGTTTAATGTTAGTTATGCAGTGACTGGCTATTTATAATGCTTTTTTTTTTATTCAAAGTGACTTATCTCGCTGGATCCCATCTCCATGGACTAACCTGTCCTATAACACACCAATTAGAGGACTTTGCGTCACTTTGACTGAGAAGTACATTGCTTAAGGGCACATCAGCGCTGCATTGTAATCTCAGTAATTCTCTAGTTTCTGGGTCATTTCACTTTGGTATCAAACTTGCAAACTTTGCTTTCGGAGTCTCGATCACGAACCACTGCTGTTGCTAATACTTGGTACCAGGTCTAGGGGCATCGCTAGACCCTTTTTACTGGGGCATGAGACCCAGTGAAATACGGCTGTGTTCTAGTAAAATATTTCTAAAAATAATAATAATTTGTTACATTTATATAGTGCTTTTCTGGGTATTCAAAGTGCTTTATAAATGATATGTAAAATGGAGATTCCCGTACACCAAACTGAGAATAGTTTTCTCTAATATTTTAGCAATCAACTCATGTTTGCTTTCTATCAGCTGTTTAGAATCAGAACTAGTATAGTGATGGCAGATTTGTGAATGAATCACTCCTTTATTCTAATCAGTCAAATGGGTTTGCCAGGTCTTGTTCGTGATTCAGTTTGTTTCATTTAAATGCAGAACCTAATTTCACCAAGTGCAACATATTTGTTGATCCTGGAACAACATTCCAATCAACCAATCAGATTCGAGGGACAAGTTTACAGTTTATGTCAAGTTTAGGCTTACAAGCTTCTTCATCAGTGTTATTCACCTATCATTTCCCTCTGATCGCAGGGATAACTTTTCAGAAGGGATAGGTTCAGGGGTAGGGATATGTTTGGCACTAAATTTTAGGACAGAAATGTTGTTCCAGAATCAACAAAATATGTTGGTCCAGAAATGCGTCTAACCCGACACAATCAGGACGCGCCATTCAGACGGAATCATTTCTATATTATATATAATATTATATACATTTTATAAGAATGAAAAAAAAAATAGCGCTGGATGAGGTGAATATAGGAAACAAAACTTGCAAATATTATCTATCTTTTGTCAACAGCAAAGAAGTTGAATGACTCGGTATTAAAGGAAAAGACCATTTATATCTAAAACAATAATAATTAATAAAAACAAAAAAAGTATTAAATATGGACACACGTTTTATACTGATGGACAGCTAGGGGCACCCCTGCTGTGGGCATGATACCTTGAAAAAAAAAAAAGATTTTCTAAGCAATTAGATTTACAATTTTTTGCATTGCGGACATTAAAATATGTGTAGAGGGATCAATCCAGAATATCATATTTAATATTATAAGACTTGGGCTCTTTTAAATTAGGCAACTACTTATAAATGCCCTCGCAAACACATAGCAATGCACTAAAAAAAGAAACCCTGGCATCCACCTAAAACAAATGGTGGCGATGAATGGCGACAAATGTATTCTCGAGTTAACTCTAGTTATAAATATATTTTACTGTTACTGTGTGTACAAGCCATTAGATGTGGGATGATTACTGTGCAATAAAAGTGCATCTGTAACACCATTTGTTTTTCTTTAATTCGTTCATTTACTCACCACACAAACTCCCTGCACACCGAGCAGAAGGTGGGCTGTTTGAAGAAGGTGGCTGTGAACTCATGGTTCTTGATGAAGTGAACCTTGGCCTGTTTGATGGCTCCTCTCCTTCGGTTTATTGTGAGGAGGCCATCTTCCTCTTTCATGGTCATTGAGGACTTTGATTCTGTGAAGCAGGTCAAAACAGGGTCTTTTGAAATAGACAACTCTCTGTTCTGAATTAAAATGAGCTTTACTTGCATATTAAAATGACATTACATAGCTATATGATATTTTACCAGAAAATGTCTTTTTATTCTATTTATATCTATAGATATAACATATCTATTTACTGTTATGTTGTTTAAAAGTCATTTGATTTTCTTTTAAACTAATTTTGTGAACAAAAATACTAGAAATAAAAAGAAAAGATCAAATAGAATAGAAATTGTAAATGGCACCATGCTGAATAGCGTTTTTCGTGTTCCACGGCAAAATAAAAGATTATTTTTTGGAATAAACGTCCCTTAAATGGGATATTTATTAATAACTTATGCCTAAACATTAACTTCACTGGCTTTTGGATACAAAATATGTGGTACATAATGATAATTCTGTTTATGATGCCTTCAGCATTTTAATAGATTACAATCAACTCATTTCCTGCTGAGAGTTAGAAACAAAACTCTCACGGGTTGAGATTGATGGTTTTGCCCTCTGGCACAGTGCAAGAGTGTATGACACAATTATTGTTTTAAAAGACAAGTAAAAAGAAAAGTCTTTCCAAAATATCACTCTGAAAATATATGTTTTTTACAGTACAGTAACGACCAGTTGTATATTTGGAGATATAATAAGCAAATATGCTATGTCTAAAAAAAAATATTTAAAAAAATTAGATCAAGAGAGCAAGAGAAAGAGAAATGAAAAAATATACCAGCATGAAAACATGAGTAAGACAGCATGAGTAAGCAAAGACAGGACAGATACCAGCTGACATGACTAAGCTGATATCTGAGGGTGGTGACATAATGGAAAAAAAAGACTGAATTTAAAGAAAGAGGGGAAAGCCACAGTGGAACAAATGGAAACAAAGGGAGGAGATGCTACTAATAGAAATAGTCATAGTCAAAGTCAAGTTTATTTCTAGAGCACATTTAAAACAACAGAAGTTGACCAAAGTGCTATACATCCAAAATCATAAATAAACAACAACAAAAATAAAACAACAACAAGATGGCAAAAACACAGCTCTCAAACTGAAGTAAAAGCCAAAGAATAGAAATATGTTTTAAGACTAGATTCAAAAGAGGAGAGTGTTGGGGCCAGCCTCTGAGACAATGGTAAATTATTCCATAGTTTAGGGGTCGTAACTGAAAAGGCCCGATCACCCCTATGTTTCAGCCTTACTCTAGGGACAGCCACAAGCATGCAATCTGCCGACCTAAGCGACCTTGATCGGACATGTTGTTGTATAAGGTCAGAAAGGTAGGTCGGGGCTAGACCATTTAAGGATTTATAAGCAAACACTAAAATTTTTAAATCAATCCTAAAACGTACTGGAAGCCAGTGAAGGGGGGCCAGTACAGTCACAAGGCTTCTATGGTTTTCAAATTAGGGTTTTAAAAATATTCGTTTTTGCCCATCAGGGCAGAGCTCGATTCAGAAAAAGATCATTTGGTTCATGCAAGTCATCTTAAATTAAAATAGATAAATACAAAAAAGGTTTGGAAGAGATTTTCTTTGGTTCAAAAGTTTGGGGTCAGTACATTTTTATTTTATTCTATTTTTAAAGAAATGAATATGTTTATTCAATAAGGATGCATTCAATTAATCAAAAGTGAGAGAAAATACATTTATGATGTTACAAAAATTAAATGTATAAGGGTTTCAAAAAAGTAGGCAGTACAATTTCAGCACTGATAATAAGAATTATTTCAAATATGCAAATTGGAATTGTGACAATTAAGACTGAAAACAGTTTAAAATTGTAATAATATTTCACAAGATTACTGTTTTTACTGTATTATTGATCAAATAAATGCAGCCATTGTGAGCATAAGAGACTTCTTTCAAAAACTTTTAAAAAATCCCCAAACTTTTGAACGTTGTATACATGTTTACGTTTACATGTACCCACCTAGGTCTGCATCCTCGAAAAAGAACTGGACAGACATCATCACCTTCCCAGTAGGCTGCAGGTCCACCCAGAACTCTGCACGACCATTGCCTTTTTTGCAGCGCTCAGCAATGACAGAGACGCCGACCGTGGCCTCCGACAAAGCCTCCTCTGCTGTTTTCATCAGGACAACCTGTATGACGCGGCCCTCGTAGATGTGTGCGTCAAATGGGGATTTCCATGCAGGGTACATGGTGGGCTTCCTCTGGACCAGTGTCTTCCCTCGCTCTGGGTGGACAAAGAGAGGAAGAAATGCTAATGAAATTACGATGCCTTCTAAGATTCCACATTTTAGCCAAATTCTAAGGCAGCACTGCATTCTGTATATCTTGAGAAGATAATCCTATAAGGTGAATTTTACCTTGCAGAAAGCATTATGCTCTGTTTGAAAGCCACACTGACCTGTGCTGAGCGATTCCTTCATTTTGATGGCACAGAACGGTTGCTCTGTCATAGGAGGAAGGTCTCCCAGGTTAAATTCATTGAAGGCAATCCGCAGGAACGGAGCCATGGTGAGAGATCACTGTGAAGAAAAAAAAATGATAAAGATCAGAGGTCGTATGAAACCTCAACCTACCAAACTGGGAGGCGGTTCTCATGTATTTCCCCCCTCACAAATGGCAGAATCATCACTTGCTCTGACAAAAAAACCCTTTTAGGCAATGATATAAGGCAGTATTTCTTAATATGATGTGTGTGATGTAGATATGTGTGAGAAGAAAAGGGAAGTGAGCTATAGAGAGTGGGGAGTATAGGGAGTGAGCAGTTAATCCTTGCGTGAAATTATTTTTTTTCCCCTCATTTTTTAATTCTCAAAATGTTATGCTGAGAATGTAATTTGTAATGAAAAATTCTGAATTAGAAAAATAAAAAAAGAAGCACTTTCATTGGCCTCGGATGTTTGGATTTTAGACACAAAAAAAACCCTACAAAAACGTGCAGGCAAAGATGCAAACAATCTTTTTGTATATACAGTATACTACTCTTCAAAGGTTTGGGGTCGATAAGACTAAGGCTCCATTTATTTGATCAAAAAACAGTAAAAACAGTAATTTTGTGAAATGTTATTACAATTTAAAGTATCTTTTTCTTTTTAAATATGTTTTAAAATGTAATTTATTCCTGTGATGACAAAGCTACATTTTCAGCATTACTCCAGTCTTCAGTGTCACATGTCCAGAAATCATTCTAATATGCTGATTTGCTTGCTGCATAAGAAACATTTATTATTATAATCAATGTAGAAAACACACAATTTGTGCTTCTTAATATTTTTTTGTGTGAACTATGATACATTTTTTCAGGATTCCTTGAATAGAAAATTCATTTATTTGTCTAACAATCTTTTATAACATTTTAAATGTCTTCAGTGTCACTTGTGTTCAATTTAATGCATCTTTGCTGAATCAAAAAAAAATGTATTTTAAAAAAATGGTAGTATAATAACATACTGCGATCCTTGACATCTTTAACAAGAACTGTTCATAAATGCCTAAAAATGTACAAAAGTTTCAGCCTTGTTGCTTCAACTTCCTATTGCAAAACTGTGTGAAATCTACTCTTTTCCGATAGTTCTTGCATAACACTCACTGCGGATGACCAGCTAGCTAGTTTTGTTTTCCTAATAAGCACAATGGAAGAGTAGAACCTAAATAATTAGTTATTTTTCATAGCCACAAAATTACATCATTTTCCAATCCCAGCCCCTCAGGTAGAACCAGATTCCTGCTGGTATTACTGTTCACACAACGGCTTCACAGAGCTTTGCCAGGATTCTGGGACACAATTGGCCCTTTACTTGGTTTCACAAAATAATCACGGGGATTAAAAGCTTAAATATACACTGCACAGTGCACACACACAAACACAATGGAAAATAAAGTGAATGGAAAATAAAAATGACATAAGTTCCGTTTTGTATATAGTTATCTGTCACAATAACGCATTAATCTTGTACTTATTTAAATAGATTTATGTCATTTCTGCAGCTGTAACAATCAAAATAGACTTTGGAAAAAAAATTCCTGAACATTCCACTGATCTGTCATTGGTCAGACAAACAGATAGCTCCACCCCAAACTCATGCCATTGGTCGAAACAGTGTTGCTGTTGTCGGGAAATGATCAAACAAACAGATTAATGTTTTGAAAGCACCACAGAGCCACAGTTTTTACAGTTTTCAGGAAAGTCGACCTACAAATGACTTTCTGGTCTGTTATCGCATATTATTAAGTACCAAAAAAACACACACTTCCACTTAAAACACTGATAGAGCAACTTTCTGTGTCCGGATCGCTCTGCCTCATAATCGCTAAGAGACTAAATGTTGAGCAGGTGAAGTGGGCCCATTTGTAATACCACCCATGATGGAGTACTGAGAGACTAATCGAGATGTTGCTCAATGCTTGATTTGCTGATCTGTCACACTTGCATCAAAAGTGTTGAAACCATTCAGATGAGTGACTTGTTTACATCTGCAGGGAGGGAAACCAGAAACCAAAGTCTGTGTATGTAACACCCCAAAATGACCGAGGGAAATTTATGTAGGCTTCTCAATACGTTTCAACGGTTGATTCTATTTTTATTTAAGCTTAAAGTAATCAATCAATGCATAAAATAAACATGTTCCAACACAAAATACAGAAGGTTTCATTGTGAAGACACTTCAGAAGGTTTCATAGATGTGTTATATTATGATATAATGCTCAGAAACACTTGGTGTCCCAAAGCTTAGAAATTGCATGTCCTAAAATGTATGTTATTGGACTAATCTGTGTCACACACAGTATTAAATAATGATACAGAGAGAGCACAGCAGATTTAGATAATTGCTGAAGGTTGTGACAGAGCCTTGCTCCACAAATGAAATAATACATGAATTATATCATAATAAAATGGTAAATTGAGTTCATTGTAACCAGCTGAAAAAGCTCCTACACAAAACTCTCAAGTATAGAGGGGAAAAACCTGGCAATATTTGTTTTTATCGCCATTATTTTTCCTGGTGATGTGTTATATACTCAAACATGTACAGTGTCATCTATAATAGAGAGAGTGAGAAAGATCAAAAAAATTATCTGGGACCACACACATACTCAAATGCATATTATGACAAAAATGCATTAATCTCAGCTAATAAAACACTTACGCCCGTTTCACACATACTCCGTTTGCAGTGCGTATGCGGTGCGTATTTTTTTCCGTACCCATGTTAACAGGTTAGAGCTTTCACACTGCACGCGGATGCAGGAGAGGCGGTATTAACATTAAGTGACATGGGCATCTGACGCGCAGATGCCAATGGCACATGTCACTATGCGTATTGGCACATCCGGTGGCACATCCGGTCTCCATTGGCATGTGCCAGTGGATAGTGACATGTGTCACTGACATTATCGCGGAACACTGACACTGTCGCGGAACAGGTTGCCGTCTTGTGCACGACACCTCAGTAGTGACTGACAGATGAGCTGAGCAGCTATAGGCTACTGACGTAATTGTGAAACAAACGCCTACATAAAATAGCCTATTTTTAGTGATGTTTTTTAAATAAATGTCAATTAAACGTTTTAAAGTCAGTATTTTTTTCCTAAAACATGTCAGTTTGTGACATATCGCGACGGTTTAAATTTGTTTGAGTAGCAAGTAGGCTACAGTAAGACGGTAGCAAAAATTAAAAAACGAGTAATCATGTCGATTAATGTGTCTATAAATGAGCTATAATTTATGTAAGTAAATTATTTACTAATTCATTTATAAAATATAAAAAAGTAGGCCTATTCACTAATTTATAAAATAAAAATAAATTATTTACCAATTATTTATATTGATATCAGACAGATTACTTTGTTTTTGCTATACTCATCTGGCTTTTATATTTTACAAATACATTTAAGGAATTATGTAATAAGAAATAAACACATTTTTTATAAATCTGAACATGCCTCATGCCAAAGAACATTTTTTTCTGTTTAGACCTATTTTTTACAGTCTATGGTTTAGACCAGTGGTTCCCAAAGTAGGGGTCGCGACCCCCCGGGGGGGGGCGTGAGACAGCGAGGAGGGGTCGCAAGATGAATTCCAGAAAAAAAAAAAAAATATATCTATATATATATGATTAGAAATAGCATATTGTATCCCTAATTGTAACCATCCCATCGCCGAGAAGCGGAGTGGCCGTTACACCTCGGGTGTGCATTATTTTTCCAATAATTCAACGGTCTGAAGTCAATTATTCCGCTTATACTACAGTTATCTCACCTGGAAACATTGTTCAGATCGGGGCCGGATATAGGCATGGGCAAGGAGGGGCAATGCCCCCCCAAATGCCGTGACTGCCCCGGGCCCCAAACGTGATGGCATGCAAAGTGGCAAAAAAAATATTTCAAGAAAAATGGTCAGTGAGCGCTCTCTGCTCTCTATCCCTCATTCAAAGTAGCTACTGATTGGTAGATGCATAGGGAGGGCGTGGCCGCTTTACCGGCTTGTGGTGAACCTGCTGAGCTTCACGTCTCAGTCAGTCACTGCAGAGCGGAGCACGCAGACACATAGTCGTCAGCTGAGTTCAGCCCCTGTTTTGAGTTTCCTGCGCCGTCAGTCAGTCACTGAAATTATTTGGTTAGTCTTTCTGTAAGCGTGTTCTCATTCCCTCCATATCTCTCTATCGCTTTCTCTTGTAATTTGCACCGAGTGACGAGTAGGGCGTGAAGTGCTTGAAAGCAGCTTTTGATGCGCTCGACCCGAGTTCGAATCCGCCTTTTGCCGAACTCTCTCTTCTCCCTTTTCCCAACACATATGTAAAGATGTAAAATGTATAACCTAACATTAAGGTCTCTAGCGTTATATTTTGCCAACAAACTAAAATTTAAACCATGATATGGCTTTGTGTCTTTATAAAACAGCACAAGACTTTAAAGGAGAACTCCGGTCAATTTTAACATGGAGCTAATTTTTTTGTATATTTGGAGTGCTGTCAGTACAGACAAAAACGACAAAAATCGGTGTTGCCTACACCGTGTTATCCTCTTTTTAAAATTCGCACCCTGTCGACTTCAATTCGCCTTATTCACCTGGCGGCCATTTTGAAAACTCGAACGCCGTTGAGGGGTACACAAACCCGGAAGTTTGACTCCGACGCAGCAGCACCAGCAATGGAAACCTCTGTGTGGACCATCAATCTTTCCATGTATAATTGTATTGATCAGACTCAATCTGACTCCTGTACATCCTCCTCCTAGCTAGGAAACCTGATGTGATGTATCCCCTAGGTTAGCTTGTGACTAGAAGCTAAATACCACACACCGATCACGCCCGCGCCTCTCTCTCTCTCCCTCCCTTACACACACACACACACACACACACACAGAGTTCGATCGCGCCCGCGCCTCCATTTTTATACCGTGTAACGTTATTGTCCGTGTAAATTCGTGCACCGAACCGTGACGCCCGTACCGTTTTGGTTCAATACGAATACATGTACCGTTTCACCCAACTCAGAATATGCTTATACTAGTGAATCTGTGGTGGTAGATTTTAATAACATTCATACTACTGATCTTTGGGGAAACGGTGAAACGTTTGTCCTCTGTTGGATTTGTTCCTGTGTGATGAGGTGCAGCGGTGAACACAGCAGTGAGGCGCCATTGCACTGAGAGAAATCGCGTTGTGAGAACTACCGGAAGTGGTAAGTGTACCCCTCAGGCTCGGTGGAACGTTCGAGGTGAATAAGGCGAATGGGGCAAGTTCTAAACCTGCTTTTAGCCTCTTAACAACCTTAATGTGTCATTACAAGTGCACAGCCATGTGAGTGGTGTTATTAAGAGTGACCACGGTCAATCTGACTGCAGAAGATGGGGAAAGATATTAATAAAAATGATGTTGATTCAGCCAGCTCACATACCTGTATTTACTTCCTGTTTTCGTTCGAAGTCCACAGTAGTCGATTGTCGAGTTCGCACGCGCGATCAATCCGCGTTTCCACTGCCGGGCCAGGGCCGAGCCGTGCTAGTGCGTGCCAGGGCCAGTCGCGTTTCCACTGTCACTTCCGGGGCTTGATCGGGGCTTACTCGGGGCCAACGGCCAGGCGGGCCAGCTCGGGCTAGAGGCGTGCTCAAGGTAAAAGGCGGAGTTTATCTGTGTTATGGAACGTTATCTGAAGCAAGATGCACATTTCACTTTTTTATATCGCGCAAAATAACCGCGGGCAGAAGAAAGGGTACAACGTCAATTTGACGGCGTGTGAAGAAACGAGGACGTTATAAAATACATCGATGCTGAACTTTCTAAGCTAAGCATGCAGCGATCAACGCTTCAAGTTCAGAAAAAAATAAAAAAAGTTGCGGGCGCAGTATTGTTCAAGGCGATTAAAACGCACAACAGACAAAGCGGAGCTCAGAAAAGGAACTTTCCATGGTTCGACTTGATGGACGTGTGCTGGGTCACCGTCCCTCTGTTAGTGAC
The DNA here is from genome assembly GCA_030578255.1 of Tiaroga cobitis. Classification (NCBI taxonomy): domain Eukaryota; kingdom Metazoa; phylum Chordata; class Actinopteri; order Cypriniformes; family Leuciscidae; genus Tiaroga; species Tiaroga cobitis. Next base: position 32,939,987 of record CM060601.1, on the reverse strand, counting down.
AACTCGCGAGACAATCGGGACACCATTGCAGCCACGGCCGGTGAGTTAATATACATGCTATCTTCCTAACTTAAAAAATAAATAAATTCATAATATCCGCTGAAATGGGTTGGGTTGTATGTATGACGTTTGATCCAGAAAGGCGTGTTAGGGGCGAGGTTTAGGGCAGCGCTACGGGGCTACTGGCCCGGCAGTGGAAACGCGAGCCCGGAGCTAAGGCCCGAGGCCACTGGCTCGGCTCGGCTCGCTGTTTGCCCTGGCCCGGCCCTAGCCCGGCAGTGGAAACGCGGCTATTGGTAACTAATATAACTAATGATCGCGCGCGCGAACTCGACACTCGACACTCGACTACTGTGGACTTCGAACGAAAACAGGAAGTAAATACAGGCATATGAGCTGGCTGAATTAACATCATTTTTATTAATATCTTTCACATCTACTGCAGTCAGATTGACCGTCGAATTTTAAAAAGAGGATAACACGGTGTAGGCAACACCGATTTTTGACGTTTTTGTCTGTACTGACAGCACTCCAAATGTACAAAAAAATTAGCTCAATGTTAAAATTGACCGGAGTTCTCCTTTAAGAATAGGCATCCTGTCTGTGCTGCGTGATTACTTTGCTCACGCGATCAGCATGGTTATCTGGTGTTTTCTCCTAAATAAAAGCTCAAGGGTTTATTTCTTGCCAGTGAAGAAATTAGGACAAAAATATTTTAATTGTCCTATATTATAGTGTAATGTGTAGGCTAAAATATACTTTTGAAATATTCATTTTCATTTATATAGTACATTTATAGGCTAAATGGATTTTACGTCATAGGAATAATTATGTAAATCATTATTACATTATTATAATAATTGTTTGGCATCCTAAAACATCATTGATAATGTAATGCAGACTGAGACTCTCATAACTAAAAAGATGCCCTCTTTATTGTCCTGGTACAAATCAATGCTTTTTCTTTGTTCAACGAGCAGTTCATGGGTTGAAGCTCTTAATTTTGATCTCTCAAAGAGCACGAGATTGATGCATTTAACCTTAAAATGTAAAAAAAAAATCTTGCGGGGGAGCATGCCCCCGAACCCCCCTAGAGGCACAGAGGTCCACTCAACATAGTTTTACAAATTCCTATGGGAAAGAACGACCATTTATGAACTTTACTCCAGCATAGTACAACAAAGTTACTTTTAAATCAGTAAAACTGTAAATGCCATATTAAAATGTCCCTGGACAAAATATACATTTGGCCTGCGCTAAGAGGGGACCTACAAGACATTGTGCCCAGGGGCCTCTGAACTCTGTGCCGACGAGGGCCAGTGGTCTACGAAATTTCCCGGTAGATTTTTTGGTCCCACTCCGCCCCTGGATTTCGTTTTCACAAAACAAGGATTTACTAATTGGAAAACTGCATTGGAAAAGCAGATGACTGATGCTATAATGACTGATATAAGCCATGCTGTGTACAGAGCTAAAGAAATGAATTTTTAAAAAATAAAATAAAATAAAAAAGATTGATTATATATCGATTGATATATCCTATATATCACAATATAAATCAAATCACTATATTTGTCAAATTTAAATGTTCCGTTAAATGACTTGCCCCCCCTGATATTCTACCTGCACCCCCTAGTGGGGCTGGCTGAATCCGGCCCTGGTTCAGATGATGCATTTCAAGACGTTTGTCAAGTTTTTGTCATTAAAACGCTCTTGTATGTAGGACTAATTTCTTACGCATTAATCCCATGCATCCGTTGCTAATTCCAAAACATAATTTTAGAGTTAGTAACGGAGGTTTGAGCCACTGATAGCAGACTAATGCTGGGGACTTAATTCGGATAAATTAATTAATTCGTTCATTCTTTTCTATTATTGACAGTAGTTAACCTAATAAATGAAACACACAAAGCCCTTTTAACAATTAGCCCTATCAATAATTATTTATTTGTTATATTATCTGGAATAATTACGAAAACCCGTGCAGCAGGGCTATCAATGTATTTATATATTCAGTTTAATTTTCTATTATTATAGATAGGACTACATGCTTTATTTATTCAAATTAAACTGCATGTATCCATTGATTGTGAAGTTAGACATTGAAAATTGCAGATCAAGCGCATGGGGCTGCATGTTTTTTCTTGTTATGAATTGTGTCCTATTTTCCGTTATTACAGTTAACTACGCGCGGTGATATGGAACTGTAATGCTGTCAAACCTGCCGGGAACTTACAGTCACACGCAATGTTTGTATACTTTAACCACCTCCGAGGATAGTAGAGGTCGCGAGTCACTCGCACCTTTATTTTGGGGGTCGTGGGCTGAAAAGTTTGGGAACCCCTGGTTTAGACTGACCGTTTGAACACCATTTAAATAGCGTTGCCTTGATAGAACTGTCTGGCGAGTTTCCTCCATCAACCATATTTGGAGAGAAAAATCACCTATTCACAATAAAACTTGTGACATGTGTCAGTGGATAGTGGCATGTGCAAATGACACTGTCGCAGTACATGTCCCTGTATGTTATGACACTCCAGTTGCGCAGCCTGTCTACTGGAGCATTATGTAGATGTAACATTATGACATCTACAGAAGGAATGCATGTTCAGATTTATTGTATTTGTATTTGTAAAATATAAAAGCCAGATGAGTATAGGCAAAAACAAAGTAATCAGAGTCTGTCTGATATCAATATAAATAATTAGTAAATAATTTATTTATATTTTATAAATTAGTAAATACTTTTTAATATATATAAATTAATTAGTAAATAATTTATTTATATTTTATAAATTTAGTAAATAATGTAGCCTACTTGAATAAATTATAGCTCAGTAATATTGTTATTATAATATTATATAAATTATCCACTAATTTTTATATCGACATCAGACTCTGATTACTCGGTTTTTTTTTATTTAATTTTTGCTACCGTCTTACTGTAGCCTACTTGCTACTCAAACAAATTTAAACCGTCGCGATATGTCACAAACTGACATGTTTGAGGAAAAAAATACTGACTTTAAAACGTTTAATTGACATTTGTTTATTTAAAAAACATCACTAAAAAATAGGCTATTTTATGTAGGCGGTTGTATAGCTGCTCAGCTCATCTGTCAGTCACTACAAAAAAAAAAAAAAAATCTGTCAGTCACTACTGAGGTGTCGTGCACAAGACGGCAACCTGTTCCGCGACAGTGTCAGTGTTCCGCGATAATGTCAGTGACACATGTCACTATCCACTGGCACATGCCAATGGAGACCGGATGTGCCACCGGATGTGCCAATACGCATAGTGACATGTGCCATTGGCATCTGCGCGTCAGATGCCCATGTCACTTAATGTTATTACTGCTACTGGGATGCAGTCCGTCGATCCGTTCCAGGTGCGGTGCGTATACAGCAGTGCAGAGATCGTTTCCGCACCGAGTCTATTTCTGCTGTGCTGCAAACGCTGAATTAAAGTGACAGCGCACGGTTCGTGGTCAAAATGAACACAGATTGACCTGAAAATGTAGTAATTTCACCATAAATGCATTTAATTAAAAAAAATGTAATCTCACCATAAATGTATTTTATTAAATACCGGTTTTAAGCAAGGAAAACAATTTACCTCAACAAGGACATAATGAACTACTCGTCTCATTCGTGGAGGTGGAAAAACAAGTTCGTGACATGCAAGATTTATTGTATTAAAATTTAAATGCAAAAGAAAAGGCATGAGAGTCGACTGTTTTAGTCAATTTTAAGTTTTAATAAAAAAATTTTGCGATTTTAAGATAAGTACATGGTTAAATATTTGACCACTTGCTTGAGCAACTTAATATATATAAGTAATGCATGGAATTATAGGCCTTTGTTGTTTAAATTGTGTTTAAACGTACGTCCATTCAAGTTTGTATATGTGTAGAGAATCGCAATGCTGACAAAACCTTCTTTTTTTTTTTAAATAAAAGTTGCTGCATAACTTCTAGGTTTGAAATAAAAATAGCGAGTATGTGTTTGTGGTACAGCCGCGGATCAGTTACGCACTGCAAACGCAGCATATGTGAAAGCACTATAGCGCGTGCTGCTCCTGTACCGCATACGCACCGCAACACGCACCGCATACGCACTGCACACGGAGTATGTGTGAAACGGGCATTAATCTGTCAAACATAAACCTCTTACACTCAAAGGCATATGACTACAAAAAAAATGTTTCCCTGGAGAGAGTGGAAAAAATTAGCCCATCCAGCAAGGGAGGGGATGGAGAGAAAATGAGGAAAATCTAGAAAGGGGGGATGGAAGAAAGAAAGCATTGAGTGGCATACTGGAAGTTTAATGTGCTTGCTAAAAATCCAGACTCTACACCATTCATATACTTGACTGACAGCCTTACTCTATTAACTAGGGATGTCCCGATCAGGTTTTTTTGCCCTCGAGTCCGAGTCATTTGATTTTGAGTATCTACCGATACCGAGTCCCGATCCGATACTTATATAATACATCAAAAAAGAATAAAGAAGAGAGAAAAAACAGATCCAGGATGTTCCTTATTTTTTATTTAATTAACCTTATTTTAACATTCAACAACTCTGTTAACAAACAGAGCATTTCTGTGAGGTAGCTTGAACAATAATAAATAACATAAAATCTTCACTTTTGGACTTTAGTGCAACAGAAAATATAGAAAAAGTGTAATATAAAAACAAATAGCACCTCAACTTAAAATACCCGGCAGGCATGTAAACAAAAAATAAAAATGTTTTAAAAGTGTATAAAAAAATTATGAGAATATATATATATGTACATTACATTAGGGGTGTAACGGTTCACAAAATTTGCGGTTCGGTTCGATTCGATACAGCAAAAAGAAAGAAATGCCAGAGAAATTTCCTATTTGTTAAAAGAAAAAATATTTTTAAATAAGTTTGAGTTTTCCTACATCTTGAAACTTTCAGGTTTATAAATGGGGGTGGTAATCTTTGAAGGATGAACAAATAATGTTTTGGTAATCACATTAAAAATAACATTTAAATATATATTTATATAATATTTGAGTTTTGAAGTGCAACATTAAATCCATGTTCATTCACGGCACAATGTTTCTACTGGTTTCCACGTCAGCGCTGTTTGATCTGTGGCGAATTCAAATGTTTTCTTCACTGGATCTCTTAGCACAGTGGGGCGCTGCACAGATGTTGCTGGTCCGAACTGATAAATGGTCCGTTAAGCAAATTATAATGAGTAGCGCAGTTTCGTTCCGCTTTCATTACGTTTGCCATTTGATGTGATCGCACCAGCGCGGATTTTGTCTGCAGGAAAAATGGTCCTAGGAATCGTTCGGTTTGTATGCGTAGCTACCGAACCGGAAGCCTCGTACCGAAACGGTTCAATAATTACAAATACATGTACCGTTACACCCCTAATTTACATATATCCGAGTCCTGATCGGGAGGTAACGTCCGATTCCGATCGAGTCTGAAACCACGTGATCGGGCCCGATTTCCGATCGGATCGGGACATCCCTACTATGCCACTCAATCTTGTCTACAAATCATGATTTGAGAATACAGTAAACATGTCATTATGACAAGGTTTTACGTCATCAATATTAATGTGAAAAGTGTGCTAGTCTCAACAGACAGTGTGTGTGTGTGTGTATCTTTTCAGTAGCCTGGTTCCCTTAGCGGTCTATTAATCTGTCAAGAGAGGTCACCTTCATCACACCCAGATCGGTTGCTGCTTAATTAACACACTCTGGTATGTGACATACGTGTCTTAATGTGTGCATGGCACTACTTTTAACTCTTATGATGTTAAAACTGGCAAACCACTAGTTTCTATTTTAAACAAATGGAGTGATGTGCTCAGATTGCACAAATGTGTGCGATGAAGGTAGAAGGATGAGGAACAGACATGATATCCTCACTAATAGGCAACACTTCATCTTCAAGAACGAACAAAAATGAAGGCCAAAGCAGCTAATGAAACACTTACTCAGTAAAGTCATGGCCACAATATCTATGTATCTATATGGCATGTGTGGGGGCATATGAAGTAGATGTGAAGTGTGTCAGTAGCTGTTTTAATCCACCTCCAACAAAAAACTCATTTTGGATAACTGTGATTGGATAACTGGACTAACCAGCAGACCAATCGCATCGCACAGCATCTCAAATGTTGGTTTAAGCCAAATGCCTAAGCCAAAGTCTGATATCAAAATAATTAAGTTTAATACACAGCCAGAAGCATCTCACATGATTGCATTCCCAAACACCAGGAATCCGAAAGCAAGAAAACATTCCAGCGTTTATTGAGTTTTGTCTGTGTGCTCTGAGATGCAAGTCATTTATGATGTAGGAAAAAAAGCCATGCATTTTTATTACAGATATTTCACGGCAATTTCCCAAGAAGTGGCAATTTTGTTCTCTAGAACACAAGATGGAAACGGTTCAAATGTTTTATGCAATTTTCCAATTTTGCGCATAAGTTACATTTGCAACTTTGAAAGTAAACACAGCTATTTTTCCCCATGTTAAATACTTTCTTCAATCCCAGTTTAATATGCAAAAATAGGCATAAGTTAAGTTTAACCGATTTCCCCCAAAAATGTAAACAAAAAGTGTCCCATTTCACATACTTCTGTACTATTTTACTCTTTTTGTAGTAAACTTAGCGTGAGTATTGTGTTCACACTGAAAAACAAACTTCTGTGGAGATGACACCTAACAAATGTGAGAAAGCTGAAAGTGAAAGCTTTAACTCCGCTTTATAATTGTCAAATTTATGTTCCAATACTGTAGAACAACACTAATATGTAAAAAGTCATTTTTGGGCACTTTTATTAAACTAGGACTCATTTAGCCAACATATTTACAGCAAAACAACCGAAAGATGCAGGATTGTATTGTTTGTTTGAGCAGCCAGACACGGCAACACTGGCCTAACACTGGAGTGTTCAGGAAATGTTAATGCAAAGTTGTACATGAAATCCTTTGCTCTTCTATTATTCTGCACACTACGTCCACCATATATTTTTGATTCTCTCTCTCACACACATCGTAGAGTGAAATAAGGTAAACATATTTGGTTTTCATGTGGGATGCTGGAAGCACTTTCACGGATCTCACATCTCCATATAGATTGAATACATTAATTATCTAAATCTTCGCCCTCTATTGCGTTTGACTTTCCCCAAGTTTTATCTATTGGACACATTCTGTTTTTCTTTCTGTGTGGTATTAGTCTCAGCTCATACAGGCTGTGTCTGTTGTGGGGATCTCACTCTGTGTGCGGGTGTTTGTGTAGAAGTAATTGGACAGAATTACAGTGTGTGTAGTAGTGCCGGCCCTGTATAAGAGTCTCGCTCTGTTCTCTATCTTGCATCAGACAGCTGCTCTGCTCACCTTTTCTTTTTCTTTTCTTTTTTAACTCCAAATTGTTCTCGCTCAATATGGGGATGGAAGCATGCACATATATTTCAGATGATTTCACTATAATACAGATCAAATGGAAAACAGGTTGAACCTTATAAATAGATACTTAAAATTGTTTTTTATTCCCTATTACAATGTATAAGTGAAACGACTTCTCAAAAAAGAAAAGATGTAGGGACTTGATTTTGTCTATTGCGAATTGATTGGATCGTTGGCGAAGTCATGGATTGTCATGTAAAAGTGGTGAAGCGAAAGTTTGTAAGAGGACACCCACGTTTCGGAGAACACTGGGAAACCTGTTAGTCCAGATGGTGCGGTTGCATATTTCTAAAATCACACTTGTGAATATATCCAGTGTTTCCTCTAGAATTTTTTCCAGCGTGGTGGCAGGCCCATTTCGCCAGGGGGAGGGGGCGTGGCCCATGAGTGATATTCCCATTGACCACACCCCCTTACCCCAGGTGTTTAAACCTCCCCTAAGCATTATAACATGAAAGGCTCCACCAAGAGCGGCAAAGCGATTATGCGCATCCCGTGCGCAGAATGATGCACTTGAAGCAACGTGAAGTCACAGCGCGCCGCTCTTCGCATTGAAAAGTTCAAAGCACAAAGCGAAGAGATTAGATCCATCTATGCTTAATGTATTATATGAGCCTTTTCTTTTAACAGTTTTAAATTTCAGTTTCAGTGCGCATGAAGAACAATTCATAGCGTTCTCTACTCAAGTGCTGTAACGTTCATCTAACAGACACCCGGGAGAAAGGAATAACTATGATTTAGAAAGCGCTATAAACTCCAGTAAGGTAAAGTCATTTTATGCAAACTATAGACCTTTATCTACAAATAAAGTATAATAATGGGAACATTGATCTTGAAGAGAGTGTCATCGTGTTACTGTCGTAACCGGACGCGACGCGCTGTTTGAATGCTGAATGGAGAATGACTGAGGAGAGATGAGTTTCCATTATCTTTAACTTAAAGCTGCAGTAGGGAGTCTTGAGAAAACGTTGACTTAGCCTGAAAATTTGAACAAGCACAACTTCCAGGTCCCACCCCCTTGCTCTCTGCTGCGCTACAGCCCTCCCTCCACAGCTCGTCCTCCACAGCGGAGCCTGCCGTGAACGCGCAGGCTAGTAAACAGGGCCACCGATGACGGCGGATAAAAAGTTATATGGCACATTCACTAATAGGGACTAAACGTCAATAATATGCTTTACATTGACTATGGCCTGCCCATACTTTGACTACAAACTTGGTCCTCAAATCATTATGTATTTTCCAATAGCCTACATGTAACTTTATAACGTTGCACTCTTTCTATAAGTTATACATAGCTAGTAAGATAACGTTAATATAACGGTAACTAACGTTACAGCATGTAAGTAATTATTCTAGCGATATATAATGCTAGATAAGGTGTGCTAGTACATTATTTCAGCAACATGACAAGCCAGTGAATTAGCAGGTTTCAATTGTTGCTTAGCAGAGTGCGTGACATTTTATCTACATGTTATGCGGCTAGAGTTTTGACACCGAGTCAATGGGCTTTGTGTAATTCTTTCTTTTTCGGTTGTTTATCGTCATCAGTCTTTTTCCTTTTACCTCTTTTTTTTATGATCAGGTGTCACTCGAGAATTGGCAGTTTAGGTTGTTTCTCCGTCATAAGCACAGCTGCAGCACGCCAGCAATCTTGAGTTTGAACGACGGCTCGCGCTCCGGCGCTCGCGCTGTGCAAGAGAGGGGTGTGATCAGCGCGTACACGAGCGTGACTGACACTGCTAAGACATGCCTCCTGACTCTCATTGGTTGTTTCTGACCGGGAGCGTGTATTTCTTGCAAATGGCAATAGGACCACTGGGAGGAGCCAGAGAAGCTTGATTTTTACACAGATTATCTGTCTCATATTCTACTGTCAGGACATTATGACAGTTTTAGCAAATACATGCTTTCAAAAGTTACCTACTGGAGCTTTAACGACTCAAATATTCATTTTTACCTCACATTATTGAATGACTTTAGAAGTCTTGGAATATAGTGCGAAAACTTTATGGTGCTTTACAATGTTTTTTATCCCTTTAGCTTAACAATAACACAATAGTATGCACAATATCGGACCTCACTGAGAAGCTTCAGCCATGGCGGGATGATTTTAGGTGTGGCGGCCCGCTACGGCAGAATGAATGTAGCGGAAACACTGATATCTGTATGCATGGAATTACAGTTCATTGTCAGAGTTCAAGGCATCATGCTGCTGTTTGTCCCTAATGTAGGCCTACAGTAAATATAATCCGCCAGGCTCCAGAATTCCCCCTCTGCGCATTGCAGTCCTCATAATACAGTTAAGAAATGCGAAATCCTCTGTTTGAAGTTAATAAAAATACAATGTATGTTTGCAATCCATTTTACATCCGGTCCGGAATATTGCCCATTAATGTTAAACTAGATATACAAGAAAATGATTTGGATAATAAAAAATGGTCACTATATGAAAGGTGATTGGAGGGAAGAAAAATATTGAAAAATAAAACAGCTTGGAGATGTCAGCCGAAAAGAAAAGTCGTTTTATATTTTGAGAACCAGGCTATTGTTATTAAGATATATTTTGTTATATTTAATATATTTTTCTTTTAAGATCAGGCACATACATTAAGAAAGTAAATTGTCCTAATTTGATTTCATGTTGACATTAAACCCATTTTAATGTGACAGACAAAAGTAAGATTTTTTAATAGGCCTATAGCTATATTTTTTTTAAAGAAATCTCTAATGCTCACCAAGGCTGCATTAATTTAATCAAAAAATTTAGTAAAACAGTCATATTGTGAACTATTACTTAGTTTAAAAAAAATCTATTTCAGTATATTTTAAAATACAATTTATTCCTGTTCTTTAAAGGAGAACTCCGGCGCAAAATGAACCTTTGGTCTAATAAAACATTGGTAGCTAGTCAACCGTTCTCTGAGATTTGTTTTCATGATAATCGAATGTAAAGAGTTTTATCTCTAAAAAATGTTTAGCGTATAACGCTAGTAATGGGGGCATTTAATAAGGAAAAATAAATCGCTAGTTAATACCGCTAACAAGGCTCAAAATAGCCCCACACGAACACAGTAACATAATGAGGGTCCCTACATGCAAAACGAAGCATTGAGAACTTTGTAAGTGTACAGACCGTTTAATAAGAAGATATTTTATAAAGACAGTCCACTTCGTGTATACGGACAGGAGCCATCTTTGGAAAACAGTCTCGACTAGTCAAACCACCAGTCAAAGGTTCATTTTGCGCCGGAGTTCTCCTTTAAAGTCAAAATTTGGGACACAAACATGAACAAGAACACATTTGTCATGTTAAAACTTGACAAACCGGTCTTTTTAACAAATACAAATGTGCATTCCCCATTTTTGTGAGCAAGATCTAGAATTGCATGTAAATGGTCTGCAGGTGAGTTTAATCAGCTACCGATCGGTGGATGCAAGAACAAAAATGTCATTGTGAGTGTTACATAACACCAAGCATAACCATTTCTTTTTTTACACGTACTGTATGTCACAGGGTTATTGGGTTAAAATAACATGCATCAAGGAATCGTTTGTGTGCAGAGCGAGTTAGTGCGGGAGAGAAACATGGAGAGCGAGAGATCAGTGACTTCAAGGTCAGATGAGTGCAGAGAGCCATGTGACATTCGTTTTAGTGTAGCATTGATTTCTCACCCCTCTCTTCCCTTAGGCTAAGAAACAAGAGACCCTATGCCTCTATCTTTCCCTCGCCTATAACACACACACACACACAATAGCTAGTCAAGGTTAGTGTGGAAAAGCCAATTCCTCTCTGAAACAGGGCTTACTGTGTGACTGCAGGCTTGCTATCAAATGTGTGTGTGTGATATTAGGGCTCAAATCTGCTGAACTGCTAAATGCACGGTTTTGGGCAAGAAATTTGGGCACAGACACACACTTGTGTTGTGTATATTGGCATGTCGACCTAAAGGTGAAGCTGAGCTTGCCTCTGTCAGCCTTTGCAATAAGAGTGGTGTCCATTTCTGCCTTACGCACACTTCACAAAAGCTTCATTAATCCAAGACCAACAGAGAACGGCCTGTGCGCTTGCTCGCTACCATAAAAGCACGCAACAGACCTTTTGTTGCTGTGCGTTCAAAAGCGATACAACAATACAAAATGAGTATGACATGCAAAACATATAGAACGCAAACAATACTTTCGGGGTGTTGAGCTCTAAAGCTTTTTAAAAAACAATTGTGTTTGTATTTGTGTTTGCCGGAGGCACTATGAGGGAAAAACAACTCAAAACAAAGCCGATGATAGATTTGAACACTACTAATGGTGTTTGCTTGTAAAAGAGCCGTGCGTATAACAGAGACGACAGATGTTGGCAGACGGGGTGATGGCGCACCATCATCACTACTTTCTTCTCTCCTGCAGTTTGGTTGATAAATAATTCAGAGGCGATGCATGTTGTTGATTAAGACCTTTACTAACATGTGCCTTCCGGCTGTGCACAATGTGTTGATTTGGTTCACTGTACAGGTTGTGGATGTACAGTAGCGACTGATGACACACAAGCAAGCTTTAAACAAGAAAAACACAAGAGACAAACTACTGGAAACCATAGTTAATGTCAAGAACAAAGCACCCAGTGAGTGTTTGTAAAAGAGGAAAGAAAAAAAATGTGCAATACAGTGGCTTGTGTGTGTGGGTGTGCTTTAAAAGGAAAGATTAAAAATGATTAAGTCTGTGGTTGTGTCTTGTGGATGCACAATATATGTAAAACAATTAAAAAAATTAAAATCCACGTTCACAATAAGCCTTATTTAAATTATATATTATGTATGGGTCTGAACTTCCTTCCTTTCGGTATGAGTTTCTTTCTTCTGTTGAACACAAAAGAAGATATTTTGAAGAATGTTGGTAATCAAACAGTTGACGGATTGACATCCATAGGAAAAAAATATCATGGATGCCAATGGGTGCTGTGCTGTCAACTGATTGATTACCAACATTCTTTAAAATATCTTATTTTGTGTTCAACAGAAGAAAGAAACTCTACCCAACAGCTTGCAAATATGGCCTGGATACTGAGTTTAGACATGCAAATACACAAGTTCTTTGGTACATAAAGAAAACAAACAAAGCAAGAGAATGAAAATCTCATAATAAACCAAATGTCTGTCTGTCTGTCTGTCTCACACATCGAGGCCTACAGATATTCACCATGTTCTGTTGTTTTTTAAGGGTGGATGGAGAGACTGTGCAGGAACTGTTGTCATACTGAATGGTTTGGTAAATATTGTCACTGAGATAATAGTCTACACTGCTCATTTTGTGGTGGCAGTTAATGGTTTCGAGAAATAGATACAGATGCTTTAGAAAAATTGAAACAGCGAACTTAAAGCTATAAGGTTTGACTGTTAAAAGAGACTGATCCAGGTGGGAGGATCAAATATTTTATCATCAGCCTCTGAAGAACTCGCTAGTCATAGCGGTAACTATGGAAACCACGATTAAGACGCTCCTGAGACGTTGGTAAAAGTGAATCCTGCGCAGTTTATTTTTATCGTGTCAGGCGAATAATAAACATTGTCGTCAAGACTAGTTAGTTTGTATTTCTCTTTCCGTCTTAAAAAACTTGAAAAACAAGACCGTACAGTAGGCCAACACTTTCTGTTTCCTGAGCCTACATAATAAAATTACATACATGTTACAGTGTGGAGGAGCAGGAACGGGAGCGGGTCTTTCTACGGTTTATGTGTTTACAAAACTTTATGGCAGCGCATTCTATGAAACAATGTCGAAAAGTACAGCGGCTGCTTCCGCGTATCTGGAGAAGTGAAGTCGAATAAAAAAACTATTTATCTAGTTTCTTTTCCTCTACTGAGCTTGAATGTTTAAGAACACACGATATCAAACATTTATAGGACTTCCTGTCCAAAAAAGCCTCGATAATCTCTCGTTACCAAGTGTTTACAATTGTTTCCATTAAATCATAAATTGATTTCTTGAAAATGTATCGTTTGATGCTCGCGGCGACCGAGAGACAAACATCGAAAATGCGACGAAATCTATTGGTTGTTAGTGGACAACGTGGACGTTTCATGTTATACATGTCTGTCATTTCTACGCTCCCGATGGACGGATTTACAAACGCCTACAAAACGCGCAAAAAGTTAAAAGTTGTTAGCAGAAAACTTACCAACTTCAGTGTCTGAGAGGTTTCAATAATTCGTCTCTTATCCTCACTGCTGCTGTGTAAGTTGAGAGCAGAATGAGCAACGCGTTTGAGGAAGTATTTACCCGCTCACTGTGCCGTCTGGGGTTGACAATACTGGAAGAGTGACGTCGAGCAGGTAGAGAGAGAGAGAGAGAGAGAGAGAGAGAGAGAGAGAGAGAGAGAGAGAGAGAGAGAGATGGGTGGGAGTGTCTAAATGACTGTAAATAATACAATATTGCCAAAGTTTGGAATACATAGAATAATACACAATGATAGAAGAAAATATTATACATTAACTTAAATTTAAATAAACAGTGTAACAAATTAAAACATGTGTGAACATTTGATACCAATACACACACATTGAGGGTCACTGTCTGTCTGTCTATCTATCTATCTATCTATCTATCTATCTATCTATCTATCTATCTATCTATCTATCTATCTATCTATCTATCTGTCTGTCTATCTATCTATCTATCTATCTATCTATCTATCAATCTATCTATCTGTATGTATATATATATATATATATATATATATATATATATATATATATATATATATATATATATATATACTATATGTCTGTCTGTATGTATATATACTATATGTTTGTATGTGTGTGTGTGTGTGTGTCTGTCTGTCTGTCTCTGTTCACAAAGTAAATTCACTAGTAGACCTGTTGTGTAATGTCTCAGGCTTTGACTTGTCATAATGTCTTTGACAGTTTTAGATGATATGATGTCATATTTAAAGATCAACAATCAACAATCATCATTTTCTGTTGAAAAAAAAGTTCATGTGTGTTTCTCATTTAACCACCTTTGGACTGGTTTATGAGTTACCATTGTTGGTGGTTAACCAGGTGCTTTCCTTTCCTGAAGGCAGGAGACTCCAGATGGAAACCTTAGCTTTGGAACTCCATTCAGGCCCGCCCCCACACAAGGAATGAGTATGGACAAAACACACACACACACAGTAGCATCAGTCACATGACACTGACTCACAGACTGCCCCACCCCTTCAATCTAGGTCTGTCAGTGGTGTATAAAGCTCGGAGTTTCAGTGTTTCTATATTTAGTATAATTTCCAACAAATGACCGTTTACCCTAATCTGACATTTGTGAACAACTAATTTACCATGGACTGCAATCCAACAGATACCCTTATTAAGTTCTGAAGAACAGTGAAGACTTATCGCCGGGGTTTATGAAAGATGGTTTCACTTCTCTTTTATTTTATAGAACTGCATATTTTTCCTCTCCTCTTCCTTTCTCTTATCGCACATATTCTAATATAATTTACCAGTGTTGCCTCACTTCTCTTTCGCTATTACTTTCCTCTTCTTCCTTTTGTTTTAGTTAGAGCCTCTATGTTTTAAGTCAAGCCTGTAATGAGTTTTTAAATGAGGATGGTAGTTATTTTTGCTAGGTCTAGGTCTTGCTAAATTATGTCCTCGCTGAAAATGTTTTGGGGGGCGACTTTGGGTGCTCGAGACCCTGCCCTTTTTCAAAACTAATCGAAAGTGCCCCTCTCAAACAAAAATCAATGATAATATTGTTGTAGATAAAACAAAAATGCATTTGATTATAATTAACATGACAATGCACAAAACTAAAGTAGCCTAAATTCACGTTTATTTTTACGTTTCTGTCAGTCTGAGGTGCCGTTGCCATGACTCGTTGCTATGGGTTGCTAAAACTTGCGTGTCTTGCTTCGGACTTGACTGAGGGGCCAGTCTCCGTTTTCGAGGCAGTGGCGCCTCCAGAAATTTTTCATAGGGGTGGCCAGATGGGGCCACTTAAAATTTTGGGGTGGCACACCAAAACTATAAACCATAATTTCAGAATTGTATTCTACTGTTGTAGTAAACCGGCCTGTAGAAAATTATCAGAAAGACTTAAGGAAACTCCTGGTTTATTGTGTTATATTTAATGTTACTAATGATATTAGTAGGGCCCTACTAATGTATATATTATATTATATATAATGATATATATTATATAGATATGATATATATAAGGACCCTCGCCCCGCGGCAAATTTCCAGATACTTACATAATTGTGATGAATTAAATCCTTTTTAAGTTATTATTTTGCAGTGTAAGATTACAGTTAAGACCTTTAAATATTTCATAATTATGAATTTTGAATAAACTGTGTGAGTGTATAAATCAGCAGCAAAAAGCAATTCTTGAAAAAAATCTGCACAGTAATTTTATAAAATCTAAATATGTTAATAAAACAAATTACTATTAGTTCTCTTATAAAATTCAATCAGGCAATCATACATTTCACAATTTTATATTTATATATGAATGTCAAGAATTCAGAAGTGCATATATAGCCTACACTACAAAGAAATAATATGCAATTAAATTATGCTTATTTTAAATGTATTGAGCAGGCTAGGTATAACAAAATATATTGGCTTTTAATAATATTTCAGTGCGCAAACCCATGATAACATGAAAAACAGAGCGCGCACAGCGTGTATGCGCATCGCGGGATTCGCGGGTGCAGAATGATGTGCTCAAAGCAACATGGAGTCACAGTGTGCTGCGCTGCATAAGTGTGCATTTAAAAGTTCACGTCACAAAGCGAAGAAATGTCGAGCGCACAAATCCTAGTGCGATTTGTTCCTTTGTTCCACAGTTTTGAATTCCAGTTATTGTGCATTTGATGCCGATTCATAGTCCTTGTGATGTGTGTGAGCAAGCACACGGTAGTGAGTCGTTTAAAAACAGCAACAAACTCCAACAAAATAAAGTAATTTTATGCAAATCTACAGCCTTTTATCTACAGATAATGCATTATAATGTGAATGTATCATATTGGAGAGAGTTTTACCGTGCATCCAAGAGGCGCGCGCGCTGTTTGAATATGAATGGAGAATGATTGACAGCCGCAGAGGAGGGAAAGCGAGTTTCCGTATACTTTAATGATGTAAATAGACTTCTGTCCCTCACATTAAGCTATGGAATTACTTCAGATGACTTTGTCACCCAAACTGAAGTGAGAAAATCGGGAGGCGCCGAAAAGCGCGCTGTTTGCATCCCTGCTTGTCAAAACGTGGCAAAGACACATCAAAAAGCTGCTGAAACAGTATACTGTAACCGTTTGGCACTTAAAAAGCACGTCACGACACATAATTCCCCGTCTTCTTTTACTAAAGAATATTTTTGACTTATTTATAAAACGCATAACTGATGCTACTAAAATTTGTACTGGCCATTGGGGTGGCCAGTGGGGTGGCCAGGAGTCGGCCAGGGGTGGCCACGGCCACCCCTGGCCACCCCCTGGTGGCGCCATTGTTTCGAGGGTCTAAACTTTGGTCTAAACTCCGGAGTAGCCTAGTGTGTGTGGACGGCAGGCGTAACCGTAGCTAAAGTTATGCGTTTAAAATGAAAATGCACTTGTAAACGTAGGTATTCCACAGCCTGCTCGGGAACCGATGCTCTCGAGCCAAATATGAAGAACAGCATTTAATTAAAATAGAAATTCGTTTAAGTCTTAACTACCACTTTTTATCAATTTTACACATCCTTGCTGAATAAAAGTATTAATTTCTTTTAAAAAAAGAAAGCCAATGACTGACCCCAAACTTTTGACTTGGATATTGATACAAAATATTTCTATTTTAAATAAACGATGTTCTTTTTGTAACTTTTTAAACTCAGAATCCTTAATAAAGTATCAAAGGTTATAATTATATTAAAATAGAAAACCATTATTTTAAATTGTAGTAATATTTCTCAATCTGTATTTTTGATCAAATAAATGCAGCCAAATAAAATGCAGCCCCCCCCCCCCCCCCCCCCCCCCGCACACACACACACACTTTTTATACAATGTAAATTCGTCCCCTGCACTTTTTCATAGGGCAAGTGTGTCTACGACAAGCTGAGGTTTTCGCGGGTGTGTATACCCTACATCGAGATTTAAAATCCAAAGAGTCAAGGATAGTCTATCTACATACGTGACTTTCACGTTTCCATGGTAATCAGTCACTCGTGCATTAGCCTACGACACGCCCATGCGCGCACCCGCGCCGAATCCATCAGTTTCATAGAGTTCAAAATGGCAAAAAACTCTTCACTCCTTTTTCACGAAAAAGTCAAGCACTGTAAGGCCCCGTTCACACTGCAGGCAAAAGTGGCCCAAATCTGATTTTTTTGGGGTCAAGTGACCAGGTCAGACTTCTTCAGAGGTAGTGTGAACATTCAAATCTAGCCCAGATCTGATTTTTTTTCAATGCAGCCGCAGTGTGAACAATCAAGGCGGAATTGATGCGACTTTTACGTCAATCTACGTTGACATTTGTCACAATTATGCACCGGCGAAGCCCTAGACACAACAGACACAGACAGTTAGGGCTGGGACGATTACCGCAATACCGCGGTCACGTAACTCCAACGTAACTTATCAAAAGATGGAGCAAATCCCTTTCGCGAGTTGGGGAGCACAATGTTCCATGACACATAGCATTACATTCGTATTAGAGATGCGCGGATGGGCTATTATTATTTCATCCGCACCGGAACCGCAGCACAAAACTCATCATCTGTCCGCCATCCATCCGCACCAACGTTTTTTGATCAATTTTCGTTTTTTGAATTTTTTGATCAGTTTTAAGGTCTATGAGCGATGCAAGGCGCTGCTGCCGCGAGGCTAGAAAGCTCTTGGCTGTTCTAGGAAGGAGACTGCGCATGCAGCAAAGATATTTAAAGGCTAAAGTCCCTAGTATAGCCTATATTGGCTATGTTGTATCCTCAGAATATCAGCAGTGAACTCCGTCTCCGATGGGCGCACGAGTTTCGGTTCATTTATGAGACGAGCTCCAGTTCACGCGCAAGAGATCGCACCGTCGCTTCCACATCGTCCTGATTATATGTCTGCTATATTTGTATAATTCCAGGCAATTAGTTAATGAAACAGTGATTAAAATTAAGATACAATTTATACAAAACGAAATTTAATTTAATGAAAGGCTTTCTACAAAACAAAACTTAATAAAGTGGTCAAAATCATGTCTGACCCATCTTATGATCCTATCTTAGTCATGGTGTTCACTTTTCATATAATCGACATAGATTAAATAAAAAATAAAATTATATTATGTTAACATAAGTATGGAATATAATTTTTGTAATTAAGACATGTTGGAGAAGGTGTTCATCTTTCATTTCGTTCAACATCATAATGTATTCTCCTGAAAATGATGAATTCAATGCGAATGTATCTGAGAATATTCTTAAATAAGGAAATCTATTCAGTGATTGGTTCATGCCAAATTACAGCTTAATGAAAATTGGACTCTTTCAAATTGTGCTCGTTTGTTTTCGGATGTAGGTGAAAATATTTAACAAAGTCTGTCTAGAAAAAACGCCTTCTGGTGAGTGCGCGGAAGTCTGGGGGGGGGGGGGGGACTTTCATTCACAACCATTATGAAATAAATGCTAATATGCTTACTTCCTCCATAACCTCCCGAACTTTAGTGCAACCGCTTGCTGCGTCTGATGCCGTTATTGTTCTTTTGCGCATGCCGGTTAGTTTGAAACCTCAAACAGTTCACACTGCAATCAGATATAGGTCACATTTTAAAAGGTAATGTGAACAGCCAATCAAAAAATCGGATCTGAGCAAAAAATCAGAATTGAGCATTAGGACTTGCGGTGTGAACGTGGCCTAAGTTGTTATGTAGTATCCGAATTGTGTTGCACAATGATGAATAACTCCGCCCATTTCTCTTGTTGAATAATTAACAGGTTTGTTGTAAATTCACTACCCGAACAAACATGCAATATTTTCAATTTATTTTACTCGTAATGCATTTTATTTTCACAGATATGTTATCAAAGCCCTTCAAAGTAGAATACACATGCTAAATGTTAATGCTGAATTTGTATTTTCATGCATTAACAGCCACGATCTGCTTGAATCAGGCAGCGGTGTAACGTGTAGGCCTACATGATGTTTATCATAATTTGGTAACACTTTACAATTAGATAAAAAAAAGTTTGTAGACAAACTTTAAGTTCGCTTGAAAAAGCCTAACTAGAAAGTTTGAAGTAGTTTTAAAAGCTTGAAGTTTGAAGGTTTTCAATTGGAAAGTTTTAGTTTAGTAAGACAGACTTTGTTTAGGCTAGTAAGAAAATGTAATTTTGCCAAAAAAAGAACTTTAATTTTAAGTAAATGTTATTTTTAAATCAGCTTCAGTGTGATATTTAACCATATTATTATGGTTAACACTGATATTTTTAATAATTGTAATGCGATGATCAGATATTTAAATCAGAGAATATCATATGTTTGGGCAGTTGGATTATTTCTTTTTTTTAACAGTGGATTCGGGGGACTCAAAGTGCACCAGATTAATGAATTTATCTTTAAAATGTAAAATATTTTCTCACGGGGGACCCCCCAGAGGTACCGAGATCCACCTACAAAAATACTGTGCCACAGCAGACTATATGATGGTCTACGAAAAATACACATTTTATTAAATACATGATCACGATTTTACCACCTCCTCCTCATTTTAAGCCAGGAAAAAGCCTGCATGTGCAATATAAAGAACTGGACAACTTTCTTTCTGTTTTATTGCTTTAAAATAATAATAATAATAATAATAAATAGCATATTAAGCTAATTAAGCAAAAACCTCAACAAAAGTCTGAAGAAAAAAAACTGGTATTACACTTGACATTCTGTCCCCCTCACTTTTGAAATGGTGGCTACGCCCCTGACCGTATATATACTGTATATATATATATATATATATATATATATATATATATATATATATATATATATATACAGTATGTGTGTGTGTGTGTGTGTGTGTGTGTGTGTGTGTGTGTGTGTGTGTGTGTGTGTGTGTGTGTAAAAAAGAGCATATATGCCCTTGAGGAAGTCAAGTCAAGTCAAGTCAAATATATTTATATAGCCCTTTTCACAATACAGATTGTATCAAAGCTGCTTCACAGTATCAATCAAAACAACTTAACAATGTTTGTTTATTACTGGAAAAAAAGACATCCAAGTTTGGTAGAGCTGATCAATGGTATGATTGGTTAATTAATTTGAATATCCCCAACTGAGCAAGCCAAAGGCAACAGTGGCAAGGAACCGAAAAACTCCATCCAGTGACCTAAAGGTTTCCTAACACACCATCAGATGACCCAATGGAGAAAAAAAACCTTGGGAGAACCCAGGCTCAGTCGGGGGCCAGTTCTCCTCTGGCGTTTATGAACTAGAGGCCGAATTTACAGTAACTGTAAGATAAAAAATTTATATGAATGCCTGGCTAAATATATGCATCTTCAGTCTAATTTTAAACTGTGAGAGCGAGTCTGAGCAACGAACAATATCAGGAAGGCTATTCCAGAGCTTCGGAGCTAAATGTGAAAATGCTCTGCCTCCTTTGGTGGATCTGGATATCCTAGGAATGACCAGAAGCCTCGAATTTAGTGATCTTAAAGAGCGCGATGGATTGTAGGGCGATAGAAGATCCGTTAAATAAACTGGAGCTAAACCATTTAGAGCTTTATAAGTCAAAAGCAATACCTTGTAATTAATACGGAACTTTATAGGTAACCAATGAAGTGATGATAAAATCTGTGTTATATGATCATATTTTCTTGATCTAGTAAGAACTCTAGCGGCTGCATTTTGGACTAACTGTAGCTTGTTTATTGAAGATGCAGGACAACCAGCTAATAAAGCATTACAGTAATCTAGTCTTGAGGTCATGAATGCATGAACTAACTTTTCTGCATCAGAGACTGATAGCATATTACGTAGCTTAGCAATGTTTCTAAGGTGGAAAAAGGCTGTTTTTGTAACATATGAAATATGCTTTTCAAAAGACAGGTTCCCATCTAATGTAACACCCAGGTCTTTTACTGTAGCGGATAAAGTAACAGGGCATCCTACTATGTTAAAGTCGTGCTGTGAAAGGTTTTGTGGACGGTTTTTACAACCGATAAGTATTACCTCTGTCTTGTCTGGATTTAATAAAAGAAAATTACGCGTCATCCAATCTTTTATATCTTTAACACAATCTGTCAATTTGGATAATTTAGCGTATTCATCTGGCCGTGATGAAATATATATTTGAGTGTCATCAGCATAACAATGGAAACTAATTCCATGTTTCCTTAGAATATTACCAAGTGGCAGCATATATATTGAGAATAATAAAGGGCCTAACACAGATCCCTGCGGCACTCCATAGTTTGCCGAAGTTATGATCGATTTTTCTCCATTTAAGTAGACGAAATGGTAGCGGTCAGATAAGTATGACCTGAACCAGCTTAATGCTTGTCCTTGAACACCAGTGTAATTTTGTAGTCGATCTAAGAGTATTGTGTGATCTATAGTGTCGAACGCAGCACTAAGATCAAGTACTGAGATACAGCCTTGGTCCGAAGCTAAAAGTAAATCATTTGTGATTCTAACAAGCGCAGTTTCAGTGCTGTGATGTGGCCTGAATCCAGACTGAAACTTTTCATAGATGTCGTTTTCTTGCAAGAAAGAGCCGAGTTGACTGGACACAACTTTTTCTAATATTTTTGACATAAATGGAAGATTCGAAATGGGTCTGTAATTTGCTAGGTTATTTGGATCTAAATGTGGTTTCTTAATAAGAGGTTTTATAACAGCCAGCTTGAACGTTCTTGGAACATGACCTAAAGATAAAGATGAGTTAATAATATTGAGAAGAGGCTCTTCCACTATAGGTAACACTTCTTTCAGTAGTTCAGTTGGTATAGGATCTAATAAACACGTTGTTGTTTTAGATGAAGTGATAAGTTTATTTAACTCTTTTTGTTCTATGGTTGTAAAGCATTGTAATTGTTCTTGCGGGGTGATAATTGCGGCTGAATTATAAGGCGCGAGTAAAGATTGAACGTTTACGATTTTGATTCTGATGCTTTCAATTTTCTCGGTGAAGAAGTTCATGAAATCATTACTACTAAACTGTAACGAGGTATTTTGTTCAGACGACGTCTGTTTATATGTTAGTCTAGCCACGGTATTAAATAAAAACCTTGGATTATTTCGGTTGTTTTCTATTAATTTGCTGAGGTGCTCAGCCCTGGCCGTTTTAAGGGCCTTTTTATAACGTGACATACTGTCTTTCCACGCGATTCTAAAGACCTCTAAATTAGTTTTTTTCCATTTACGCTCTAAATTACGGGTTTCTCTCTTTAAAACATACGTAGTATTATTGTACCATGGTGCTATACTTTTTTCTGTGACCTTTTTTAGTTTAATGGGTGCAACAATATCCAATGTTCTAGAGAGAATGGTGCTCATAGTGCTAGTTAGTTCATCTAGTTCATCTGTTTGTTTGGGTTCAGGCAGCAGCTGAGACAGATCAGATAAGCTATTTGAGAAATGATCTATGGTGGATGGAAGAATTGTTCTACCTGGTCGATAACGTGGCGCAGCATGACATATTACAGCAGTACTTAATATGCAAGTTACCATGTAATGGTCAGTGACATCATCACTTTGTGGAATGATATCTATATCGGTTGGATCGGTTCCATATGATATAATTAAATCGAGTGTATGATTAAGACGATGAGTTGGTCCGGTGACGTTTTGCTTGACCCCGAAGGAGTTTAATAAATCTGTAAACGCAGCCCCTAACGCATCATTTAAATTATCTATGTGTATGTTAAAATCTCCAACAATTAATGCTTTATCGACGTTGACCAAAAGATCTGATAGAAAGTCAGCAAACTCTTTTAGGAAATCGGCGTAAGGCCCTGGAGGTCTATATACGGTAGCCAATGCTAGAGATAATAGGGATTTTTTTCTTACATCTAAGAGCGTAACATTTAGCACAAGTACTTCAAACGAATTAAACATATGACGAGTTTTCTGAGTAACATTAAGGTTATCTCTATAGATTGTTGCAACACCGCCGCCACGACCGATCAGACGGGGCTCGTGCTTATAACAGTATCCTGGCGGAGTAGACTCATTTAGACCGAAATAATCATTTGGTTTAAGCCAGGTTTCAGTAAGGCACAAAACATCAAAATTATTATCTGTGACCATTTCATTTACAATAACCGCCTTCGGTGTGAGCGATCTAATGTTTAGAAGACCTATAGCTTTAGAAATTGTTTTTGTTCACTAATAGCGAGATTATTTGTTTTAATAACAATTAGATTTTTTCTAGATCCCGCAGTAGATTTATTATTTGATCTTAGTAAACGAGGAATAGACACAGTTTCTATGCAATGTTCTACACTATTAATATCAGTTAAATTGGTGCAGTAGAGACTGTGATTTGGATTTCTGGATACTAGTCAAACGGTATTTAACATCTTGGAGATGTTATCCGGAACTCTCTGCACGTCCCTGATCTTATTCATTTGATCACATCTTGAACACAATCTGTTACTCTCAGAAGTGGTTCTAAACTAGTTTTTAACTACAAAGTAAATGGTTTTAATGTTTTAAAAACCACTGTTTTTACAGTAGTTTCTATCTTTACTGTCTCCATCGTAACAGGAACAAGAAGGGCTCTAATAGTTATGGCTTCCCTGACTGTCCTGCTTAAACTAATAAGCTCTTGGTGGAGACACTCTCTGTGTTAGTGTGTTAGTGTGGCTGATCACTGGGCATTGGAATGACTGACAGAGGGTGGACTCAGTGCCAGTTTCCCCGCAGTGCCAGGGCAAACAGTAGTCTGTGAGTAATGACAGGAACCCAGTAGGCTAGGGAGGAAAGAGGAAACCCCCCAAAATAACATGTCTGGTTATCGACTGCTATCTATTCCTCACTCTGTCTCTCTTACTTTCTGTCCCTTTGGCTATCTTTCTGTTACATACAATTGGCACCAAAGGAAAAGACACGGAGCATGTTGATTACGTACGGAACACAAACGTGACTAAAACAAAGAATCATAAAAAAATTAGTGGTAAGTGGTAGCTAGCTACACATAGGCCTATGTGAAAATAAATCATATGATCAATAAGTTATGACAACATATGTTTTTACATTGCTTTAACTCATCAAAATAAGTTAAGCAATTTTCAACTTTTTTTTATAAGTTATACAAGATTCAACTATTTTTTAAGTCAGTTTAATGTAATTTAAGTTGAAATGACTTAAACATCTAAGTTGATTGTCCTTTAAGGCAGCATTAAATTAAGGCAGCATTTTGTTTTTACAGTGATAAAAACTGGTTTGTAAATGTTGTACCCTGTTGTTAAACGTTGTTGTCAGCTTAAAGAGTAGACAGGAATGTTAATGTCCAGGCTGTGTTCTCCAAAAGAAAGCTTGATAATGGCAGTGGCCTCATGAATTCAGAGATAGCGCTCTGGAAATCTGCCCTCCCACCTAAGAGATAAATAGCACATATTCATCTGGCCATGTGCGAGGGTGACGTAAAACCAGGAAATAAATATCCTGCTAATGGAATATATGATCTTGGTTTGGGAGAGCAGTGTTAACAGAACCTCTGACTGTTTGTAAACAAAAGACACTCATTTACTATTCAAATGTATTTCGAACAGGCAAATGCACAAAGGAACAGAGCACTCCAAACTCTGAAGTTCTGAAGTTGGAGCCAGTAATAAAAGTGAAGCTCATTCATGAAAACACAAAAGCTGGGTATTGCTGAACATGAGGTCATGCTTCCCGAGCCTAATGGATCTAATGTTTTTCATGCCCATTGTGCATTTGGTCTTGAGGAACAGATGGACACCTGTGTGTGGGTAACTTTTGTTTCAGTTTGAGGTTCACTGTTCTCGATTCATATGTACTGTAGATATTATTAGATCCTCTCAGAATTTCCATAATAGAACTACAATGACCACTTTACATCATGCTTCAATTAAATTTGTATCATTAGGATCCATTAACTGATATATAGAATTCTTTTTAAAAATATAAAAATATTCACATAAGCCGTTGGTTCGAATAGCATGACCGTGATTACTTGCGGCCTTGTACTTGCAACACGAACACCTTCATTTCTATGAAACAACGATTCAATAAACAAGACGTCAGTATTGAGCAACTTACATTTTAGACACAATATTTCCAGTTATTTTTGTGTATTTTTGCTTCGTCAGTTAATGTGGGAAAAACGTTTGCTGCATCTGGAAACACATACTTCCTACACTGTAGTGGGCGAAAAACAGTATGGGATAAAAATAAGTATATCACAGTACTCTTTTATGAGTAGGTAAAAAGTTCCTGGATGACCTGCTTCTTCTGGCGAGATTTTGAAGTGTGCAGATGGACACTTTACTATCCCATGAGGCCACGGGAGAGGATTTGTGAATGGCAGTAAATGCTGGTAGGTCACATGACAACATGGCGAATGTATGTCCAGATTACATACTCTTAAAGGGATAGTTCCCCCCAAAATGAAACTTCTGTCGTTAAAGTCCCTGTAAAGTCCAAATTAAGTATGTGTTCTGAGTATGTCACACCACAGAAAAATGTGTTATTAGCCATCCAGCCAAATTTGAACGATAAAAAAGCCGGCAAGTACATTAAATAAGCTATCAAAATCTTGAAAAAATGAGCATTATTCTCTGCTCTCAAACGCTGGGGGCGTGTCCACTGGCTGCCCTGAAACCACGCCCACTAGCGGGAAAGCTGTCGACGGCAATATTAGGTGATACTGCTTTCGGGACGGGAGGATGAACGCTGGCGGGGGATAGTCGGTTCGGCCCCATTCACCAGTAACAGCGGATTATCAGTGAATCCCAGTTGTCTCTGAGGAAAGTTGATAAAACGATCCTGTGTAAAATGATCACTACAGAGGCGGGTGTTGTTGGCGGTGATCCTCATCTCTTCATCAAGGTTGGCTCTACACAAAATTAATCCACCTCTTCTTGATGTGATCGTTTTTAGGAAATTTAAATAAAGACACCGATCTGTTTTGTACATGATCGCATCCAGGTAGTAGCCTATATGCATTTCCGTGTCGAAGGCTTAGCTAGCTAGCAAACTGTAGGCTGTAGTAACTAATAGTACTGACAGTTACTCGCGTTTGAGCGGCGAATGCGAATGGGGTCGGGACTCGGGAGAGATCAGCCTCAGTGGCCTCGGTGTGTCATCAAGTAGGGGCGTGTCCACGAGCTCATGGGCTCCAGTGCGTCATCGAGCCCTGTTTTAGCCCCGCCCAAAAAATCCGTAAAATAGCAATGGTGAAAAACTGGGACACTAAGTAACTTTTTAGGTAATTTATAATCTAAAATCAATATTTTTATTCATAAATATGTCCTCAATGGTGCACAAATACCTCTGCCAATTATCTGATTTATCCTCGTAAACAAAGAATTTATTATATTTATATACATGGGACGGGTAAGTCCACGGAGGCTTCCATGTAGTTCCGCCATCTTGAAAAACTATAATAGCAGAGAGGGACAAAAAGTACTAGGCCAACGCGTTTCCACAACACGTTTTCATTCAGAGCCGGCGTGACGTGACTGAACGCAGCAGAAGCGGAGGAGCAGAGCAATGAGAGGCGCTTGTCACTGCCCCGGTAAGTTTAAAAGGCTGCATTGCAAATCCTCGTCGCCAGAAAAGTCCAAAATAGATCGTAAAAGGAAACGTGACCGGAGATTACAAAAAACACAAGTTAATGTCGGGATAGCTTTTTCCAGGTGGATAGAGCTAATGCAGGAGAAATATTTCAAAAGAGACGCTGAAGTCCTGCTTTCTTCTCGACAGGCAAGTCAATGTTACAGTCTTAATTACAAGCTTTTTTCATTGTTTGGTTGTGTACTTTATTTTATAGACAGATGAACATGTATAGTTAAAAGTTGATAATGATATCTAACAATGCACGTAGGCTACTTCAGAAAATATAACGAATAAAGAAGGCATAACTACTAACTAATTACAATAGTTCATGTTTTTGACACTCATTATTTCATACTGTAACATTCGTTTGTTCGTTGTGTCAATTTGAAGTTTGTTTGAAATAACAAACCTGTTCACCCGAAGGAAAACTCGACGAAGTGCTATTAGAAGACATCCTGTCATAGCTTTTTGGTACATAACGGCTACCGTAGATGCAACACGCATTTGAAAACGCGAGGCGCTGGAGAGCACAATTCGTTTGAATGCAAAATACAATTTCACCACTAGATGGGAGTAATTCTTACTTAGTGTCCCTTTAACGGTCTAACTCCGCATTTCAGTACTTCACAGTTCACAGTCTTTGTAATATGTTTTAGCAATACATTTGTAACATTTATAATGTGTTTAGAATTTTTTTGTAGAATTGCCTTTACAGGGACTTTAATTACTCACCCTCAAAGCCTAAATTAAATCTGTCCATCATATAAAGCGATCAAGTCTCTTAAAAAAAAAAAAAATTGGACTAAACCGCTCAATTCATAGATTAGTTTTACGATCTCTTTATGAACTTTTTGAAGTGTCAAAGTGGTAGTTGCGTAGCTGTCAATGAAGGGACAGAAAACCCTCAGATTTCATCAAAAAGATTTTCATTTGTGTTCCAAAGATGAACAAAAGTTTTACAGGTTTGGAACGACATGAGGGTGAGTATTAATGACAGAATTTTTATTTTTGGGTGAACAATCCCTTTGAAGTAAATGTCTTGTAACCACCTACTGGGGGTGACATTCAGAAAGAGTCACTGAAAAACTGTTCCTGAGAAAATTTAATGCACTTTTATTTATAAGAAGTCCGCGACTTGACTGAAGGGTCGGGGTGGGTGGTCTCTGGGTCTGTAAAGATTGAAGGGTATTTATTCTTTTTATGATGTCAATTGTTCAGTAACCTATTAAATGAGGGATAGGCAGTCGTTGTATACAGTACTGGTTTGATAGTAGGCCTACAGACACTTGAAGAGAGGAAGTGGAGACATAAAGGCAGTTTGTTCTTTATGTTGATTGTCTCTGTGTCTGAACTTGGTTATGAGCTCATTTTTCATCAACCTGCACACGTACTTCGCCACAACCGACATGGTAACAAAAATGCAGTCCCCGATCTAATAAAAATGACATTTCAAGCAATTAAATGCTTCGAATTTATCAATTACTCTTTCATTAGTGGGTCAGGGGAACTCAAGGGAGTGTGGCAACTAGAACAGTCCCATTTCTATCTCACTTTCCTTCTTTAACATCCTTTTTCTCTTTCTTGCCATATCACCACCTTCATTACCACTTTATTGTGATATTCCCTGGATCCTCTTTTTCAGTCTTCGTTCCTGTCCTTTGCTTTCTATCTTCTTTTATATCCTTTGAATCCTGTCCTGGATGACCTAGTAAACCTCAGTCTAATGAAGTCTACTTAGTCCCGACAACAGAGACTATTAATGAAATGTTTGCTGATCTGACATCAGTACTGGGCTTTTTCTCCTACAGCTTTATAGTCTATTTAAGTTTAGAAAACTGATCAGTGTCAAACAGATCAGTGTCAAAATAACACAGGGGCCTACAATAGCAGTGCGTCATTAATATTTCAAAGGATGAAAAGAAATAGGGCAAAATGTTTTGTGCTGCTTCTTTTTTCTGTTGTATCAATTATTTATGCATTCTGCTGCTTAATCAACCTCTCTTATTTGGCCGAAGTGCCACAGACCACTTTATTAAAGCTAACTATCTTAACCCAGTTATATCACATTACTAGGCTGCAGTTTGATAATAGAGCTCTCACTCAGGAAGATTATTGAGATAATGATGAAAGGGTTACACATTTGACTTGAATAAGCCCCCTATGTCATCATCACAGTGAAGTCGTCCGTTGCTAGGTTTGATATTGTAATGAAATAATCTTTATTATTAATCAAAGATCCTAATAACAGTAGGTAACGGGGAGAAACTAAAATGGTATTGAAATCTGACCTTATATTTAGTAGGCCTACCACATCACAGACTAAAAGCTTGACTGGTTGTTCGTTGTTTAAGTACGTGTCGCCATATATTGTATAATAATTAACATTATTTATCTTTTATACTCTTTATATTCCTTTATGCAGGGTCTTTGTTTAATTAAAAAAATAAAATAAAATAATGCATTGAGGAAAGGGGATGGTCGTCTATAGCAGTGGTTTCCAAAGTGGGTGCCTTTGACAACTGGCTAGGGTGCCGCAGAATCTCAGCTTGTTTCCAATTTAAACAGCCTAAAATAAATATCCTACCATATAATAATTTTTTAAAATGTATAAAACATATGAGCATGTCCAAACGAATATAAATAAGCGAAACAACAATGGAATACTTCAAATGTAGCCTTTAAAGTTTAAATCGCCCGCTCCGCTCAGCTCCGCCCTCTATAGAGGGTATGCGCTTGACGTCACCGTCGGCCGGAGTGAATGCGGTCACGCACACAAGTGGCAAAAAGACTGAGCGGCAGCATTTGTTTTCAGCGTGAATGCCGTGAAAATCACACAAAACACATCTAAAACGGGAAAGAGCTTTGCGATTGACTGTACAACTAGATTTGAACAGAAATCTGAGGTACTGTATATTTTTACAGACTGCAAAAAGCTACAGAACAGACTATATTCTACATAATTGGATGTTTTTAAATAAACACTGACAAAAACTATACAAGTTTTAGGGCTGGACGATATGATGATATACAGTATAACATTAATGTAAGTGATCACTCGGATTTAGACCTATCTATATTGTATTTATATAAAACGTTTACAGGCAAATTTTCTTCATTTATTTCCCCGGCGTCGAAATCAGGCACATATAAATGTCAGGAAACACGATTCCTGGCTGCATGTCAATATCCATGGATCACTGGATCTTTGATAAGTTGTAAGGAACACTATATCGAGTCCAACTTTTAGTTTAACTGATAATAGTTTGTTTTACTCGCGTTAACGCAGTTTCCCCTATTAACTCCAGCCACGCAGCAGCTCTTCTGCCACTCAGTCCCGCTGAGGGGGGCGTGTTCCGGCGGGGAAGTGACGTTAATGCATTCCCTCTATTGAGAATGAGAAGGTGACGTCACGCGTATCACTCCGCGTTGCATTGTGGGAAGGATTCGCCATCTTGATAGGATACGCTATCCGTTGTCATGGTTACTTCGACCGTGAGACCGAGAGAAATAGCGACAGAGAGAGAGAGCAGCTTGATATTTGTTTGCATTTTTGCGATAAGGCACAGTTTCTTGGGAATAAATGAAGAAGGGGGAAGCAAAAGGAAAGGGGCTCTATCGGGAGAGACTAAATAACAACACCAAGCAGCGTTATTTAGAGAAACTACTTGACATCAACATGGACACGTACGACCTGCTACAGAATGGACGAAAGACCCAAAGCACTACCACCTTTCACATACGCTGACATAGTTAATTACCTGGTTTGTTTATGGTATCAGTGACTAACGTTAGTTACTGCCAACACAATGCAAGAGTTCAGAAGCTTTAAGTCATTAGAAGCTGAACAAGTCTGCTGCGGCTGGGTGCAAGACTTAGAAACCCCCAAACCTGTAACGTTAAACTGCGAGAGTTCAGTCATACTTGATGTTTCAGGCCTCATTCATATGTGGAAATAAATCTGATATGAATCAGATACGTGCATTTGCACCTGCCGTGCAACGTTAAGCGAACAGTTCGGACATTCCCCTGTCAATGCGAATCGTACATCATTAAAAAAGTGTCTTTTTAAAACATTTCGCGGTACAGATATATCTATAACAAATGAAACAACTCTAGATGAATAACAGAGTATTAATTTCGTTCGTTTGTGTTAAATAAAAGGCGAACTGTGCTGAAATGTGTTGCTTTTGAAAGCAGACTTTGCTCGCTTTTGCTGCTGTCAGTATTGACAAGCAGTTTCTCTAAGCTGGCTAGCATTGTTATTTAGTCTCTCCCGATAGAACCCCTTTCATTTCTCTTCCTTCTCCATATCTTCCAAAGAAACTGCGGCGTATCGGTAAAATGTAAAATGTAAACAAATACTAAGCTGCGCTGTCTCTCTTTCGCTATTTCTGGAATGTTTTAGTCGCGCCTCTGTGAAGTTCTGAAGGCGTTGCCCCTGGCAACCGATAGCGTCTCCTACCATCATGGCCGACCGGCTCAGACCCCGCCCAAATCGGCACGT
Organism: Tiaroga cobitis; assembly: GCA_030578255.1. Lineage (NCBI taxonomy): Eukaryota > Metazoa > Chordata > Actinopteri > Cypriniformes > Leuciscidae > Tiaroga > Tiaroga cobitis. Next base: position 32,908,258 of record CM060601.1, on the reverse strand, counting down.
GACTCCTCACTCTCAATAGGCTCCTGGTGCGCGCTCAATTTTATATTTCACGACAGGACAGGATAGGGCAAATATGGAGTTAGCGTTCTTATCCCTGGCATAGCCTACATGAAAAACAAAAAAGGAGCGCCTGTCATTGGAGCACGATCTACGAGTCGCACTATCATCAATCTACCCCCGTATCAAGAGGCAGTGCTCGCAAAAGCAGGCAATCCCAAAATGCCCGCGAAGCAGTTCCATGCATAGATATTTTTGTTTAATTTTTTTAAGTTATAAGGTCAGGGTTGAACAAAGCAAATGAGAAACTAAAGAAAAAATGTAATTGGAAGTGGTTATTAGCTATTATTTAAAGAGTTAAGTATCAAAGTGAGCCAAATGCTGCGGGGTAAATTGAGCCTGCAATTTAACTTACCCCACCATAAGGCAGTTAAGTTAAATCTCCACTAGCCTATAAACTGGTATAATTTCAATGTAATATTACATTGATAACTGGTTTAGTTTATCTTTTTTTCAGTTTGAGTTTATTTGATAGGAACAATGTACAATTACACCACATCCTTCTACTAGAAGATGCTATTTCACCAGATCATAATATAATCATACATATAGTCCATAATGGCCTAACATGTTCGGCATTGCAGAAAACCATGCCAATAACCTTTTGACTAAATGTTTATTAGTTTCAGTGAAATGTATTGAATGAATTAATATATATAGTCAGTTTACACCCAGATGGTGCAACTTACCCACTGACTAGGATCAACTTACCCCAAACCTGGGGTAAATTGAGCCACATGAACACTTTTTTTACAAGCCATATTTTTAGAACCCTTCGTCATAGATGTATTCTGATCATTTAAAACGATTGTAAACATCCTGAAATTTCTTTAGATACTTTCATTGTACTTCTGCGTAATTTTCTCTTATCTTGAGGAGCACATAAATAAAAAAAGGCTCTTCTTACCCCACTGTCCCCCAACTGGAGTTTTTTTCTTCTGTTTTACAGAATACAGCTTTTTTCAAATGTAACATTCAAAGACAAATAAAACCGAACATGTGTTGCTTGGCATTTTTGAAATATAGAAACAGAAAAATGCTCATTTATGTAGTTTCTTTCCAGATAGATGAATAGCCTATATAGGCTACAACAAAACTCACCTCAACACATTCAAAAATGCAGGTTTGAGCGTTTATAAGATGTTCATGTTTTTAAAAAACAGACATTTTTAAACGTATTTTTGTGGAATAATGCGGCTTTCGACGATGGCCAAATTACAAAACTGCTTAAGGTCGATACTCTACATAAAGCTTATAACACTTAGTTATTTTTAATGAAACGTTCAACCGACACAGATGTAGGCAACAACATTTCCATACTGATTTACATCAATGTTTTACTGGACTATGCCAAAGCATGCACTGTGGAAATGCAGGCAAATATGAACCATATGCTGTTATTTATCACAAATTCATAGGCTATAGGATCATATTAAAGCAATGTTTACTGTGTTATGTTTATGGCGTCAATGGTGGCGAAAGTTAGCACAGCTTCACAATAGTAACAACACAACTGTAGTGGTATTCCAGCTAAAACAATATTTGCCATGGGAATGTTTGAAAGGGTACAGAGCCAGATGTAAAATAACTACCAAACGGGAGAATAAAAATTAATCACAGTAGATGATAGCAATATCTTAATATAGCTGCAAATTAAATATATTACGGAATTGTAAAATGTACAGCTCGTTCCAGTTAGGCTATACAATTCTATATCAAATCCATATATATAATCACATGATGTCATTTGTATAGAAAACATTGTCTTTTTAAATCTGAGGTGGTAGGATATGGCATGCTAAACATTCAGCCGTTTAATGAAATCAACAATATATTGTCTAAAACAAGCCTGTATTTGCTTAATCATACTCATCCAAACTATAACATATGCCTTGTACTTAAATTATTTTTAAGTTTACAATGTATAAAATGACAGCACTGAATTATATCTGCATATAGAAAGGTAGTTACAGTTTCTAAAAAACGAACATTCTCCTTTATTCGACACACGCGAGTAGCTTCAGAACAATCATTCACTGATCTGCACTGTTTACATTTGGCACTTTTTTAATTAGTCTGTGAAGTAGGTGAGGCACAGGACAAACAAACACCGAGCATGACATGCCTTGTGTGACTGTCCTTAAATTCAGCAGCCAAAAAGAAGATAGAGATTTAAAAAACGAAGGTATTTGTGGTGTGATTCCGCTGGTTTCTCAGGCACAGGTGACTCTGATGTCATAGGTGTAAGCCCATAATGGGTTTAGCTGTCTGGGGAACCCTGCCCAGAGTCCTCTTGTCATCTGGGCAGATAGCTGGATACTATAACACTGTGGCCTCTTCCATAGCGTTTACCCACCTGCAAAATAACAGTTTCTTTAACATATTTCTGTTGATTTCATTTGTGAATAAACAATGCATCATCTCAGTCTGTTTTCTCTAAACGTGTGGATATTTGGAGTGTTTTCATGACTCTTGTGTGTCATACCTGCGTGCAGTATGCTGGTCATCTGCTCTGAAGGTGTAATACAGAGTTTTTTTATGGTAGAGCTGGAAAACATTGTCTGTGTCTTCCCCTTCTGATCGATCAGACTTCACAGTAAAACCCTGCAGAGGAAGACTTTCAGATGCCACTTTATCCTGCAGACACAGAAGAGAAAGACAGTTCAAATATGTGCAGGGGGTTATATGCTACATGGTACTAAAAAGTATCATTATTTTGCATATTTCAGTACCTGACCCATGAAAAATGTGCTTTTATTTAGCACAGTTCAGTGAGTCAGATTTTTTTTTAATGTAATATTTAATAACACTGAATAAATAAACACTGTTAATAAAAAGAAGTGTTTCTTGAGCACCAAATCAGCATATTAGAGTGATTTCTGAAGGATCATGTGACACTGAAGACTGGAGTAATGATGCTGAAAATAAATTGTATTTTACAAAATATTCACATAGAAAACAGCTATTTTAAATTGTAATAATATTTCACAATATTACTGTTTTTACTTTTTACTGCATTTTTTATTAAATAAATGCAGCCTTGGTGAGCAGAAAAGACTTCTTTCAAAAACATTAAATAATTGTATGAATGTTTCCAAACATTTGACAGGTACTGTATATTTTCTGCTTTATTCTGTAATAATTTTTTTTTTGTTATATGAAATTAAGTGTTTGTAGTACATGGGGAAAACATTTATAGATATTAATATTATTGTTCAGCAGTGTATTTGATTTCTTAGTGAATTAAAAGCAAGAGATGCGATAAAAAAAAAAGGTAAGATAAAAACTGGTATTAAACCTGACATATCTGTCCCCCCTCACTTCTGAAATGATGCCTATGCCCCTGACCTGACATCAGTAATGATGCTGAAAATTCAGTTGTGCCCTCCCAGAATAATTTGCACTTTAAAATATATTAAAATAGAAAATGGTTATTTTAAATTGTAATAATATATCTCAATATTACTGTTTTTACTGTATTTTTGAACTTTATATTCCAGGTGATATGTGAAAATTATGTTGACTTTTTCATAAAAGCATGAAACTTGGAACACATGTACAGTTTGCGGCCCTGGACATTTTCAGAAATGGAGCCATTGCAAAAACGCCTCGTGGCCGCCATTTTGCTTTCTGCCATAACTGAATTATGTATTTTGTATTATATCTCCTGAACCAAACATGATAACATGAAAAATGTGATGTCTACCCTATGTTTTGATGGTCAAGGATTACAATGATACCATATACAACATGTTCAGGTGAATAGTTAATGGTTAATTCAGTGACATTGTGAGAAGGATTACAATAGCCGCGTTTCCACTGCCGGGCTAGGGCCGGGCCAGGGCTAACAGCGAGCCGAGCCGAGCCAGTGGCCTTAAGCACCGGGCTTGCGTTTCCACTGCCGGGCCAGTAGCCCCGTAGCGCTGCCCTAAACCCCGCCCCTAACACGCCTTTCTGGATCAAACGTCATACATACAACCCAACCCATTTTAACGGATATTATGAATTTATTTATTTTTTTAAGTTAGGAAGATAGCATGTATATTAACTCACCGGCCGTGGCTGCAATAGTGTCCCGATTGTCTCGCGAGTTGTCACTAACAGAGGGACGGTGACCCAGCACACGTCCATCAAGTCGAACCATGGAAAGTTCATTTTCTGAGCTCCGCTTTGTCCGTTGTGCGCTTTAATCGCCTTGAACAATACTGCGCCCGCAACTTTTTTATTTTTTTCCTGAACTTGAAGCGCTGATCGCTGCATGCTTAGCTTAGAAAGTTCAGCATCGATGTATTTTATAACGTCCTCGTTTCTTCACACGCCGTCAAATTGACGTTGTTCCCTTTCTTCTGCCCAAATGCTCAGAAGAGCTTTGCAGCGATTATTTTGCGCGATATAAAAAAGTGAAATGTGCATCTTGCTTCAGATCATAACGTTCCATAACACCGATAAACTCCGCCTTTTATCTTGAGCACGCCTCTAGCCCGAGCTGGCCCGCTTTGGCCCAAGGTATTCGACGGGCCAGAAATCCTGGCCGTTGGCCCTGAGTAAGCCCCGATCAAGCCCCGGAAGTGACAGTGGAAACGCGACTGGCCCTGGCACGCACTAGCACGGCTCGGCCCTGGCCCGGCAGTGGAAACGCGGCTAATGAAATCACAGTACCTGAGAATATCATCTGAAGCTGGGGCCACACTAAAAGATTTTTAAAATCTTATAATATTTTCAAAATGTGAGAGACCACAAACATGACGATAAAAAAATCATACTGTAGATTTATCCGTTTTGTACCTCTATAGTGTGGAGTGCCGGGAATGTGACCAGGAAGGCACACCACACACTAACACATTCAATTCACAGACAACAGAGTCCCGTCTGTGAACACGGGAAATCCCGCAAAATCTCTTGCATCAAACGTGACTTTAAAGTAAACAGACATAGCAGACAACTGGCACAAAGAAATGGTGCTTATAGTGTATGGATTGCTTTTTAAGCCAGGGACACACCAAGCCGGCGGTCGGCCATTGGGCAGTTTTTGAGCGTCGGCCGACTTAGGTTTTCCTTTGGCTCTAGTCAACACAGTTGGCTTTCATAAGTGCTCGTTCTTTGACGTGGGTTGGGTGTGTACCCCTACCCTTACAGAAAATTTGCGGGGGGAAAAAAGTTAGATGGAATCGTGGAGATGGTGTGAACATGAACTTTACATGTTACAGCATGAGCTGGAGGTGAGTCTTCCTTCAGCTCGCTTTCTGATTGAGTATTGTTTCGTTTCACGTGATAATCTTCACAGCATGCGCGCGTTTGTCCTCGGGGTTCCCCAACACAACAGGATGTCTGATTCGTTTCGAGATTGGGGCGGTTCTGGCATTCTTCCGAGCAGATAACACACCTCACACCAGAGGAAAATCTGATAAGATCATTTGTAGAACCATCAAGATAATCGGGACTTTACCTGGCATTGTCGGAAGGGGAGAAATTGGTTCAAAATCACCCCAAATATCTTGTAGTGTAGTGTGTACCAAGTGATGAGTTTGAGAATACCATGGAGTTCAGCAGTAAGGGTGTCTCTGAAAACTGACATCATGAACAGGCCAAAAGTGTCCAGCTAAAATTCAAGACATTTGAGTTGGTTAACGCGATTGAGGAAATGGGAAACCCCTTCGCAGAGGACAGCAACAACCCTCTGAAGCTAAACTCAAGAGAATTGGCAGACCAAGCTGTTGTGGATGCTGTTCGAGTTGCAGAGGATGGACCAAGACAAGAGCAGTACAAACTCTTTGTTGCAAAGAGAATGCAGGGCACAAAGCACATCACTGTCCATTTGAAGAGGAACAAGCTCCCTCTTTTTAAAACAGCTCCGATAAGAGGACAGTCCCAGACAAAACTTACTGAAAAATGAATGTGCACTGTTTTCCAAACTCTACATTGCCTGTCAGACCCGTGATGGGAACCAAGAAAACGTCTTCAAGAAAACGGAAATCAGGCCTACACTCCATCACTCTCACTTCATGGTGGACTACGCTTGGGAAACAGTATAAGCAGTGCCCCAGACAGTGAGGTCTAAATATTATATGGGTCAGCAGTCATCAACATGCTGAAACCAGGCGTAGCTAAAACCTTCAATGACTTTTCCAGCAAGATCTTCATACCTTAGATTAAAGAGAAACTTGAAATGGTTAACGGACCCAATCATCTCACCCACAGGAATCAGATCAGATTACACCTTGCACACATGAAGAGGCACATACAAGGACGCTACTCCATGCGGTGGATGCTGCAAGAAAAGGATTTAAAAAGATCACCCTGGGCACTGTGGACCAACTGTTGTGGTTCTAGCCATAGCACATGTGTCAGAGCTGGACATTGAGGAGTTGTGGGTGGGATTTAGGACTGGCAAGAACTTCAGATACAAGTACATACCTGCCCATGAGATTGCCAAGTCTCTGGGTCCTGACAATTCCAAGGCCCTTCCTGTCTTCCATGCCTTCACTGGCTGTGACACAGTCTCTGAATTTGCAACCAGGGGCAAGAAGGCAGTATGGGATACCTGGAATGCAGATGAAATTGCAACATAGGCCTTTTCATGGCTCTGTCAAAGACTCCAAAAAGCATTCCAGTGGAGGTAATTTCCATTGTTGAGCTCTTCACAATTCTTCTCTACGATCGCATCAGCAGCCAACTCAACATTGATCAAGCTCGTCTTGAGTTGTTCCCAAAGAAAGGAAGGAGGAATGGAGCAAATCCCCCCAACTAAGGATGCACTTGTGCAGTCAAGTCAAGTCACCATTTATATAATGCTTTTTACAATATAGATTGATTTAAAGCAGCTTTACAGCGATAATAGGAAATTCATTCAACAAAGATTGTTTTGGCCGTACAGCAGCTCTAGGAGAAAATCATTGTCCAGCTTAAGTACGTTTTTTTTATTGATTGATTTCCATTGTAAAAATCATTGGGTATTAACTCAGGGGCCGCTTACACAACACCGTTCTCAACTGAAAACAGAAAACCCTCAATGCACTTCAGCCATTGATCCACACGACAACAGCGCCCTGGTGGCCCGAAAGAGCAACCCCCAAAATAGGTTTCAAAGTGCAAGCTCTTTAAAACGAGTTTTGAAAATGATACCGTTCTCATTTCTGCGTAAACTTCAAAAACGTAAATCGGTGAAAAAGGCGATGCACGTGCACATATGCACATGCAAATTACGTGTTCGGTCCACAGGCATGCACGTTTGAATGCACTGAATGCGCGGATGCATGGTCTTTGTTTACAAAGTGCAGCACCTCAAACGAGCAGTGTATGGCGTTATATGTGTGCCTCAATCCTGAGCGAGTAATTGTAAGTTTTGAGCACAGAGAACTATATTTTGCAAGCACATTGCATTATATTTTGAACAGAAATTAACAATCGCAAAAAAAAAATTCGTTTGAGCAAAGAAAAAACTATTCCGTGCTCAATAAATGTATTTGCTATTATCCATATTAATGTGCAATAATAACCCCTCTCACGCAGTTTACAGGTGCTCTCTCACAAACTTATTCTCTGCGCTCCTGTCAAGTCCCTCTCTCTCTCTCTCAACCTCTTAATTCTGTGCGCGCTCAACTCTTGACACACACGCTCGCTCAACATACAACAGCGTTACAAGTGTGCCACAAAATCAACCAATCGGAAAATTAAAGGTCAATTGTGATTGGCTGTTGGTCTCCAAATCACCACGCAGCACAAAGAAGACGAAAAATTTATTTTATGGATAGATGTCTTCTCTAGCCACCATCAAACATTACAGAGTCAAATGGTGGAAAGGATAAGTCAAACTAAAAACAACACAACAGCATTTTAATACACACAACTAACAAGGCACTTTTAAGTTAATAATAATAAAAAATACTTACCAAAATGTGTTTTAATCCATTAGTCTCACTGTAGTCAGTTTTTTTTTTCTAATTTTTTTTTTCAGTAAGCTTCCGGGATGCTGTAGTAGATAGTTCTACCAGACGGGCTTTGATTTGATTGGAGACCAACAGCCAATCATAATTGACCTTTAATTTTCCGATTGGCTGATTTTGTGGCACACTTGTAACGCTGTTGTATGTTGAGCGAGCGTGTGTGTCAAGAGTTGAGCGCGCACAGAATTAAGAGGTTGAGAGAGAGAGAGAGGGACTTGACAGGAGCGCAGAGAATAAGTTTGTGAGAGAGCACCTGTAAACTGCGTGAGAGGGGTTATTATTGCACGTTAATATGGATAATGCAAATACATTTATTGAGCACGGAATAGTTTTTTCTTTGCTCAAACGAATTTTTTTTTTGCGATTGTTAATTTCTGTTCAAAATATAATGCAATGTGCTTGCAAAATATAGTTCTCTGTGCTCAAAACTTACAATTACTCGCTCAGGATTGAGGCACACATATAACGCCATAGCAGTATACCAAGAAGGACACTGTTGGGGAAAAGCACTTGAGGTGGCACCAAATATGCCATCTCCAACAGACTGGGGTTGGATGGACCCAAGCGATTGGAGACCCTTGTGGTCAACTCTTCCACAGGCAAGCCAGTCCATCCTTAAACTCTAAAGTTGTGGCTTCAAGAAAGTCTTCTGTTGGCATTGCAAATGCAAAAAAGCCTCCTTAAAGTGCACAGCTCTGTGTCAGTGTGGAGGAGACTGTGAAGGAGACATTGAAGAATAGGTTCAACAACAACAAAACAATCAAACAAACGTGTTTCTGAAATATTTTTTTTAAGTAAATCTTTGTGTTTGACGCAGTCTTTTTAAGCTATGTTGCTAAGGTCATATTGAATATTCTACTCTTTACAGTTACTATATTGTCAAGGTTAATGAACAAAAGGATTAAACTTTTTAAACTCAATAAAATCATGTCTGTTGCATGCATGTTGTGTAAAGTCTAGCCTAGGTTATCAGATACTGTGATTTCCTTTTCACAACCCTGAATTCACCATTAACTATTCACCTGAACAGTTTATGATGTTGTATATGGTATCATTGTAATCCTTGACCATCAAAACAGAGGTAGACATAATCGTTTCTGTGTTATCATGTTTGATTCATGAGATATGATACAAAATACATAATTTGGTGAAAAGTAAAATGGCCTTTTTGAGATGGCTCCATTTCTGAAAATATTCAGGGCCCCAAACTGTACAAGAGTACCAAGTTTTATACTTTTATGAAAAAGTGAACATACAGTTTCACCTTAAAATTTGCACATATCACCTGGACTATTAGTAATGATGAAACATACCAGAGGCTCTCTTATCAAAGACCAAATTTTGGTATCAATCCAACGCACAATTCATTCACACTTACAAGTTCACACTTACAAATAATCAGATAGAGTAAATAGTATGCATATTTGGCGTGCTATCTGAGGAGAGGGGTCCAAACTCTGTATTTTGGCCTGAACCCAGAGTACTCCCCCCGGGTCTTTGGTTAGGATAGTAACCAGGCAAGTGTGGGGAAACTGTCAAGGAACATAGGTGAATCGGCTGCATATATAGGCCTCCTCTCAAGCTGATTGGATAGATTATTTGAACGCGTTGATCCCTGATGTAGTTTGTAAACTAAAATATGGGTCATAAAGACCCAGTGAAAATAAAATTGTAAAAAAAAAAAAAAATGATAGTGATTGTGATGTGTGCATGTATGCATATGAGTGTTTGAGTGCACATAATCTAGTGTCTGTGCTGGTGTGGGAGACTCTGGGTCCCCTCACCTCTCGTGCTTTAAAGGTGTAGAGCACCTTGTCTTTGAGCAGAAACCACAGCCTCTTCCACTTCCTTTTGCTCTTTTTGCGCCTTTGCAGACTGCCACTGATAGTGGACCCCTCTGCACCCACAGATACCTGCACACATGGAGTATTTTTAGACACATTTTGTAATCATGTTTTAGACAAAAAATACCATAAAATGATTCAGATGTGGAAGTGTAGGAGCAGGGGAGAGTTTGTGTGTGTGTGTCTGTGTGTGTGTGTGTGTGTGTACCTGTGTGAGAGGTGAGCTGCTCTTTCTGTTCCTCCACAGGCTGGGCGGCTGTAGGCTCTGGAACACAGCAGAGAGAGGCCTGCTGGCCCTGTTTGTGCGGGGACTAGCGCTCCCACATGATCCAGGAATATTACCACCTACATTGACATCATACACTGACATTAACTAGACAGAAATCAAGATTATTTTAAATGTTTCAAATGGAAATAGCACATTTTGTTTAAACAATCAATTGTAGATGAATAATGATGAATATTGAGAAATAAACTTTATTTTGGATAATATATAAAAAAAAAAAACTTTAACCGTGACACTGCGTTTTAAAGGGATACCCCTTAACTGTCACGGGACGCCTAACTTTACTTTGCTATATTACTATTAAATCCTAATCCAAGGCTCGAAATTGCGACCATTTTGGTCGCATATGCTCCTGAAATTTAATCTGTGCGACCTAAAAATATATTTGGGAGCATTTGTGCGAGTGCAAATAATGGTTGTGGTGCGACCTGTTTTCATTTCTCTAAAAAACGTTTGCAAATTACTTCACAGTGTGTACCTTGTGCGCTGATACGCGATGGCCGGACCATTTTTTTATCCAACGTTATATAACCAATCCAGGGGGTTTCCTGCATTAACATTTTTTTGGCGGCCGCCAAAGCCTTATTTGATCGGTGAGTGATGTAGAATAGAATGACTGCTGCGCTTGACAGGGCGCGTCTACGTAAGAGAGAGAGCCCCGGCCGCGCGCACTCTCACGTCTTCAAACAATACGAGCGCTGTCCTGATCTCTCCCTCGCGCATTAATCAAAATCATTTGGCACGATAGAAAAAGGGCGGAAGACCAAAGTTTCACGTGGAGTATTCTGAGTTTTTTTTTCTCCTGAATTACCGCGGAGTGTGAATTGTGCTAAAAAATAAACTGCCGGGATAATCACACAACATGTGCCTCATCACCATGCTCATCACACGTCCACTAATGACACGTCCGATTCGCGAACTAATGACTCATTTGAATCGCTTCACTTTAATGAATGGTTAAAACAACTGATCTGTCCAACACTGAACTCACGAGACGTCTGAATCGGTGTATAACAAATCGGTAGCCTAACACTTTACAATAATGTTCCATTTATTAAATTCTAGTTAACTATACTAGTTAACATGTACTATTAATAAACTGCACTTTGTTAATTTGTTAACCATTTTTAATGTTAATTTCAACATTTAGGCTAGCCTACTAATAGCCTACAAATAATTGTTTTTTATTTGTTAACATATGCACTGTGAAGTAACATGAACAAACAATTGACAGCTGTATTTTTATTAACTAAGATTAACAAAGATTAATACAGCATATTAATAGCAATAGAGTGCCAAGCAAAAAATGTGGGGACAGGTGTGTGGCAAACAAATCAGGTTCATCAGGTTTGATTATTAAGGCTTTTAATCGGCAGGATGCTGCTGGTCGTTCCTCTCTATTGGCAGAGCTAATACGTCAAATGTAACACCGCATAGGCTACACCATCGCCAAAGAAGAGCTTGCCTTCACTATATTAAACCTATGTTGCAGCTCATGGAAAAAGAATGATTTAACATGTCGAAGTTGCGATTAACATGACGTATGCACCAGTGCTACCAAGTAAAAAAGTTGATTTCGAGCCCTGTAATCTAATTATGACAAACTATATATGGTTGGAAAGGTCTAAGACTCCTAAATCAGGGTATCTGCACATTTTTTAACAGCAAATTTAATGACTTTTAAGACCTTTTTAAGTCCTCTAAAAGGCAAATTTAAGACCTTACCACGACAAAAAAACAGGAAAATGTTCAACACGACAGTTAATTTTGGCAGCCATTTTTTTTTTAGTCTTAGTCTTCAGATGAAAATGCTTATTGGTCACATTTTAGTAATTTTGTCTTTCATAGTTTTAGTTGACAAAGTCAAACTTCAGTTACCGACATTAATTTTGGTAGCTATTTTATATGTAGTCTTTAGACAAAAAATGACATTATAATTTTTCGCTTTAGGCCAATTCAATTAAGCTTTTGAGACATTTGAATCAAGGTAACAGGCTGTATTGACAATGCACTCTTTAGCAGTAGCACTTGTGCAATTCTACATATCCCTTCAGTGGTTCTCCAATCTTTTATAGTGCCGTAACCCCTCTTGCACTTAGACTGCAGTCACACCTTTTCCATTAAGGGACAATATCTGCCCATTTTAATCGATTTTTTCCAGTTCATTTTTTACCTTTATAAATACTTTTATAAAATAAATAATGCTTTAAATCAAACAATGTTCAATAAATATGCAATGATGGTAAAAACGAGGTAATACTTTTAAACATTAAATTAAAATCGCCAGTAGGTGGCGGTAAGTCACTGTCTTTATGAGCGAGTCATCCGTCATCGAGTCATTCATTTATGGTAACAAAGCAAGTGGCTGTATTTATGAACGGGTCATTGAATCTCACGATTCGTTCAAAGCCACAGATTCGTTCTCGAATCACCGCTGTGTGCTGCAGTTCTGCCGTGGCTTTCGTTGCAAAACAGCAATAAAATGATCAACATTAAAAACACTGCTAGATATCAGCCTGTACTGATCGCAGATTTAGTCGCACAAACAGCGCAAGCGGCTCGTGACAGAATAAAGACCAACTGAATGACACTTTAATTAATTTAAGTAGAAAATATAAAATGAAGATCACTGAACTCCAGCTTACTTGTCTGTGTTTTCAGATCATCCGCGCTTCTTCAGCAGTGTAGAGAGCGCGCGCGCGAGCATGGTTGCCAGATACCATTGACAAGACCGGCTAGAAAACGTGTTATTTTAACAGAAAAGCTCTGACTGGGGATTTAATTATTTACATCTGGCAACCGTAAGCATGAACGCTCGCTCGTAAACACAGTCTGTAATGTGTTGTTGTCTCCTTTATTCGACAAAAAAAGTGGTTTTAGTCAAGTTTGTATTTTTTTAAACACACTTTAGTCTCGTCTTTTTTCGTCAACGATATTGTAGGTGTTGATATAATACCGGTAGTCACAGTTATCGTTTAATGACGTGGGTATCGTCTCTCATGGTCTTGTCTTAGTCAGGGGAAAAAAAGTCGTCAACAAACATTTTTCGTCATGGTTTTCAATAACGCAATTAACACTGCGACACGACACAGAATGGTGTGGCAAACCATCAACGCGCCGCATTCATCTTCAGTCACCTATGGAATGAAGCAGGTTGCACCCACATAGAAAAGTGCTGCCCCCAAATGGTGCGCACTGTTCAAAAAACAAAACAAAATAACGGATGACGAGTCGGACAAGAAATTTAAGACCTCCTTATCGGAAATTTCAGATTTTAAGACTTTTTCAGGCCTTAAAAAGCGAAAATTTTATTTAAGACGTTTTAAGACTTTTTAAGGACCCGCGGGGACCCTGTAAATAGATATTTGACTGCTGTTTTTTGCTACAAATTATGTAGGAAGAGTAACCGATGAATTTTTGACAAGAGTGCACCTCAAAAAAATCTGCATCATAACAGGAGTTCTGACCTTTGTCACAAAAAGTTGACGCACACACCTTTAATAATTGAAACTGTTTTTTTTATGCTAAAAGTTCATAATAAAACATATAATCTAGTATTTTTTATAAAAAATTATAATATAATATTATCCTCTAAAAAGTATAATATATATATATATATATATATATATATATATATATATATATATATATATATATATATATTATCCTCTAAAATATAACATTATCTTTTTTTATTACATCACATATTTTAGTAGTTATCATAAATGAGGTATCATTTGAAAGCTTACAAACTCAGAATGCATCCTGTGAAAACCGTTTTGAAATTGAACGTTGCGTTACCATAGAAACGGTACTAAATTATTTTATCAGGCTCCTCCCCTTTTGGGCATTATTATATTTCATAATTTATGATCAAAACCTTTTCTAATCCTGACAAAACACATATTGTCAGAAAGGACTGAGTCTCAAGGTTCCAAATTTTGTGACAGAATTGATATTTGGACATAAATTTATTAATTTGTTAAGGCAGAATGTATACAACTAAATTCAATGGAACGTATGTCTCCCGGTGGCTATTTTTGGTACTACGCCTAAAAAAAATCTCATGGGAACTTCAATTTTTGTGATATCAACTTCAAATTTGGAACACAACTTGGTTAGATATATGGCTTTGATTTTATAGTAATTTTATAGTAAAAAATATTTTGTAAATTTTTTTTTTTAATATAAATATATATAGTACACAGTACAGTATATTTGATTTACTGTAAATTTAAACTTCCATAACTTTTTCATACTTTCATTTTTTGAAGTGTTTTCATTCCAAAGCATTCTTGAATTACAACCATTTAAGTTTGAAAAGTGCATTTTAACCCCCATTCTCAAAAAGGGGGGTGACAGCGAAGGGGTTAAGATATATTATTTTGTGTTCTGCAGAAGAAAGAAACTCAAACAGGTTTCGAACAACATGAGGGTGAGTAAATGATGACAAGATTTTCATTTTTGGGTGAACTATCCCTTTAAAGGGTTCAGATTAGCATCCAATCAAAGTGAACAGTTTAGATGAACAATTTCGGTACAATTTCTAATCCTAAATTGCATAACACACTGCATAATTTTGCAGTCTTACCCCTCTTCCTGAGCTCAGCATAGCAGTGATCACAGACTTTAGCCATCCTATCCTTCAGGTACTTAAGAGGATACCTGTTCCGCGAGCAGGAACGACACACAACCTAAAAATCATATGAATAAAGAAGAGATGCTAATGTCAATAACTAGAAAGTAGGGTGACAATTTAATGCTGATATTTAGTATACACTACTGTTTAAAAGATTGGGTCAGTAAGATTTTTAAAAAACAATTAATACATTTATTCTGCGAGTATGCATTAAATTGATCAAATATGACATTTAAGACATCTATAATGTTACTCATCTTTTTTGTTTCAAATACATACTGTTATTTTGAACTTTATATTCATTCAACATTTTAACAAATGTTTTTGAGTACCGCATTTTATTTTAAACCGAAATAATATTTCACAATATTAGTTTTACTGTATTTTGATCAAATAGATACAGCCTTGGTGTGCATAAAATACTTTTTTCAAAAACATAAAAAAAAATCTTACTGACATCACACTTAATCTGTTTTAGTTAGTGTTTTATTTAGATTTTTTATTTTTAAATTATTTATTTCTTTCCAAACCCTAGTATGGGAAACCCTTATGTTATGTAATGTTTAATGTACTTCATGTTGTTGATAACAAAAAAAGGGATTAGTTTCCCTTTCTCTTTGTAATTTTTATCATTATGGTTCAAGATTATACTATTCAAACCAATGTTATAAAAAAAGTTAGTTCAAAAGAAATCTAAAAGTAATCAAAAAGTAGTCAGATTATCCTACCTAAGATGTGCAATGTAATAGATTATGTTAATAACTGTGCACTATAATGTCAACATATTACTGTGAATCAACTAAATAATAAACATAACTCTTTCCTGACACAAGAGGGAGCTGACACTTCTTTTAACTGACCAAGTACACGTTACAGATATTTTACCTTTCCACATGCGTTGCAGTGATGCCGTCGCAGTGTTAGGCTGAAGTCCGACGTGCAGTTCATGCACATCATCACATGTGACACAGGAACCAGAACAGGAGCAGCCTCTCCCAGAGACATCCATAACTTCTCTCTCGCCTGCAAACATGGACAGTGATAGCGAATGTGATATTTTAACACATATCATTATTTAGGTTCTTTACAGAGGACCTATTATGCTTTTTATACATTTTAAACTTTCTTTAGGGTGTAATGTTGCTGTTTGAGCATGAATAAGGTCTGCAAAGTTACAAAGTCACTGAAAAGGGAGTTATTCTCTATATCAGTAAGCGATGATTCTGACCTCCCTGAAACACTTCGATTGTAGTCTTGAGTTTTCTTCTGGAAACGCACACATCACAATATATCCCTCATTTAAATAATTCCTGCCTAAGGCATACACAAAATAAGGGGTGAGGCCTGGTTGAGTTGCGTTAGTAGTGTGTTGTCGCCATGTCTAAGAGATGCTGCTTTTTCCGCCCTGGATCTAGATCTAACATGGTTAAGGGCGTGATATTTCCAAACAAGCTTGAAGCATTTGACCAATCACAACACATTGGTCCAGCCAACCAATCAGAGCACATTGTGCTTTTTAGGCAGAGGGGCTTCATAGAGTAAGGAACTAAAAAGAGTGTTACTGACAGACTGGGAAAGGTGCTGCAACAATGTAAAATATGTGAAAAATAATGTTTTTTGAACAGTCAAGCATGAAAACCTTTTCTAGTAGACCCCCAAAACAAAAGCAAGACTTTGTAAAAGGGCATATTATTAATACTGAATACTAATGCAATACACAAAAGCTTTGTGATAATGTTCCTGCTGTTGCTGGTTTTATAACTGGACCATTCTGTAGATGTTTTTGTATGGAGGCAGTGTAAGATAATATCCTCACACCTCACTAGAGCAGCTGAAGGTATTGAGGCCTGCAGCGTGATCCGCTATAGCCCGGCTCAACGTGTGGAACCAGTCTTCTCTCTCTCCTAAAGAACTATCAGAGACAGAAAGAAGCCATGCTTGAAGAGACTGAATGACAGTGGATATCAGTAGACACATGCAAAGAATTATGGAAATGCTCATTACCTTGCTGAGAGGGTGATGGTAACCTCGCTGACTTCTATTCTGAGCGTGTTGAGCACATTGTCTATGACAGGTTTACTGACCTACAGACACATGAAAACATACATTTGAATCACACCTCATCTAATGGAGTCAACCATTTTATTTCTTAGTTGGATAAACAAAAAAATTAAACTGATCTTCTGAGAAGTGCTGCTTTCTTACCTTCATTCCACTTAAAGTCAGTGTGTTCTTCAGCCTGTATTTACCATCCTGCTGAGGGTAGGTGTACAGCATCACGTCATTCATCTGCAACACACACATTCACTTAGCTAAAATGGGACAATTCCAGAGATTTATACTGTTTTTATTTACTTTATTGTTAAACCATTCCCCTCCCTCTTGCATCGACATCTCTTCTCTGATAGAGAAGCTATTTTACTCGGACGTACTTCACAATAGGGAAGAAAAGACTGTTACAACTTCTGTTTCATGCTGACTAAATAACATGAGTGTGATGTGGAGAGCTTTATTATTTAACTAACATGATAATGTTTAGATTAGATATTTCAATTATTTCATTTTAATTAGAAATATAAGCATCAATATTACTACTATAGGTAAAAACAATACTATAACCCCTAATCTTATATATGAGCAAAAGTAATAGTGATGCTTTCCTTCTATTATTCTGTTGTGTTTATTTTCACCACAAGGAGGCAGTAAAAGCTTTTAAATCAGTGGTTCTCAACCTGTCCACACCCCCCACTACCCTATTTAAAGGGGCACTTGGCAACTATTTCAACTTAATAAAACCGAAATCATTTGAATGGATAGCTCCACACGATAAAGTTGGCCGGCTCCGATAATAACAAATGCACATGAGCAGCGGTAGAAAGCGAGAGGAAGGTGCCGCAAGTGAGTTTTTTAATGACAGTGTTGTGAAAATATGTGCCGCACAGCTGTAGGGGGAGCTCGATGAGAAAACATGCGACAACAAAAGTGAAAATCAGCGAAGAAATGACTAGAGTTGCCAAGTGCCCCTTTAAATTACAGAAATTAGGAGTGCCCATATTACAATAACAGTAACACTTTTTTTATAGAGTCCTTGTTACACATGTACTTACTATAGATATAACAGTAAACTATGCATAATTACAACCCACTAATCCTAACCCTAACCGTATAGCAAGTTCAGGTTGTGAATTAATATTACTCAGTACTTATTTGTATAGTTACACTGTAACAGGGACACCTTAAAAATAAAGTGTAAAAAAACCTAAAATAATAAAAGATTATAAAAAATAAAACAGAATTAGAATGACCTTTTTGTTGTGTAGCTTATTTTGGAGCTTGTATTGTCTTATTTTAAAACATTTTTAGTAATCTTGAGGCTTTGTTTGAAGTTTGCTGAGACCCCCTAGTGGCCCCGGACCCTTGGTTGAGAATCACTGCTTAAAATAGCTTTCACACAATGTATTTCATTCCTGCCTTTGCAATACACATTCTTCCACAAGTGTAGCACGTTCGGTTTCAAGAAAGCAATTCACATGTTCAATTCAATAGGTTGTGCATTATAAAAACAGTTTATGGGATCTTTTTCAGCGCTTCAGTCCTGACAATGAAGTAGTTGTGATAGGAACACAAGCTCACGCCCACAAACAGACAAGCCCTAAAACTTCAAACCATTGTGTTTGCTTGACATATATAGCTCCAAACAAAAGTGGTGACATCATCAGATATGCAATGTGCGTGCCCCAAACATCCGCCGTTCACAGGCAAGGTCCAGGAATTCAGTCGGGACGCTCCTGAGAAAGGCTTTTTTGGGTGGAGGCAACAAGACAGGGACAACAAAAACGTCAACACTAACAGCCACAACAACCCCGAAACAGCTGAGATCGTAATGGACACAACAATACTGTCCTTAACAAAAATGCTACAGATTCTCATGTAACTAGTGCGCGTGTCCCTTGAGACTGGACCAACAAACAACTGGTCCTACGTAAAACCTCCATAGTGATCTGATATGATTACAGTAGCCAAGGTTCTGAAAAAACTGCACCACAATGTTACTTAACTAAAATTGTATATGTCTCACACAATAAAGCTTATCCAAGATGAATGTCACAGTAGAATTCCTATAACCTTTGACCAGTGAATTTTACTCTGACTTTTCCAGTTGTTTATGATAACTGGATAAGGATTTTTGAGCATTTTAAGGACAGATTTTTTTTATGTGATGTAAAATTCCTTGAAATTAGTAGCTTACACAAATTACAAATAATAGTAATAAAAACAAAATGATCGTTTTAAATCACTTTTCCAGGGCTGTAATTAGTTATTTTAGTATTATGTACATACTATAATAGAATTGTTCATATTTTAAATGTTTTACAGTTTTAGTAATTTTATGTACATTTTATTTTGTAATATTTTTATTTAGCTTTAATTTTTTTAATGTATTTATTAATTTTAGTACCAAAGCAGCATTTGTAATATTCATTCAAGTTGAACTTTTTTTTATCTAATATTTATATTTTATTTTATCTTAGCTTTATTTCAATGATCAAAAATGACGTGCAACACTGTAAATCACAAAATTTAAATTCCCTGACATGTTTTCCATGATGGTGTATTTCTGAACCAGAGGTAGTTCTTCAAATACACTGACAGCTTTGAGTCTTCCTTGTTGTAGGGAAGAAGTGGCAGATTAGTACAGGGAGTGATGGGTGGTTTTAACGGAGGAAATGCCCCTCGAGCATCAGTGTGAGAGTAATGGTTTGTTGGTGGGATTTTTGAGCCGATTCACTTATTACTCCATAAATTAAATCCAGATCTCAAAGAGGCATCATTACCAGGGGACCCTCTGACATCATATTACACCCAGTCAGTGCTGGAGTCTATGACATCAGTCACGAGCTTTCATAAAAAAACATCAGTCAGAGCTTGATCGATTCAAGGAGGGCAAGAGAGCAGGAAGGAGAGAACAGCAGCAGGAATGATGAAAGAAGACCATGAAAAAAGCCACCCAATATCTAGGGTATTCAGAGCCAAGAGTGTCACGAATATGCATTTTTGTTGTTGTTGGCAAGTGCAGTTTTGCCAAGAGACTAGGTCATCTCGTATATGACGTTGTTAATCACACAATGCACAATTTGTCACAAATAATCGAACTCATGACTTTGGCATTTCTAGCACCATGCTTTACTAGCTCCATGTAATAACTTGAAATATTATTACAATTTAAAATAACTCTTAATATAGTTTAAATTGTACTTTATTTATTGTAACTTATTTATGTAATTTATTTCTGTGATGAATTTTCAGCATCATTACTCCAGTCTTCAGTGTCACATGATCCTTCAGAAATCATTCTAATATGCTGATTTACTGCTCAAGAAACATTATTATTATTATTAATGTTGAAAACTATATTGAAAAATATTTTTGTGGAAACCAAGATATATATATATATATATTCAAAACAAGAAAGTTCAAAAGAACAGCATTTATTTAAAATAGAAATCTTTTGTAACATGCTACTTTTGATTAATTTAATGCATCTTTGCTGAAATAAAGATTTGTACAGATAACTCAAATTATAGTGCAAGTTGACAATATTTAAAGCATCTTAGCAAAACTCAACAATACCTAGATGTCAAATCTGTACAGCACTTTTCTTAAAATCTCATCAAGACATTCAGAAAACCAGCAAGTGGTACTTCAGTGACTCCACGCAGGGCAAACAACTGACTGCTCAGTCTAATGGTTTTAGTGTTATTTTCAGCAGTGGTGGCTCAGTGTTGTTGATCTGTTGTTCTCTGGGCCTAGTCTTCAGTGTGCTGTCAGTACAGTCCTAGCACAGGAAGCTGGCATCCACTGACCTACAACAGACATCCTGAGTGGAAGTACGACCCTCGAAAACAACAGCGGTACAGAGACAGAGCCTTGTGCTACAGCTAACATAGCCTCCAGTGTCTGGTGAACACTTATGGCACATACCGGTATATACCGGCTCACTTACTCTCTAAGAAACTGGCTGGCGTGTTTTGAATGACCAAATATCAGGATTCCTGTCTATAACAACTCAGTACTCAAGGGGGCGATAAAGGTACCTTCAAATGTCTGTCACTGAACTGAATGTGTAACGCAGCTAGCTGTAAACATGTTGACAGTTTAACTAAACTTGCCAAGCAAGATTCCCTTCAGACTGTTGCTCTGCAATGACAGAATTTGGTTTTAAAGCATAAACTGACAGTAGAAGAAGAGTTTATGCTAAATCCAGCTCTTTCTAATGACCAGAATGCAACACGTACTTGCCATCAGACACATTTCTGAAACGCAAAGCCATACAAGTCTAACTGAAAGAGAAGCTGTTAATGGTCCCGCTCTGCCAATTGGTCTGATCAATATTGTTGAAAACATGTATTTACCAAACACACAAACAAAGTCATGTGAGCTCCAAATGACAGTGAAGCCACCAGTTCTAAGGCATGTAAACAAACCCTTGTGAGACAGAAGTACACTTTAGCATACTTTTAAAAGAGTACTTATAACGGAAATAATATACCTTAAAACACTTAAGTGTGAACTGAATGTTGTTTTCAGACACTTAGGCTATGTTTACACGGAAACGATCTGAAGAGAAAACGGGAAAAGTGGCATTGCGTTATCACTTTTTATTCTGCGTTTAGACGAGCATTATGGGTGGGAAATCCGCGTGCATATGGTGACGCAAAAGTGTGTGAAATTCGATGTAGTATGCACTCCAGGCGGCTAGGTGGCAACGTGAAGCATTGCAACACAACAACACCAGTTGTTGTCCATGCGCCTGCGTACAACCTTCAGTCTAGCAGACTTTTGCGTTTTTACCCTTTAGACGGGAACGCGACGGTGGAGCGTTTTTAAGATTTCCACGTGTAAATGAAAGGCACATCCGATAAAATAAAATATTTTTACGCTTTCACCGGCGAGCTTTCTCGTGTAAACAGGGCCTTAATTACATGTTAACTGCAATTACAGTAAATGGAAATCTATTATATTTAAATTTTAAATATATATTATTAGCTTTTTGACTGACTTGAGAAAGACTTAAGTACATTTTTATATGTACTTTCATTATTACGGTACTTCTATTGTTTTTGAAATACGGTTAAAGTGTAAGGCTGAAAGTACTGACAAGCAAACAGAATGTAATTTAAAGTAAAACATTTAATTTTACATTATTACAAAGTGGACTTTTTAAAAGTCTTAAGTGTGTTAAGAAACATAGTCATGAAAGTGTACTCGCTTTAAGACACAAGTGACCTTTTATTTTATTAATACTATTTATGTACAGTTTTTTTATATATACTTTAAGATTTGAAGTACACTACAAGTGCACATTCAGTACAATTGAGCACACTTCTTTTTCATAAGAGAAGTACAGAAGCATGATACGATACCAGGAAGAGGTGTCTGGGCTGCCTGCTTTTACGAGAGACCTTCATCAGGGTGCCCTCCTTGACAAAAACCTGCAAAACACACAGGTGCCAGAGGCCAGGTGAGTTATGGGTAAAAGTGTTATTCACTTGAACCTTTGATGTCTAATAACTGTTACTGATCTTTCAGGTTTTACAGCCAGTAAAAACGGTAGTAAACTATAAACATGAAACCATAAATACAGTGTATGTAGCAGAATTTACCCTTCCTGGTTGGAGAAGGTCTCTTTTCCCTCTCACGCTGTAGTCGATATGAACCAAACGAAGCAGGTTCTCCTGCGATTTTGAGGGAGAAAGACATAAATAGAAAATAAAAATTACTATTTCTCATATGTGGATGAGAATAAGAAAGCTGTTAAGAAATGAATAATAGAGATAGAAGGATTATGTGTCTGTCTGAGAAAATGTGTGTGTTTGGGGATGCCTCTCTGTCCCGCTGATTTCACACTGCTCTCTTTGTTTTTGGACACCTGGAACACTTTGATGACATCATATCCACTTGCTCCTTTTTCTTTATGTATTAAAAATACACTCTCTCACAAACAGAGACAACTCACCCCATGTTTTAGATTGTCATTAACCTGGTCTGCGACTTCTGACACGATTATCAGCGCAGCTGTTGATAAAAAGTTGCAGTTACAAGCACGACTAGTGTTTTCACAGATCAAATATGGTTAGTGTTCATCACTGTGTGACAGAGAAGACAGACAACAATACCTTGTGTGTCTTCATACTCTTTCGAATCAGGGGAGAGATTGTTTAAGTAGTCTAAAAAGAATGAGATAGAAACCACATGAAGGATAAAAAAGACAAAATTATTTTTACAGGCTCATACCTCTTATACACACTCTTATGTTTTGTTTTGTACAGGATCCCACATACACACCCTCAAGGTTGAAATGATAACAGCCTGCCTTATACTCACGCAAAACAATATACACCCTCACAACAAAGTTGTTTTTCTTTTTAACACATTTATTCAATGTAACATTAAAGCTCATTGAATTTATATTATAAGCACATTTGATCATCAAAGCTCATAAAGTGACTCAAGAGTGAAATTCCGGTAATCAAAATGCAAACACGAGGACTGCAAGTCAGCAGTAAAACATCAATTCTACACATAAGATTAGGTCCATGAACTGTAGAGAAAGTGGTTTAATTTTATTTTTAGTTTTATTATTTCCTGTGTTTTGATGCAGTTTGATAAATATAGACAAAAATGAACCTCTGTCCAGTATCTTTATATACAGTAGATATGCATATATTTTGCGTCATCCACATATACAGAACTCATCTGTGTTATTTTAGCGTAATTTCTATACTATTATAGTATGTTAATGTTTTAAATATGCTTTTATTTTATATTTATATTTTTAGTTTAAAGGGATAGTTCACCCCAAAAATTAAAATTTTGTCATCATTTACTTACCCTCATGTTGTTCCAAACCTGTATGAATTTCATACATTGAAACACAAAAGAAGATATTTTGAAGAACGTCGGTAACCAAACAGTTGAGGGACCCCATTGGCATCATTTTTTTTCTTCCATACTTTAGAAGTCAATGGCTACTGACAACTGTTTGGTTACAGACATTCTTTAAAATATCTTCTTTTGTGTTCAGCAGAAGAAAGAAATTCATACACCAAAAATTATATTGTGAACGCTAAGTGAACCAGGACTAAATTTATCAAGTTTTTTTTTAGGTCTGAAGCAAAAGTACAGAGAACTGAACAAGTGTGAACACCATTTTTTCATTTATTTATTTTTTATTTCTAATATTTACAGAGCCCCACAAATGCATGCAGGGGAAACATTATGTATATCGTGAACACATTGTAATAATTTGTTCCTTTGTTTTAGTTAAATCAAAATCAGGGTACAAATTAGTTTAACGTGGTCACAATTTACTAAAATGAGAGCACAGATTCCTAATTCGTGGCCACAATTAAACTAAATCGAGAGAACAAATTCTTAATGAGTGGCCATGATATATATATATATATATATATATATATATATATATATATATATATATATATATATGTGTATAAATAAATAAATCCGTATGTTATGTGCAGGGCTCCTCATTAACGTATTAACTGCACAAAAAATATCATCAGGACTAAATATTTGAATCACAGGTGTTTACCTGTGAGCAGCATGCGGTACTGGAGCACACGCACAATGACCCGCATCAGCTGGTGTTTCAGAGGAACATGAACACCTTCTGCATTCTCCGTCTGGAAGACACAAAAACACATGCAAATGAGAAATGCCACATGAAACACAATATACAATGTGTGTGAACATATTATAACTGAAGGCACACAAAAGGAGGACATGAAATATACACAAAACATTATGATTAGAAATATCATACACTAATGCTGCGTTCATGTAACACAGGAATTACAAAAAAACTATTTTTATAGTACACTCTTTAAACTCTTCAAGTTACCTTTCAGTTGTTTACATGATATATTTTAGCTGCCATTTTAGTTGTTTTTACATGATGTATAAAGTAAGAGAAATTCATGAGTTTAATGAAGATGTAAAACATTTTTACTAGCCAGAAACTCATAATTACGGTAATTTCATATGCTTTGTTAAATAAACAGACACAAAAAGATCTATAAACACGACACTGTTCCAACCCAAAACCACAATCTCAAACACGCACAATCATACACAAACGAGAGGTACTGTATGTCACCTTTGCTCTCTCTTCGTCCACAAGATACAGTATTATAGATCACAATGGTCCCACTTAGAAAAGCCCATTCCAAGGTTATTCATTGACCTTCCCTTTCCCCTTACACAAAAACATGAGAACGCCTCATTCCATCCAATTCCAACCCAATTATATCAATCACTGGGAGAAAAAGTGCACAAGTGAATCAGTCAAACACGCGGTGAGAAGAAATCAATCAAGGCCTAATTGACTTTGACACGTCATTGTTCATGCGAGCTCTGAGGAGCCTTAGGGGACATGAGAGGTCAGTAGAGGGTAGATAAGGGCAAATAACTTTAGACTTCTGGACATCCAGAGACATGGGACAATGCTTGAGATCTTCAACGAGAAAAGGGGAACAGAAACGCCGTAAACGACCTTGTGTGAGGACTGTGAACGGAGGGAGTAGTGGCTTCAAGATAAAGGAACAGACGGCGACTGTCCAGTTTGCACACCTGCCACAACATCATTCCCACAACACCTCTGATAGACACCATTATCTCTTTCACACCAGCTCTCTCAGTTTCCCTGTCTCTCTACCTGTATTGTAACCTTCAGCATCATCATAATTCACCTGTTCTATCATTACTTTCCTTATTTCTCTTCACACTGCAGTTTTTCTATTACATGTAACACAGATCTGTTATTTGGATGATAACGTGAACATCAAAAAACACACAGAATGTGACTGTTAAATTCAAATGATGTACTACATCTAAAATACTAGATATTAGGGGTGGAGCCGAACCCGAATATGGTATTCAGAAAGGCACAAATAACGTGTTTTCTACGAATACTTATTTCGAACAAATACTTATTACAAATATTTGTATTCGGGAACAAGAAAAACTTTATATCAAAAAGCTGCGTTTCCTCATGAGACCGCAGTGCGTGAGTGACGTTCAGGAAGAGGTGACTGACAGGCTGCTCCACACAGCAACAGAGAGGGCTCGGCTGAGCGAAAAAAAAAAAACACTTAACTGCATCACTATTTTTGTTGCATAGATTTTTGTACCTTAAATGGGTTCTGGAGGCAGTTTATAACTTTCGGGAAGCGGAGTTTGATCGAGAGATTATATGTTCGCACGTCAGAGGCGCCCGCGCCATTGGATGTGGAGTTGCCGCAGCACAAACTATAGGCTTGTTTGAGATGCGCCTAGCCTCGCCTGAAATGTCTGCGAGTGCGAGCGTAGGCGGCTGCAGTGAGAGGAGGAGCGAAGAAAGTGGACAGATCTCGGTTCTCGCAGTGGGTCTGACACCTGTGAGATCAAAGACTGATATCGCGGGATTCACGGGATTCACGCTCGTGCACGTGTTGCTAATAAACTGGATGTGATTTAAGTTCTGTTGCTTTTATATGAAAATAAATATAATGAACAAGACACCCAGAGTACTTGTTATTTGTGTTTATCAATAATTTTTTCTTTAATACAGACGTGTTTTTTTATATATTGTTTAAATAAAAATGACATCACATAATAACCCATATGACATTGTCAGAGAGTTTATTCACCCATAACATATGTAACATACACTTAAAACATGATATCAGAGTTTTAAAATCAAACATTTTAAAAGAGAACAATTCATCACGGTTGTTTAAACCAATGAGCATTAAGCTGTGTCGTCAGCAAGTCGTTTCCCATCGTGCTTTTGATCAGCGCAGTCGGTGGAGAGCAACTGCGCGCGACTGCATAATCCGACAGGAGCGCCTTGCGCTCGCGAGAGTTTTTTTTACATACGTCCATGCATACGTCGCCATGACATCAGAGCAAGGCGGACCGCTCTCGGACACATTTCTAACCGGCATGCATCTCGCGCTGATCACCGGTGATCGGTTCTGCGCAGATTTTGCTCATCTCAAACAAGCCTTTATGAGTGAGCCAGACGTGTGCTAGCTGTGCAGCAGCTGCAGCTGCAAATGTGTTTTACATGAAAGCTTCAGTAAATCGAGGAAAAGGAGTTTTTCCTTTTCAGTAAATCGAGGAAAAGGAAGCTTTTATGTAAAACGCATTTGCAGCTGCACAGCTAGCACCATCACATTCAATGGCGCGGCTGCCTCTGAGTCTGACATGCGATCAATCAGCTAGCCCTACGTCATTAAACGTCAGAACCCGACAAGGGGGCGTGGCCTTACTCGAATACAAATACAAATACTTTTCCCCCCTCAACAAATACAAATACAGATACAAATACCGGCTGCTTTGCACACCCCTACTAGATATACACCAATCTAACTTGAAATTATGCCAAAATTTTAATTCAGTTTAATATTTCATAAAATATTGAATTGAAATGAATATAATAAAACATTCAAAATTAAAATATTCAGATATTAAATAAAACATATTTTATAAAATATTTTATGTAATGTAATCACTGTAAAGTGATTTGTTTAAAATACATACTGATAAAAGTTACATTGGTGTATTAAATATGCATTAATAATACAAATTAAAAAGTTAATGATAATGCAAAAACGTCTAATTTCATATAATATACTAAGGGTGAACAGAGCGCAACATTTTAACTCAATATAATATTTTATAAGATATTAAATTGAACTGAAATGTTTTAAGTCAAATCACATGTATTTATAATTCACTTTATACAATACAACAATGGTGACAACATATTATTATTATAATAAATGTAATATTATTTAAAATTAAGTTAAATAATACAATTAAATTAAATAATTGGGGTGAATAAATTATGGCAAATTCTATTCAATTTAATATTTTATAAACTATTTCA
Organism: Tiaroga cobitis; assembly: GCA_030578255.1. Lineage (NCBI taxonomy): Eukaryota > Metazoa > Chordata > Actinopteri > Cypriniformes > Leuciscidae > Tiaroga > Tiaroga cobitis. Next base: position 32,880,537 of record CM060601.1, on the reverse strand, counting down.
TTGAGTAAATGATAAAATAAAATATAAACAAAATATTTAATATTAAAGTATTCAGTTATTGAATAAAATGTCTTATGTTATAGAATATTAATTATATTCAAAATATTCAGTAAATTGCACTATTGTGAAGTATATTATACTGATATTTTTTTTAAATACTGATGCACTAAATCTATATTAGCAGATATATTTGTCACAGATGAGAAGGAAACAGACAGGTCTTGTGCAAGTGAGTATTTATTCAACGTGATAATAATGTTTAGCAGGTGAGTAATCAACTGATAGCAGTCTGGAGAGTTCGTCTTGAAACAAGCTTGACAATGTCTCTTATCTGTTTGCAGGCGGACTGATGAGGATCAGATCGACGTAGCGGATCAGAAGAAGAAGGCAGATGACTCGGATGACAGGTAGGTATCTTCTCGGATCAGGTAGGTTACAGGCAGGTAGGTATCTGAGTCTTTGAGTGGGAGTCAGGACGTCAATGGTATATCGACGAGACCAGACGGCGAACTGAGGGAACTGGTGCAGTTTATAAAGGTGAAGGTGAGTGATACTGAGTGGCGTCAGGTGAGGAAAACAGGTGACGGTGATTAGTATTCCGGGGATGACGAACGAGTGGGCGGAGTAAAAAGGTCTGGTGCTGATGCTTGTGTATCCGTGACAGTACCCCCTCTTCCACGGCCAGCTCCTGAGGGCGGAAAGGACCGACGATGGGGACGACCACGACCTCTTGGTGCGGGACGACTGGGGTTAGCCTTGTGGAAGTCTTGGAGAAGAGCAGGATCCAGTATGTCGTCCCGGTGGACCCAACACCTCTCTTCAGGTCCAAAACCTTCCCAATCCACGAGGTACTCCAGTTGGCCGCCCCGCCGCCTGGAATCGAGGATTTCACAGACTTGGTAGATGTTCTCCACTGCCGGGTCTACAGGAGGAGGAGGAGGTACGTCTTCAGCACCAGACTCTGTGGAGGAAGGAAACAAAGGATCAGTATATGGCTTGAGGAGGGATACATGGAAGGATGGTGAAATGCGGTAGTGTGAAGGGAGTGACAGCCGGTAGGGTCCTCATTGATCTGCCTCTGTATAGCGAACGGACCGATGTACCTGGGACTCAGCTTGCGACAGGGCTGTCCCAGACCCTCTCGCTCTCCTGGAACCAATAATGGACTGCTGGAACTTCGGACGGCTCACCTGACCAGGGAAACAGGGGCGGATGAAAACCGAGCATGCACTGGAATGGAGTGAGACCTGTGGTGGATTGCAGAAGGGAGTTCTGTGCATACTCGGCCCAGGGTAGATAGCGGCTCCAGCAGTCCTGATGGTTGTGGCAATATGACCTCAGATATCTCCCGATCTCCTGAATCTTCCTCTCCGTTTGTCCATTTGATTGAGGGTGATATCCAGATGTAAGACTTACGGAGACGCCGAGAAGGTTGAAGAAAGACTTCCAGACCCGGGAGATGAATTGTGGGCCACGATCTGAAACGATGTCCTCTGGAAGGCCAAAATGCCGGAAGATATGGGTGAACAGTGCCTCTGCGGTTTCGAAGGCTGTGGGTAGTCCTGGCAGGGGAATCAGTTTGCATGCTTTGGAGGACCGATCGACTACCACCAGAACACAGGTGTAGGACTCCGATGAGGGAAGGTCGGTGATAAAGTCTACACCGAGATGAGACCAAGGTCTAGTGGGCACTGGGAGAGGAACTAGCTTGCCTTCGGGGAGGCGTCGCGGTACCTTGGCCATGGCGCAGATGGAACAGCCTCTGACGTATCGGGAGATATCCTGGGTCATACTGGGCCACCAGTAGCGTTGTTGAATGAGCGAGAGGGTTTGCTGGCTGCCTGGGTGTCCAGAGCCCGGAGATGTATGTACTGAGTCCATGAGAGACGGACGTAGACGGGATGGTACATAGATCCGTCCCTCAGGACCTCCCGGCGGAGCAGGTTCTGTCTGAGTGGCTTCCATAATATGGTCATCGATACTCCATTGAATAGGACTAACGATCATGGCTGGAGGGAGAATGGATTCAGGGTTGGAAGGAATGGTGTCCGGTTGGTACAAACGTGAAAGAGAGTCAGCCTTGATATTCTTGTCTCCGGGGCGATAGGTTACTTTGAAATTGAAACGTGTAAAGAAGAGTGACCAGCGGGCTTGACGGGTGTTGAGTCGTTTTGCATCTCGAAGGTATTCCAGGTTTCGATGGTCAGTGATAACGTCAAAACGATGGTTAGCTCCCTCCAGCCAGTGTCTCCACTCTTCCAGAGCCAGCTTGATTGCTAGAAGTTCCCGGTTACCAATGTCGTAATTCTGCTCCGCCGGGGACAGTTTCTTGGAGAAGAAGGCACATGGATGGAGTCGAGGAGGCTTCCCCTGCCGCTGAGATAACACCGCTCCTACTCCCGTAGTAGAAGCGTCTACCTCGACGACAAAAGGAAGATCTGGATTCGGGTGAACCAGAGTAGGAGCAGTGCAAAAGGATGTTTTGAGCTCCTTAAAGGCGATGGTAGCTTCATTGTTCCAGGACAGAGACTTGGCCCCTTTGCGTAACAGTGAGGTAATGGGAGAACTGATCTGGCTGAAACCTTTGATGAATCTGCGGTAGAAATTTGCGAAGCCCAGAAATCGTTGAAGTTCTTTGATGGTTGATGGTAAAGGCCAGTTGAAAACTGCTTCCACCTTCCTCTGGTCCATGGTAATCCCTTGTGGTGAGATCACATACCCTAGGAACTGAATGGACTCTTGGTGAAACTCGCATTTCTCCAACTTCAGGAAGAGTTGATGCTCCCGAAGACGTTGCAATACCTGTTTGACGTGCTGGTGGTGCTCTGGTAGACTGGAGGAATATATCAGAATGTCATCTATATACACAATGACAAAACGGTGAAGAAGATCCCTGAAGATTTCGTTCATGAAACCCTGGAAGATGGCGGGAGCGTTGGACAACCCGAAAGGCATAACTCTGTACTCATAGTGACCTGCCGGGGTGATGAACGCCGTCTTCCATTCATCACCCTTCCGGATCCTGATCAGGTTATAAGCGCTTCTCAAGTCCAGTTTGGAAAATACGCGAGCACCACGTAACTGTTCTAGGGGCGATGGAACCAGAGGAAGGGGATACCGATATTTGACGGTTGAATTGTTGAGTGTCCGGTAGTCAATACAGGGGCGCAAGCCTCCGTCCTTCTTACCCACGAAGAAGAAGCTGGAAGCGGCAGGGGAGGTGGAAGGTCGGATGTAATCTTGACGAAGAGCCTCCTCGATATACTCCTCCATGGCCTTCTGTTCTGGGATGGACAGTGGGTAGATCTTACCGCGCGGCCACACAGCTCCAGGCAGCAGGTCGATCGCACAGTCCCGTGGCCGATGAGGAGGGAGTTTTGTCGCCAGTTGTTTGTCGAACACATCCTGGAACGCCCGGTATTGGAATGGAATCTCAGCTTTGGAGTCGGTGGATGGACTTTCGATAGTGGTTGAGTTGACGGGTACTTGGCATACAGAGGAAGAAGAAGATGGTACCTTTTTGATGGATAGCAGACACTGAGAAAAGCAGGCTTCTCCCCATTGACAAATTTCACCCGTGGACCAGCAGATGTTTGGGGAATGGAGTTCCAGCCACGGGCGTCCCAGGATGATGTCAGCCGTGGAGCCCTCCAGTACCAGAAAGGATAGTTTTTCCTCATGCAGGACTCCAATCTTGACGGTGAGTATGGGACTGCAGTACTGGATGTGGCCACGACCTAGCGGTTTACCCAGGATGGATTGAACATGTAGTTGATGATTTATAGACTTACGGCGAGCTTGGAGTTTCTGAAGAGTAATGAGGGAAATGAAGTTGCCAGCAGAGCCCGAATCAATCAACGCTTTCGCTGGAATAGATCGGTGAAGATAGGTCAGCCAAACTGAGGTATATTTCATTGAAGAAATAGGGAATGGGAGAACCACAGTACTCACCGCTGGTTGTGGAGGTCGAACCGGACAAGTGCTGATGAGATTGCCTGCAGTTCCACAGTAAAGACACAGGTTGTTGTTGATACGTCGTAATCTTTCAGTGGAACTTAAATGAGTCGAATCCACTTCCATAGGTTCTGGTACTGGAAGGCTATCTGGCGGTGTCGGATGAGGAGGAGGAGGTGCAGGACGGTCAAATAAACAGGCAGTTCGGCGCTGAGCAATGCGTATGGAACGCTGGAAGAGGTTTTCTATGCCAATGTTGTCGTCATAAATGGCCAGCTGCAGACATATGTCTCGGTTGAGACCCTGACGATAAGCGGTGACGAGCGCTGTCTCGTTCCATCCACTGTTAGCGGCCAGCGTATGGAACTGCAAAGCATACTCAGAAACTGATGATTTTCCTTGCCGCAATCGAAATAACTGATCATGAATAGACAGTGCACTATGTGCCTGAGAGAAAACTTCTCGAAAATGGATAATGAAACTTGAGAGAGATTGTGTTACCGGTCCTTTAGCATCCCAAAGCGCTCGAGCCCAGAGAAGAGCGCGCCCAGTGAGTAGTGAGATGATGAAGGCGATTTTCGTTCGTTCAGTAGGAAACTGGGTAGCTTGCATCTCCATATACAGTTCACACTGCAGTAAAAAACCGCCGCACTCCCCCTCCTCACCAGAGAAAGACGCCGGTCGGGCCATGGGACATACAGAGGCAGATGATACCGATTGAGTGACGAGTGGATTGATGATTGGTTGAAACTCTTGCCGGACCGCTGCAGCTGGAAGTTGAGGCGAAGGGCTTTCTTCGCCGCCCTCCGCGTTCTCTTGCATCGTTGGTCTGGTCTTCTGTCACAGATGAGAAGGAAACAGACAGGTCTTGTGCAAGTGAGTATTTATTCAACGTAATAATAATGTTTAGCAGGTGAGTAATCAACTGATAGCAGTCTGGAGAGTTCGTCTTGAAACAAGCTTGACAATGTCTCTTATCTGTCTGCAGGCGGACTGATGAGGATCAGATCGACGTAGCGGATCAGAAGAAGAAGGCAGATGACTCGGATGACAGGTAGGTATCTTCTCGGATCCGGTAGGTTACAGGCAGGTAGGTATCTGAGTCTTTGAGTGGGAGTCAGGACGTCAATGGTATATCGACGAGACCAGACGGCGAACTGAGGGAACTGGTGCAGTTTAAAAAGGTGAAGGTGAGTGATACTGAGTGGCGTCAGGTGAGGAAAACAGGTGAAGGTGATTAGTATTCCGGGGATGACGAACGAGTGGGCGGAGTAAAAAGGTCTGGTGCTGATGCTTGTGTATCCGTGACAATATTGATGTATTACATATATATATATATATATATATATATATATATATATATATATAGTAATAGTTACAAATGTAATGCTAATGCAAAGACTTATTATATGATAATATGCCATCATATTAAAAGATTATGAAACGTGTTGATGATGTTATGCTGAGGAGTGATTTTTTGGAACCACATTTAAAGGATTTGAGCAGAAAGTCTACATTAGGCACTTAAAGGTTTTTGTGTGAATGTAGCCTTTCACTCTTCAACTCTAAATATCATTGCACCTGTCTTCCATTATCTAATTACTTCCTCTATGTATCGTTTCCTCACTGCAGTGAGCCTCATCCTGACCATAAAGCCTGTCAGATTCCTGTGTTTAAGCACAACATGGCTCCATTGTTGAAGGCAGTAGACCTAATGAACAGCCTCACACTGAATACTTTCACCAAACTGCAATCCAATTGACATTTGTGCTAAAGAAGTGGCCAGTCTTTGTTTATGTATGCAAGGGTAGATATTTAGCGTTAGCTCTCCAGTCGAGTTGGGATACAGCCAAGAGAGGGAACAGTGGCTTGTGCCAGAGAACAGACAGCCTACACAAATCAGGCACTGGTCCGGCTGAAGCAGCGCCTGTGTGGACAGCTGATTTAATTGAGGGTTGTTTAAGAAGACTGCTTGGCTAATTAGCTTTTTTCCACCTCATTGCCCAAATTGCCAGATGAGTGTGCATGTGTGTCAGTGTCTTGTTCTGTCTTTATCTTGTCCTTTCCACCTGTACAATTTAAGAGCAACACTGTGTAATAGTGATACATGCACACAGAAATACCATGCTTGCAAATAGTGGCTATATGTTATCATATGGAGTTTGAGTCAAGTGGATTTTGAATGCATCTTCCAAAAATCCTATATAAATATATACTACCAGTCAAAAGTTTGAAACGATTTAATGTTGTTGAAAGAAGTCTCTTATGCTCATCAAGGCTGCATTTATTTGATCAAAATACAGTAATATTGTGAAATACTATGAGCAGTTAAAAGAACTGATTTCTAGTTTATTTTAAAATGTAATATGTTCCTGTGATGCCAGGAATAGCAGGAAAGCTTTACACATTAAATTGATCAAAAGTGACGGTAAAGATATTTATAATGTTACAAAAGATTTCTATTTCAATAAATGCTGTTCTTTTGAATCTTCTATTCATCAAATTATAATGAACAAAATGTACCATGGTTTCGAAAAAAATATTAAGTTCTGTGGCAGGTGCACGGTCCTTCACCCGGGGATGTCATACCTGCCAACCTAGAAGAAATTTTATGAGTACAACCCCCCCCCACGTATTTTTTGCGTCGACTTAATCGATGACATCGACGCGTTGTCCCAGCCCTAATAGATATGTAGGCCTACCCTGTCATTTTTAAAAAGCCTATACAGTATGTATTGCCTTGGTACACAATTATTACAAAAATGTACGCAGTGTATGTTCTTGCAAAATTGCTCCTAAATGTAAGATTGTTATATCATAACAGTAGAATAAGTACCCCTTAGTTCTATAATACTTACAGTATAAATATTTTTTTAATTCTCCTGGTTGTTACCCCTTTATTCCCCAAACTTTACATATTGTTCCCTTATACTTACATGTAAGTACTTTATAGGTACACTATAATTACCAAAAGTTACTCTGTAAATTCCTCTTAATTACACAGTACTTTCCGGGCTGTAATCTAACTGTAATCTAAAGCGTTACCTAAATATCTTCTCTCTCTGTGTGCGCGAGTCTGTTTGTGAGAGAACTCGCGCAGCACTGATACATGATAGGCTATCATACCACAATAATTTTTAATCCATAAATTCGCCAACTAACTCGCTAGTTTTCATACAAAATAAATATGTAACATAATTCGGTACTTTAGTTATTAACATAATACATAACGACACGTAACTCATGCGATACGTTTCTCAACACTGATAATGAAAAAATAAACGCCTGTTTCTCCGGATTCGCGCTTAACGTTATCAGTCATCCACAAATCACAGCACTTTCATAATCACTAAGACATAGCGATTTCAATTTTATTTAGATTTATTGTTCAACATTACTTGAGCATTTTATAATTTGCATGGCTGAATGTCTTCCTCTTATCTGAGTTACCATGAATGAATTACAGAGTATTTTTTTTTAAATAATCCATGCGATCACTCCCGTCCCGTGTGATAACCAATCCATTTTAAAATGAACTCAAATACAATATTTCAACTTTCCACATCCAGCCCAGCCCGTTTACCTTCAGAAGTCAGAAGTACCGTGACCACAGTAGGCCGACTGTCCTCGCTTAAATCAGTCAGTGCGAGTGGAGGGTGGATCGAGCGGGATTCTTTATTGGTGTCGATTTTAAGTCTCTTTTTAATTATAGGACTTACGCATCTGTCAATCATCTCCGCTTGCAATGTGGGGAATGAACCCAGCGCTATGATTGGTCGAACTCTTCTTCTTTTGCTGTTGCTTGATTTGAGGACTACGCGTGCAAAGAGGCGTCACCAGGTTTTTGCGTAGTTTAGAGTGACAAATCGTACCAGCGTACTTTGAGGTCAAAATGCGTGCCCGCTACGCAAAATGCGTACATGTTGGCAGGTCTGGGATGTGCACAGAGCCATATGCATCATAAAATCATATTACTTGATAATCATTGTTATTTTTGGAGGATTGGGAGGAGAGGGGAGTGGGGTGAGGAGAGAAAGGGTAAAAGATGTTAAATTACTGAATACCTTAAAACACTCAACACCCCCAATGGATATACCGTAATTCCTCAAATAAAAGCCGGGGCCTTTATTTACCTAAACTGCAGAATGTAAGAGGCTTATATTTGAAGCAGGCTTTTATTAGAGGCAGGCCTTTATTTTAAAAAAATCTAAATCAAATTTCTATCTGGGTTCCATGCTCCTCAAGACAATTTCGTTTTCAATAAATTTGTTGAAAAGACCGTTACACTAGCAGCACTAAATTATATCCGTGTTACATCTATTGTCTACTACCATCTATTGGCTGTACGTTACGATGAACTTGAATGCATATCAGGGGATGTTTAAACCTGGCCACTTCATGTGTTTTCTCAGATCGGAAAGCTATCTGATTTATCAAAACAGTTCTACTTTAATCTGCTTACAAATGCGTTTTCGCAAAACGGATATAAATCTTCAATTCCCACGCTATATGCAGATTTAATGGAGTGCACGTCACCGAAAGCAACAGATATGAGCTGCATTTGATAGATCAGCTAATTTATAAATCAAAAGACCGCAATGAGAGAGAACGGCAACAACCCTGGTGAGATCATTTCGTTTCTTTACTTTTAATGATGAGGAGAATGGTCTGCGACTTACTTTCACTTTAATTTGCAATAGTTCGCACGTTGGCTTTATGAATAGATGCTCAGCTGCCGTGATGCGTGTTGCAGTAGCGTTGTCACATCTTGCTATAACATTACATAGCCTATAACACGCTCTCACACTTTTATTTTTTAGCGTTTTTGGGAGGGGTAAAATTTAGATACGTGGTTTCAACAATCAGATGCATTTGATTTACACTTGTGCAGTTTCGTCTGGAATCTCGTCTCAGATCTCCTCCTGAAGAAGTGGTTTGAGCGATCGGATTTAAATTGTCTCGAATGCACTTCGGATGGCATTTATACATGGTCTTTTCACGATCAGATCACAGAACACGCATGAAGTGGACAGGTGTAACATATCTTCAATGAAAGGCATTTAGGAGATTATCCACACTAATTTTGCCCCGGCCTTAATTTGAGACCGGCCTTTATTTGTCTGCGTTGATCACGCACCCGGCCACTATCAGAGGCCCGGCGTTTATTTGAATACCGGTTTTTATTTGAGGAATTACGGTATATTTCAAATTAAAAGGTCTTTCTTTTCTTTTCTTTCTTTACCTTTTTTTTCTTTCTTTTTTTCTTCTTGTCTATTCTTATATTGTTGTTTATCTGTTGTTGTTTTTTTTGGTCGTGTATTTTGTAAAATGTCTGTATGTATTTCTGCAATAAAAAAAAAAAAAAAAAAAAAAAAAAAAAAATATATATATATATATATATATATATATATATATATATATACATTAGTGGCAAAAACTGTTTTCAACATTATTCCATTATTAATAATTGTGTATTGATAATAATTGATAATAATTGAGCACAGATCAATATATTTCAATAATTTCTGAAAGATTATGTGACACCGAAGACTGTAATAAAGGCTGCTGAAAATGTACCTTTACTATCACAAGAATAAAGTGTACATCTTAAAATATATTGAAATAGAAAACTTTTAGTTTAAATTGTAATTATACTTTGGAATATCGCTGTTTTTGCTGTAATTTTTATCAAGAAAATGCAGTCTTGGTGAGCATATGAGACTTCTAAAAATCCTAATTATTCCAAACTTTTGACTGGTTGTATAGTATAGTATAGTATAGTATAGTATAGTATAGTATAGTATAGTATAGTATAGTATAGTATTGAAGATGACAGATAGATAGATGACGATGGATGGATGGATGACAATGGATGGATGGATGGATGGATGACGGATGAATGGATGATGGATAGATGAATAGATAGATCTGAATCTATCTGAGTTTACACTTCCACAATTAAGTCACACCTTCTGCAGATCATTTATTTTAAACTGAAGGGCTAAAAGGACATGGTATGAAAATGCTGTAGAATGTTGAATATAAACATGAAGCTTGCACAACAATCTCCTCTCTCTCTCTCTCTCTCTCTCTCTCTCTCTCTCTCTCTCTCTCTCTCTCTCTCTCTCTCTCTCGCTTTCTTTCAGAGCACCCTGCCTTCGTCTCCTTCCTTCTTAGACATTCTGCACACACCCCCCCAGATACTTATAAACACACACACACACACGTTTGTGGTGAAAACCCCTCGTAAACAGTGTAGCTGAACAGGGTGTAATCCTATCAGACCACAGCGGTGATCAGATCAGCTACTGTTGATACTTCATCTCTGTCATCAACCCAGCATGCACACGCACGCACAAAATAAGATTACACAAGCTCGGATCCAGAGAAGAGAATTCCTAATACAACCTCTATCCTCAATGCATCCACTATGCTTTATCAAAAAGCTCAAATGCTGCTAATACAAAATGCCAATGCCAAGTGAAACCAATGTGGTAAATTCTACAGTACAAGATAAATATAATAGATACATTTCTATACCTGGTTGAATCTCACAAAAGCATGTCCAGGTCACACGGCAAGAAAAGAAAAGGATTTTTTTTCTTTTTTAAACTATTTTAAAGGGGTCATGACGTGGATATTTTTTATTATTTTAATATATTCCTTGAGGTTCACTCATTATGTTAAATATAACTGTATATATATATGCAGAAAACCTATTATTTTCATCATTATCTTTATTCTGACTGCCCCTCTGTCTGAAATGATCCGTTTTTAAGGGGCGGCTCCTTTAAGGCTTATCAGTAAAAGGCCACGGTTGTGATCGACTAATGTTGTTGCATAGGAAACAGTATCAACAAGTGCTTTGAAAACATTATCCATAAAAAACTGTAATTTACAGACAAAGCATGGTTTGTGATGCAGCTGCTGTAAGATCAGTTCGCTGCTTCCTCTTTCTACAAAATTTTCTTTGCTAACTATCCATTACACTATGCATTACAATAAATCATCCACTTGTTTTCGACGCTGAGATCCTTCTAAAATCTGTACAAGATGCAAACGAGCTGTTTAGACTGGATGTGTCAAAGCGAATGTTCTTTCACTCATACATTTGTCCTGTTGTCGACAGACTCCCCTAACACAAAATGTAGACACTGAATGAGCATCTGTATACTGTATCCATCCAGTGTAGACAGCATCAGTGATTATAATGGGTACTTGCTTTTGATGTGACTCTCATATCCAGTGTAGGCAAATGTCAGTCATGTCGTTTATAATAAGGAAGACGTTTTAAGCTATAAAACTTGGAGGTAGTTTTAATGGTAAAAGACCACATGTGTCAAAAGATCAAGGCAAATTTCAGCATCTTTAAGTTATCTTTATAGTTATCATCCTTGATGTGAATAGGCCTTAAATCAGTGCAGTTGGTGAAATATGATGCAGACATATTCTTAACAAAATATTCTAAATATTCTAAAGAGCTAATATGCAGTGCTGACAATGGTGGTATATAAGCTACTGATAAAGTCAAGCAGGCGTTTAAACTCCTGACTTGTACACCTTCAGGTCCCAATCAATAAAACAACTGCATCTTCTCCCCTTAAATGAGCAGAGAGAAGCATCACGGCAAAGATTGGTGAATAAAACAAGTCAGCAGTGGCTAGAATAATGGTTGGCAGGTTAAGAGAAATGTAAGAAAAAGCTTGTTGTTCACTTGTGTGTTTGTGCAGTGGTTCAACACTGAGAGTCAGCTCTATTGGTTTCATTAGTGCGGAGTGACCAGAGGCAGCCAGTGATGCTCAGTACATACATCACCCAGTCAAAGCCTATAAGCGTTACTGCAGCTGTACTGACCAGGACTCACAGAGGACTGAGTGAGCACATTTTACACCCAGAAATGAATTACATTGTGTTGAAAAGAATAATATGTGCTGTTATAAGCAAAAATCTTAATCTCATTTCATTACTCTGGGGTTATTTGGATCATAAGCCTCTGCTATTGATTGTGAAGCCACATGAGAAAACAGACCCAGTGCAGGCTGTCACACATTATTAAAGATGCAATCCTTGATCTAAAAAATATAAAACAGACCTCCTTTAACTCATTTCACAAACGTATGAGCAAACTCAATTAATGAGAATAAGAAAAAAATCTACCCACTTTTCAATGAGAGCAGCTGATGACAACGCACACATTTAAAGGACATTCGGCTAAATACGCCTTTCTTTCTCTCTTTCCTGATATCTCCCTGCTATACATTGAGGGTCCAATTTTGAGTCTACCACCCAAGGAGGCTTCTCTGAATACAGATGCTCATGCATATTAATGAGCGAGGACAGCTGGCTTCCTGTCGTTGGTGATCCCGATCACCATTGAAATGTGTGGTCAGTGACTCCACCAATTAAATGATTCACTCTGTCATGAATATCGCTGGTACAGTGAACTGATTGTGTCCTTAATAAACTCCAGGTACCAAAACTGCAGCAGTCGATGCTACTAGATTTTGTGATTCTCAATTATTTCCATCAAAAAGTAATTTGCAATTGAACGCATTACTTAATAAAAACATTATTAAGGGATAATAACACACACACATATATATATATGTTTATATTTATATTGTTAATACATTTGTCTGTATATATATATATAATGACAAATATTATATAATTAAATTAAATTAAATGTCAAATAATTAATTAAAGAAATGTATGCATTAGTGCTGTCAAACGATTAAAATATTTAATCACAATTATTCGCATTAATGTCATAGTTAACTCGCGATTAATCGCAATTAATCGCACATTTTTATCTATTCTAAATGTCTCTTGATTTCTTTTTGTCCCATTATTTTTATCTCATTTTAATGCTCTTATCAACATGGAAAAGTGGATCGGCTTGCTTTGTGCAAATGTTTTTTTATTGAAAACAACATTAGCATATACTGTGTTAAATTTCACACTAACATTCTCACTTGGAGCAAATCAGCTGAGTGTGTGTGTGTGTGTGTGTGTGTGTGTGTGCTTGGCCATCAAGTGGTATTTCAGACTGGACGCGCTGCGATGATGATAGCTCAGTTCACAACGACAAAACACACAGATCACTTTGGTCTTGTCAATGGAACTTTTTGCAACTTTTTAAAAGTAAACTTTCCATTCAGAATCTTATTGGCATCCATTTTGGCGTCTCGCGCTCGCCATCCACTCAAAACGTAAAACCAACTATTTGGCCGGCTCGCAGACCCAAACAAGTGTGTGCGGCGCGCCTGTTGTTTTGTTTCCGGTCTAGCTAGAGCCGCTTGCGCTTTGGTCGTCGAAGCAACAAAACGTCCTCGCGCGGCGCAAGCCATTGAAATGAATGTGTTTCATCGCGCATGCTGTTGCAAAAGCATGTGAAAAAAACTACAAAGTTTGCTAGGCCAAAAAGACCGTTAATAGCGCAATAAAAAAATTAACGCCGTTAAAATGGGTTTGCGTTAACGCCGTTAATAACGCGTTTAACTGACAGCCCTAGTATGCATACAAGTGCTCAAAAATCAATCAGACAGTGAATCTGAAACATAATCTAGTACCACCAATACTGAAGAAGAAAAAATACATCAAATTGTTTATTTTATTTTAGTAAAGCATCTCTAGCAGGTTCTTATTACCACGATCGACACCACAATTGGACTGGAATACAGTTTTTATAAATGGATTCCTGGATCACGTCAGAGGATTATATGTTTGTTTCGGAGAATTTTGTTTTGTAAACGAGGCACAGTATAATGGAGAGTTTGCAAAGAACATTTTGTAGAAAGATGAAGCAGCGAACTGATTTTACAGCAGCTGCATCACAAACCATGCTTTGTCTGTAAATGACGGTTTTATATGGATAATGTTTTCAAAACACTTGTTGATTCTGTTTCCTATGCAACGACATTAGTCGATCATAACAGTGGCCTTTTACTGACAAGCCTTAAAGGAGCCGCCCCTTAAAAACGGATCAATTGAGACAGAGGGTCAGAATAAAGATGGAAAATAATAATTTTTATATATATATATATATATATATATATATATATATATATATATATATATATATATATATATACATAATTTATTTATTTTTTTGTGCAAAAAAAATCCATGCCATGACCCCTTTAAAATTATTTCTAGTTTCAAAAAGAAAAAATCTTTTCTTTTTTTTAATATATAACTTTATAACAAATAAATTTGGCATAGCATCATCCAACCCCGTCTTTTCAACTGAAAGATAAACTGAAATGAACTGTGACAAAGGAATCATCAAATTGAGATTAATTCTCAAACAAACACACAAAATTCCAACATTTTCATCTCAGAGCTCACCTCAAACTGTTTTACCACATCCTCAAAAGCTTTACTCTGTCTACAGCTCTCCTCCAGCAGTGACATGCTGCGGTCATAGTCTGAGATGTAGGTCGCAAAGGATGAAAACTCAGCCCGGCGCGTTAATATGACATCAACCACTGACGGGCTGTCCTCCCTGAAGATGAATGGGAAAGAACGAGAACTTTTCAGAGGGCATCCAAGGACATTCATGATGGCATTATAATGGATTGTGCTACTGCAACATCACATGTACTGCTATGAAAGAAATAAGAGATCTATGTGTGTTAGCAAGCAAGAACACATCAGCTTGTCTAGTGGCGTGCAGCAGTGGTGTTCTGAAATGAGTCCTCACAGTTTTTTTTAACAGATCTAGGACTAGTTACACTTCATGTATCAGATTTTCCTGGTTAAATAAACACTACTTTATATAACATAAAAAAGCAAATACAATTCTATTTTGTATTTTTACATTAACAATGTAATTAATGTTCTATTTATTTAAACCAAGTATAAATCTTATTTTAAAATTATGCATTTTTATATTTATTCCAAAATAATATATAAAGGCAGTGACAATTTAAACACGTTTTGAGGCAGTGCCTCCTCCAAGGAAACGCCGCTGAGCTCGTCTTTATTAGCATGTGGCTCGGGTAGGAGATGCATACAGTAGATGTGGAGTGCATGCATTACCACCTTGTAAATGATGCACATGTTATATATAACATAAGTATGGAATTTTTATGGAATGCCATGCTATAAAATATGTGCATAAGCATGTGTACATTTTGTGTATGTTGATGTGCATTAGTATAGTGTGCATCAGTGTAAAGTGCTTGAGTGTTCTCACCACTGTTTAATACGGGTCTCCAGCTCATTAAGGATCTCATTGTGCAGATGGTAGGCCTGAGGAAGAGTGCTCATGATCTCGTCCAGCTTCACATTTTCTAACAGAGGTTTCTCATCATCTCCTACTGCTGACTCCAGTGCTCCCCTGAAGTCCTGTAGAAAAAGTCAGTTGGTGTGAGGAATCAAATATCAAATATTTCAAAACAATTATAAAAAAATGTTTTAATAAATATTAAATGTTTTGGCTGCCAATAAAAGTGTACTAGTGACATAATTGGTCAATTAAATGCATTCCACAGGATTCTGTATTCCAATTTCCCAGGAAAAATCACTGTCTGTATGGATAACAGTGGCAAAAGAAAAAGTTGAAACAAAATGCAGAGGACTTCTGTCTGGATTAGCCTCAGACACAAGGATGATGACAGATATTTAAGAAGAGCAAATGGGATGTTTATTGTAAGAATCAGCAGGAACAAAATCCAATGCAGGTAAGAACTGAAGAGATGGTTAATTAGCAACAATGGAGACTGATGATACCTGGTTTTGTCTTAGGGTGCTTTCACACTGGGCTCGTTTGCTGTGGTCCGAGCGCGAGCGCTGGTCTGGTTTCACACTCAACTTGATTCTATCGAACCCTGGTGCGTTTGCGTGCATCTTACGTCATCGCAAACGTGCACGGCGCATGATAGAAAACAACGTGGGTCAACGTATTTTGTTTTTTATTAATTCAGTGCTATTATGCGCAGCTGAGTGAACAACACAGGTTTACTGTGTGTGTGTGTCGCATAAGGTGGCTTTCTGCTGCTTGCAAATGGACTCTTTTGAGGAGACAGTGGATTTCCATTCATTTGTTGCCCTGATTCCATGCGCTATGCGCGAATACACTGCAGGCTCACTCTCGCTCGTATCCAAGGTAAATCATCAGCATTATCATCCCTTACATGTGTTTTATTTAACTAAATACATCATAATCAGCTAAAATGCATGCCCAGGTTACTTTACTTCCTGAACAAGTGCGCACCCGAGTTCGTGTTGCTTTCACATTCACGCGAACAGCGAACAGCACTCCTCCAGGTAGTATCGGGTTCGGTACCCCAGTGCGCACCCGGGTCTGCATGACAGCGTTCACATTAGCGATTTTTTATGCGAACCGTGCCCCGTTCCGAACTAAACTGCCAGTGTGAAAGCACCCTTAAAGAGTTGCCAGGCACACACACACACACATACACACACACAGCAGACGAGAAGAGGAGATGACTTGCATGACTGAGAGATGACTTTGAATCGACTTAGAGCAAGGTAATAGCATTGCAGAAGATCACAAAAGCTTAAGGTAGTATTTCCAGGTAAGTTTCCAGGACAACAATTGATGGTGTGTGTACGTGTGCTTTAGTACTGGTCATGAGGGCTGATGAGTGGCAGGTGTGCGTGGTTAGTACTCTGTTGACTGTGAAGGCTGAGTGAGTGAGGTAGAGCCTGGCGTGCTCGTGACAACTATACCAACTCCCATAGGCTTCCGTGCAAATACATCAAATAATCTGTACTTGTCCTCTCCTGACTCTGAATTGAACTCTGACCACATTCATCCCTCAGGATGAGCATCAAAGGCTTAAGCAACTGGATTGAGCTCCAAGCAGCCTATGCACAAGCCTCCAGCCTTGACACAATCTTTGCCCACATACCACCCGTCAGGGGAACATGTTATTAGTTTCTGCTGAATATATTTGTTTTGGCCATAACAGACAGTTAAATTGAGAGGTCATAAGCTGGCCTGTTCGGGTCCACTAGCCTGATGGCTCAGGATCCATAGAGGATTTATTTACTTGTCCCATTATACATACACATGTCATGTACCTTATGAATCGCCAGGAAGGAGTAAAATCTGCTCTGAAATGTCTTCACAGGCAAAGCCATGAGGGAATGTGTGTCCGTTATGAGGAAAGTGATGACATAAAACAAAATCCATCATGAATGCGCACACAGACGTGTCAGCGGTCATGCTGGGAGGTGATCCACTAAAATTACTTTCTGAGCTTCACAAATGAATCAATGTGTATCGATCACAGTCGTGTCGGCATTTGTAAATGCTCTCATAAATAACTCAGTGCTGTTATACAGTACTCCTAGGTGCTATGAAACTGGTTTCCTCCGATAGCATCTCAATAGCTGAAACTCCCTGACAACTTTCCAAATGTTCATTGTAATGAAATTGCTCTGTTTTACAGTTGCCTTCATAAGACTCATTACACTTTTATTGCTTTCTCACAGTTCAGCTAGTGTCTGATGCATAATGACACAGGAATGAATTGGCTGGTGGGAGATGCTTGTCTTATTGTAATTGTTTATGCTTCTGCATGCTTTTCATTTCAGAAAAAATTAAGCAAGCTGCAATTTCTCGCAATCTCATGCCCATTCACATGCCTAGAAACCTGCACTACAATTAAGAGCATAATTTCCCATTAGGGACAGGTTTTGGAATTTCTTTATATTTTGGTGTTATTCAATATCAAACAATGGAACAATAGGCCACATGTTCTGTCCTGTAGCATTGTGATAGAGGACGCTTTCCCTTTCAGAGTACACAAAACAAAGTGAGTGATAGAGAGAAAAAAATATATATACATAAAAATGGGGAAACAAATGACAGGATAAGCAACCCAAGAAAATATTTTTACTCAGGTGTCGCTCTTTCAACTTTGTCTCAGATGTTTCTCCTAAAATTTGAAATGAGAAATAAAAAATAAATAAACATGACAACCGCTGACAAAGTAGGTGTATGTAGCTCTAAGATGAATTTGGCAACATTGGACAGACAATTTGGTCTTGAAAGAATATGATGAGAAATGTTTTAATTCATGTTGAAATCTCCACTTTCAATGTCTTTTAAAGAGGGATTATAACAGATCATAAAGTTTGCATTTTCTGTAGAATATTAATGAAAACAAATGTAAATGTATTTTTAAATTATTTCAAAATGAACTCAAATTAACCCTTCAACATCTATACACTACAGTTCAAAAGTTTATGATTAGTAATATTTTTTATTAGAAATAAATGAATACTTTTTTTCAGCAAGGATGCTGAATAAAGAAAATTAAAAAAAATATACATAAAGTATATATGTATTTTATATATATACTGTAGATATACTGTATGTATATATTAAGCTGTTGTTGTGTTCATGAGAAGAATTGTACATTGTTGAATACTATAACAAGTGTTGTGTAATGACGTAATGTGGGTGAAGTTTGCTACTCCTATCTCGTGGGCTTCATTGTTTTATAACTCCTCCTGACAGATACCACAGCTATTTTTGAGGAGGATTGAGGAGGAGACTCAAGGAAAAGTCTCCATTTGATCTTACTGCTTTTAAATAGAAACAAATGACATATTATAGAGATCTCATATGTCAGCTTTCGTTTACAGATGGAATGCATTTGCTTTATTTGTGCTATTTTGCTTTGTTTCCTCAGCCTCTTCATCTATAGGACCAAAAAGTACTTTCCCGCAACTTTAAGAGATGTATGCTGAGCCTTAACTGCACAAATCCCCATGCAACAGTGGGGAAGGTAACACCCTCAAAGTCGCCGTTGACAGCAGCCAAACACTGATTTAATGATGTCATATAGTGGACAGAAAATCAAGGTGACTCAGATCCTCAAACTCATTAACATTCAAAACAGAGAGAGTGATTAATGACATCTTTATCTTTTCCACGTACCCAACTAATTGTTAAATGCAGTATAAATATTTATAGCACATCAATATCAAACTAAACGTTCTCCCAAGTGAAAGCTAGACATGAAATACTACTGCAGCACTTGCTCTGATGGGCCTATTCATTAGGCTCCATTCAAAAGCCATCCCGCTTATGCTGCTCAATGCAAATCTACGGCATTATGTAAGAATAGAGGAATTATAATTACAGGTCTACTGTAATACAATACACCATATGCATACAAGACACACAGGCATGTATATGATTAGCATTCTTTAGTCGTTAATAGGACAGCGATTCTATTGACTATGGCTTATTTTATTCAAATGAGGCAATTAAAATGGTGAATATGAAGTATAGTAATTTACATGAGGTGCGGTGTATGAAGAACTTTAGTTCCTGCTGGATTGTGTTAAATTGCTCCTTCAGCCCCGCCTCGACTTGATAATTAGGATACATATTGTATTAATCATGAAAACATAAGCGCTAAATCTGGTTATGTGGTAACAGTCTAGAGGACAATGTTTAAAACAATAGTTTTACTCTGCAAGCCATGCACAAATCTGCAAGCCCTAGAGAACCAGGTTAGAAAGACACTTTGGCTGTCAGAAAGGGAGAGCTAATGAAAACAAATGATAACATGAATTGGAGACCGTACATCACAGAGCAATATTAAGTACATTGTAAAGATCCCATGCATACAGGCAAACAGTAAAAATAGACGTCACTGAAGTCTTTTACACTGAGATATAGGAAGCAACTACAGCTAATGTCTTAAAGAAAAACGTATAAAACAAAAACAAAAATTATGTATTTTTATCCATACAAGACAAGTCAAAAGGTTCCATTGGATTCCATTGACATTCATTGTATGTACAAAAACAGTTAAAACATTCATCAAAATATATTTTTTGTCTGGGTTCAGCAGAAATAAAAACTGTATGATTTACAGTCTGTATGAATTAAATATGTATGATTTATGGAACGAAATAAGGGTAATGTTGACAGTGAAGACAGAATTTAAATATTTAGGTGAACTATCCCTTTATAACCACTTTGATACTTAACAATAATATGTCTTAAACTGAGAAATTCTCAAAAAGTGAGGGAAGTTCAGTAAATTCACTAACCTTGAAAAGTTATTTGGGGCTTATTACCAGAACTGATGTGTTTTTATGTTTATAAGTGGCGAGGCTCACGAGAAGATACCCCAAACAAAGGCCTGGTGCGTAGGTATTGCGTCACTCACAGGCTCACTTTTTCAAGACAAGGTTGTCAAGGGCAGGAAGTCTCAGTTACTGAAACAACACTGATAAAGGTTTGCTAACCCCCACCCTGAGTGTGTGTGTGTGTCTTTCAATGTATGTGATATGTGCATGTTGGTGCATTTGCAATTGGCTGCCAAGACACAGGTAGTGACATCACCAGCACAGATCTAATTTAGGAGCCTTTCTATGGGACCTTTGTATTTCAAGTCTGTAGCATCTTAAGTATGAGCAATTGTAATACTGGCAATTGCCTTAAAAATCAACTAATAAGGTTGCATTCATGAAACTATTTTACTGGTTGAAAGCACAAGCCAGTATGATCCAAGAGCAAATCAGATGACCTGCATACTGACTGGTAGCAATATACTGGAGTAGGATTGTTTTTAACATCTCTGTGATGTATATACATTGCCAGAATTGAGAGACATGGCATATGTATTTAGTGGCCACAGAGGTCTTGGATACTACAAAATAATTTTATGTGTATACATTGATAAACATAAACCTCTGTTATAAAGCCCTGTAAACACAGTGATTTCTCAGGGTGGAAGGATTTACCAGCCATATTTTTTTTTAAGTTAGCGGTCAGTAAGACTTTTTTGCAAAAATCTCACCTACAACCATTGCAGTTGAATATATATATATATATATATATATATATATATATATATATATATATATATATTTTTTTTTTTTAAACAGATTTTCTTACCTCTTGAAGAATCTTCAGAGCCTTCACATGTCTGTAGATAATTGAAAAGAGGTGACATTATTTTTTTTACTCTTAAAGACAGAACAAAACACCTGTCCAATTCTGTCAAGCAGATATATCCCTGATCATCCAAGTAAAACCAACATTTAAACAGTCAATTTATGAAGTCAGTTGAGATACATAACACATACATTTGAAGGGCTTAGGAGAAAAAGCAGGCTTGCTTATATCGGATTGGATTTAATAAATCTACACGCTTAATGACTCATTGAGGCGCTGCTGAAATGCAATAACTTAAGGCAGACAGTCCAGTAATAGGCTGTCAGTTTGAGTATCAGAGGAGCTGTTGAGTGAACAAGAATAGACAGTGATAAAGATGTGGACAGGGTCTGGATAAAGAAGATCCCTGAAGGACATCACATGAGACACAATTGGTCTGTATCTGAAATGTGTTCAAATCCAGACAGAGACAAACACTTACTCTCTTTCTGAGTCCACCAGGTCTTTGGCAACGTAGTAGGCTCTGGATCGGCCATCAATCTGAAAGTGACAGAAAAGAAAGCAATGAGAGATAAATGAAGACACCCAGTGTTTAAAGACTACATAGTGCAGTACCCTTGCAGCTTTTAGTTACAACTCTGAGTAAATATAAATAAATAGATGATATTAATACTGTATATAAATGTATTGATAGATACATATATGGAGACAGAGTGAGAAAGGGATGTACATTCTGATCTAATTTCTCATTCAACCCTGTCAAAAGAAGACTGATTATTTCATTAAACCACAGCGTAAATGAGAAAGCTTTTCTGAACGTGCCGCTTTAAGCACAGATGCATTATGGATGAGAGGCTGCGATCATGGCAAGCACAAACCCACCATTGATTTGCAAGCTAATCACAGCTGTCTGAACACATGTGTTACTACTGAATGGACATATTTAGGAGAAACACGACTGGAACATAATTGCTAATACTCTACATCTCTATGTTTAGATTTGAATAATTTTGTCAAAATCTGGGCTAAACTCATTTTATGCATGCATGCATAAAAATCCATAATGAAACAAATTGTAAAGTGCAGCTGGCTTTTTTCCAGCTTGTTGTTGTGCCGGGACAGGTTACTCCCAGATATTCTTTTCTTTTTAAAGACGAAGAAAACAAGGAAGCAGGCGTCACAAGGCCGGGGCCCCGGCTGATATTACAGTGGCAGAGGGAAGGGGTGGGGTCCGGCTCTCACTGCAGCGCTACACTGACTGCCAGGAGATGTATGAACCTGGATCTCAGACAATTGCACACGCAGGGAATTCCACTTCAACAGGGAGGGTCCTTGTTTTTACATACTTTAAAGCTGTGATTATTCAGGTAATGGTGTAAGGGAAGGTTATAAGAGGTACTGTAGTAAAAGTGTATACAAGATCAGAAAGTGTAAGATTAAACTGACAGACATTATTTTTGTGTGCTATTATAACACAAGAGTTTATAAACGTTTTTGATATCAGGGACACAAAAAGGATGAGTTTATGCCTTCTTAAAATTTATAAAAATATAAGCAGATAAATATGTTAAAGTATAAAGACACATTTATACATAAATTTTTTTTTAGTATTATAAAAATAACATGTTTGCAATATTAAATAATGTCTGATATTTTCATTGCACTAAACATTATATAATACTTAGTAGGGGTGGAAATCTCCTGGCACGTCACAATTCGATTACGATTCGAAGGATTGCGATGCGATGATAAAACGATTACTTGGTACTTGCGATGATAAAACCACTACTTAGTACTTTCAAAGCAAAGTATTTGTAATGATTCATAATGAATTTTCTCCCAAATATAGTAAATTGTATTTATTACATTAAATATTGTATATTTACGTTGTATTAGGTTTTTTAGAATACTGTATTAAAAAACTGCCTACAAGTACAATAAATTCTTGAAAAGATACACATTGTAATATCTTCTGAAATAAATCAGAAATATTTCTCTCTGAATTTTTCTGCAGACTCCCAGGCCCTGAATTTGAAATACACTACCATTCAAAAGATTGGGGTCAGTAAGATTAATATTTCTGAAAAAAGTATCTTATGCTCACCAAGGCTGCATTTATTTGGTCACAAATACAGTAAAAAAAGGCAATATTGTATTATACAATATTTATTCTTTTGATGGCAAAGCTGAATTTTCAGCATCATTACTGCAGTCTACAGTGTCACATATCACACAAATCATTTTAACTGCTGATTTGGTGCTCAAGAATTTCTTGTTATTATAGATGTTGAAAAAAGTTGTGCTGCTTAATATTTTTGTTAAAACTGTGATACACTTTTACAGGATTCTTATAACAGTCTTTGTTTTTGACTGTACTAAAGCATGAAAATATGTTTGCAGAGATTTTGGAAACATGCTAAATTCTAATTTTTGTTTTTCCGAAAAACAATGCATTTTGAGTCAGAATGTCGGTTTTTGTTTTGGTCAGTATGATCCTGCCCACTGCCAATTAATCCAATAGTATTTCAACACCGCAGGTTGCCAGGTGGCAGAAGATGTAGCATATTGCATTCATTCATATTGCAAGCCAGCAAACGAACTGGGTCAGAGAATGCATATTCTACAAGAACTAAAAAGCATCGGCACCCTTCTAAAGAGGTCTATGACCAGAGGCATATTAAAACACATACTAAAATGCGGATAAATATAGAGTGTAAAGCTCATCGCATTCCATTGTCAATTGCGCTCGTTGCTGTTGCGTGTCCTCAATCTAGCACCCCGTGTGAGCGTTGAGTCTGAGGAGGAGTGGGCGGGGCGGGGCAAACAACTCTCTGCAATATTTTGAATTTGGACTGCAGTATCCATTTTTACCACTAGCTGTCAATATTACAGAATGCACCTTTAACAAAAAAAAAACTTATAAAATCCAAACCTGAACGGTAGTGTATGTACCACTACTAGTAAGCATTGACAAGCCTTTGCAAATTGATAAAATTGTTAGCTAACCTGTCGCTCATGGCAGTGGTCTCCACAACCATCCTCTTCTTCAGATGTACGTCCATGATCTTCCTCATTGGACACAGTGGCAGACACAGGACCAACAGGAAAAGGCTCAGTGTAGGCACTGAGAATAGATGAAAACATGAGAGATAGTTAATTTGATGCACTATACTCATTATGGATTAGTTAGTTAGTACTGTACGTATAGGCTTTTCACACAAATTTTAATTTAGTTTTGAAAAGGCATTAGCACAAATTTTTATCTTGACCTATGAGTCCCTGCTTAATTCACATAATACGGGCACAGAAACTTTCATGAGCTGAGTTTAGTTTTTAGCCTTCATCCTAGACTAAAAATAATGTTTAAATTAACATTAAATCTCTAATGAAAGTCCACCACCATCACAGTGTCTAACAGAGCCCATGAGGAGAAACTTAACTGTTACGATCAGAACACTGCATGTGGCAAACAACAAACCATCCAATCTCTCCAAATCAAAAACAACGGAACAAACCGTCTCAAAAAAATGTTTTGAATTAGAGGGCACTTTGGTATCCAGCAGAGCAGAAATTACCCTTTGCCAAGGAGAAACAAATTCCCCCTCTTCATTTAAACAAGACCTGGTGAGAATAATTTGTTTTTTCCTCCCCTGCTCCTCCTTACAGTAGTAACACGGATGGCTGGGGCCAGATTGCGAGGACGTTTACGGTTGGGCATGAAAGGCTGGCTTGGTGATCCTGTGGTGAGCACTTAAAGCCGAAAAGAAGATGCACCCCTGAGGATATGCAAATATGCACAATGAAGCTGCTTATACTGTGGAGGGCACATATGAGGGAAACTTTGAGTGCACTTGCGCCTACACTTATCTAGAGGCAACAGCAAGAATCTCTCAGACTTTTGCATTCTTGGTTTTAAAAGATTGTTTAACGAAATCAAATTTAAAAGCAATAAAAATCCTTGTGTGCGTATACTGTCATATAAACGCTTTAGAGGTGCTCAGCTGGGTGTCATACTACTCAAGGACACTGTAAGCTTCTGAAAAGCCCACACACACAATGTCTGGAGGTGGAAGTGGAAATTGCTCATTGCTCATAGCCAGCTGAACTGGGCGAGCTAAGGTGACAGTTCATTTTAAGGCCCCAGATGAAGCATATAGGAGCCTTCTGGCAGGACGTCACAACAATCTTCAGTGATCTCACCAGCTGAGGACTCCATTTTCAGTGAAAGCGAAAGGTAGCACAAGACAAAGCAAGCTGGGTTTTTTTTATATCTGAAACAGGTCTTTCAAATAAATTCTAACTGAAATTGCTCATATGCAGCTCTCCAGGATGAAACAAAACAGATATTTTTATCAACACATCTGGTTTTCGGACTGGTATATGATTTGTATCTTTTGCATCATGCTGAGGGGATTGTCACGACACAACAATACGCATTTTCACTCTGGTGAAAAATAATAGAATAAATACAAATAAAAAGTAAATAAATATTATAAATAAAATAATATTAATATATAATATATACACATTTACATATTTACAAAAAATACAAAAAGCCATTGGAAAATTCTGAAGTCAAGTGTGTGTAAAATGTGCATTCATCTCTGCCACCCTACTGTACATAATCTCTCCATCAGCCAAAAGTGACGATTTACACAATCCTCCTGACTCTTCAACATTACCATTTATGAGAAGCAATTATAGAGCAAAGTACTTCTCTAAGCTGTTTGCTTTAAGGTACCCATGAGCTAAATTTACTGCTGAAAATTACACAGAGAGTGCAATGATTTCCTATAACACACCTATATGTCCTACTGCCTGATGCTTCCCTGAGGCTTGTTATATGTAATTCAATTGATTTAAACTCTTCATAATAAAATATACATTAGAAACCCTGGTGTTTCTCTGTCTGAATCTGTGTAATAGTGCTATTATAGAAGATAAGCATCGCTGTGATGACTTCATTACCAGACTTCATTTAACAAAACGTATTTTAATGCAGATGAGGAGAAAGTGAAGAAGTTTGTGTTGGTTGAACCGAGAGATGTCTATTCTTGCTTGGTTTTAGCTTGGTGGTGTTAAAGGGATAGCTCGCCCAAAAATGAAAATTCTGTCATCATCAGGGATATTTGTTCGTTTTGTCATCTTTTCAGAATCATTTAATTTATCTTTTATGTTAAATGCTTTTAAATTTGTCACATTCAGTTCAAAGGATCTGCTTTCTTACAAATATCTGTTACATTTTTAAGTTGTAAATATTATTCAAGTCAAACATTGACCCCTGCCATTACTGTAATATTAGAAAAGACACGAAGAAAGCTGGGAACGATGACAACAACAATATCTTTGTGGTAGCCTTGCTTTCCTGACTGCCACACCTCGCCTTGTTGTTTGGGTCGCAGGGGAGTCTGGGAGATCGGTATTGCCTGTCTCCACCCCATCCCACTGACCCCGTCCCCTCGCCCTTGTCCTGCATTTCCTGTAAACAGCAGTGTGGAGGCTCATTGGCTGGGTGCGTCTTCTCTTGGGACAACCTGGCAATGATCTGAGAGCCCTGGGCACCAGGCCCAACTCAGACCGGACCGGACCGGACCAGGCCAGGCCAGGCCAGGCCAGGCCAGACCCACACCCAAGTTTTGTGAGCATTAAAATGCAGAAAGCATTCAGAACACATATGAAAAGACGTATACTTTTTCTCTCAATTCTCTGTATGTATGTTTCAAACTGTCTTTCTAAGTATCACTTCTCCTTTTTTATGTTTTTTTGCTATGCTTGCTGTATGTTTGTTAATTTTCTTATTCTATAATGTGCATAATAATACTAATATTCAAGCCATATCAAGAGAATGAAGGGTCAAAAACAACTCAAAATATAATAGAGTGCCGAAGTGATGACGTCACTTTGTAGGACAACTCGGAAGCTAGCGGCGCATGGGTTCCCTCGATCGAAAAGCTATGCATTTTCCCCATAGACTTTTGGAAAATCGCAAAAAATAAGATCTGTGTTTAACAAAGAGTTGTGACCCTTACACGTTTTGTCTATCAAGATAATCTTTACAAGTTAATCCAAAATTTATACATTTTGAAGCCTATATAAAGTTTTTAAAAAACACAAGCAGACACAATAAAGTTTAAAAAACCACAAGCAGGTTATAACTGTGTGTTCTATGTCATAGATCAAAACGTGAAAATATTTAGAGGCTTTGTTCACCACAGACCTTATTTCAGGCGATTTAGCAAAAACCCATTCAAAAATCCCATAGACTTTAGAGCGAGGGAACCGGGAGTGCTAAAATGCTAACTCACTTCCGCGAATTGGCCTACAGAGTGACGTCGTAACTTCGGCACTCAATATAATATATAATATGCTGTAATCGGCATAATCGGTATATAATATAATCGGCAGTTTCTAAACGCATGAATAAACCAAAAAATTAACTGAAACATTTTTAATTATTATTGATGATTTGATTCTAATTACTAAATTCTATATGAATACTTTTGAAAACTAATCATTAAGAATATGACATGTCGAATATTTCTACAAGGTTCAATAGTCAATATTATACACTATAGTTGCTATTTATAACTATAAAAAGGAGTTTAATTATAATAATAATAATTTCCTTCCATAATTTTTCCTCAATCATCTTCTCACACTACCCACTCTCCTTTGGGACCAGCAAAGAGTACAAAACGTTTCTCTGATTGGCTTAGGCATGAAAAATATTCTTTCTTTATACATCTGCAATCAATCACTGTCCTGTCATTGTGTCTCCATCCACCAAAGTGGCAATGTCAATTTTTCTCTGCAGGCATTCAAAATACGACAAACAAAAACAGACAGAACATTAGCAGTGACGGAGGATTCTCTTGGGACACAGAGCGGCTAATGGTGCAGACACATAGACCCATTTGCAAGAATGCAATGCTGTTAGATTGCACAGCAACACAATGTGTCAATAACGTCCCCAGAAAAAAGGTCCCTGGCTCCCATATCATCTTCTGAATAATGGAGGATGCTCAAAAGTATGGCACATAAACACTTTAGCCAGGGGTTATATCCAAAAGTAGTGAGTATTCACACCATCCCTAGCAAGCTAGTACTCAAAAATAAGTCAATAACGATTAACTGGTGAAAGCTGAAAACACAGACTGAAGTAAAAGACCTGCCCAAAACACACCCATTATACATTAAGAGAATAGGGCCAACCCTTTTAGACCATGCCTCGCGCGCACCGACCATTTTTCCCATCGTTAGACTAGCAAAAGTGCATTCGGACACGCCCTATGTGCACTTGCGCCCTGCGCTTTAGACCATGCCATGATCGTTAAAATAGGGCCCATAATCTTTAATCAAAATAACTTCCCCTCCCTCTTGCAACAACATCTTTTCTGTTCTCTGATAGAAGCATGAAAATATATTTTTTCCAAAAACTGCATGTACTGCATGTGAAACTGAATGTGAGTGATAAACAATGGAGACTAACAACATTACAAGCAATTCTGGAAATTTACCATGTGTTTCTCTGAAAATCGGATTAAAAAGCAACCCAGAGGCCACTTGAAACAGTCACGGTCTTTGACTACACTGGAGGTAATCGAGCAGAGGTTTCTAATGATGACTCTAGGGTGGTAAAGTGAGAGCAGAGAGGGTCATACGGTCAAAAGAAGGTCAGAAAGTAATCTGTCTTTAAACCACTCTAAAACCTCAAATCTCCCAAAAGCCCAATAAAAGAAAAACACTTGGGGTATTTGGTTTATTAACACTACATGCTACTAAAATGCTCATGCAGAGAACAGAAAACTCTCCACCGGTTT
The DNA here is from genome assembly GCA_030578255.1 of Tiaroga cobitis. Classification (NCBI taxonomy): domain Eukaryota; kingdom Metazoa; phylum Chordata; class Actinopteri; order Cypriniformes; family Leuciscidae; genus Tiaroga; species Tiaroga cobitis. Next base: position 32,851,866 of record CM060601.1, on the reverse strand, counting down.
TCTCATCTATTCCCCTCCACTCAGCTGCATCAGGCTGTGAGAGCATTGCAATAAAGGAGAAAAATAGCCTTAACATTTAATCCATTTTCTTCCCATACTATTTGTATCATTGAAATATTGCATTGTATTCTTTATCACACAGATAGGGTACTCCAACAAATGTACCATCAAATCCTGCAAATGAGAAAATCAACCCTGCAAGCATAGTCCATCTTTTCAACCAATGAAACTCTATACCACAGGCTGCTCCACTACTACATGCACAACACAGCACCCACAGCGTAAGTGTTTGGCAAGTCATTTTGTTTCATTATACACTAATTTATATAACAGTTAATGGCTTTCCAGCCAGTTGATCTTGCATTGCAAAATTAAAAACACAACTGGGCCATAATGTGTCTAAAATGTAAGTCATTCACCTTTACCTTTAGCAAAAAAGCAATAACACATTAACAATCATGCTATTGTGCTGAATAGTGCAAGGATGAAAGACAAATTTCACAATTGTGAGTGTGATATTGCTTAATTTCAAGTGAACATGGACAAAAATTCTTTGCAACTTCATCTGTCCAAAAAATCCAGTATACTGTTTAGGGCTGGATAATGACACAAATTTCATGATTCGATTCGATTTCAATTCACAAGCTTGCAATTTGAATAGATTGTGATTCGATATTGATTATTTTGGATGTATATCAGGTAGAGTACATGACAAATTTTCTCAAAGAAAAAAAATCTTTCAACTAAACTATACAGGGAATCAGTTGGAACTATATTACTGTAATATTGAAGGTTAAAACTAACTGTAATTTGTAACTGATTTGCAGACAAACACTTAAATTACACACAATGAAGTTTTTGCAATAATTAAGTTATAATACTAACTTTACAATTATGTTTTTTGAAATATAAACATTTAAATGGTGGCTGTCGTAAAAACTTGATGGATGTAATATGGTGCATATACAGTATTTAACAAAATGCTTCTCTCTAAAGTACATTTTTTTGAGATAACTAACAAGTTTATAGTCCCTGGATGGCTTTATACGGTTAATGTAACATTATGTGACATATTGTTCACAAGCTCATTTATTTACATCTTTCCGTGGTGAAACATGGAAAGTGGTGGTGATGGCGCAGTGGATAAGACACATGCCTTTGGTGTGAGAGACCCGGGTTTGAATCCACTGTGAGACACCAATGTGTCCCTGAGCAAGACACTTAACCCCTAGTTGCTCCAGAGGCGTGCGACCTCTGACATGTATAACAATTGTAAGTCGCTTTGGATAAAAGCGTCAGCTAAATGAATAAATGTAAATGAAACACTAATTGAGCAATTATATGATACATGATACAGATTTCAGAAAGTTGTTCTGAAGTTGAATCTTTTATCATACCTTCTGGTGTTCATTTATGTTTTTTACATGGTGTAACTAATAGTAAAGTGAAAGAGATGCCACTTCGATTGATCTGAGTCAGCAACAGCAATCGTCACGCCACATTAAAAAGCACCAAAACGGTATTTACTGTTGGAATTGCATAATAAAATGGACAGATTTCGTAATCTGGCACTTTTTTTTCATATCAAAAGTAACAAAGCACAAAGCTTATTGTGATTTATTGGATGGGAGGCTCGCTACAATGTTCTGTTCATTCACCAACTGAAAACAGGATAAACTAAAGGATCGATTCTTGGGATTTAAGAATCGATAACAGTTTATAAAAATGAGAATCGATTAAAATCAAGATATCTATTTTTTTTTTTCAGACCTAATACTGTATGTACATCTATCTGTCCAATATTTCATGACGTTGTCTAGTATATCTGTAATAATTTAAATCTCGTTTATTCAGTCAGGAAGATTACAGAAAGTGTTCTGAGACAGAGAGAGGTGCAAGCTGAGCAATCAGAGTGACCAAACACTTGCCTAATTTCCTGTTAACATTGTTTTGGCCAGCACTTCCTCCAGACTTGTGTGATGGTATTGCCATTGTGTTCAGAGGAAGGGGTTTCAGCATTCAAAATATAACTCTCTAGACAATCTTATGCTAGTCTTGCTATTATAGTTCATTTCAGATCTCTTTAATCCGTTTCATAATTATCATAATGTGGAAAATATGCATTTTTATTTATGTAGTTCTATAAAAGACTGACTATACCTTTCAGTGTCTTGCTCTTGAGTGGTGGTCTTGTTTTCTATTCCTGCAAAACTATTCATGTCCACATAGCCATCGTTCTCATTGGCATGTGCTGCTGTCCGATTGTGGTCATCAAAGAAATCTGTAATAGTGACTGCCCGAGTGGGCCGCCCATGTGGAATCTGGATATTTTCATAGTCTGAGCTCATTGCAGGAATGTTTTCATAGTCAGAAGTATCTGCACTTGGGAAGGAGATGGAGCGAGGCTTCGTGAGAGGTAGGGGCATGAAGGGGGGCCGAGAGCGGTCCTCAAAGGACTCCACTCTGGCTATACCCCTGTTGCTGTGACTCTTGGGTGCACCTTGCCTTCTTTGCCTCTCTTTGTAAAGCAGAAAGGTGGTAGGTGTTTCTGAGTTGTGTTGTGGCTTTCCCACATGGGACTGAAGCTGCGGGGAACCACTTGTACTTCTTCGATCAAGCTCCAGTACTCGAATGGGCCCATGGTGGCTAGATTCAGATGATGACCTTGAGGAGCGGACACTGCCATCGCCACGGGCTTTGGTTTCCGATTTTTTCTTAAATTTTAAAGCCAAGAAACGCTTAAATGATGTTGTCTTCTTTTTGGGGTTGTCAGGGGACTCATGCTGGATTAAAAGTGATGGAGAGCTTTTGGTCACAGGCCTCTTAGTTATGTAAGCTAACTCAAAAGGCGGTGGGATATCGACTAAAGATGTAGGTGTTGACACACCACTGGAGGACTGGTGACTTCTTTGAGAAAAGCTTCCAGAGGAAGTAATGACACAAGGCAAAGAAAGTGTGTCATCTTTTCTTTGCAATCTGCATTCCTCCCTAGGAGATTTCACACCCTCAAAGTGTCCTGAGAATGGCAAATCTCTGCCCTCAACTGAAAGCGATCGAGGAGAAAGAAGAAAGCGCCTTGGCTTTAATGAGGGAATAATTCGGTTGGCCTCTGTTTCATCTGAAAGCTTGGGATGTGGATCTCCATTTTGATCCAAGGCCACAGTGTAGTAGTCATGAGATTGGTACTCAGTGCCCGTCTCCTCAGGCACAGTCTCAGGAACATATCCAGGTACTTTCCCAGAGAGCGAACGAGATCTCGTCACAATGCTCTTCCTGTCCATTGAGATAAAGTTCTCCCCTTCTGAGTCAAAGCCAGCCTCCTCGTAAATGTGTTCGTCACTTTCTGTGTCCGATTCCTCAAAGAAAGGCACAATATGGCAGTCCAGCTCTTCAATGTCCTCTTCAAACGCTTCCGTGGTATGGGCAAAAACCAAACGGTTTGTAAGTTCTGGAGTTCTGCCTAAATCTAAGTCAGCAGGAACGGTGATGTTACAAAGTCTCAGACGTGGCTGGCAGCTGTTCCTCTGACTCAAGAGGGCTTGTCCCCGTCTAGCTGATCGTTCTCTTATACTTTTGCACTTGGTTTTCCTCTCCATGTTTACTGGCTCATCTTCGTCTCCTATCTCAACATAATCTTCAGATGAAACACACTCCACCTGCTGATCATCCCCATCATGGTCTTCAATATCAGCATAGTCATTCGCTCCTTCGTTTTTTGTCATCTCTTGACCCTCAGAAACAGGTTGCAAGACACCATTTTCTAATTTTGCCTCTTCCTCCTCCAACTCTGCCACATCCTCCGATGATACGTAGTAAGGTTCTTGGTTTGATGTTCCCTCTGTTGAGTCCATTGGTTTCTCATTGCTGGATTCTTCATCAGTGCATCTTGCTTCTGGATCAGAGGTGCATGTCAAATCACTTGGCACAACCTCAATGACAGAGTAGGGCTCGAATGCATCTTCTGTCTCCTCTGCAAACCTGAAGCGTCCAGATGGGTCTTTGGTTGCACGTTCAGCCTGCCAAGTGCTGTTATCATCCACTGTGCCAATAATGTCATAAGGGTATTCCTCACACAGTGAGGGTTGACTGCAGTTTGTAGCCTTTGAAAAAAGCCCAGTCTGATCTTCTTCTGCCTCATGATGAACACAGTTTGCAGCTGCTCTATTGTCCTCTTCATATTGATCATTGGCATGTTGAAAACTGTCTGATGGTTGTTCCTCAATCTCTTCATACAGACTTTGACATTCATCTGCAGGCTGATCTTTAGTAGGTGTCTCATTCTCAGAACATGCACAGGTGTCCTCAAGTACGTTATAAGAATCTTCTCCATTTTCAGCTGGCTTGGTATCATCAGCGTTTTTCCTGTGGTCTTCATCTGTTGAATCAAGAATTTCATCAACCATTTCTGACAAATTTGAAGAGGCTGCATGCGGCACATCATCTTTACCGTCATCCTCTCCCAATGTTTCATCTGCTGGCATTTGTAATTCTTCCTCTATTTCATTATAATAAGTTGTGTCATGGTTAGTGTCAGATAAGTCTTTTTCAGATAAGTCGCTCTCCATGTGATCATCAGTACAGTTTTCTCTGAAAGCATCGGTTTCATCCTGTGTGACATCTGATTCATTGTCCTGCTTCAGCTCCAGTCTATCAGAGGATGTTATGTCCCCATTATCCACAATGATTTGGCTCGATTCAGAGGGTAGCCTTGGTTTGGGTGCCACAGGAGGTTTAGGACCTCGGGTGGAAGGACAAGGCCTTGACATCAGGGTGGAGCACACAGTTATAGTCAAATGGCTTTGTCTTTGGTTGAGAAGTTTGGAATTGCTGCTAAAAATCTGCAAAGAGAAAGAGAAAAGAAGATAACATTTCATTGTTGAATTGGTTATCTTTGCAATAGAAATAAATGAAAGAACCTATAATCATGCCATTATGCGTGCAGCTGTTCCTTTAAAGAAGCATATTGATTGATCTACATTGACCATTTGATTGACGAACAGCAATTTCTGAACATAAAACTTAATGAAGTGATTATATGCTCAATCCAGTCACACTGAACATAATTTTCACAACCATAAAACGAAGTGAAAAAAGCCACATAAATAATGTATTTTAATAACATCACAGCAATTAACTCTGAAGTGCATCTTCTCATAAAGGGTTAACCTGAGGGCCATTTTTGGTGAAACACACCCTTTCTCTTAACAAAACTCATACTCCCCTTTTCCTGTTATTTGCTACCTGCCTTGACGCACGTCCTATTAAACTCACCGTGCACTTGGTGCTCACCCTGCTAAGATGTTGTTTCCTGACACGACTAATTAACTATTCCAGCAGACTCTCCTGGAAGGACTGCGGACAGGAAGTGCAAAGGGGAAGGACATTAACAGGGCACCCTGTCTCCTCCATGAACCCCTTCCCCATTTTTTTCTACAAGAGCAGTTTTGCACAACACAAATACACATCCTTCTCATCAGTCTTCCCATGATTCACTGTCCAGTGATAAATCCCACCCCTGCCAACCCCCAGACTGGATTTTTTTTTTTTTTTTTTGCTGAAAAGGTCGTTTCAGTGCGTTGAAGAACAATAAAAAGAGAAACATCAACATCCCAACTAAGGTCCCCTTGGCAAAATAACAGGATATGAATTATGCAACAAGAATTCACTTAAAACAAATGGTTAAACACAATAGGAGGAATAAAGGGAGAAACAAACTCTTTACTGTGTAAACTAAAGCCATCAGTGCATGATTTCAGATATGGGCTCTAAAGTGTCAACCATTTTTATTTGCTAATTTAGTCCTACCAGCTGAGTGAACAGGACTAACTGAATTAACATAATTCAGAAAGACTGAATTAACATAATGTGACAAAATCATAAATTAAATTATGAGCATTTATAAATATTATTAGAACTAATATATTAGTGTTAGAAAAAAAATCACTCAATACAGCATCACCGACCCGTTCATAATAACTATATGACTAAAATAAAAATGTCTATATATGTCTATGGCAGTTCTTAAAATCTGCTAGTAATTTAACACACCGTCAAAACAGTGTAACTGTAGGCTATATGAAAATAAACAAACAGTTACTTCCTGTCATTATAAACTTTTTTCACTATTACCCTACGCATGCATTCAATACTCTTCAATATCGAACAGAACGGGATGTTGTCTATTTATTATGCTTAAGTTCACACATTCGCAAAAGTAAAATAATTTAACAGTATTGAAAAGTTAACTCAGAACTATTTGGTTTCATACCTGCGTACATTGTCGGATGTCATCCACCGCGGCAGCTGAAATATTTCCACATTATTCCTTGATATTCCGCAGAAGCAACAGTATATATCCAGAGGTGCCGTGAACTTACTCCCGGGACATTTGTCATAAAGCTTGAGAAGTAAACAATAAACACTTCATCACTTATTCGACGTCGTGCCACCAAACATATCAGTTTTATTATCGACTGTTGCAGCAGGTCTCTTCAGATCCGCGCGCTTTCCGCCTTAAGGAATGAGAGAGATGCGCGAACTCTCCAATCTGCGCGTGGAGACTGAAGGTGTTTTCCGCGCGCTTCCTGAGGAGGTACAGCGAGTCTCCCTCACGGGAATACAAGGATCGATGACCGAAACCACAGAGAAAAACATCTAATGCCAATAACCATCAGTTGGCGTATGGCACTTTCAAGAACAACTGCTCCATTAGGCTACTGCAACGATATGGTATGTTTCAGGATCCGATTTAGAGAATATCTGAGAGAATTTCTTGCTCTCACATTAAAAGAACTCGAAATATCTAAATCAAACTGCGCTTGTACTACCACATCGTCATTCTATTTACTTGTATACCTTAAAACTTCGGACATACAGGATACATAGCTGACGATTTAAGCCAAATTTTCTATCAATAAGGTTAAGTGCCCTACTTAATTGTGTTTAAAAAAAAACAGGCTTTTAAATAATCCAATAATTTTGTTGGTAGCTTTTCAAAGACTATTTCATGTAATTTGGTAAAACAAATGTTCCTAAAACCGGTTCTAAAAACAGTTTTACTAAATGCTTTCAGCCAGGCTTCCTTTCTGCTCATCTGTTGCCTGATTGGAGGAAAGCAGCTCTTTAAAAACCTCTCTTCATAACAGGAAACTGCTATCCCTCTTTCCTGCACAACAGGCAACGCTTCCTTAGCAACAAATGAACCAGTGTGCTGCTGTTAACACACTTTTTTTTCCTAATTTAACTTCACACTGATTGGAGAGCACTATTTCAATGAGTATTTTTAGATTAAACCTGTTCTTATAAATAAACAAAATAGGGGATGTCCAAGGGATGCACCAATTTTTTTAAAAACCCACAAGTGATAGTCCTGACTCACCTAACATGAAAGAAGGAAAAAAAACCTCACCATGACAGTATGACTTGATTGGACTGAACAAATTTAGATATGTGAATGCACAATTTCTATCAGCTTCTTAGGAAAACACTTTTACCTACAATAGGCCTAATCATGATCAAAAATAACATTTTGTGTGGATGTTGCATTTAAAATTCATGAAATGAGCCTGACTCAAAATACATGACATCAAATACATTCTGTAGAATTAAAATGAGTAATATTAAAAAGTCAACATTGCTTCTCAAGATGTCCATTCAGACAAACCTTTGCCATATTGGCTAGTATCCACCAAATCAGGTATTCTCTGACAGAGCCTTTGTTAAAGCCTAATGAACACCGAATTGTAAGACTATAACCCCCAGCTGAGATGCTGCATTTCTGTGTTCAAGGGCAGACAACAGTCCTGAAACTCAGGAGAGAAAACTGTCAGCCACCTGGGGCTCCATGTTGACAGCTTATATCACAAGCCAAACCCTCAAACATTAGGTGGCAAACTCCATAGGACATATTATTTATACCTCCACAGGACTCATATTCATATCTCTCTCTCTCTTTCTTTCTCTCTATCTGAAGGTCAGATTAACACCATGGACAATAGCATAGCAGTGCTAAGATGTAGGAGTGTAGCACAAGGGAGCCGGCCATATGTTTCACAATTCAAAAACATGACTGCCTGCAATGACAATTAATTAATATAATTTTTTGTTATTATTTTTGGCTTCAGAAATGGACATCAAATGTCCGTAAACAACTTGAATTATGAGCTTGACATTAGTGAACACCATAAAATAATTGTTTTGTGGCCTTGACCCCTCTCAAGACAAATATTTACAACAGCTACAGCGTCACATGAGCTCTCACAGGAAACATTGTTATTCCTGTAAACTGTCCGACAGCTTGAATAACAACATTTAACAGAAATCTCCTGTCTCATAAAACAGCGTTCTTTAAAACAACCTGATATTTCAGAATACATTTTCAATATAAATTTCTCAAGCTTTATCACGTTAGACTGATACTTTGAAATCTGCTATAGTGGTCTGTTCCTAGCTAATGTGCCTCTTCTTTTGTTCTTTTAATGGCAAACCACAGCTAAAGATAGCATACAGCTGGCCTTTTGCTGTGCTAATTGTGTCCCTTACTGGAAAGTATACTATGGCACTAAATTTGACCTTTTTTGCGTTTTTATCAGACAAATGTGTTTTCGTCTGTGGGGACGGGCACATAACGGAGTGTGTTTGTAGGCATTGTAACTGTAGGGGTGACTGAAAGAATAGCCCTGGGATAAATAACCCTGCAGATGTGGTCTATATGCACAGGAGAAAAACATGTTTTTAGAATTCTGTGAACAAATATTTCTGACCGAACAGATCCGCAGAGCTCTGTTCCCCTCCACCTGGACGGCTGCATTATGCCTGGGATAAGAGGAAAAACATGTCAGAAACCAACTTTTTACTCATAAACACACACATGTATTCACAGAACTGAACCTAAACAGGAAACTGATTGGGAAAGAGGGTCAATGACTTTTTTCCCAGAGCTCGTATGAGTCTCTCACCACCCTTCTCATAACACCTGCCTTTAAAAGAACACACTGAATGTTTCTAAATTCTGACGAGCTGAAAAAAGCAGGGTATTATTGTACTGAAAAAGGTACATTCGGACAGTTAAAACTGCAACATGTTTTCACAGAAGGAAGTCTCACTGATTTGTGTCAAATTCTGTTACATAATTACATTTAGGACGTATTGGCTAGTTTTAAAAAACAAGAAAACTATATGGACCCCTTTCACAGATTGTGATGATGCGTTATCAACGTTGCAAATCAAAGTTTTTCATATTTTTTATTTTTAAATGTAATACACATGTATAATGCTATATATTGTGTTATATTATCTTGTCAGTAAATTATACTTCTAATACAACAGCTGAGTGAGTGACGGCAAATTTGACATCTTTGACAAACTTGACAACATAATCAATCTCTCTATATTATTTCCCCTCTTTTGGAAAGGCGTGGAAGCTTTTTTTCTTTTGATATTGGAGCAAATGGAAATACACTAATTATATTTGCTGTCGTCTCCTGTTCCCAATTATCGAAGTTTACCCAACTATGATGATTTCCTTTTCTGAGAACCCCGGAAATGTGAAATGGGTCCATTGATGGATTACATTTTTAAAATGATGATCACTTCATTGACCATCCATTTATCTTATAAGCTATTCTAATTAAGAAACTTTTTTTTTAGCACCAATCATTTTAATTACTCATTAATATGAGAGTACTCAACAGAAAACAGATTGCTCCACTCCAGTCTGGGATCTCCAGGTGTCAGACAGTCATATATTCCCCTATAGGAGAGCACATGAAAGAAAAATGGTATCAGCACTCTTTGGCAACTCAAAAGCACAGCTACAGAAACAACACTCTCACCTTCCCCCCAGTCCCTCGACCAATGACACACTGCCGGAGAAAAACAGGTGAAGCCAGGAGTCAGCACTTCATCAAAAATAGCAAACAAAGACTGCTCTCCCTTTGGAGTCCAAGACCTCTCAAGCCAAATCAATACGACACCGCTGGCAATGCAGGGTTATAGAAGAGTGCATATGTGTAGTTAAAGATTATAGAGCAACTGTGAAAATCTGTATGCAGCCGTTTTTAACCTTGTGTTCATTTGCATTAATAGGGTCAATGTCTTTTTGTAAGGATCAATTGATTTTTTTTTTTAACTGCAACGATATCATAATGAAGAAAAAAGCCACAATATGGGAATACATTCTTGAAAAGAGAAACCTTAAGTAGGTTGACATCATTTTCTATTATTATTTCACAGAAAAAATTATATTCATATTAATCATGTTAAGGGTTAATAATCGTAATATTTAATAATATTTAACAATATATTATTATTATTCAACCAACATGCAGAAAAAAAGAAACTTGATATTTATGGAAAAAAATGAAAAGAAATGTTTTACCTTGAATATAATATAAAATAATAATTAAGATACATTTACTCGCATTCAATTTAGAAGAAGATGTTACTACTGTATTTTTTAATTGGTTAAACCATGACACTTTTTAATTTAATTTAGACATTTAAAGGGATAGTTCACTTTGAAATTAATTTTTGATATGTTTTAGCTTACCTCCAGTGCATCCAAGATGTAGGTGTCTTTGTTTCCACAGTATCTTCAATTTTGATAATTTTAGGTAAAACCGTTGTTGTCTGTCAGTCATACAATGGAGGTGAAGGGGGTCCAACTCAAAGAGCAGTCAAAATTAAACATTATTTAATGACTCGTAAATGTAAGTACACATTGATGCCCTAAGACACGAAACGAGTGGTTTTTGTGAGAAAACGAACAGTATTTATATCTTTTTTAGCTCGTGTAAGCATATCCATGTCCAACTGATCTGAGAGCAGGGCGCTTCGGTCTGCGCATGCGTACAGCGTTCGCCGGAATGCCCCGGTTCAGGTTCAAATAAATAAGGTTGTGAAAAAAAATCAACGTTGTCTGTTGGTATATAGAAATCGTCTTCCATTGCGATCCTGTATATCTAAATATGTTTAGATCTTCACAGTGTAAGGTAAAACTTCCGAAATCTCTGCATAAACAATGAGTGACGTAAACACGCGCGAGGGAGCCCTTCCGGGGCATTCCGGCGAACGCTGTACGCATGCGCAGACCGAAGCGCCCTGCTCTCAGATCATTTGGACATGGATATGCTTACACGAGCTAAAAAAGATATAAATACTGTTCGTTTTCTCACAAAAACCACTCGTTTCGTGTCTTAGGGCATCAATGTGTACTTACATTTACGAGTCATTAAATAATGTTTAATTTTGACTGCTCTTTGAGTTGGACCCCCTTCACCTCCATTGTATGACTGACAGACAACAACGGTTTTACCTAAAATTATCAAAATTGAAGATACTGTGGAAACAAAGACACCTACATCTTGGATGCACTGGAGGTAAGCTAAAACATATCAAAAATTAATTTCAAAGTGAACTATCCCTTTAATTTAAACTTTGCTTGAAAATGGCAGCTTTTCAAAACAATATGAAACCAGAAAAAAATTCAAAGACCTTTCTGGTAAACAAATTTGACTAAAATCCAGTGCTCTAACAAAGTCATATTACGTTAAATGTAAAACTTGGAGAGTTTTAGAGATGTGCGTGCCATAAACTGGGGGAGGGGAGAACAATTTCAGCTGTGAATGGTATTCTTTATTAGTTTTTTCACAACAGCTTCTTGTTGTTAAAGTAGTCCAGGCTATGAATAACCATTTGAAGCATATTGTATGTTTTATACACAGCGAAAAAAGCATGTATTTGATCGACATTCCAGAATCGTCAGAAAGCTGTGGATTTATGATGTTTATATACAGTAGTTGTCAAAGAATGGGACGCTTCATTTAATTTAAAATTTAGGGATAAATAAAGCTGTTGTCCTCCATGTCCTCCATTCCTATTCTTTCCAACAACAAAGCACTTGAGCTCGTAATCACGACTTCAGAACTGGGAAGAAATTTCCGATATTATGTGAAGGCTGCATTATTATCATGGAGATATATTGCTATTTTCAGATATTGAGAGGGGAAAAAATGACCGAAGTAACTGCGTAGGGAGAGATAGAGTGATTAGTGAGATTTCTAACAGGTGGGTTATGCTAAGCAGGAGAGCAGGTCTTGATTCTGGATAACAAGTCTCTTGTTTTGCCTCCATACCCCGCTCAGAAAGACACAATCCTCAGAGCCGCACTGTAATAACATCGATTTACCGTTCATAAATAAAAGTCTCAAGAAGCCTCATAAAAAGACTTGTGGCTTGGCCTTTAAAAGCGCAGCACAATGGGCCAGTCAAACACTAGCCTATAGCCTTTAGCACAATAGATTTATGGACCCCGGAGAGTTTGATTTCTTTTGAAAAATGGTGCAGAGTGCCTGGCTGCCCTTTTCCGTCACATTCATTCTCACATTCTGTTTTGCTTATTCTAATGCAAACACAAACACATGCGCCTTGCAGCTGCACCCTCATTAGGCCACAATGATATTTCTTCTGATCCAAGACACAAAACAGATCTCAGGTCTGTGCAAAAGAATAATTTCCAAGCTGATTAGCATGACCAATTTGCTGATCTTTCGTTCTGCAGGTCCTAAGGGGAACAATACCACTGTGTAAAAAACGTCCCCTAGGCTGAATTTACTTTTTCCTGTGACTGTTTTAACATCTTTCAGCCAAATGAGACTGAACGGATGCAGATACTAAGTTTAAAAATATCTGTGTTTTCTAACCTCTTTTGGCCTTGGCTGTCAGACGCTCCCATTTATTTAAAAGTCTTAACCAATGAAGGTGAAATTAGGCAGGCACCATCATAGGCAAATCACATTTCTCAATAGATACTTGATGTGAATTTATTGACACGTACAAAACTGTGTAGTTCAATGCAAACAAAGCATCTTGATATATTCTGCAAAGCTTATTGGACATGCATCAGGTACATGATTTTTTTTTGGTACTTCGTTAAAATGGGAATAAAATTAAGTAGCTGTTGCATGTCCCTTGTTAAAAGTTTAGCATTGACACTTTAGCATGCTTTTAAAAAGAGTAAGACTACCTATTATGGAAATAATATACTTTAAAAGAATATACTCAAGTGTGAACTGAATGTAAATTTTGTTCAATTCTGACAATTCATTGCAATTAAATAAATGTATAATAGTGTGAATTTTTATTAAATGCAGTTAACTGAACTTTAGATTGCTTTTTTTCACTTAAGTAGGACTTAAGTACATCATTATTTGTAAAATTATTTTGTTTGCCAAATGTACTGACAATCATTTAAGGTAAACTAAAATATACTTTAATGTCATTTCTATTGAAACTTATATATAATGTACTTAAATACGTATATTTATAATTACACCTTTGTAATGATGAAGATGCAATTTAGTATATTTAAAATATATTAACTTTTGTACACATTTGTAATGATGAAGATGCAATTTAGTATTTTTAAAATAGATTAACTTTAACTGCCATTAAAATTATCAATTAGCCTATTTTACATGTGCTTTAGAATGTTAGTCAACACATCAAAAGTGTACTAATTTAATAACAAAGTGCACTTTTTAAAAATGAAAGTGTACTCTCTTTTAGTACACTCTAGTGAACTTGTATTTCATTAATGTTCCATTATCTGCAAGTACAGTTGTTTAAAATATACTTTTAAAATTTGAAGTGAACTACAATTGCTCATTGAGAACATTAAATGCACTTCTTTTTTACGAGGTTGGCTGTTTCCAAAGCCTTTGACTCTTACCGATTGGACAGATAAGAATATTTTGCCCAGTTCACATGAAAAAAAAAAAACAAGCTTTGATTGATAAGACTGTAAAGCTGGTTTCCAGAGTGTTAAACAACAGATGGGTGATTGTTAGGCTCGGTTTATTTTTTATAAACCTTTTATTTTTTTTCTTCTAAATAAATCCTTTGGAATCAAAATTATTGGGGGGAAAGACAAGAGCAGACAGCGTTAGCAAGTACAGCACAAAAAAAGGCATTATCATCATTGCATTGGAAACTAGGACAGATTCAGATCAGTCACTTTCAAAAAGACTGGAGGAGATAAACAACCAAACAACCTTGCAACAGATTTATTGATGAGCCAATAATCAATAATTTCACAACAATGGACTGCAATTAGTGCACAATACAAATAGTTTCACACCTATCCTGCACACTTTTGCTAAATCAATGCAAAAATCTGTCCAGTCCCTTTCTGCAAAACTCAATTCTGCCATAATCAGTCAGCTATATTGAAACACAACTGATCTTTCTGAGGTGAGATGATTGGAAGCTGATAAAGTGTAAGATACTGAAGGTAAAGTAAGGTGACGCTCACCAGTGCTCTGTTGGTATTCCCTCAGGAGTCAGTGTCTCAGGTCCATTCAATGAGATGGGGACAACCTTTGCTGAGGTCATCTTTAAAAACCATGCCTGTTTTATACACATTAAACAGACACATCTTTTTCCAGCTTGAACATACAGTCAAGGATGAACAGGCAATGACAGATCATCCTTTATTAACACACTTGCACCACATCAGCAGAAAGGTTTTGCTGAATTTCTATTCATGTTCTTGTCTTTTTCAGAACCAATAATAATATAGACATGCTGGACTTGCACAGCAGAGACTATTTCAGTTTTTCAATGTTTCTCTTTTACTTTTACACTTTCTTAAAGTATTTCACATCCATTATTATAAGAGTATCACCTCTTCAGTTACAACTTTTTGATGTATTTGATGTACCTATTTACCGCCGTTCAGTAAAATCCAGTCATTTTAAAAGGAATCCACATAATCATGTAATCAATAGACCTTTTTGCCTGTAAAATTTTGCAGAAATGACCGCATCTTAAAACGTTCCCTTTTGAGAGCAAGTAAATCATTTTCATTTTTGGATAACAACCAAAAAGACTTACCATCCATAATGCTGAAGTGTGATTACATCATCTTCCTGTTCCATTCTATGACAAGCTTTTTATAACCTACATCCCAATGGCAACACAGGTTAAAAATGAGTTTCTATCAACTACAGAGAGTCTCTACATGTTATCCAATTGTTCATTTGTTTACAAAGTAGGCTCTCAGCAAATAGGACAAATCGGTCAATCAGCAACAAAGGCAAAAAGAGAAATTGACATAGAGAAATAAAGATGACATAAAAATAAACCCCTGCTTTATTATGTTGTTCATCTTGTCAAAATATATCCCACACCTAGGACCCCATACAATAAAGGTAAGATTAAAAAACGAGTCCACCGTCTCCTTGGCCACCCATAAAAGTATATATGTGCTGTGAGCTTCAGTGGTAGCTGTGGGAGTTCATGTGACAGTTTATGGAGTTTGTCTGCATATATATACATGCTCAAAAGAGGTTTTGTGCAACATAACTGTATTAATTGAGTATGTTTGTTTTTATGTGTGTGCCCAAGTACAAAAGCATTAGATATGTGCCAGCTGGGCTCACCACAGGAGTGGATGACTATGCCCCCCTTTCCCTTTAGTTTCCTATCTCTCTCTCTCTCTCTCTCTTTCATTTATTACTTCATTTATAACCCCTCTACTGCTAATTCATTTAGACCCATGGGCGCGCTGAATATATTTGGACGTTATCAAAAAAAATGTGTGTAACTCTACAAGAGGCAGCTTCACAAATTTGATCATGTGTTGATGATTAGATGAGGATCATCTAAACAAATGGCCCATGGGCTCATGAAGTGCCGTCATAAAGCTTTATTGTGTCCATGACTGTCTCTGTGAGGGATGGTCTATGTGACATGTGTAGAGGCTTTTCACCTGCCATGAACTCCTGCTGCCTTTACCTGAACTGACCTTGAACTGACCAAGAGAAGACAAGACACAGATATTGTAAACCTCGAAGCATATGTACATCAAAACTCTCATACATCGTCTTTAAAAAATATTTGTAACCATTTAGGGTGCAATTTTACATCCAAGCCACCATGGTTAATTGCTATTACATTACTTTTTTAAACATTAGGTGATGCAAGAAATGGATGGATGGAAATACTAATGGAATGGAGTAACAATATAATTTAATCAACATATTGATATTAAGTGGCTTCAGTACAATTAAATTAATTTCAGCTTTATTTTGTCAATGCTTGCTTAATAATAAACAATTCACTTACAAGAAGATTTAAAGCTATTACAAGCCACGCATCCAAAAGCCTTTTTTCATTATTTTTTTATTTAATTTTTATGATACTCCCACTACTTGATAAAGTGGATTAATTCCACTTGACGGCAATGCATTTCTTTAGTTTATTTCTTTAGTAAATGAACTTAAAGACATTAACACCATAGCCGGCAGCCACTAAATATGTTCCATTAGAGTAAAAAGATGCTCTGTGAACTTGATAATGAGCTGTAAATAACCCTCTGTAAAGTTTGGATGATGCTAATTAGTGTACTCAAAAACATCTTTGAATATGCTCTACCACAGTAGTGGTTCTATTAATTATGGATCACTTAAATCTGTGTAATATGGAACCTACAATAAATATATGTTGATTAGGGCAATCACAGGCTGTATATGAATAACCACCGTCTTATCACCACTAAGGTCTCTCAGAGCTGGAATCATATCATGTGTTAATAGCTTTTATACATGAAAGGCTATTATTTACCTGCTGTTTATTGCACAATGCACAGGGGAAGTGCTGAGCCAGCACTGGGGCTCATTTCACACATTATCCAGGGCTACTGAAATGGCCTGAACCCCATTTTTTCCCAACCTAAAACATGTCTGATTTGATTTATGGGGCAGCTTTTACACAGCTTACTCTGTAACCTCACACATGGACTAATCGTGTGTGTGTGTGTGTGTGGTCCTGGTAAACCCTATGTTACGGCGACCAAATGTCCCCACAAAAATAGTAATGTCATTCATTTTTGACCTTGTGGGGACATTTTTTGGTCCCCATGAGGTAAACGAAAACAGCGTATAAATCATACAGAAGGTTTTTTTTTAATGTAATTTTTTTTTTTTAAATGGCAGAACGTTTTCTGTGTTTTCTTTCTTTGGAAAGTCCCCATAAAATGTATGTGTGTGTGTGCTTTTCTAGACAGATTATACAGTTTATCCAGATTTGGAATTATGGAATAATTCAGTATGCAGTATGCATATTTTGGCAAATAAAAATAATAATAATTCGTTACATTTATATAGTGCTTTTCTGGGTACTCAAAGCGCTTTACATAGAAGGGGAGGAATCTCCTCAAACACCACCAATGTGCAGCATCCACCTGGATGATGCGACGGCAGCCATATTGCGCCAGAACGCCCACCACACACCAGCTTACTGGTGGAGAGGAGACAGGGTGATGAAGACTATTAGTATGTATGGGGATGATTAGGAAGCCATGATGGACAGGGGCCAATGGGCAAATTTGGCCAGGATGCCGGGGTTAAACCGCAACCCTCGCCGATCGGTTACATCCATGTCGAACACACCTTATCTCTTTGGGTTTGAGACTTTGAGCTTTGTAACTCTACAGATCTTATACATGCACAAACAGCTACATAACACACTAAAGAAAAAGGAAAACAAGAAATTGCATCATATGACCCCTTTAACAAAAATATATAAATACTAAAATCACACTACAATGATTGGGAAATAAAAGCAGCATAGAAGTGATCCTGTATGAGGAACAAACTGAAAATCTTGATATCAACCCAAACTAAGGTGAGCAAATATAAAGCTTCAATTAAACTTCATTTGAACTGTATATGGAAATAAGCCATCAGTATGACTCTTCAAAATTTCTCCATGGAAAGAAAATTATACAGGTTCAGAATGACATGGTGAATAAGTGTGTCAGGGTTTGGGTAGGTGAAAGTAGTGAGGACTCAATAAACACCCATTGTTCTTAACTTAGGTAAAAAATTAAAACAACAAACAAAAACTACCCCATGGGGGAAAACAAGACTTCAACTAGACTCGGCATGGACAGGAAACATGAGGCAACAGACAAGGTTTAGACCACGAACCAGCACAGGACTGAAAACACAAGGAGAATAAATAAGGAGAGCAAACAAAGCAGGTAACGAGGGAGGACAGGTGGGGCAAATTAATCAATAATCAGATAACAAGATGGGAGGTGCTAGACAATCGACAGGAGAGCACATGGCACAAGGAAACACATGACAAGCCATGTGCTCACACCAAACCTGTCAAAAAAACACAAGCACATGGCCAATAAAACAAAATCACAAGCCATGTGTTCACACAAAACATGACAACATGAAAGCACACAGCTAGTGTAAATACAAGCTGCGTGCTACACAGCACAAGACAAAATATGACATGAAACAAGTCACACATACAAGACAAAACAGGAGTGTCAGGGCTCTGTCACAAAACCAAGAAATAGACTAGACAGAAGTGACAGAACCCTGACACTACCCCTCTAAAGGCACGCCACCTGGCATCCCCAAGGAGGAACACAAAAAACAAGACATGAACATGACAACTCACCAACAGAAAACACAAGACGGGCAGATCAAAACACAGAGACAAAAAGGGGAGGGAGGGGAGCCAAGTCACGGCCATCATGACAGTCCAGGAAGTCTTTTGCAGAGACCAGGGAGGGACGTGAGGGTTTAGTCAGGGCTAGAGTCCTGGTAGAGGGCCAGGGTGGTGCCGGAGGGACGGACCAGGGGGACACCAGCGGGTCTGGAATCCTGGCAGAGGGCCAGGCCGGTGCCGGAGGAACAGACCAGGGGGGCTCCGACGGGTCTGGATTCCTGGCTGAGGGCCACGGTGGTGCCGGAGGGACAGACCAGGCAGGCTCCGACAGGTCTGGAGTTCTGGCTGAGAGCCAGGGTGGTGCAGGGAGTTTGGGTGGAGCAGGCAGGGCAAGACACTCAAGCGGCTCTGAACTGCCTTCTTGGCCATTTATGTGAGAGCGGACAGCTCTGGGACGTCCACCATAGCAGTTTCTGAGAGAGCGGACGGCTCTAGGACAACAGCGGGATGCTCTAGGATGGCCTCCTTGGCTGTTTCTGTGAGAGCGGGCGGCTATGAAACGACAGCAGGTTGCTCAGGGAAGGCATCCGGGGTGCCAACAGGACTGGAGGCGGACATTTTTTAGGCCTGTGCTGCCCAGGCTCCCAGGACAGCAACTGTATAAAAAGTGAAAATCATCCTCTTAGCCACTGAGGCTGTTGCCATCAGTCCTACCTTGGCCGAGACAGGGAGAGTTGGCAGCCCTGGGACGGGCATCTCAGGGACGGCTTCCGGGGTACCAACAGGGCTGGGGGTCATTGGAGGGCTGGGGCTTCCACTGACTGCAGGTGGAAGGGGTGAACAGTCAGTGAGGTGGCAGTCAAAATTTGTGCTACGAAGGGACTCCGCCCTCCTACGCTGGTGTAACTGACACACAAATTTCAAGAACGGCAGGTGCCCCAGCCTTCTCATCTCCCAGGGGCATTGTGAGGCAGGTGTTAAAAACCTCTTTGAGGTCCACATTATCGCTGTAGTCCAAGTCATCCACCACAGCCAGAAAGTCAAAGGCAAAGTCCTTGATGTTACGACCCTCTTGACGAAGCGAGATGTACCGGACAAGCTGGACCATCTGATCCTTCACTGAGGCCCCATTGGAGGGAGATAGGAAGAGGAAGGTACCCATCGTCTGCTGAGTCCTCTGTTGGCTGGTTCGGGTTTGGGTAGGTGAAAGTAGCGAGGAATCAAGTGCAGAACAATGTGTGTTTTAGGTAAAAAATTTTAACAAAAACTACCACGTGGGGGAAAACAAGACAAGTGGCAAGGCTTCAACTATACTCGGCATGGACAGGAAACATAAGGCAACATGTTGTACCTGATGGCATCACAAGGACTCGTCTCCACTGGTTTGAGTCCACAGGTAGAACCTTCAAGGTCGCATGGAGAGGCGAGGTATCCAAAGCACATCAACTGACCACAGGGGTTCCCCAGGGTTCAGTGCTTGGACCCTTCCTCTTCTCCATTTACACCACATCACTGGGACACATCATACAGGCACATGGTATCTCTTACCATTGCTGATGACACACAGCTCTTCCTCTCATTTCAACCATATGATCCCACAGTAGCTGCACGGATCTCAAGCTGCCTGGCGGACATCTCGGCATGGATGAAGGAACATCACCTGCAGCTCAACCTGGCAAAGACTGAGCTTCTCGTCCTCCCTGCCAATCCATCTCTACAACACGACTTCGCCATCTAGCTAGACTCATCATCAATAACCCCATCAAAATCGGTCAGCAATCTTGGAGTAATATTTGATGACCAGCTGACCTTCACAGACCAAATTACAAAGACAACTCGATCATGCCGGTTTGGCACTGCACAACATCAGGCCTTTCCTAACTGAGCATGCAACACAACTTCTCATCCAGGCCCTGATCATATCTAGGCTGGATTACTGCAACGCTCTTCTGGTTGGACTTCCATCATGTGCAACTAAACCTCTACAAATGATTCAGAACGCTGCAGCTCATCTCGTTTTCATCGAGCCCAAGTCACTCCTCTGTTCATCTCTCTGCACTGGCTACCACTCTCTGCTCGCATCAAGTTCAAGGCATTGATACTTGATTACAGATCTATCACAGGCTCAGCTCCCTCCTACTTTCACTCGCTCCAACGAGTCTACATCCCTACTAGGGGTGGAGCCGAACCCGAATACGGTATTCGGAAAGGTACAAATAACGTGTTTTTTACGAATAGTTATTTCGAACAAATACTTAAAATAATATTTGTATTCGGGAACAAGAAAAACAAGAAAAATCAAAAAGCTGCGTTTCCTCACGAGACCGCAGTGCATGCACGGATGAGTGAGTTAGAGTGAGTGAGTGACGTTCAGGAAGAGGTGACTGACACAGGCTGCTCCACACAGCAACAGAGAGGGCTCGGCTGAGCGAAAAAACACTTAACTGCATCACTATTTTTGTTGAATAGATTTTTGTACCTTAACTGGGTTCCGGAGGCAGTTTATAACTTTTGGGAAGTGGAGATTGATCGGGAGATTATTCCATTACGCTGCATTATTGACGTCTGCAGTTGTGTGCTCTCATGTTCGCTCTGTTTACGTAGCTCTGTTAGCTCTGTAATTTAGACAATAGGCTGTTGACAGAGTAACGTTAACGTTCGGTTAAAAAGGTTAAAAAATGCTTGTGTAGTTGTGTCGAATTGTATGCACTTGTGGGAGTTATATGGTACGCAGACATCCCAAGTCTCTATTGATAGCGGCTCCCTGATGCCCGCAAATTAGTTCAAATCTCCCGGAATCTAACTCGCATGTTAGATAGAACATACTGCGCTCCAAACCGTGTAGCGCGCACACGGCAGAGAGGGAGAGAGCGAGAGACCTTGCGTGTGTGCGTTATGAAAGCTAGTCACTAAAAAAAATTTTTTTTTACGAAAGCTAGCACATCTGTTTAGCTATGCATTTACTGAATGAGCACTGTGCCACTGTTCGTCCGACTGTTTTTACTGTACTTTATTTTATTTTTATTCTAAACTGTTTTAATTATTCTTATTTTTGTTGATTATTTTAATTTCTTTATTCTAAACTGTTTTAATTATTGTTATTTCTTTTTTTTTATTTTTTATTTCTTCTATGTAAAGCACTTTGAATTACCATTGTGTATGAAATGTGCTATATAAATAAACTTGCCTTGCCATGCCTTGCCTAAAACAAATTACAAGCCATGTGCTCACACAAAACGAGACATGAACACGCAGCCAATGAGAACACTCATAAGCCACGTGTTCACACAAAACATGACAACATGAAAGCACACAGCTAACACAAGCTGCGTGCTACACAGCACAAGATAAAACATGACATGAAACTACATGAAACAAGGCACACAGACAAGACAAAACAGGAGTGTCAGGGGTCACAAAACCAAGAAATAGATTAGACAAAAGTGAAAACATTTTTAAGTTTTGGGTGAATTTTAATGGAGTCACCCCTGTTTTTTTTATGTATTTATTTATGATATTTGGAGAAAAATAAAATAAAATTCAGACAAAAGGGAGGCAATGACGAAAACAAAAAATATAAATAGTCAGTACATGGAAGTAAAGCACTAAAAAGTACAAATATACAACAAGTCATAATCATATTCCAAAGGCTTTTACTTGACAAACTCATTTTGTTTTATTTCCAATTCTTAGAACAGCACGCGAGCCTGTCCAGGCTGGTTAAAAAACACTGTAGGGGCTCTCTCAGTATATAACAACAGCATGATTTTATGACACTCATAATGTTTTCCTTCTAATGCTTAAGGGGAGCAGAACCCATAAAAGCACACAAACCATTCTCATGGCATGCTGTCCATTGAGCTGATATTAAACCTCCATTCTCACTTCCAGCTTGTGTTTATGCAGCCACATAAAGCATTGCATTTCAAACTTTTCTTTTTTTTAGGCAACATCTTCAACGATGGGAAGGAGGACCACTGCAGTACATTAGCGCCCAAATGCATCTTTCATGATGCATTCCCCCCCCACCCTTTAATGTATCAACAATGTCTCCTCATAACATCATGGAGTGCACAAAGGAGAAAATGAATGGCTTTCTAGCTGTGTCGCAGTATGTGAAGATGTCTGAGACAGATACCATGGTTTTAATTACCTGCTGAATGAAGCGTTCGCAGTGAGCAGAAGCTGAGAATGTCTTTACTGTGTGGTTATGATAGCGTATATCTCACCTTCCCTCTCTGCTCACATCAATCAACCATGTTATGATGCAGTGAGGTATAATGTTAAGCAGAAGAGACTTACAACCAGAGCAGTACAGTTTGTAAAGAATATAATATAACAATTTAATATGTAAACCATTTTAACATTACTTGGTTCAATTTAAATTATTTTTTTCATATATATCATAATGTGTAAATCTTAAAAACAGATTGAAATATTTTAGTGCATAATATAGTATTTTATAAAATATATCATAGCACTAAGAGCAAAAAAAAAGATCAAATTTGTCATTGCAAACAAGTATTGACGACTGTGGCCAATAGAATTCATCATCATGAAAGCGAAGAAGAAAACAAACATAAAGATGATGAGTGGAACTAATATATGGCTCCTACAGATCGATCTGCTGTAAACTAACTTCAACCTGATTCTAAGCACACTGTGAATCTTTACACACACTCAGTTCTTTTACAACCAGACTATTTCTGCACAGACCCTATGGCCAGCATCAACTCCCCTCGGCTCCCACCAAATGCTGGCGTAAAGTATCCCGATCTTCAAGCAGAAGGAACTGGATCAAATATTCTGATTTCTGAATGATATCAATCCACAATCTGACTTGTGATGCAGCCTGGAATTAAACCACACATTGGGCAGAGGAGGACTGGTCCCCCGACTGAGCCTGGTTTCTCCCAAGGTTTTTTTTTTCTCCATTTCTGTCAAAAATGGAGTTTGGTTCCTTGCCACTGTCACCTTTTGGCTTGCTTAGTTGGGGACACTTAATTATATTGACTTGACTGCACTGACAGTATTGAATGAGAACAGAACTGAGCTGGATGATGACAATGTTTTCTCCAGAGCTGCTTTACAGATGAAATAAACTCCTTCCGTAATTGATGAACTTTTACTGAACTGAACTGAATCAACACTGAACTGATTGTCTTTTTAGAGCTGCTTTACAGCAGAATTTAATTCTTTTTGCTTTGTTGAATCATTATTTTCCTGTTTATCCCTGTAAAGCAGCTTTGAAAATCTGTATTTTATAAAGCGCTATAAATAAAGGTGACTTGACTTGACAACCATAAACTGGATTGGAAGACCTTGCTTAAAAGGTTTATGTGACATTAAGCTAATAGCATCATGTTTAAATATATTTCCCCACTATGACTGCCACAGACAATACAAGTAGACCCTCAAACTATTATTACAAGCAAGAAGTCAGTAATGAAAATGCATGACAGTGAACATGTACTACTACAAAGACACTTATTTAGACACATGTAGTATTACACCAGAGCATTAAAATTGAATGTTTAGCAGATCTGTGGATGTTGTTTGCACATTGTTGAAAAGCACAGAGAATAATTATATGATATTGCAGGATTATGGTTGCATGACTGAAATAATATTTTAGATATTCCACAGTGACACACATTTGAGGAAATGTAAAATATTTGTGTTTTTCAAAGGAAAGATTAGACAAAATTGGGATTTGCATAGACAGATTTGCTCTGATTCAACACTGACCTGTATTTCACCTCGACATGAAAAAATAAAAGATTAAAATGCCATGACTGTGTTTTAAGCCATCACCACATGGGCGCTCATAATTCAACATTTTCTAAATGCTGTGGGTGGCTGGTGGAGATCATGATTTAACGATTAAAGTGATTAATTACCATATCTGACCATCCCATCCAGCTTATGATCTTATCCACTGTAGGACAAAGCATCTTTAAGATATTTTTGAATATTGAATTACCCTAAATAAAAAAACATAAAATATGAATGTTTTAGTAGTTTTCTCAAAAACGCTGCATTTTGAATCTTTATATGTGCATCTGCTCATAACTAGATGGCCAATTTTCTTCTGTTGATAAAAATAAATCTTGAATTTCTAACTCTGTTTCATCATTTATTCATTTGAATTTGAAATGGAAATCTGCTTGTGGCTCCAGTAGTTTAATAAAAGGTACATTTGTCTGACATTTAGTATCACTTTTAGCGCAAAAACATCATCTGTTAATTTCAGATCAAACATAACCATAACAGAGAAACACTGTGTCTTTATTAAAAAGCAAGATGCCCATTTCTGCTTGTGGAGATGCTCCTTCCTGCAGTTAGTTAAATCTAATAAAGCATTACCAGATAATCAAAGTCTTTAGGTTATGCAGTGGCCTTAAAGCACACTAAACCCTCACTATCTCAAGCTAAGCCATATCCCATAATGCATTATGTTCAGGAACTCACATGCCCTGAAACTGCAAGATGTCGAGGAAAACATTAACAAATATTATAATTTAACTGTAAAACATGCCCGGTTTCACAGACAAGGCTTAAGCTAGTCCCAGACTAAAATGCAAGTTTGAGCTATTATAACTGAAAGCAACTTGCACACTGAAATATCTTAAAATATGTCAGTGCCATTGTTTTGTCTCAAGATGCATTTAGTAATGTATTTTTTTCTAGGGCCCGTTTATAAAAGCTATTTAAACTAATCCTGGCTTAATCAAAGCCCTGTTTGTGAAACCAGGCCTATGTGTTGCACTAGCCTATTTATTGGTGCAAAGATAAGTACAATATCTGGAACTGCTTTTAATCACTTGATTAGAGGCACTAAAATAACTGAATTATGTCGTCTGCATACTGAACAGACATTTAGAAGTTTATTTTAATATGCAAAGTATTAAAAATCAAGCTTTATGCAGTCATAACCTTCGACAAACAGTGGAATGCATGTGCAAAAATGTTTCGCATTTTTCAGCATTTTCATCAAAGATTATAGTATTTTGACCAATAGAGGATCAAAACATCACTGCTCAACCTCTTGTATCAATATAAACAAGACAAAGCACACAGCTGCATAGAATAACATTTAAAATTGTTATTTTAGTTTTTATGTTTTATTAGTTGTATTAATTATTCAAACAGTTTTCTTTTTAATTTAATAATTTTAAGTATTTAATTTTGATGTTTGTTTAATGTATATTGGTAGAAAGATCAAAAACAAAAAATCACAGAGATTAGTTTTAAACTTTGTGTTGACATTATTTTAGTTCTTATGCAGTTTAATAATTGTATTAATTATTAAAAGTATTTTATTTTTAATTTGACAATTTTATGCATTTTATTTTGATGTTTATTTAATGTTTATTGGTGGAAAGTTACAAAAAAGAAAATCACAGAAATCAGAGTTTTAAACAGTATAGAATACATTAGATATATACCGGTATTTAGTTTGACCTCCAGAAGTGGCTGAACAAGGTTTAGCACCTCCTTTCCCTGGTCATTTGCTAAAAGAAAAAAAGCCAGAAACATAATCTTGTAAGGGTACTAGGGTACAAACTAGCAAGCCGTTATGGATTTACACTAACTGTCGCCTCTGACAGTGATCTATGATTACAATCCAATGTGTAATACTTCTAAATATTACAGAGATCAACCCTACTTTACAGCATTCTTTTACAATAGCTTCTTACACTGACCATTGCTGTTTTTATAGTTTCATACAGTGATCATAAAATTGATGGCAGCCACTGTAGTATTCACAACTCTGCACTCAATACCCACACTAACCCCGACTCATATGATCCTCCACATCCACGGCTGTGATGATTTAGTGGGTCGTGGTGTTCACAGAGAAAGCCAAAGGCCTTTTGTCTCCATTGGTGTTGAACGTCATCAGTCATGACACCGAACAGATAGGAGAGACAGACGAAAGATAACTGTGGTGTCCTGTTATGATGCCTGCAAATGGAGTGTGGCTGCATCATTTCATGGCAGGAAACTGCTCTGCGATAAGACACTTGATGCTCTCCAAAGCATTTCTGTCAAATGCATCAAAACACTGAAACATTAACCATGTTTCACACTGTTTTTTCCAGGGCCTGTGTGTGTTTTCATTATGCCAGCCGTCACTAACAATCAACCTAAAAAGTTAAATTGTTTGTTCCTGGTTAAATTTTTTTTTATAATAATAAAAAAATCTATCTATCCATCCATTCATCCATATATATATATATATATACTGTATATATATTGTATTTTTGACTGACCCAAGAGGGTTAGAAAATAACCATTATAGATAATCACCTAATCATGAAACACTGTCAAGGATTTTTCTCTAACAAAATAAATGTAAAGGCAATGTTAACTGCAGTTTGCCAACCCATTTTAATTCAGCAATGTGACATTTTCAAGTTAAACTGAGATAATTTATCCCCCCAAAAAACCTGATTAATAAAGCAGGACTTGGAAGTGAATGAATCAGGAAGTGAATGAATTGTGTAGGGAGCCGGGTCAAAGTTTTTTTTTTTTTACATTAACCCATAAGTCATTCACAATAAGATCAGGAACATGCATTAAGGAGGTAAATAGTGTACTTTTTTTTTCATCTTGACTCAAAATCACAACCACTTCTAAAAAAAACACCTATTAGTCAATTCCATGTTTGCATTTAAAATGCACATTACGCAGACACAGATTCAGAATATAATAGCCGACTGAGTGTTAAATAATGAACACACACACACACACAAAACTGACTCAATAAAACAAGTCTGCATAAATGCTTTCTCTTTTCCCTGAGGTAATATGAAATATCATCTTTCCCAACCCACCCACCCAATAGCGACGAGCCCTTGTATTTACTCTCCTTATTACCTCTGTGGAGCATTTAATTTCCTGGGCATTTAGGGCTGTTATTGCTACAAGCATAGGCACGTCAGAGTTGGCAATCACTCTGGGCAATGCAGCATGACAGTGACACATGGCGACATCATTCAGTCATGGGAACCGTCCCTCTCTCGCATGTCTATGTGTGCGTGTGCATTAACCCAGCTGCTTATTTTCCCTAAGTACACCAGCTACCATCCATCACTTCATTGATTGGTGTTGAGAAACACCTATGCTTGGGAAAATGGTCCAAATGAAGTGTGTGCCGTGGACAGGATTGATTTTAATCAAAGGTCCTCACAATCGTGCTATAATAAATATGTCATGAGCCACTGAGGAAATCCTGCACGCTGGCACTAGATTTGCTTTGAGTTCTCTAGGGGCCAGGCTGATGATCTCTCCTTAGCCTACTGTGCTAACCTTAGTTAGAATGGGTTTCCCACGTGTGTGAACGTGTGTTATCTGACGGGCTTGTCCTCGTCTCAGTAGAGAAAGTACCACAGCATTCTTCAAGACTGCTTGATTCTGAGATGCATATTCATCTCTTAGAGAAGACCAGCATGGTTATAAACAACTCCAACACTTTTAAGTATATAATTTGAAGAGGTTAAACTGCAGTCAGCCTGTTTTGAAAAAGTAGTAAATAGAAACCAGGTAACTACACTCAAAGCTTCTTAAGGGGCAATTCAATGAACGAATGAATGAATGCTACCATTCGAAAACTTGATAAAAAGTAATATTGTTGTATTACAATTTTAAAAAACTGTTTATTCATATAAAATGTAGCCTAATTTAGTGATGGCAAAACAGAATTTTTAGCGTCATTACTCCAGTCTTCAATGTCACATGATCTATTAGAAATCATTATAATATGCTGACTTGATACTCAAGAAACATTTCTTATTATTATTAAAAAAATATATATTATTTAAATTAAAGAATTTTCCATATTCTTTGATGAATAGAAAGGTCAAAAGAACAGCATTCATTTGAAAGATAAATCTTTTGTATGTAAAAATCTTTACAGTCAGTTCTGAACAATTTAATGCATTCTTGCTGAATAAAAGTATTCATTTATTTCCCCAATCTTACTGACCCCAAATTTTTGAATGTTGAATAAGTGTCCATATAATTTATAATTTATAAAAAACAATAAGGTTAGGTTTTTAATGAATGACACATTAGGATGACAGTATCAAACTTGAACAAGTACATTTATATTCAAAAAATATTTATAAATATTAATAACAAACAATAATTTTGACAGTTCTAAATTCCACAAAAACACCCTAATGTGCATAACCAAGTCAAAAACATGGTAGTATAAGAATAAGAATCGATGTTGTTTACCTAAACTCTCCCAACGAATGAATAAACTGAATGAATCAGACTTTCTCCCATTACACAGAGAAAAAATTATTCACCAGAATGACTCTCCAGCATATGAGAGATAGGACCATTTAGGTGAGTGTGTTTTGTTAGAAAAAGTTGCTTGTTACTGGAAAAGATAAATTAATTTGAAAATAGCTGAACTACTAAAAAAAGTTATGTTCGAATGCTGCTTCTTTTAGCTAGTTATTTCCCGCCCCCTTCACTGATCATTTTGTTCTCTGTTCCCGTTAATGTTTCATTGTGATTAAGCACAATAAATACTTGAAATGTTTACAGTTTTTTTCAATTGTTTACACGCAATTTTGAAAACCGGGTTCTTTTTTTCAAAATGTAATCACAATTATCCAAACACCACACTTAATTGGCATAATTCCTAGATTGTTTGCAAAATGACACACTTCTGTCAAAACATACACACTTCAGTCAAAAGATATACACATATTTGTGAAAATGCTATTAGTTTTCATTTAACCAACACAGTCCTCAATGATCAGACACTATTGCAACCAGTTTCACACTGCTGTGATAAATAAAAAACACACTTGTAAAAAAACTATTTTTAGGAAATAGCATGTGCTAGATTTTTGGCCAGACATTATGTAAGGGATAATTTAGATGAAAAAAAAATTGTGACAAACAAACAACATTCTTCATGATTAGTTTGAGATATAGGGAGAATGTACACAAATAGGCCTACTATAAACTTACCAAGCACTGCACAACACTGATTTCTGCAGACTCATATTTCAAGTATTTATTTACAGTATTTCTTACCATAATCAGTTACAGTAATCAACCAACAATGAAATCAATGAAAAAAATAAAATCTGTAGACAAATAAAAATTACTGCATGAAGTACATACAGTTTGACTCTGAAGAAAAACTACTGTAAAAGCAACAAGAATACTGTAACTCTTCAGTTACTGTATCAACCAGAGATTTGGTTGAACTCTTTGTCCAGCTTCCATCGGTGTCAGTCCATGGTTGATAACATGGTCAATAGTGTTGCACGGATTTCTTGAGTCAAATTTGGTTCCTCGTCTTCTTTGTTCAGGTTATGTCAACTCTACAAGTCCTTCTCTACCTCTTCCTCTACCTAGGCCTCTTCCTCTATCTCCTTCTCCTCTTCCTCTACCTAGGCCTCCTCCTCAACCTCCTTCACCTCTTCCTCTACCTCCTTCACCTCTTCCTCTACCTCCTTCTTCTCCTCTTCCTCTACCTCCTTCACCTCTTCCTCTACCTAGGCCTCTTCCTCTATCTCCTTCTCCTCTTCCTCTACCTAGGCCTCCTCCTCAACCTCCTTCACCTCTTCCTCTACCTCCTTCACCTCTTCCTCTATCTCCTTCTTCTCCTCTTCCTCTACCTCCTTCACCTCTTCCTCTACCTAGGCCTCTTCCTCTATCTCCTTCTTCTCCTCTTCCTCTATCTCCTTCTCCTCTTCCTCTACCTGGGCCTCCTCCTCTACCTCCTTCTCCTCCTCCTCTACCTTCTTCACCTCTTCCTCAACCTCCTTCACCTCTTCCTCTACCTAGGCCTCTTCCTCTATCTCCTCCTTCTCCTCTTCCTCTACCTAGGCCTCCTCCTCAACCTCCTTCACCTCTTCCTCTACCTCCTTCACCTCTTCCTCTACCTCCTTCTTCTCCTCTTCCTCTACCTCCTTCACCTCTTCCTCTACCTAGGCCTCTTCCTCTATCTCCTTCTTCTCCTCTTCCTCTATCTCCTTCTCCTCTTCCTCTACCTGGGCCTCCTCCTCTACCTCCTTCTCCTCCTCCTCTACCTTCTTCACCTCTTCCTCAACCTCCTTCACCTCTTCCTCTACCTAGGCCTCTTCCTCTATCTCCTCCTTCACCTCTTCCTCTACCTCCTTCTCCTCTTCCTCTACCTCCTTCATCTCCTCTTTGAGCTCCCCCTCTTATTCTCACTCTTCTTCTTCTTCTTCTAGCTCCTTCCATTTTCGTTGAAGACAGGTGAACTCACCTGCTGCCTTTTATAGCACACCTGAGTGCTGCGTTTTCAAATTAGCACATGTGTGCTTCCACGCCTGATGGATGTGCATATTCAATTCATTCATTAGTGTGGTCAATGGCAAACCGGGGCTTTGTAATGACAAGGAAGTAACCTCACAATGCTTATCTGTGTCTAAGGTGTGAAAATGTGTGTAGAGTTTTACAAATCACTATGTGTAATGTTTTGCAAAAAGGGTGAAGCTGACAACGTGCTTACAATTGTGCAAATCTAGGCTGGTGTTTTGCTCCTTGGGTGTAAGGTTTTGCTAATAGTGGGAAAGTTTTAATTTTAGTGTATAAGCAATTTAAAAAAACTGTAATATGAGACAATGATACTAACAACTTTATTTTAATGTCATGGTAAATGCTCATAGCTCTGACTAGAACATATTTTTATAATCCATTACTTCTCTATTAACTTTAAGCGAGAACACATTAAATATTAAATAGAGTCATTGCTACTAATGAAAATAAAATGGGAAACACCTCTTTTCATTCTTGTGCTGTTAATTTAATGTAAGGATATGAAATCTAAGCAACAATCATCCACAGACACATCATTAAGGCATGTTTATGATACATGTGCATAATCAGCTGTGATTTAGTTTAGTACAATACATTAGTTTTATAGTATTAATTAATGATATGAGGTTTGCCAGTGAATGGTACACTACAGTGCATCTTATAAACCTTTTAACAGAACCATAATGCTTGTGTCTATAAAATATATAGGTATGTGAAATAGAAAGAGCTAAATATCCCCATTTCTATCTATGGTTCAGAACCCAACAACCCCCCCCCTTCAAAATGTCCTCAACTGGGAGGAAGGATATACCCTACTTCCCTGAGCTCCACACCCTAGCACGTGCATCGCGCACTGGGAAAGAAGAGGAGAGAATTACATTTTGGCTTAAAGAGTCCCGGAGGAATGAACCTGTGGGTGGGATCCTTCACAACAGTGGAAGTCCACTGCATTCCTTTATGATCTCTGTGTGTTAGAGCACTACTCCTGGCATTGTGCTGTATGATTTGTCAAAATGCTTGAGCGCGATCAATGTGCTCATGTATGCGTTCATTTGGTGTATTTAAAACACTTTGATTTAGTCACTTTAAGAAAAAACTTATTTCAAGTTTGAAGACAAAAAGAAATACTTTGGGTTATTGAATCTAATTCAGCACAACTGAAATAACTCTTAGAAGGCATTTACTTAATTTTTTTCTTCTCTAATTCCTCAGCGGATCATCCCAAACATCTCCTGGCTTGCATAGGTGAGGCGGGAGAGGAAGTTGACCGAGGGAGACAGGAAACAGGAAGTAGAGGCAGGAATAAATGAGAGCTGAAATAGCGAAGGGGGAAATTTCCCTCCTTCAGTGCAGGGGCCTACAGAACTCTAGAACTTTTATTGCACTGGGATCCTAGAGAGCTAATGTATTTCATGTAGCAGTCTGGCTCGGAGTCATTTTTGTTTAAAAAGGTAATAAGATCAAGTTTAAAATAAGAAATAGTCACACTGTGAGATGTAAATTATGAGAAACAAAGTCGCAGTTGCAATAAACAAAGCTAATACCTTTAAGGGCTGCATAAAACTGAAATTTGTGATATGGAAGTTTAAAGGCTCCCTGCTGTTTTCCGCCAAAATAAAAGCTTGATGGTTTAATGTTTTAAAATTAATTTCAGACTTATTAAGCCATAAATATTCAAACTGTATTTGTTATTATATTATTTTTCTATAGTCAAGTCAAGTCAAGTCACCTTTATTTATATAGCGCTTTTTACACTACAGATTGTATCAAAGCAGCTTCACAGTGATAACATGAAAATAATACAACAAAGTTTGTTTCTAAAAGAAAATTGCGTCAACATCCACCTTAAGTATGGCAGATCAATAATATTATTGAATATTAAATGTCCCCAACTAAGCAAGCCAAAAGCCAAGGCAACAGTGGCAACTGTAATACTTACTTCTACAATACTTGTAATAATATTTTACAGTGAAATATTACAATAGACCTAATATGTATTATTTTGTTTAATATGATAACAATAAACAATATAATTCAAATATATGTATTATTAATTATTGAATTTGTATTATTATTATTTTACAGTCATACTGATATATAATCACAACATTTCTGGACAAATTGTGCAGCCATACAAAAGAGCACAGCAAACCTAGAGCTTTTTTTTTTACCACAATTTGTTACTGGGGGGAAAAAACACAATTAGATTTTCCCACAAATCATGCAGCCTATACTACCTTTTCTCTCTGAGATTGAAACAGGCCTCCAAACAAATACTCAAACAAGCAAACAATAAATAAATAAATCTAATTATGCCAAACTCATGCCAAACTTTTTAATTATCACAAACTCATGATATCACACATGTTCATCTAATTAGATTCTACTTTTAAATCTCATTTTAGCTATATACCAACATACATGCAAGACAATTTATGTTCATTTTCTATTTAAATGAATAAAAAGTCTTGGTTTCACTTTATTTTGATGGTCCCTTTAACACATTCTGTTGAGTATAAGTAAGTTTGTCCCTACATGTCTACTAACACTCATTAGAATGTTAGTAGAGTATTAGTAGACTGGTAGGGTTAGGGTTAGTTAGAATAAGCTGACATGTTGCAAAGTTACTTACAGTGTCTGTTTGGGACCATCAAAATAAAGTGTTAGCTATAAAGATATTAAGCAGACTGTCTACTAATAATTTAATGAGAGTTAGTTGGCATGTAGTTGCAAAGTTACTTATAGTCAACAGAATGTTCAAAAGGGACCATCAAAATAAAGTGTTACCATGTCTCCTGTTCCTCCATTACTTATTCCTTTCCCCCACCAGCCAGTTCTGCCATGTCTCCATCTTAGAGAGGCTCGATGGGACAACCCAGCGGGAAAAACATGAGGCAAGGTCACAGTACACCCTCCACCCCTCCAAGCAGGAAGTGCCGAAGGGCCTGGCCCATCAGAGACAGGAAGCACAAAGTGCAAACCAGCATCCACAACCCACCCCTCCAATCGGGAAGTACACAAAAAATCTCAACCTTGCCCGCATGCCAATTACAGACCTTTAGCGTACACTTTAACACATCTTTTATCTATTAGGCCTACTTGGGTGATTTGGCTTAAATTGAACAGCCCTGAGAAATTATTACATACAGTACGTCTTCATTAATCTTTTACCTTTGCAATGACATACTATGAATTATGTGAGCTTTTAAAAGGAATTTTACAATCAAGTTCAGAAGTTTTTCATGCCAAGAACCAGGGCCGGTTCTAAGCATAGGCAGAGGTAGACTGAGCCCACCCATACATCTGTCTTGCCCACCCAATAGCATTGTTCTTTTTTTTATTTGTGCATCGATTAAAAGCAATTTGAAGTGGGCTGTGTGTTGGAACGTTTATTAAAGGGCTGAAGACTGACTCAACCAATCACAACACCAGAAATTGCTGTATATTGCACAAAGCAGCTCCGAGCCTTCGAATTGGGGCAGCCTTCGTGACGCCACTGTGACGCATTCGGCCTTCGAATACAGAGTTTGAAGGATACAGCCTCTGAATTGGCTGGCAGCAATTGTCAATAACGAATACACAAGATGGCACCAGCTGCGTTCACATGAAAGGAGAGAGAGAGACTGCGAAAGTCTGCGGTGTGATCCGAGAGACATGAAAAAAGCGCCGGCCTCAAATATCTGGATGAACGGTCATTATAACCCTGGAGGGCCACTGTCCAGCAGAGTTTAACTCCAACTTGCCTCAACACACCTACACACCTGCCTGAAGAATAGTAGGCCTATTAAGACCTTGACTAGATTGGTGTGCTTAATTGGGGTTGGAACTAAACTTCGCTAGACTATTATATCCTTTAAATGTCTGTCTTGTTTGAACTTGTTAATTCGTCTAGGCTCAAAGCTGCTTAATAGGAACTGTTTTTCTTCGGGGAAGCTTTGAGTTTAATGAGCTACTAAAATATTTAATATCAAGCCCTAAATAACAATAATAATAAAATCTTTTTTATTCTTTTTTCCATGGATCGAATTTTTTAATTTAGTTTGTAACAGTGTTATTCAAAACAACATTGAACCATTGGGACTGTATTGATGCCCATGGTCCCATCCAGACTACATCTGTCTTCCCTGAAATGATGAAACTGAGCTGAAGTAAAGGCCTATGCATTGGGCCATATGCACAACTGATGGGGCTAAATGATTACACTCTAGGCAACATCTGCTCAAAGTAAACACATCCATCAAGTATTAAATAACCTAATATGTGCAGTATGCGCAACAGGGGATGTTTCCCATTTTAAAATTAGGTGTCAGTAGAGGAGAGAATATTTATTGAGAGGACAGCCATTTATGCAAACACTCTTGGCAGGCCTTTATGCTATTTTTAGCATGCGATTCAATATACCTTTAGATTACACACACTCACACACACAGAGATACTGTACATGGTGTAATGATGTTGTGAGTGGTGCAGATAAATCATGGACGGTTTAATCAAACCACAAAGGTATAAGAGAATAATCAATCATTCAGTGCTCTGCCCTTCTTCCTCTCTCTCTCTCTCTCTCTCTCTCTCTCTCTCTCTCTCTCTCTCTCTCTCTCTCTCTCTCTCTGGCCTAAGCAGCATGCCTGCCGTGTCCATGGGTAATAAAGATGTCAGATCATTTCAAACTTGCTATTATTATTATTTTTATTATTTGTATTGCATATACTGCAGTGTGCCTATCTATGGAGGCTTGGAGGGCACAAAAGATCAATTTAACCATCAAAACACAAACAGTGAATCAAAACATTTGTGCATTCAATAAAATAGTCAAGGTAAATTTATACAAATTCAATTCACTAATTCACAATGATGCATGTGAGAAAATGAGCCCAGTAAATCCACAAGACTGCAAATACACGTCAAGTGTGCTATTTTGATTAAGACAAAAGAATATCAAAATAAATGTCCATGGACCCAGACAGAGAATTCGTGACAGTCACCCTTCACTTACACCTTAACCCACCCTTAAACCTAACCATATCACTACATAGGGCTGGGCGTGGGCGATATGGAGCAAAAAATATATCTCGATATATTTTGCTATATCTCGATATACGATATCTCGATATCTTTACAGGAAAAATAACCCAACAAAAACTACTGCAAAAACAAATATGCCAAATACCACAGTCTTTTTTTTATTGGAGTGCAAAGAGGTAGGCAGTTCATGTAGTCCAAAGTGCTTCTGCGACATTTAAAAAAAAAAAATCCCTGTATACAAAAATAATAATTCAACGACGGCAATGGCCAGGCTTGCCACCTCTCCCGTTTTACCGGGATTGTCATTCTTTTTAATAACCTGTCCCGGGAAATGTATCCACTGACTCTCCCGGGACACAGAATGTCCCGGTTTTCGAAAGGCTGTGTGAATATGTACGTTCAAACCGTGTAGCGTGCGCACGGCAGAGAGGGAGAGAGCACCGCGTAGCGCGCGGAGGGCAGAGAGGGACAGAGAGCGAGAGACCTTGCTTGTGTTTGCTAGTGTGTGTGTGTGTGCCTCAAGAAGTGCATGTAAGACAGCATTTAAAGTCCCCGTGAACCGGAAGTTGCAAAGGACTGTTCTCCAGTGTTGTGACGTATTTCCGAGAGAAACGGAATACAAAATGAGGCAAACTAGTGGGCGTGGCTTTTCTTCCAACTAGCACCTGATTGGATCTAGAAAAGTAGGTGTTTTCATTCAGCCTGTCTACTGTCAGTTGGAGGGGAGTGGTTACGGATGTTAAGCAGACACCTAAACCGTCAAACCTACATCATCAGGGAAGGTCCTCCAATGCAGAGGGGAGGGGACATTTCAAATTTTGATTAAAGATTATGAAGCCAAAAAATTTTTTTGTGTGGATTCACTTGCATGGATGAATTGTTCACCACAAAACGACCAATTTAGGCAAACAAAGTAAGTATGGTCAATTTTGAATTCATGGGGACTTTAAGACGATTTTTTTAGACGAGTTCTGTAGCCTCCGGGCTAGTTGCGGACGCCGCCATGTTGAATGAGACAACACGCGAAAGCAAGGAGGCGGGGGCGAGCACAGAGCTGAGAAGGCAAAGTGGCGAAATCAGAATTAAATATAAACAATATATCGATATATAGTGCAACGCAAAGTTGAGATGTTGCCCAGAGAAAAACAACAGGTGTCGGAGGAAAAGATGCACGAGAGACGAGAGGTGACGTACTTTCCCTGCGTTTAATAAAAGTACTTAAACGTCACACTCGTCCGCATACATGGGGATCGAGTGAGTAAAAGTATACAAACAAACATCCAACTCTGGTCACAATATTAAAGGAAATAAAAGAAAGAATACAAAGAGAGTCGGCAGAGCGGTTATCTCCTCTCCTCACTTGTCAAAAACTAACAGACACGCGCATGCGCAGTTCTCATTTTAGCTCAGATTGCCATAAACACACAAAGTGACCGTTACAATAGGATATGTCAAAATCCATATCGTGTTTAAAAAATATCTCGATATATTTTAAATATCGAGATATCGCCCACCCTATTACCACATATCCCTAACATGGGCATCCGAACATCATCGACCTTTATTCTCAACACAGATGTAGGAGCAAGTCCAAGGCCAGAAACATTATTAAGGGTAACTAACTGTTTAGGGCCAAACATGGGGGTAAAACAGCAAGATAAACCACAACAAAAACCATCACCACCATCATAAACACAAACACTCTGGAACATGTCTGGGAACATCTGCCAGTGTTTACATCACTAATGCCATTCTGATGTGTCCCCCAAGGACAGGATAATATCCACATAACTTTAAGATGCTGAATAGTAAAAAATACAACGTAAAGAATGTCACTGTCTATGTCTATGTCATGGCACAATTCACATCCGCAGGCACAGATAAAGGTCACACACTGAGTGTGTGTGCAGGTATCTACGTGAGACAAACCACAAAAACTCAGCTCAAAAGAATGAAGAAGAGGTTTATATTTTATATTTTATTCTGGATTCTGTGGGCCTTTTGCTGCTCTTTACACAGTCTGCCTGTGATAAATGATAAGACACTTGAACCACACTGAAATGACATTGAGGGTATCATTCTGAAAGACCTTAAAAAGGGCAGGATTGATAGATATCACAAGCCATTGTGCTGCTACCAGGGCAAAAACAATCCTGTTACAAGGATATTATTACATATCAAAAAACATAAGATGACATTCGCAAAAAGACAAATATTGCTAGATAATTACTGCATTTTGTGCATTCTGCTTCTTCAAATTTAATCAGAGATTATAGATTCATCTTTTTCAAAGTGATAATTAATCTAGCAAGATGTATCCTATCTTTTCATCAAACTGAATAAAAATGATGAAAACATACACCATCTGGACATTACACCTGCAAATTAAGAAGGTTTGTTGGGTGATGGATTTTATTTCGTTACTGGGGTGGAGCAATTTCATTCTTTCACAGTTTCCTCTGTGAGCATTTACCACCACCTACTGACGAGCTACTGCAATGACATGGAAAAAATGTCCTAGTAGGGATGCACAGTAGTAATTATCTTCTGTCTAAATTCGATTACTACTCTCTGTCTGTCTTTCTGGCGTGGCACCGTCACATCAAACAGTCCCTATCTGACCTTTCTAGGCTACAAGACGATACATAAAATATTAATTTGATCAAATAATTGTAAAATTATTTTGATTCATACTTCTGTTTGAAAATTTTTGTATTTTGAAAATTTATTTCTGTAGGCTATTGTGTCTCATTTTATTGTTTTGTTTTTCATTTGTTTAATCCCATGGTGCTGATCATTTTCAATGAAGAAAGCTCTTAATGACACAACAGCATTGCCAGTATGTGACACAAATAAAGTAGGCCTATACAGAAGCACACGGTTAAGATGACTGAAAATGCATCAGCTAGTCATTAGTGAGTCGTGACAATCTTACAAAGAGAAGGAAATTGTTGCGACTCAGTTCGCCTACTATACTACGCCATAAAGTTGGCTACTCTTCTTGTTTAGAAAAATAGATAGGCTACCACTGATTGTGTAGCAGAGGAATATGCAAGATTTCCCAAAACATTCTACCATGTCAAAATATTGCAGCATAAAGGGATAATTCATCCAGAAATTCTGTCATAATTTACTCACCCTGAAGTTGTTCCAAACCTGTATGAAGAATATGGATAGCAGTAGCGGCTCCGGGCCATACATTTAGGTATTCCAGATTCTGGGTCTTAGCGCTAGTTAATGATAAACATTTTGTAAGCTCTATATTATCGTAATCGCTGGACACATCAGACACACTTTTGGCAGAATTCTATTTATTTATTCAGGCGTTATTCAGCCTGAGGGTGGCGCTCTAATGATGATTGAAAGACGTTATACTAAACACGACAAAAGGATAGACTTAATGTAATATTTATTGCGTTCGAATGTAGTTTAGAATATTACAAGTTAGAAATTCCAGTGAGGAAAACAAGTCATGTCTAATCTCAGAACAAACACAAAACAAACACAACATAACTAGCCTTCTGTATAAAAGCTAACGTTATTCACATGAGCACGTTAAACTAAAGGGTTTATATTTATACTCGAATTAATTTGATACTCCACATAGGGAAGAACTGACCTGATGCAGACAGAGCTGAAGCAGACTGATATCGTCTTGGTCTGGATCGATTTAGCCTGAGTAAGTAAAGTCATGTGAAAATAAGCGGGGCAACCAGAAAGTTGCCCCAATGGCTCTCTATGTGGCGCTGTAGTTCCATTTTTCACCACAGATTTACATTGGAAATGTATGGGGCGCTGTAGCTGGGGAGGGCTCGTATCATGTATGCCTGCCCATGCGATAATTGTAATATAATTGTAATTGTATATCCTCCTCACTTTTAAAATAGTCTAAAATCTAGAATTTAAAAAAAAAAAATATATATATATTCAGTGTACAGAGGTCTATTTTTGGATGAATATTTTGGTGGGGCTCTGCCCCATTGATTCCATAGTATGGAGGGGGTGGGAACTGGGAAGATACTAGTATGGAAGTCAATGGTTCACATCTGGTTACTGGCATTCCATGGCAGTCAGTTCGAATAATACATAGCATATTGCCTTACCCTGACATTATCTAATGCAGTAAAACACACGTTTCCCCCCTTCAAATTCTGAATGGATTATCGACTGGAAAGCGTGCATAAAAGCACTCCCTTAATCACTAACGTTACTGTCACTCATCTTTATTCATTGCGATCTCACAAAGTTCTAAATCGATTAAGCTGACTGTACAATAAATATATTTAGCCTACATAAAGTCTACACTTTTTTCTTACAAGTTAAATTATAACGGGAGGATTTGAGTGTGTACTGTCCAGGGGCCGTATTCACAACGAATTTTAAGGCTATAAGTAGCTCCTAACTGGCGAATTTAGGAGCAACTCCGAAAAATAATGGGCGTGTCACTCGTAACTTTAGGACTCCTCATTTTTTTGACTAAGAGTAATTCACGAAGCATTTTAGCCCTAAAAGTAGCACCTAAGCCTGGGACAGCTTAAAAGAAGTCGAAACCTATTTACAAACCGCTTTTTGTGGCATTTCACGATGCGATGTTTTGAAATGCGTATGCGGCGGCTACAGGAGCTTCCAATCGCGAGGGAACAATTTTGCATTGTAGGCATAACTAGGGATGCAACAACGCCACCAACAACAACCAAAACTACTCACTGCATGTAAACTAATTGTAACGTTTCATTGTGAATCAAATTAAAATGTTCTTCTCTTTGCAAACGTATAGGCAGAGGCATAGTGACAGATTAATTCAATAATGTTGCAAAGATATTGCATCAATCCATAAGTTTCATTAGGCTACTAGGCTATTTGTTTTTCCTTACTCTTTATTCATTTAGGCTATTAATTCAGTTATTCATCATCTTCCGTCCTTCGCACTACTTGTGTAGCGCACGCATTCTCAGACCTGTCACCTGTCACTCATCATTATAGGGGAGGTGTTTGGAATCATTCCCGCGTTACAATCATCAGCCAATCAAGGTGGTCACTTCAGTCAAGCTCGTGCATGAGTAATGACGTCATCCATAGCAACGAAGACTCACTCTTAGTTTAGGAGTTGTGATTTTTCTTTACTAAGAGTAGGTCTGAAAGGCGTTGTGAATAACTTTTAAGAGAAAACTCCTAG
Source organism: Tiaroga cobitis (assembly GCA_030578255.1). Classification (NCBI taxonomy): domain Eukaryota; kingdom Metazoa; phylum Chordata; class Actinopteri; order Cypriniformes; family Leuciscidae; genus Tiaroga; species Tiaroga cobitis. The sequence continues at coordinate 32,810,882 of CM060601.1, read as the reverse complement.
CTAAAATCTTTTAGTGCGATTTTGGATTACTCCTAGTGGTAAGATAAAATGCTTTGTGAATACGGCCCCAGATCTCGAGCACAGTCACTGGGGGAAAAAAACTCGAGGGTTTTAGTTAGTGGCGATGGGATTAAATCTGATTGGCCATTGCGTTCAAGAAATCATCAGGTATGTTTGTGATTGACTCAACGCTGCAAACAAACAAACAAACAAACAAACAAACGTTGTAAATAGAACAATTAAAGTCGTTTCGACGCCCTCAAGAGCACAATCTCCAAATCTGTACCAATTCAGTTCATGATCAGTTGATGAGAGTATTTGCGAGGGTGCAGATTTCAGAGTTCAGCTCGTGCACTGAACAAAACTCGAGAACTCTCGCGTTTCATATAATTTCCAATTTCACTATACAAGATTTAGTTTTGTGCAGGTGCATTTTTGCCCAAAGCCCTAGTTAATTTTTGATTAAGGATTAGCCTTCCCATGGCCTTACACATGCTCCGCCTATAATAGAAACATTTCCTAAATATAGCCTACATAACAAATAATTGAGGTAAGAATAGAAAACAAGCCTTTTCTCAGCTGTGAACAATGTCACGCGCATTCAAAAAGCTTCACTCAGGAATGCGATGACGTAATAAAGAAACAGAACGTTGTGTGACGCCTTATACTGTCAGTTTTCTCAGTCTTCTCATTGCTTATTCTGCAGTTCATATGATAGAGTTACCCAAGTGGACAACTGTTATCATGGCACTGAAGAGAAAGCTTAGTTCTTGCGCTCAGGTGTACGAATCCCATCAGAGCACATCCTCATCCAGCACCGATGCGGATGAAAACCATCAACCCGTTAGCGCTGCTTGTGAAGAAAATGAGATGCCAAAGAGAAAGAGGATGAGGATGGATAGGTCTGTGAAGCTTCGTTACTGTGATTGGAGCGGCACCATCTCAGACCAGAATACTGCACCGATAAACGAGAGAAGTGTTGAGGGTAAAATGACCATTGGAGAATATCACTGAAGAGTCATTAATTACCACATTATCATACCATATTATATCAAAATACAACTGAAGTTTGACAAGACATGTCATGACTATTTAAACAAGGATTGTTTAATAAAACTATAAAAGTTGAAAAATATATATATTTTAACAGGCGAATAGCCATAATATGAGTATCCAATGTTTAATAAGTATTATTATTTGATTGAAACATGCTTTTGTTTGATATTCCCTGCTTTAGATCAAAATTCTCTAGAGTACAGTGTCTGTGCTCTAGAGGATCATGGTCTTCAGGAACCTCTATCCAGTGGTCTTGAAGTCCTTCCTCCTGCAGACCAGCAGGTTCAAACCCCTTCAGCTCCAATGCACCACAGTCCAGCACTTTTCCATAAATGGTTTAAGGTATTGGCCCTAATAAGCTACGCATTAATTTAAATATATATTAATATTTGGATAGTTTTGTCACCTTTATGTGCATTTGTTTTAAATGTTCTTTGTTTATTGTGATATGGGAAGAAATCAAGGTCAAATCTCTTCTATGTGCTCTATATCATCAGCCTGTTAATGAGGAAAGTGATAGTCAGGAGAGACAGAGGAAGAAGAGTAGTTTTGGAGAGCTCCTCTCTCTTCACTGGAGTTCTGGAGAGCTCCTCTCTCTTCACTGGAGCAGTAGCTCAGGTCAGGGTCAGAAAGTGGAGGATCAGACCATTGCAACCATTAGTGAGAGACACGCTGAGGGTAAATCCAATGACCAGTTGAGAATGTGTAAATGCTCTTATGTTTATTAGTGCTCTGTACATCAGTAAGTCTACATCATTTTCAGCTAGATATGAGTATCCATTAATGGGAACCTAGTGTCATTCATTACAATTTGTTAAAAATCCACACCATCACACATTTTATCAGAAATCAGTTGAAGTTAGATCAAGGCCATGATCAGATTTATATCTTTAAACACAGATGAAACCAAGCAGACATCTTTTATCATTGGCCGAAAGAGAAAACAAAGTTCTCGCAGTGCTCAGGTGTACGACTCACATCAGAGCACATCCTCAACATCCAGCACCGATGCGGCTGAAAACCATCAGCCTGTTGGTGAGGAAAATGAGAGGCCAATGAGAAAGAGGAGGAGGATGTATAGTTTTGAGAAGCTGCCATCTCTTCATTACTGTGACTGGAGCGGTAGCTCAGACCAAGATACCACATCGATAAATGAGAGACATACTGAGGGTAAATCATAAGACCATTCAAAAATGTGTAACTGTTTTCTGTTTACTAGAGCTCTGTACATCATAAAGTCTACAGAATTTATTACATAAATATCCATTAATGGGAACTTAATGAATTAGGGGAATTTTTCTGTTCCCTTGGATGAAGTGCCAAAAAAGATTTTTTTTTTTTGTCTTAAATATTTAAACAGAACTTTTATTTTTAAGAATTCATGTAGTAACTGATTGAAACATGCTTTTGTTTGATATTCCCTGCTTTTAGATCAAAACGCTCTACAGTACAGTGCCTGTGCTCTAGAGGATCATGGTCTTCAGGAAGCTCTATCCAGTGGTCTTGAAGATCAGCAGGTTCAAACCCCTCCAGCTCCAGTCCATCACAGTCCAGTCAGTCCAGCACCAGGTCACAACAACAGAGCAGTGGTGACAACTGAGGGTAAATTTACGGCCATAACCTCAAACATTAAACTCACTGCTGTCCATGCAACTAAAATTAATCATCTTTTTTCAGACAACATTTTGAGCCGGTATCAAATCGGCAGAATGCTTGGTAAGGGTGGATTTGGCTCTGTTTATGAAGGGAAACGCTTGGAGGATGGCCTTGAGGTATCGTCATTTTCTTACAACTAGTGCAAAGTGCCCGTGCAAAATCAGTTTTTGTGTGTGTTTTTAGTAATTATTGGTTTGGTGTGTTTGAGTGTCACCAAAACACACCAAAATGTTGTTACAATTACACAACAAAAGTTCAGTGACATTTTTATTTGTGTATGGTAGAAAGCAAATACTGATACTGACATAATGACATTCAATAAATGTGGAAAATTGAAGTACACGATTCAGGGAGCAGGGTACACAGTGAACTCATTTGAAAAAACACGCTACTACAAATGATGGCCGTGAATAAAATATAATATTCAGAGGTAAACAGTAATGTTTAGCTGACAGAGTGTTTATGTCAGAATGTTTATTTTTAAACCACAACCCTCTAAGTGCTTCTTTTACCGATATATTTACCGATATCTTTTGCATTTCTAATCTAAACAACGTCAAACTTGGCACTGCACTTACTCGTGCCCGTAGCAAGACACCTGTCAAGTTTGAAATCATTTGGACTAAAGGTTCGAGAGATATGCGAATAACAGACACACAGACAGACAGATGTTCCTGTAATTTATTTTCTTACAATATTTAGCCAACAAATTGTTTTGTCTCACTATGTCCATTTCAAGTCTTTTAATGTGTATTTTTTCACCATTTACTGCATTTGACATGTTAGAAATTTAACAAAACAATTTTTTTTGGCTGATCAGGTGGCAGTGAAAATTGCCAGAAAGCCGCAGAACATGAAATACATCTACATTGTAAGTAGGCTACACTCGCTATGCTGTTTTTTTCACTGTTTTCAAATTAAAACATGTCAACATAATGACAACACCTTCATATAACAATGATCTTTCTTCCAGCCTGGTCATCCCGCACCCTTCCCATTAGAGGTCGGCCTATTAATCCTAGCTAATAGTGGCCCTAAAGTTTCAGAGATCATTGAGCTTCTGGACTGGCAGGACCAGCCTGATCAATATATCATGGTCTTGGAGTGTCCCTCACCTTGTAAAGATCTGAGGAATTTTTGGATTGGTCACAGAGGCATCCTAAATGAGGACACAGCACGATTTATTATGGCGCAGACAACAATGGCTGCTCATATGTGCTGTCGCCGTGGAGTGTTTCACCGTGATATTAAGCTGGAGAACCTGCTGATCAACACAGAAACGCTTGAGGTCAAACTGATTGACTTCGGGTGTGGGGATCTCCTGCAGGAATCTGGCTATGAAAGATTCTGTGGTATGAATTATTAATCAAACCTGTAGTTTGGGACTTAAGTTCTAGTGACTAGTTAAATTGGTATCATATAAACCATATATCACTTTTGTGGCAGCATTTTTTTTAATTAAAAACACCAGATGTTTTTACCGAGAAAACATGCTATGGTATTTCATGCTATGGTGCTTACCCATCAGGCAAATCTTTTTCCTGCAGGCACTCTAAAGTATCGCCCACCTGAGTACTGCACAGAGGGCAAGTACCACGGTAAACCAGCTACTGTGTGGTCTCTGGGAGTGCTCTTATTCCTGTTGGTGTGTGGACGCTTTCCAGAACCAAGAGACAGGCAGATGATTGATGATGACATCTGGTCTGAGCCTGGCTTGTCAAACGGTAAGATGGCATTCATCACAACAAAGAAGACCAACTGTAATTTAAATCATACAAAACAAAGAAACAAGGAAAAAGTAACACCTGAGCCAAGTGGCTTTATAAAAGATAGATAATGTGGATAATACAAGAATTTTTCCTGATTTTCTGACCATACAGTATTGAATAGTCGAATCTCACAGCTTAATACAAAGACAGCAGGGGTATAAGGTAATAATCTGACTCACTTCTATCGTTCTGCACAGAATGCTGCCTCCTGATTCGATCCCTCCTGAAGGATAGCCCACGACAACGGATTTGTTTGAGGAAAATCCTTCAACATGAATGGTTTAAGGTCAGCCTAAGATCAGCTACAAATGATTTTTAAGATATATTCACTTTTCATTGTAAAGATTTTAAAAATGTTTTCTTCTAATTGTAATCTATGACTATAACCTTGTTTTTTTGTTTTGTTTGTTTGTTTCAGGTCACAGAATAAGACATTAAGAGGAATGTCAGAGCTGCATGTCATGTCAGAATTCCTCTCTTGGCCACCCCAGAAGTTCCTGTCAAAGCTGCTTCTGCCACGGCGTTCTCCAAAAGATCCTGCACTGGATGTCACAGAATTTTCCCAGAAGTTCCTGTCAAAGCTGCAGTCTTTGGCTGCTTCCTTCTGTTGCTTCTTCCTATTCTTGTAGAATAGCTTATTGTTCATTAACTATTATTGTTCAATAAATAATATTTTATATAAATAATATTGGTGTACCTGATCTTAAGAAATGGTCTGTGTGTTATTGGTGGGGATTTTTTAGCAGTTTCGTCGCAGGTTACATTGACTTGACTTATGAAGCATGGTTGAGCCTCCATTTACCATAACTAATGTGTGTGATGACTGTTTAGATGTGAATAAATTCAGTCTGTTTGTCATATAAAGCAATCACATCTCTTCAGAAAATTTGGATTCATATGGATTAGGTTTCAATCTCTTCACAAACTTTTTGAAGCATCAAAGTGGTAGTTCTGTAGACCATCAATGGAGGGACAGAAATCTCTCAGATTTCATTAAGACTATCTTCATTTGTGTTCCAAAGATGAACGAAAGTCTTACGGGTTTGGAACGACATGAGGGTGAGTGAATGACAGAATTTAAATTTTTGGGTGAACTAACCCTTTTACTTTAGTTCTCAAGTAAATTTACACTGCAAGTTGCTTTAAATGTCATACATAAACTGACCATATATACTGAAATAATTGTCCTATAAAAATAAGTGTGAGATTTAGATTTAGCCAGTCAGTTTAGGATTATGATTTTTTGCAAAAACAATTGCAAAGAATTTAAATATGCCCTGCTTGATATACTCAATTTAGGACCATTTAAAGACCAAATTATTTTAATCCATACAATCTAATCTACATACAAGTTAACCATGTATAAAATGTTCTAATCAAAACTATTTAAACTTCTCAAAATCTTAAAAGAAAAAAAAAATGTTTTACAATCACAGAATTTATTGAACAAATGAAATGAACATTTGGAGTGCCTTCAGGTCAATCAATAACAATAGCCTTCAGACATATTCATGAAAGGGTGGTTAAGCTTTTACCATATAAAGACATTTCCTTTAAACAATTTTAAAGCTATATGGCTTATGACTTCTCTATTTAGAAAAAAAGTAGTTAAAAACATACCTGTATATACACAAACATACATATTTACATGTCTTGTTTTTTTTTTTTTTTTATCTGTGAAGATCTGTGAAGTTTTCCATAGTTTTCATTAAAATAGCAGTACAGGGAGAGTATGTTGTGCTGACAAAATTATCACCACATAAGTAGTACACCTGAAGATGTTATCAACAACAAGGACTTGTAAGTAAAAAGCATAAAATATTCAGCAAGGAAAGTACAAAAGGGACTTTCAAACGCAACGTTCAAACCCATGCAAATTTAGAAAGAAACAAAAAATCTGTTTGTTGACTGACTGTTGACTGAAACCAACAGTCAAGATGAATGACATTCATGATGGGTTTTCAGATTCTGTAGACTTGGCCCTTGAGTTGTCAGATCTTTCTTTTCTTTCCTCTTTCTTTTCTCTGCTCCTGCTTCTGTCCCGTCTGTCTCTGTCTTTCTCCTTGCCTCTGTCTTTGTCCCGTTCTCTGTCCCGATCTCTTCTCTCACGGTCTTTTCCACGTTCTCGATCCCGACTCCTTGAGCGTTCTCTTCTCCTGTCTCTATCTCTGTCACGGTCTCTATCTCTGTCTCTGTTCTTTGCTCGATCTCGGTCATGGTCTTTTCGGTCTTGATCTCTGTCCCTGTCTCGGTCATGGTCTTTTCGGTCTTGATCTCTGTCCCTGTCTCGGTCATGGTCTTTTCGGTCTTGATCTCTGTCCCTGTCTCGGTCATGGTCTTTTCGGTCTTGATCTCTCTCCCTGTCTCGGTCATGGTCTTTTCGGTCTTGATCTCTGTCCCTGTCTCGGTCATGGTCTTTTCGATCTTGATCTCTCTCCCTGTCTCGGTCTTGATCTCTGTCCCTGTCTCGGTCATGGTCTTTTCGGTCTTGATCTCTGTCCCTGTCTCGGTCATGGTCTTTTCGGTCTTGATCTCTCTCCCTGCCACGGTCTCGGTCTCGATCCCGGTCTCTCCTCTTGTCTCCATCTCCGTATCGGTCAGACTCTCTGCGATCCCTCTCCCTACTGTGTTCTCCTTCCCTGTCCCTGCTGCGACCCCGCTCCCTTTCTCTTTCCCTGCTCCGGTCTCTTTCACGATCCCTTTCTCTGCCCCGTTCATGCTCATGTTCCCTGTTCCAGCCCCATGATCTTCCACCATGTCCACCTTCTCTGTCTCTGTCTCTCCTCCTATCCTCAGACAAGTCACGCTGCTTCTCTTCAGACATTCTTGAGGGAGCATCTCTGTCACGCGAACCACCATCAAATCTACTTGGACGGTTATGTGGCTCTGCACTGTCTCTGTTGGAACTGCTTCGCCTCCTCATTTCAGGTGAGTGACGTCTCCAGTGGTCATCGCGGTGGGTGTCTGGGCTGTGTCCACCTATACGACCCTGTATTGGGATGGGACCTTCAGGTGGTGTTGGAAGCAGAGGTCCACGAACAGGTCTAACATCACTTGGGCTATCATCATTGTAGTTAAATCGTGCTGGCGGGCCAACAGCTTCCTTATCATAATGTCCTACTGGTGGACCTCTCGGGCCACCAAACTGTTGAACTGATGGTCCCCGGTGCCTTTCAAAGTCTTGAGATGAAGTTCCCCGTGGTTCATCAAATGATCCCCTGTGTTGAGGTGAACCACGGAATTGGTTTTGAGGTGGAAATCGCTGTCCTGACATTTCACCTGTAGGACCAGGAGGTCCTCTTCGTCCATCAAAGTGGTTTGGTGGTGGTCCCCTAAAAGGAGGCCCGTGTGAGGGTATCTGGGGCTTCTCTATTCCCTGATGATAAGAGTTCCCACCATCTTCAAAATGATCACCAGGTCCTCTTGACATGTTAGATGGAGGGCCATGATCCCCAATATTATGAAGCGGAGGTGGGCCTCTTGGCCCTGAGAAGTGGGATGGTGTTGGAGCTCTATTAACAAAAGGATTTGGAGGGGGACTGGGGAATGGTGGAGGTGGGCCCCTAGGTGCAGAGAAGCTAAAGGGGGGTGGAGGCCCATTAAACCTTTGTCCATCAAAGCTGGGAGGGGGTGGCCCGGGTAGTGGAGGCCCTGGATGTGGGCCTCTTGGTCCAATATGCTGAGGAGGCATTGAATTCATAGAATTATCAAAGATCTGAGGAGGACCTCTCTGACCAATTGGTTGGAATGGAGGTGGTCCTCGTGGGGTAAAATTTGGAGGTGGTGGACCTCTTGGAGCAGCATCAAACTGAGAACTGCTACCCCACTGATTCTGGAAAGGTGGATATGATGCAGGTACTGGATATTGAGAATGATCATTATCCCCACGGGGAGGAGGTGGACCTTGCATTGAGGGAATCTGCATTGGCGGAGGGAGATGCATGGGTGGTGGAACACTCATTGGTGGTGGGCCTTGCATTGGAGGTGGACCAAGAATAGGTGGAGGCCCAATTGGAGGAGGAAAAGACATTGGAGGTGGAATGTTAGCAGGGTTTGTTGTTGGTATATGCTGTATATGGGAACTGTGAGAATCCATATAAGATGAGTTGTCTTGGATGACATCGTGTGGCACTCCTGAGTGTACAGATGTAGATAAAGTACTGATTGTTGAAATGTTATAATATGTGGTTGCAGTGGTCTCAATAGGCTGCCCAATGGATGAAACTGGGTCAGCTTTTAAAATAGACTGTCCAATGGATGAATCAGGTTTCAAAATACTGGCAGAATTAGGCCAAACCTCCTCAAAACTTTTAATCTCAGATTCAATAGGATCATCCTTCGTTTTGTGTTCCTCTTCAGGTTCGTTTTCCATGTAGCTTTCCACTAACTCTGGGTCAATCTTTTCTCCTAGTAACGGAATAGAAACTTCTGTGCTCTCTATATCAAGAAAAGGCACCACTTCACTCTTGCTTGCTTCCTCCTCCTCACCTTCTTCCTCAGACTTAGATGCTTCTGGGTGCAGGATGGCAGGCTGCACTGAATCCAAGGTGGCAGTAACTTGCAAAAGGGGAATATCTGCGATTGCATCCTCTACTGATGTATCTTCAGTAGAGTCCAGCTGTGCAGTTTGTGTGTCTGCGGCTGAGCAAGTTTGTGTTAGTGATGTCTCTATCACCGTAGCTTCTTGTGGAAATGTTTTATCTGTAGTAACAGGAGATTCCTCCTCTGTCTCTGTGGAATCAGAAGTCTGTCTTCTATTTGCAGCTGCCTGTCTAGGGTCTCTACTCTGCCTTGGGTCTCTTCTCTGGTTAATAACTGGAGCAGCTGAACTCTTTGCCACCAACTCTTCAACCTTTTTACCAAGCTGCAGCAATTGACTGTTAACTAACAGAGATGTAACAGGCTGAGAAATCAAAGTCTCTGGTATTTGCTGATGAGCTGCTTCCTCGTGCTTCTGTTCCTCAATTTGTTTATCTTCAAGCACTTTTTGATGCTCAGTTAATTTTTTAGCCCCTGGATCAACCCCAGAATCATTAAAAAGAGAGTCATCCTCAGGGTCATAAGCGACATCATCTATCATAGAGGTGACCTCTGTTTGCTTAATGACAGCAGATACTTTTGTTGTATTATGGGTATTTTCAGTACCATAGCAAACACCTGGGTCATATTCTTCTTCAGGATCATATGGTCTATCATCCTGTACTTCTACTTCTCTACCCTTGGTTACGGCAAACTGCTGTACAATTGGATCCAGCATGGGCACAGAGACATCTACAGCACTTTGATCTGAAGGTGATAACGAGACATCAGAATCTTGCTTCTTCTTACCAAAAAGTGTTTTCAGGATAGTCTGAAGTGGAGTGGCTGTAGATGGTGCTGAGACATTGGAGGATGGAGAATTACTACCTGTGCTAGTGCTGACACCAGGTGCTTTCACAGAGGAGAGCATGGAAAACACAGAAGAGATAGAACTTAAAGACTCAGGGGCACTGAAGGGTGGAGGGGTGCCTGGGGGAGTTGTGCTTATGGCATCCAGACTAGATCGAAGAACTTTGTCCTGTTTTATTTCAGGTTTAGCAATAATGGATGGTTTTGGAAGGCCTGTCTCATCATCTCTTAGAGTTTTAGAACGTTTCTCCTCATTCTCTAGAGGGGCCCCAGGACGCTTCTTGTCCTTCTGGCAAATCAACAACCCCAGAAGGAGATTGGGACGAGCTGGTTCCAGACCTGCAAAAAATGATGAAACATTATTTCAAAAATAAGTTTTCTATAGATCTATGATTGAGGGATCTTTAGGATATAACACCTATATAATGTTAAGAGGTAAGAAATACACATTAAGAGAGCTTGTTCCACATAATACAAACTGTTAACATGAACTGTTAAATACCAAACTTATTCTTATGTTAGTTTGTTTTTTATTGTACCATCCAAATCATCCTTGTGATACATTAAATTAGTAATTACCACACAAGCTTTGTTAATTTAGCATAAATATTCCCTTACACATCATAAAAGCTCTTAATTATATCAAATCTATAGATAGAACAGCCTTTCATTATTAACAACACTGCTCATGTTTCTTCCTCTGGCAAACTTTTGCCAATAATAACAATTCTAATCGACTAAATTTTATGCAATTTGTCTCAGGATCATAATCACTCCTTGGGCAGGTCAGACGATTTACTTGGTTTCCCTATAAGACAGGATGATGTCCAGAATATAACTTACCATGGTTGCCATGATATTACAGCTAGTCCAACAGCAGACAGCATAAATGGCAGCACTTTCATTTTGAAGTGTAATTTTCAGTGACGTGGCATTAGTTATATATTACAAATATAGGTAGTCACTTTGAGCAACTCCATTATTAAACACTTGTTCATAAAATGAAATATGAACCTGAAAAAATAAGGCTAAGACACAAATATCTAGGACATTGAACATGGATTCATGATATATTTTATTAGAAAGTCATAAAATACATGACAACTTGCAGACAGAATTAAGAACACACCAAAATAAGCACACAAACTTTGTCTGGAAGAAACTCATTGTATGAGTTACATTTTGTAGCACGTTTGATATGGCCAAGAATCGTTTTCCATTTTGTAAATTGTGGAACAAGCTTTGCATTTACAGAATAAAGAGTTAAAATACAGACAGACTTTAATCATGCTTACCTTATGTTAACAAAAACAGTTTTTTATTAAAAGTCTGGGGAAGACACTAAAATGCTTCTTTAGAAAAAGAGATTTTATAGTATCCTTGTACATGCTCACCTGGTCCATCAAATGGCAGAAGCTTCGCAGGAAGTGGGTCTTTTGAGCTCAGAGGGATGAGGTAAAGGTCTTTAATGCGTTTGTTGCTGTTTGCCACTACTCCAAACCGCTTACGGCTACTGAAATAAGAAAACAGAGAAACATACGCCACCTCCTCCTCTTCAGTCGCTGGATGAAAACGAATGAGACTCAGTTCCTGAAAAAAGAAAACTCAGCATCAAAAAACAAAAATCACTACGATGCACATGAATAAAGTGAAGTACGATTTCAATTGGGTTGACTTTCTAAGTTCTGAATTTGATTCTAGTGCAACTGAAATTAGCTTTTTCTTTTCATACTTTTGACAGCGAAGTCTTCAACTTTCCCACATAATCCCAAACAGTGTGTGGTGATATTCTACCGCCAATATGAATGGTGTCAGGCAAGTCCTGCAAATAAAATAAAAACAGTTGTTAAAATGATTTGATAACACAACTTGAACCCAACAACCTACTATGAAGAATCTTTAAAAAAACAAACCTCCTTAATATGCTCAAATGATCCTGAAACCATATAGGCTTTTGTGACAAACTTGGCAACAGCGTGCATGTTTATGAATCCTTTCCACATCATCTCTTGTCCAGACAAGAATAAAGCGGTTTCACCCTCAGGAGTGGGCTCTGACACACTGTGGAAATACAACAGATTTACAAATATTACTACTTACTAAAATGATAATGTAGAAAGAAAAGCATTTTACACTAAATGTCATATATGCTGCACCTTGTAGTACTTGAGCCATAATTGCGCAGATCTTGTGAAGAGGCTGGTTTTGGTATCACAGGTCTGGCTAGAGATGCTGGGGCAGGAGGGGGCATAGGCAAAGGACCTTTTGCTTCTACAACCGCAGGTTCAACAGAGATAGGCATATTTGCTGGCATAGCAGGAATATCAGGGACTATGTGAGGCACAGATGACCGGTGACCAGCAGTACGAGGATCCCTTCGAGTTATTGTAACGGAAGAGACTGCTGGTACAGCAGCAGTGACTGGGGGCTGAACCATAGGAAATGCACCGCTTGAATCCTCCATCACAGATGTAGAATCAGGCAAAGGCATTTCAACACCAGAGAGAGAGGAAATGTGAGGGAGATCAGCAGGGGATTTGGATGGTCGTGGCTCTGGTTTAGACTTAAAAGACGGCTCTGGCTTTTTAGGCGCAGACATTTTGTTTTTTTTAGATGGTGGTTCATCATCTGCAGACTTTTGGCCTAAAAAATTAGCAACATGTAATTTAATTATTAGCTGTTAGACAGATCATAGGTGTATATAAGTAGTAGTAGGCACTTTCCAAGAAGTCTTAAGGGTATGTGACTTTTTATATTCGGTGATATAGTCCCACCTGTACAGATCTTGCAGTTCAGGTCAAAGAGATGAGCCCTGTGCTCTGCTGTAGTGTCTTTCAGCATTATACTGAAGATATCTGGCATTGAGCTGCCTTTACCAGCAGAGACTGGTGCTTGCTGTGCAGAAGTAGGCCGTGTGTCCTCTTGGGAGTCCTGCACAAAACAAGGACAAACATAGAATGAGAGGGTCAATGAACAATATTATACTTTAGGATACTATTCTCATCCATGTGAAAGAAAAGACAAAATAAGATAAAGTTGGCAGGTATGAGAACAAATTATGCATTCAGGGAGTCGCTTTAGGAAAATGAAATGAGAGCGGGATACAGAGAGGTGTGTGGAAGAAAAGACAGAACAGGAAAGCAAGAAAGCCAGCACTTACAGCAGCAGAAGCCAAGTAGGGAGATTGGGAAGTGGCAGGCATACATACATCTCCATCAGACATAGGAGGAGGAGCTTCCTCCATGTCTACATCTGGGGGAGCACCCTCCTGTCTAGATCCACTTTTGGGCTGGGATCTCCCACTTAACTCCAGACTCTTTTGGAATAAGTACATAAGTTTAAGCAAAGAGCAGGAAAATAGCATAATTTTATAGGAGTTCATCCAAACAAATTCTATCTCGTTTTACCTCAGAGATTTCAGATTTTCTCCAGTCTGACATCTCCTTGGAAAGAAGTTCTTCTGGACTCAGTCTCACCAGCCTAAAAGGACTGATCTCGCCACCAATCACACGATAGAACAGGCCCTGCCACACAGCCAAGTAAAAAAAACACAGCCATTGATGCATCGCACAAAGCTACTAAAAATGCATATGTATATTACAATTGATCATAATTGTCTCTATTAAACATACAAAAAAAGTAACTCACCTTGTTTTTGGGGTCCTTCAGGTTAAACATAAGGCACCTGTACTTGTTCTTGTACTTGTTATCAGTGTTCAAATAAAGGTTAAACATCTCCTTCTCAATGCTGACGGCCAACTTTCCCACTTCGCTCTCAGACATGGAGAGATCATCACTGTCACTGACTCTGTGGCACAATAATGAATTTAAATGTGCAAATTCTTGGAATGACATTAAAAATCCTTTTATATAAAATATTTAATCACTATTCAGGAGAACATTTAAAAGGCAAAAATGAAAACATCTTAAAAAATTTAAAGGTACACCATGTAACTTGTTGTTGAAAATGTACACAATTTATATGATAAGCGAATACATCATAAATACATCTCCAAACTGTTTTTGTCTTATCCTGAATCACTATGGTACACCTAAAATAAGTGTTTATATTCATACTATTTTAGACAGAACAGGACGACAACCACACCAGAGTAACCCAGTACCGGATTGACCCGTCATACACATAAACAGAGAGCATGCATTTTGTTAATTAACCACTAGGGCACTTAAAGATACATAGTGTACCTTTAATATTATTTAATTAGAACCTTCTTTAATTAGAAGTTCATCTAAATGATTTTCCATTTTAATGTGTATTTATGTTTACCATCAGGTTAGATATTAACTGATGCTACAATAGTTCATGAGATAAAAATGATCAGCACAAAGTAAACGTTCTACCTCATCATCTGAATCTGAACCTGAATCAACGCTCACCTTTTATACAGGATATCAGTCAGTGATCGTCTGATGTTGGATCTCATCTGGTTGTTGGGCGGTGGCTGTGGAGGGCCAGTAGTGGCAGCGGGCTGGGTTGGTTTAGGCAATGGGTGTTGGGTGGATGATACTGGGGAGGGTGGGGTTCTAGTGGTAGGAGAGGGACTAGGCTCTGCAGACTCCTTTGGCCCTGCCTGTGGCTGTTTTTTCGGGATAGTAAAGGTGCTTTTGCCAACACGAAGAGCTCCAGAGGCATGGTGGCGAGATCCGGGTGGGCCTGAAGGAGATAAAACCGGAATTGGTGGTGGGGGAGGTCCCGGCTTCTTCAATTTGCCCTGCGGTATGGGCTGTTTTCTTAACTCTCTGCCACTGGTCAAAGGAGCTGCATTTGTTTTGCCTTTAGGAAGAGGAGAGGTGGCAGCAGCAGCCTTTGTCCCCTTGGAGCCAGGAGACTTCTTCCCACCTTTGGGAGCAATATTTGTAGCAGGGGGTTTCTTGTCAGCGGATGCAGTCTCCTTCTCTGGTTTGACCTCTTCATTGCCTTCCTTTTCTTTGTCATTTTGGGGAGCTGCTGGACAACAAAAGGAATAAAAGGATTCATGAATACAGAAATGGCAAAATTACTCCAAATAGCTCTTCATTTTCGGAAAAATTGTAGTGTGTAATGCGCAATTGTAGTGCCTTGCCTTGAAACTGTAATAATTTTCTCAAGTTACTGAATATAAAGACCACCATTACCAGTTCAAGAATTGGATTAAAGATACAAACAAGAAAATGTTGAACATGTAAACTTTATTTTAGAAAATATTTTACAATCATCTTTAAGCAAGTTCACCTGAAAGAGACTACCTGACTCACAGACCAGTCAGATGTATTTGTATACATTTAATTACATTCTTTAAACAATGTATTAATCATAATAAATGACTAGGTAGCATAAAATATGCACCAACAAACTGGAGCACATAGCAGCTATTATTTGGTATGTAAATTTACTTTTTTTTTAAAAAATATTTGGCAAATTTAAAGAAAAATATGAAGGGTTCATACCACAGGAGCCAAATTAAGATTCACTGCTGCCTTGTTTTTAATAATTTTCCATTATATATCACTAACCCAATTAAATATTTGGGGGGGGGGGGGGGGGGGGGGGGGGGGTAATCAATGATATGAATTAAAACGTTGAAATTACTGTCAATGTGCAATACAGCACATTGAATATATAAAGCATAAACTGGAAATCCTGATGTAATAATTCAAGGAAACATTGGCAACATTACAAGGACTTTATGGCCTGGTTTCACAGACAGGGTTTAGATTAAGCCAGGATTAGGCCTTAGGACATTTAAGTAGCTTTTATAAACTTGCCTTGAAAAAAAAACATTACTGGTGTGCATCTTGAGAAAACAATAGCACTAACATTTTAAGATATGCTTTCAGTTCAAACATGCATTTTAGTCTGAGACTAGGCTTAAGCCTTGTCTGTGAAACCATGGATATAAAGGATTAATATTTTACCAGCTACATAACAAAAAAGCATGCCAATTTGATTAGAGATCTGAACATATAACCAGTGTACAATAAACCACAGTGGACCTAAGCTCACTTGTATTGCAGTAATGAGTCCTTAAATAGCACTTTTAAGTGAAGGTACACGATGTACTACAGAACATCAGAGTCATTCATGTGTTATTCTTATCAGACAAATTTCTCCATATCTTTGTCAACACAAAAAGCAGAAGACAAACAATCCAAGGCAACCTTATGTAAACTATCGTCACATTCATAAAACTAAAACCCATTTTAAAAAAGCTGCAGGGACAAAGACAAAAATGATTGGCATTAATTTTCTAAATCATAATTTCAGGTATCAAACATACCCCACATTAAGTTTAAGGTATCGTCCTTTGTTTTTGCATATGGAAAACTTGCCCTTTCCAGTACTCAATCATTCCTACTAGTGCAGAAAACCAGATTCAATCTCTGCATCAAATCAACTGCATTCAGCTTTCAACAAGTACACTAACCTCTCAATATGTTATTTGTTCATATTTAAATATGCAATAAGACAAGAGTATCAGCATTGTTCTACATTCTGTGTATATGTATAAACAAAGCTTGACATATCCCTGTGTGCTGCAATAATGAGGCATGTGAATTCTGTCGTTGTCTGCTGTGGGGTGATAATGATGTCCTCAGCTGTTCTTCATTACGGTTCCCCATTACATCAGCTTACTCTCTGGGCTCTTGGACTTTTCTGAAACGCCACAGTTCTTCTCTCAGGCCGGCTCCAAGGACTGTAGGCTTCTTATTGCAAAACACACAGTGACATTTAGCGGAAGGCTGACAAAGGCCAAAACCAGGCAGAGGCCATGACATCCCATGTTGTCATCCAATAAACAGACTTCTCTCACAATTGAAGCACAGGGGCAGCAGAGTATTATCCGAAATTTCACTTTATTTTGAATGCCACTTTGTCCACTCAAGATTTATAAATGCAGTGCATGCAAGTCAAAGGATTATCAAATTAAAAGCTGTTAGTTAAAAAGTTCCATGTTTTAATTGTGTAACAGGACTGTAGTCAAATGTCCATGTGATCAGAGATGTTCTATTCTTAGTCGGGGAGGAGGGCAGGAGAAAAAGACACCAAAACCTACCTGATCAGGTGTGTGGTCAGTACAGCGTTTCGGATGAAGTTATTGCCCCGATGACGGCAGAGATTGGGGATAAATGGCAATGGTATTCCACACATTGAGAAACTCAAATTCACATACATTGTAGAGGTTTATCAGAAAGCTTTACAAAAGCATATCATGGCAAGGCACTACAGTTTGGGCTCAGATCCCTAGGATCTAAATTTTTAGATCACTTTTTTTTAGTGCCTGGAGAAAGTTAGATAAAATAGATTAAGTACTTATAAATAGACTGTAAAACACAGTCTTTATGCGTTTAGATCATAAATACTTACCATATATATCCTATTTTAAACTTACCTGTTCTGGATCTCTGAATTACCTGATACAGGTATTTTTCAAATATTAGCATCTTGTAGTGTTACTTAAACACTGCCAAAATATTTTAGATGTAGCACGGAGTGTCCAGCTTAAAACCAGAATTATAGCTGTGCTAAAATTCTGGCGCTAATATCCTTTAAAGGCACGTAATTTCAATTTCAGTCCAATTTACACCAGAAAAGAGCTGCTATTTTTAAATCCCCTTAGGCTGCAACAATTTCAATCAGTTGTTCTTGACAGTTCAACACCCCCATCATTGGTAAAGACAGGTCAATAAAATGTGGAAAACCCTCAGAGAGATACATACACGCTTTGTTTAACACAGATGCTGATATGGGTGTAGTCTTTTCTGGCGTTACTGCAATGTAATTATGGTCACTGGACCAGGATGACATGGCCGGAGGCGGCGGATGCTCCTCTGCATGCTTGTCTTCGTCATCATCCTCTTCCTCAGTCCCAGATTCTGACTCCTCCTCCTCACCTTGGTTAGAGGACCTCATTTCTGGTCCAGAACTCCTCTATAGACAAGAACAGAAAGCATTGTTAGCTTGAAAAAAAAAAAAAATATATTATATATATATATATTTTTTTATTATTACATTTTTTTTAAGACATTGAGGATTTCACACTACTAAAAATGCAACAATACTTTTTACGTTTACAGCAAAATCTATTGAAATAGAGAATTAAAGATTTAAATAACCTATAGCTTTATAGAAAAAGACCAAATACAATACCTGTTTTCCTGTTTTATCGTGCACCTGAATTAGCAACTACTGGACTAAAAACTTTTCAATTTACACCTAAACACTAATGTAAGTGTATCCTCGTATAACAGTCATCCAGCCATAACCCATGTGTAAAATAATTTCCTACCATTAAAGCCTTAATAAAATTAATATTGCATGGTTATTATTAGGTGGCTATTAATAATACCTTCTGTGGTGATTTATTTGTGGTCTTTTTCTGCATTTTGGGTTTGCCCCTCTCTTTCTGTTTGGAGTCTTTTCCATCCGTGGTGATGATCTTCATGGCGGCAGCAGCATGTCTGAGTATGCAGTCGTTCCCACAGTAGACAGAGTCAGGGAGGGCATCTCTCTCACAGCCAGGGCCGATGCATTTTGGGAGGGAAGATTCCTGAACTGCAGTCACCTGCTAAAAACTCAGGGATGTCAAACCTCTGTGGCCACTACATTACGGCAGTAGATCTACAGCGTTTGTAGCGTACTTTTTTTTTTTTTAAAGCAAGCTAAACAAGTATTTTTTTGCTATCAGTTTAAAAAAATGGAACTTAATGTGGTCATATGACAATACATTGCTATCTAGTTAAAAATGATTACTTATAATTTTATACTCAATTTTGTGTAAAAATGTTTTAACGTTCTGTGTCCTGATCAAATGAGTCAAAGATGATTTTGGCTAATATTAACTCCAAGGTCATCCATGGCATTATAAATAAAAGGTCATTGCATTGCAGAATACAGTATCCAAAAGCAACAAGCTCAGTTATATACTGCACATTTTGGCGAATCAAGTAGCTCATTTGGGTATTCAACAGATTATATACCACAGCAATAGTAACAGTAGCATGCTAACCCAAACAAAGTCACAAGACTTGTGAATATTTTGAATAGTGATTTTTTTTTTCAGCATAAAAAAATAAATCAAACAAAAACAATAGAATTTTGCTATTCTTGTTAATAGATATAGGAAATACATAAGATAGCAAAAAAGATGAGCAAATATTATGACATAAGATAATTTAGAATCAATTATTAGACTATAATAGTATTTAGTCTTAGCATATTGTTGATTTCAAAATGTATTTTAAGTGTGGCTCATTTACAGACACCTTTTAGTTTTATTGTTAATGAGACAATCTCTTTATTACATAAAAAAAAAGAAAACTTACCATATCTTAATATCATAATTAGATGCCTTTAGGAGGTAAAATTCAAGTGATTTGGTTGTTACAACCCCCCTTTATATTAGCAGGAAAAGTATTCAGTTGAGAAAACAACATGAAACCCAATAAAAACATTTTTCATGCTTTGCAATGGCGCTAAAAAGTGTGGTTCTCAAATGTTGTCTCTGCCATCGGATTTCCTTTTGATGTTTTCCCAACATTAGATTAAAAAAAGTGTGGCCAAACCTGGTTATCATGCTTATATTATACAATGAAACATTGAAAATCACACAGATATGGCAGCTTTAAAATTTGCTAAATGCCAAATTTTGGCATAAAAAAACAAGTGTATGAATCATCTGAATAAGATATTGATGTTGCAATTTTACATTAAATTAAAGTTAAACTTAAGCATTTTAAAAATGTCACTGATAATAAAATCCTGTGAGAAAAAACTGTCGAAATTCAAGCATGGAAGCACCAAGCATTGATAACTGTATCCAGAACCTGTATTCTTCAACACCATGAAATCAAATGTAAAAAAAAAAAAAAGTGCAGTATTTTTAAACCTACGTGTTTCATACGTAGACATACCGGCTGGAAAATCTTTATTTTCTTTTTCCCACTAGGATTGGTAGCCTTCTCGATCCTGCCCTTAATACCCAGGTCATCAGAAGTTTTGTCCTCTGTGGTGGCTGCAGAAGTGCTAGATGCTGTAGTGAGACCGGTCTCAGTTTTACGAAGGCCAGCTACTGGCCGTTTGCCATTCTCTGCAGCTGCTGTGGAGGAGCCGGCCTTGGAAATCTGCCCCTTCTGTGTGTAGCAGTTTGGACAGACATAGTCCTCTCCATTTCTCTCCATCAGTCGGCCACGTGCCTCGGAGATGCCAACACAGTCGCCATGAAACCACTCCTCGCAGCGATCGCAGCAGATCATAAACCTATAAGGATTTAAACAATGACCAAACACCCTCAATAATCATTAAATCCACAAGAGAGAGAACCTCTGCTGAAAAAAACAGAAAGCAAGGACAATCTCTGCTACTTGCTAACAAACGCATGCCACTTTTTTGCATCTTGCCTGATAAGGACAGTGTGTAACATTATTCAAGTATTAAATTAACTACTAACAAAAAAATTGGATGGATGGACCAATACAGAATTGTGGCACCTGTATCAATAATTCTTGTCAGGATACTCATAATTTTGACCCTTTCAACTTGAGCTTAAAACACTTTCTGCAATCTGACAAACTCCTTACTGCTGATAATTTATGAAACAATAATTATAGAAATCAGTAAAAACAACGCAACTTAAAAAGTATAGGTCATATATCATTGGAAAGTAGGGGTGTGCACGAAATAAACTATTTGAATTGCGCTACATATGTTGCTTTTCCTTGCTAAAACTCAGTTATAACTAAATACACTGGGTGGCGCTGTGGAGCTGGTTAAGTTGATTGTATTTGATCACAGAAAGTCGTTGTCTTTGATCAAAATAATTTTACTAAATGACCTTACAAAATGGAATTACTTTTGATCAAATGGATCAACACGTGTGGAAACATTGTCGGGTGAAACAGATTTATCGTACATATCACCATCCTGAAATCACATGAAATCCAAACATCAGTCGAATGAGGAAAGACATTCACAACTGCAGGTAAGCACAGTTGTACCCAACGAGTGAGCCGTGAAGATAACTTATCTGATAGCAAAATTATCGAGACATATGCTTCCTTTAAGTTTCGTCGAGGGAGACAGGTTTAAGAACAGAAAACACAAAGTGCTGTAAGAAACTTTGCGTCTTTGAGTCTTTCGGCGGAGCGCATTTTCTCTGCATCCAGCCTTATTGCTATCAGACTGAGGAGCCAACTTTCACCTGAGCATGTGGTTATTCATTTTCCTCCTCCACATAATAATATAAACACAATAACCATATGCTGACTCAAGTGTAAATGTACATTCTGCACGATAACTGCTTCTGCTTAAATGCTTTCGATCTGTATATTTTTGGCTTACATGCATTGTTAAATGTTTTCCACTAAAAGAATACCTCAAGAAGTAATGAAAGCTTGTTGTGTATATTTTCTAATCATGAGCTTGTTTAGAAAAAAAATCCCATCCCTATTGGAAATGTCTTTACTGGAATGCAACACACGTACAGTGTGAGCCTCACATAGTCAAACTATATCTGCTGTGTGAAAACACCCTCAGATGCACAAGTCAATCAAATACAGATGTCATTTGTGTCAAACTCATACTTATTATGGGCAATGCCAATACAGTTTAGTTTTAAGATGTACATGACACCAATTACTTGCACAAGACCTAATAGTTTTAGCACGCAAAACACTTACTATCACTCATTATATTTATTCCTCCTTGGCCTAAAAAAGACTGTTTAGGCTTTCTGTGAAACTCATGATTTAGTTTAAAGTACTCCAGGCGATACATGTGCACAAACTTGCAGGGTATAAAAACACGAGTTTTGTTCCTTTGTGCTCTCAATCTTCAGCTGATGACACTTACATGAGAGCTCTTTTTATGTTTAGTACATACTTCACTGTGTAACCTTCTGTAAAATCTCTTTAATTATATAATATTTTATGCAAGTGATAAATACATTAACACTAAAGTGTATAATATTAAACAAACTACATACTGCATATAATAAATATGTATACCAATAGGGCTGTGCTCAGAATATCGATACAACGATATATCGTCATGAACTCCTGGCGATACGCGTATCGATACAGCAGCTGCCGTATCGATACTTTTGTGCTTTTGAATGTAGCCAATTCAGGGCTCCAATTTCGGCGCGGGACTGCGTATAATTTGAATAATTCCCGCAGTTTATAATGCGGGAAATTCCCGGAAACATTGATTCACTTTAGCATGTAGGTTGTAGTATTAGTAAATGAATCCATACAGATTATAAAATCAAATCAGTCATTTTAAAACTTTCTGTGAGACGCAATTTCACAAACAGCGTGAGTTCAATGCAGTGCTGCGTCTCTCTCTCTCTCGTCTCGGGCAAGCGTCCAGCGCTGCAGCCGGTGAAACTACACGCTCACGGTTAGGAGTCGGGACATGACGGAATATTCACTTGCATAATCGGGCCATCGTGACTAAAGTTGACCATTTGCATGTCTTTAAGTCTTACCAGTTTAAACATTCAAACGATTTTAAACTATTCAGTAGGCCTACTTGCGCGCTCTCTGAGAGTTGGTTTTCTCTGCGTGCATACATAGACTAGAGTAAAGCCGCCTCACATACAGCTCGCGAGATTATATCGCTTTAACAGACTAAAACACGCAAACTGATGGAAAAAATTTCGTTCTTGGTAAGTATCCTCTAAACACAGTTGGTTATGTCTTAAATAAGCATAAAGATTTTTAACAGAAACGGCAATTCCCCGGTTGTATGATGAAGTTAAGCGAGATATTCTGCTGTCACTCTCTTAACCCTAAGCATGTCAATCAATTGTTGTTTCTGCATAAAAATTTGAAAATGTAATCATTTAAAATGATTTCAACGTAGAAGAAATGACTTTGTTTGGTGCACATTCCAACACTTAAGACCTGTTAAATACTAGATGTTTAAAAGAGTTTGAGAAAACTAAGTTAAATTTAAGTTGTTACCGTTTTTGCTTTTATTAATGTTTTAAGTTTTGTTTAGTCATTGAGCAGTGTAGACATGCTTCAGTGTCACTATAATTGTCATTTCAGTTATTGAGGCAGACTTTAAAAGCATTTAAAAGCAGACTTTAAAAGGAAGAGCCATTCTAAGCTTTTTTATTCATTTAACTCATTGTTTTTCAGTTATCACAACTGTTATAACACTGGTTATTCAATAAGCAGATATTACTGTTACTAAACTCAGCTCAAAAGAAATTTAAATTCCAAATTGATCCATATCGTGATACATATCGTATCGTGGCTTTAGTATCGTGATACGTATCGTATCGTGACATTGTTGGTGATACACAGCCCTATATACCAATATTATTAAAATAACTCAAACTGACTATTTAATCAATTTTCTTAGTTATTTTATAATACATATATTTATAACAACTTGGATATGTATAAAATATGCATTATATTTTATAACTTTAATATAAAATTATACATTTTATACACAAATATTATTAAAATAATTTACATCTCATAAAAACATTGTTTCTTAGGCCTGGGACACTGGCTGCGTGGCGTGCGCGTCTCAGCTGCGTGGCGTGTCCGTTTTTATTTCGGCTCCCATGATAACAGGTTAGAGCTTGCACACTGCCTGCGTGACACGCATGTCTCAGGCGCGGCTCGAGCCGGGCGGAAAACGCGCGCATGCTAGAAATAGAACCGACGCCTATGTTTCACGCGACACGCAAGCGTGTTGGAAGCGTTTCCAGGCAAAATAGAATAGGAAAAGATGTTTATATGTTATTTTGTACACGAATAACGATGGTTGAAAGTCTAGGTTTTGACAAATTCAAATATACATATAATTTAAAAATAAATAATGATCAATTTTCAAATATTGCACCTGTCAATACAGAACGAAATATTATGTAGGCCTAGTCTATTTTGCTGTCAATACTGCTGACAGTGTCTTTATCAGTAGGCTATATTTATGCTTAACATGAAGTAGCCTATAGGGCTTCCACAATACGTCCTCCCTGTATCACCTAGCAGCAGCCGCGCCGCGTCAGACACGTTTCTGGTGTGCAAAGACACAGAAAACGCGACGCAGCTGACACGCAACAGAAACGCCACACTCACGCCACGCAGCCACTGTGTCCCCGGCCTTAGTCTATTTTTCCTCTAAATCATGCATCAGTTAAAATTGTATTTGCCCAGTATCCAACAAACAACATATCAGCTAAAAAGTATCTCATGCACCTTTAACAAAGACACGTACCTTTTGTTGTGTTTCTGCCTGCAGATGCAGTAAAGTGCATTAGGGTCATAACCATCACTGTCGCAATCACTGGACGACGACTCATCATCATCATCGTCATGATCCTTCTCATTCTCTTTGCGAAGCTTCACTCCTACTTTGGGTTTAGTGCCTCTTGTAGAATCTTTACTGACTGCTCTGGTAGGACGTCTATTTATGGACTCATTTGAGGACTTCTCTTTGCTCTTATTACCATCCTCCACATCTTCCTCTTCTTTCATCTCCACATCCATCGCTTGTTCCTTTTTTGCTTCCACATCCTTCCCATCTTCAGAACTGGCCTCAGTCTCAACGTGTTCTTGAGTCTCTTTCGTTACTTCACTTTCAGCCTCATCTTCGTTTTCAGAGCTGCCATCATCACTCACTGAGTCTCCGCCTGCTTTAGGTGTCACTGCCCTCCTCGCCCTTCCCCGGCCCCTTTTCTCTGGTGAGGCCACTTTCTGTTCCTCTAATTTGGCTTCGGCATTTCCGTCAAAGCTGGCCTCGGAAGCAGTTTCAGCATCGGTTGGGGTCTGGGATGGAGGATCCCCTCCCTCAAGTCGTGAGGGACAACTTCTCCTGCCCGTTCCTCTTCCTCGCTTCACAGTGACCAGAAACTCTTCCAGTTTGTCCGTGCGCTTCGCCTGCCTGCCGCTACGACGCACTGGGGCGCCCTTACCCTCTGGAGTCTCCGCTGCCATTTCTCCAGGGATTTCCCTCTTAGCTATGGTAGTCCGACGAAAGCCCCAAGTCTTCTTAAACTCGCGTAAGGGCTTTGTGGATTTGTCAGGGTCCTCTACTTTGTCTTCACTAACATCACCTTGGTCTTTTTGATCTTTGACTTCGCCTGAGACCGATGTTGGTTCTGTGTGTGAAACGTAGCAAAATTAGTTGACAATAAAAGTTTAAATGCTAGAGATATGCAATTTGATTCACAAAACTGTGATATGTACATCCAAGCTGATAAATCAATCAAAATGCTGGTGCAATTTCAGTAAAAACATGTTAATTGATATGGTGATGAGTGAAGCCACACCACACATTGAAAAAAAGATCTTTAAAAAAAAAAGAAGCTTTTAGCCATTTAATATTTTCCAGTGCATGCACAGAATAGATAGGAATTCTTAAATCTCAATGATTACATTCTGTTTCAATAATTTCCCAATTTGAAATTCTGATTGGAGTCAATGGTGGAGTGGGCCGTGGGTACCTTGTGAACTGGTATCCACAGGATCCTGGCTGGGCTCAGGCTCATGGGCTTGAGCCAGCTCAGGGCTCACACTCTCCTCCATAGCAGAGAGACACTATTTTTCAAACAGAATATCTATAATTAAGAAAGAACAAAGATTTAATGGAGAGCACAACTCCCAAATAGTATTACAAATTCCTAAGCGAATAGTCTTATCAGCTGAAGCCTTGTGGAATCCTAGTAGAAGGTGCTAATGAGTCTTTCCTTTGGATGTGCCATGCATGCATTTAGTAAATTGTATTGATAAGGCCTATAAAAAAGGATTTAACATGCTTGAGATGTCTAAAAGTGCTCCATCCTTGATCTATTGCATTCAGGGTGTAGTCAAATTAAAATACACTATATACAAATTTAAGGATGCGTCAAATATTCTCTAAACCATTTAGACGACAAGAACAAAACAATGACACTGATGGAAACTATTTCTCTTGTTCATACAGTGCACACTGGGCTTCTCTCAACTAAATCACATTAAACAAATCACACTGGGCTTCTCTCAACTAAATCACACTGGGCTTCTCTAACTAAATCACATTAAACAAATATTTCTAAATATCTTAATATAATTAATATCTAGAACATGTTCAAACTGTATACCGAATACACAACTTTGCACATACAAATAATACTAATATTAACCATTTCCCACATGTAAATTCCAAATTTTACTCACAGCATTGTCAATTATACAGTAAAACTAAATAGTTTATGAATTGTGTAAATGTTGCGTAAAATAGGTACACTGAACTGAACATATATGAACACACTAAAGTTCAAATGTTTTTTTGTTTGTTTTTTTAAGATTAAAAAAAAAAGAATTTAATACTTTTATTCAGCAAGGAAACATTGAATTGATAAAAAATGATATTGTTGATATTGTTTCTATTTTAGTGCAATTTAATGTAATTTTTTATTGTTGCCATGGCAAAACTGCTTTTTTTATCAATTCAATTTTATTTCAGCTATAAATGCAGCCTTGGTGAACAAGACTTATTTCAAGTCTATACACACAACAAGAATTAGAATCAAATAGAATACCACATCAGTGGAATAGTAGAAAATATTCCATAAAATTATTTTATTCTTAAAAAATAAGCAGGATCAGTTGAAAACATATCTACTGAATTTATAGACAAATGTTTCATCATAAAAAGTTTGTGCATTGAGTTTGAATATATTTTTTCTGAAAAGGACTTAAGACTAAGCAATACACTCTTTCAAGACATAAATAGACATGCATATATCGTGCTTTTACTGAAAACCTCCACCATTGAATTGTATATTTGAAGTTTCATACAACAGTTTAATACATTTATTACATAGAGTATTATTCTAGTAGTCTAATTATAATGCACTTTTGAATTACAGTCAATGCATTGAATTTTCATCATTCAGTTTTATTCATTTGACATGTTCACACACTAGGAATTAATTTCATATTACTATGCAAAAACTACTTTTGATTATTTTGAGCTTCATACAATTGCATGCCATCTTTGATGGACTTTAGTATGACGTGATAGTTATATCAAATATATCTGGTTTAAGGCATACAGAACTCAGCATGATGCAGCATTTCACAATGAAGATATTTTAATGACAAGAGCTGCATTAATAACAATAAATAAAGGCTGTATACATCTTTAAAAATACAATCTAAAGAAAACCAGACATGCTGTAAGAAGACACCTACATTCTCTACCATACATTTGGCAATGGAGGTAAAGTGGCATAAGTCATATTTATAAGTTTCCAGGACACAATTACCATTCTCACTCCGATAAACAGAAACAGTAGGACTTCAGTTGTCAAAAAACATGCAGTCTCTCATTCTAACAGTAGTGAAATGCTGTACCTGTTTGCTATGATGACTGGAACTCTTCTATTTAAGATACTGATCTATAAACAACGAAAAGAATAGTTAAAAATAAGCAATGAAAACTTGACCTCTCATGTTAAGAAGGTTAACTCAATGTGCTAGGTTGTCATTTCAGCAAAACATATTTCTTTTTCTGTATGTAATATATGTTCCTATTCAGCCAGTTTATTCCAAGTTATACAAGAAAAATCAAAAATAAGCTCTCCAACCATGTACCAACTGTTACACAAGATCAATTAAACAAAAATATGCATGTTTATGTCACAATGTTGCACATTGTAGGTAAAAAACATTGGATAGATGGATCTAAGAGTGACAAATTGCTAATTATGTCTACAAATCAATAAAAAACCCACAGTTAATACGTTTTCAAAAATAACCAGTTTACCTTAATACAATAAGCAAATGGACATTCTATACATAATTAAATATGCCATATATTTGAATCCTCCTTAGTAGCTCAAACAAACACCAAAAATATTCATCAACTACTTCAAATAGACCAAATATTAAAAGCAAATATTACTAAAAACATGCCATGCATTAAACAAAAATATTGAGAGATAGTGAAACAAAACAAATAAGAATGAAAAGAAAATTTACGTTACAAATGTGCTCAAGGCCTTAGTTATTAAACGTGCCTGATCCATAAAATTTACCTTTTCTAGTGTAGGCCTAACGTAAGGAAAGATGATGCATTTTCAGAAGGAGTGATATTTATAAACACAGCATTCCTGACCACTACATAGGTCGTTTTAAACTAAATAAATAAGAAATACTACTGTGCTCTGCAATGGCCGACCACAGTAACATGCAACGTTAGCTTAAGTTACACGCCAACAAAACTGACACGAGCAACTAAGCAAAAATATAAGCCCTAACGTTACCTGCTGTAAAATACACATATGCGTAACAAAGAAAAGGCGACAAAATTAGATAAAACAAAAGCTTTTCTTCCAGAATTAAATTGAGATTTGTTACTTGCCCGTTAGCTTTAGCTAATAGCTAGCGCACGACCTCCATTTCTTGTCTCTCACACAAGAGATCATTTTACTCCCGCTATTTTGTTCCTAAGACTTATACATACGAGTCTGTGTGTATATGGCGTTGAATATTACTGAATATAGTTCAGATTGGACTGTACATAGTACTGGTGCTAAATCTAACATTTCTGCGAATCGGTTGTTTCGAACAGCCCTTGCTGCCGTTTTTCGTCATCGAGCAATGACGCCATCACGTGGTTCCTAAGTCCCGGCCTTCCAGTAAAACATTATGTACGCATATGTTGCTGATTATTATGTTATTGATACATATGCTTTTGTAGGTGTATATTATTTAGTGTGCCCCAGTGTCGCGAGGGAATCATACCGACTCGTTTACGAATCGCATGTAGTAAGAGCACTGGTGGGTTTCGGTCACGGAGAGCTGCCACGTGAGAAGCGGTTATCGTCTACACGTAATTTTGATCATTTAAATGACAAAATTATTTAGAGAGAGTTCAAAATCATGGAATAAATGCCAAAGATTTAAAATATTTAAACAAGTTTATGTCACACATATATATCCTTATCTGCAAGGGTTAACTTTCCATTCATGCAGCAAAATGACGTTAACGTTACATAAACAAACGACCTTAACGTTACAATAAATTAGACCTAAATAAAAGCACAGAAACATTGTGCACAACATTAACTTAAACGTTAGTGCAGAGAAGCGCACACACCCACTTCGACACAGTAACAAATCAAAACTTCACTGCATTAAAATTCGCATAAAACAATCACATTTTAAATAAAGACGTAAATAATGCAATCGGGTACATAGCAATATGTAAATAGTTTAGACAATAACGCAGTCAAATTTTAATAAAATAAGATTACCAATTCATAAAACAGACATGCGTTTAAACTCGCATTGCAACAGCTGTTAACAAAATACAGCTGTACTTTTCTGTCCCGGGTTGGTTTTCCTTTTCTGGAATAATATTTTCTTATCGTATATCAAATAAATACGGAGGCTCGTGGCGCCATTACTGGAGCGCGAGTTTCACTGATGTAAATATGACAAACTGTGTCTGCATCTCTGCCTTTATTAAGCACAAATGAACAGCGAAAAAGTATGCACTAGTGCTCATTACAACTGGAAATGCATACTTACTTGTTAGCATTAATGTCGTTTGGCGTACGGTCAATGCAACGGTGTGACCTCCATTTTCTTTTCTTGTTGATGATGGCGGCGAATTTTTGCCTAGTGCTCCAGTCCAGATAGCGTGAGACGAAGCACATTCGAAGTTGAAGTTACAATGTAGGACAGCGACGCAGTGTCGTGGGGGTGAAATTGCATCACCCTCAGATATCTGACATGCAGAAATGCGCCCTCTAGTTTTCAGAATCAGAATAGGCCTATATTGCTAATATGCTTACAATATGCTTACACTCACAAGGGATTTGTCTCGGTGACAGAAGCTTCCAGTGTCCAGTCAGAATGACAACAATTAAGACAAGGGTGATAAGAATAAAAGGAAAATAAATATATAAAAATTTGCAAGGCGATTGACAATGTAGGGCCTATGATAAATATGCTACAATTTTATAAGGGATTGAATAAGAGGCATGATATCCTAAACTAATACAAGTATAAATAGAGTTGGGTATTGCACATGTTCTTATTGTAAAGTGGGGGCATTTAACGGTTCATAAGGGAGATGGCCTGAGGAAAGAAACTTTTCTTTTGTCTGGCTGTTCAGGTGCTCAGTGCTCATAGCGCCAACCAGACGGCAACAGTTCAAAGAAGAAGTGGCCTGGATGTGAGAGGTCCAGATGGATTTTTTCCAGCCCCTTTCCTCACTCTGGATGAGTACAGTTCTTGGAGTGTGGGAAGGGTTGTACCGATGATTCTCTCAGCAGTCTGTACTATCCGCTGTAGTCTTCTGAGGTTTGAATTGGTAGCTGAGCCAAACGTCCCTAAAGTCCCTTTCAGGCAAGTCATTTCATTTCAGGCTGGAGCAGCCAATGCCCAGGATCTAGCAGCTGATTGGCTCTTTCATTTAGAAGGTGGGACTTATTCCACCATATTGCGCATTGCACTTTCTCCCATTCATAGTAATACCAGTGCACAATCTTTCTTCTTTCTAAAGTATTTGGCCAAACCAGACAAGAAGTGCAGAGGACAGACCCTATGACTGGCAGGTAGAACTTTGTCAGCTAAAGTCACCATGAAATCAGAATTGACCATTCTAATATTTTATGGAGTATTGGCAATTTTATTATAAATGATTTTTCCGTGCACATCATTATTATTTAAAAATGATAATCTTTAATCAAAATAACATTATGTTACGTACTTAATCACGGTTCTGTGAACAGAAGTGAGGTTTTGCACTATGGGAGATGCCTCAGGCGTGACCAATCATGGAATTACCAAATACACCACATCTGTCAGTTGACCAATCACGACAGTGATGTAGGATTCCCGCCTCCGTAATATATATTGCTGCTAGCGGTCTCCACTTCATTCTCAGCATATCTCTGTGCAACTGCACGGAGGAATTCTTGAATAAAACAAAAACAAACAAAAAAACACCTCATGAATGAGTGTTTTTTACACACGTAGGATGGAATGAGCCAGTTATGGTTCTGTGAAATCCAGTCAATAAAATTGGACAAAAGTGTGAGGCGAAGCCCAGCTTGTTGCTGCACATATGTCCTGAAATGAAATGCCCTTAAAT
Source organism: Tiaroga cobitis (assembly GCA_030578255.1). Taxonomy (NCBI): domain Eukaryota; kingdom Metazoa; phylum Chordata; class Actinopteri; order Cypriniformes; family Leuciscidae; genus Tiaroga; species Tiaroga cobitis. The sequence goes on along the minus strand of CM060601.1, from coordinate 32,779,904 downwards.
AGTGCCCATGAGGTAGCCATACTTCTGGTAGACTGAGCCCTCAGCCATGAAACAAATAACTTAATTTGTTTCAATTTGTGCACCATTGCTCAAACACATTCCATTTCCGATCATATGCAGAGCACTCTGAAGCCGCTCTCGTATTCTGAATAGTCTTAATCACCCTTGAAGGCAAACCCGAAACACTTAAGTTTAATCTCTCACAAGCCAGATCCAAAGAGTCACTTTGTCCAGGGCTGGGTGAAAAAAATCCCAGTGCGGTTGTGAGAGGAGGTCCCTGTGCAGCAGGAGAGGTCAGGGCTGGTCACACAGGAGCTGGATTATCTCCGTCAGCCACAATTTCCCGGGCCAGTTTGGGGAGATCAGTATGACTGAGTGACCGCATTCTCTTTCTTATTTTAGTGTTGGTACGATCAGACTGTGGGTACGTGGAGGAAACACGTAAAGCGATACGTTTGGACGTAGTTGCGCTTAAGCCTCCATACCCATAGGCGCACCATCTCCCTCGCCAGAGGGCAATGAGTGTTTTTGTGCGAAGTGAAGGGATCTACTGCAGCTTGGCTAAATCTTTTCCACAACTGGCTCACTACCTGAGGATGGAGAGTCCAGCGCCACTGTCCAGTGCTGAAACTCTCTCACTCGCAACAGTCCCAGTGGAATAAATGAGAAGGTTGAGGCCATCAGTCTCAGAAGTCTGAATGGGACCTTCTTCCCCTTCTGAAAAAGGGATTAACAGCCGTGAATTGAGCTGATGCACTCCTCCAACAGAAATGCTTGATCTGAGGTCTGACTATATAGGTGTGAGTTTAATCTGAGACCTAGGTAGATTATATCTTGTATGGGCACCAAGCAGCTTTTAGTCTTGTTAATTTTGAAACCTAAGTTCTCTAAATGAGTCATGAGTACTTTTGTATCTATCTCTGCCTGCTGCTGAGACAGAGCACAGTCTTAGCACTTCCGAGTCTGGTGGTCCCAAGTCCGGTGGTCCTGGAGATTCTTCCACTGTCTGGCGCACTTCCTGTGATGGCAACCGCCATCTTGTGTGTTTGGGCCGCACATACTTCCTCAGCTCCTCCAGAGACGGCGGTGTCCATTCTTGAACCCTCTTTCTGCCTAGTCACGGCCAAGGAGGCTGTCTCCGAACCCTCTGCCTGTCCCGCCATGGCTAAGGAGGCCACCTCTGAACCCTCTGTGCTTCCAGTTATAGCCACCGCTATTGCTCCCTGTCGTCTCTGGACTCTCTGTTACTGCTACGGAGGCCGTTTCTGAACTCTCTGTACACCCGTCAGCTCTGTTGCTACCTCAGAGGCCACCATTGAACTCTCTGTACTTTCTGTCATGGCCACGGAGGCCTATTCTGAACTCTCTAAGCTCCCTGCTATAGCGTCAAACTCTCTGTGCTCTTTGTTGCAGTTTCAGCATGGTCTACAGCTCCGCCTTGGTGGTCTTCAGCTCCATCTGCTCTGCCTCCACTCCATCACCCTCCTAGACTCTTGTTTCTATTTTTGGAGAGTCTAGAATCTGCTTGGTTATGATTCCTGTCTTGTTTCCAGAATTCCTTGTACCCATAGTTCCAGTATTTAACTTCCTGTGTTTAGTCTTTGTTTGCGTTTGTTTCTATAGTTACCCACATTTACATAGTGATTCATTGTTTACACCTGTCCCTTGTTATGTTGTGTATATAAACCCGTGTTTCCTGTGTTTTTTTTGTCAAGTCTACAGTATCTGTTGGCGTGCTCAGTTCTGTTCCATTTATGTGTTCCTGGAATCAGTTATTTTGTTTACTTTTACATTTGTTTCCTTTAATAAACCTTATTTGGATTTGGATCCAACCCTCCTTCGTTTCTGAGTTCACCACACATTACATTATTACACAAACATTGGATTCGGACTTGCCTTATTACCTTCCTTTAGATCCAGCAAGTCTTCAGATTGATACAAGATTTGACAGCAATAATAACAGAGATGTCCACAAAATATTATACAACAAGTCACCACAAACATACTGCGGCAAAAACAAAACACTTGTTTTAGTAATCACTTACATGTAACCCAGACATATATGCAGCATACAACTTAACACAGATTTTCTGTAATACTGTCAGATTAAAACACATTTGATGGTCCAAATAAGGTGTATAGGTGTGAAGTCCACTTTTTTCTATTGTTAATCTCAATCACTCATCAAAGTATGACTCCAATGTGAAACATTTACATAGGTGTTCTCTTTAATTCACTTGCACCATACAAAAACTATTAATTACAATTTAGACCACCAGATCTTTATTTATATACAATATGTAAACATCTATCTGTTCTTCTTGAACGCTCTCTTTTTCTGTACATGTTTTGGAATAACATATTTATGCACTATTGATAGCATAACAGAGGAATGTTTGTGGTTCATAGATACAGTATCTTATGGGTTCATAAGAATTTGTTCTTAAAACATTGAGAATACAGCATCAAAATGAATGCCAAATGCAAAATTATAACTAACAAAAAAAAAGTTTTAAACAAGTACTTTAAACTTTCTTAATCATCTGTGTCGGTGTGAAGTTACAGTCCAGTTAAGGATATTAAAACTTAATTTAAATAAAACCAATAATAAAAGTTCTCCAATGTTTAAATACAAAGTAATCAGGTATTTTTGAAAGATCAAGGAGGAAGCATAAATTACTTGTCTAAAAGTATCTTAAAGGCAAATCCATCTTAAAGGCAAGTAATTCTTTGACACCAACAATATAGGCATGACAAAATCTGTCATTCATCACTGGGCTAGCACTGCCTTGCAACTGTTAAACGTAAACGTATGTTTCAACTGTTAAAGGTTAACATAAATAAAAAGAGAGCCAATGAGATCCTACAGATACAAAATAACATCAACAGGATCAGGTGAACAGACGAAACAAAAAACTGAAGGCATCTAAGATATATTACAGGAAACCAAATGAACAGAGCCTCACATGTATAATGCTCACTCTTATCTAGTGATACAGTTTTACAACATGTTTCAACCTTCTCCTTTCCATGGACACACAAAATCGAACAAGATAAAGCAGTAATCATTTGTGAAACAGCAATGTATGGACAATATATAATGTAGTCTCTTAGGTTTTATATAACCAAATGTTCTTTTGATAAATTAGCATAAATAAGATATTCCAATAAATATAGCACAGACTTTTCTTAAAAATACAACAAAAAAAAAAACAACAAAAAAAAACATTTTGTACTATTTTTTGGACTTGGAAATAAAAAAACATGTCGCTGTAACCATTTTTAAAGTGAATGATGTTACTCATTCTTTTAGATTATACCTGCAAATCAGGTGTTCTGAAATATTATAAATATAATTTTGGCAACATTAAAAATATGAACTCAAAAGTTATCAGACCCCACATACCCACAAGATTTGAAAGAAAAAGAAATAAACTGGTAGTTCTGTTACAATCAAACTCAACAGAGCAATAGGACAACCCTCTCAATCTTACAGCAGGAAATGTTTGGATGGTCTTTGTGTCTTAGTTTTGGAACATTCAGACAGTCATAACAGAAAAAAAACAACACATAAGCACAATCAGGCAAGACAAACATTAGTTGAAAGAGTTTTTGTAGTGAAGAATTTGACAACATCTATGTACAGCTGTACAAACATAAGTGCTGTTGTAGTGTATGTTTTTTTTTTACATGTGAGCTAGGACATAGTGATAGTGACATTGTCCTTAGCTTTATCTGCTTCACTGTCTTTGTCTGCAGGTGTAGCAGATACAGTCTCTCTCGGTGAGATGGGTCCATTGTTCGGCTGCCCAGGAGCTTTGGGAGTAACATCTGTGCTGCCTTCTGACTCTTGTTCTTGCTGTGATGATGTTGCTGGAATTCACAAAGTCATTTCATATACTTATTAATAAGACAAGTCATGTACACACACACAAACACACTTTTGAATGCTTCAAATTGATCAAAAGTAACAGTAAAGACATTGCCACAATACATTTCTATTTATTCCACAAAAATACTGAGCAGGACATGTTTTCAACATTGATAATAATAAATATTTCTTGAGCATATTAGAATGATTTCTGAAGGATCATGTGACACTGATCGTGTTCCCATGCAACACGTGTTGTATATTCCAAGTGTTCTGGGGGTATATGATAAGGTTTAGGGAACAACAGAACAAAATTTAATGTATTTTTAAACAAAATTCTTGACCTTGGCCGTTGGTCTTCAGTTCACAGCTACCTGATATGTGCAAGTTGTGCAGCTGTGTGTTGAATGATACATTAAACTTGTTATACTAAACCCTACCGTATACCCCAGAACACTTTATGGCACGTCTCGCATGGGCCGATTCTGTGATACTTTTGCGTCTTTTTAAAAAAGCTTGATGCTGGTTGCTATTCACTGCCATTATATGGACGAGTGTGAAAGGGACTTTTTAAAAAAAATTCTCCTTTTGTGGTCCATAAAAGAAGAAGGGCATACAGCATTAGAACCACACCAGGGTCAGTAAATGATGACTTAATTTTCATTTAAAGGTGAACTATCCCTTTAATGAGCTTATTAGGCTGTTGTCACTTTAAGACCTCGCACATGAAGCGAATCTGACATGCTTCCGATATTCTCTCAACTCTTCACGGTCATTTAAGACTTTTTAACCAGTAACGGGCATTTCAACATAATTTTGTGTTTCTGTCCGTTCAAGTGTAAAAGAGAACTCCATGCGGTACTGGCGCGCTGTCTGGAGCAGCTTTCTGTGTGCAGAACATCGTGTTTCACAGACATTGTGCCAGTACGGTGACCGGGAGGGGACATGTTCGGTTCACATAGTTTTGTCGTGGCCACGACATATTATCACGTTCCCACAAGTGAACATGTTGTGGCCACAAGATCATTTTGTCAAGGTAACGAGATAATTTTCTTGTGCCCTTGACTTCTTATGTTAAGGGAACGACATCTATTTCTCATGGCCACGAGTTTAATGGGTAAACAAACCTACATGACCATGTCAATCTGGGATTATCAGAAATTAAATTATTAATAAATTAATGTTCTATTTTGAATTAAAAATGGCTGACTTAAGAAATTATTAAATTAACTATACTACTATTATATTATACTATATTGTGCGTGATGTTGCCTACAGACAATGATAATAAACGTATCATTGATGAGTTTATTATCAAAGAATGCTAAAAGATTATGTAAGAACGTAAAATAATATAGGCCTACAAGAATTTTTTTTATCCATCCTATCCCACAGCCTTTTAAATCCATTCACTAATCATGTCTTTTTTATTAAATATTTTTTCGATTAATATTATTCTATTGACACCTATAGCCATTAATTAGTGGCCGAAATAAAATGAAATACCATATGAAAAATTCCCGTAAAGTGGACTTCTTGTAAAATTTGCGCCCACAGTAATTAAGCATATGGAATCAAAGCTTTATTGGCATGACTGTCGGGAATTTACAGTATTTACAAAACATAGGTTATGTAAATAGGCCTATTAGATTAGCCTATAGACCTTACGTAGCCCGCACCCCTTTTCAGCGCTGCGCTTGTTGTCTTTTGTCTTCCGGTCTGTATTTTCACAGCGATCTTGCATATTTATGAATGAACGGCTCATTTTAAAATCTTCCCGGTCTACTGACATTTGTTAAGACATTTGCTTTAAAAATTACAATCCTCATGATAACTAACGTTAACTTTACATTAAGTAAATCCACTTCAAAAGCAAATTACTCCTGGACAGTGATGCCATAGAGATATACAGAGCGACCGCAAAAACAGAAGTTCAAAGACAATATTCTAAAGATGGCGGCGCCCTTGTTTCTCTGGCGCATAAGGTCTATACAGAGCATTAATAGAGTGCCGAAGTGATGACGTCACTTTGTAGGACAACTCGGAAGCTAGCGGCGCATGGGTTCCCTCGATCGAAAAGCTATGCATTTTCAACATAGACTTTTGGAAAATCGCAAAAAATAAGATCTGTGTTTAACAAAGAGTTGTGACCCTTACACGTTTTGTCCATCAAGATAATCTTTACAAGTTAATCCAAAATTTATACATTTTGAAGCCTATATAAAGTTTTTAAAAAACACAAGCAGACACAATAAAGTTTAAAAAAAAACACAAGCAGGTTATAACTGTGTGTTCTATGTCATAGATCAAAACGTGAAAATATTTAGAGGCTTTGTTCTCCACAGACCTTATTTAAGGCGATTTAGCAAAAACCCATTAAAAAATCCCATAGAGTTTAGAGCGAGGGAACCGGGAGTGCTAAAATGCTAACTCACTTCCGCGTTTTGGCCTACAGAGTGACGTCGTAACTTCAGCACTCTATTGGTAAAGAAATAATGAGATCAATCGGAAAATAAAATAAATAGCCTATTTACAAATATTTAACAAAAGTAAGATAACCTACATATCAGTGAATGGATTTAAAATACTTTGGAAAGAGATTAATATTTTTTTCTCCTTTTTTTATATCTTAAATATTCTTTTAACATCATTCGAATGCTGTCACTGGCACAAGCCTATACTACATTTGTAAATGAAAACAGGCGCTCATTTATCATCAAATACTGGCGTATCACAAGCCTAAAAAAATACAGTCATAAAGTCAAAACTTTATTGGCATGATTGGGTATTTACATTATTTACAAAACATAAGTAACATAATATACAGAACGTTAATTAGGTAAAGAGATACGTGAAATTAAGGGGGAAATAAAGCAAATACATAACAAAAAAACAACAATAATAATAATATACAAATATTAAATAAAAAAATAAACGATCGGTGAATAGATTTAAAATGTTTTCTTGTAGGCCTATATTATTTTAAGTATTTTAAGTTAAACTTCATTCAAATGCTTTCTATAGCCAACATTGTGCAAAATACCTATAATAGCCTGTAATAGTAGGTTAATATAATAATTTCTTATTTCTGCACTTTTTAATATTTAAAATAAAACATTAATTTATTAATAATATACATTTCTTATAATCCCCAGGTTGCAATGGTCACGCAGGTTTGTTTACGCATAACTCGTGACCACAAGATCATACATATTTTTCTCGTGCCCACGAGTTATGCGTAAACAAACCTGTAATTAAATGATCACGTTCCCATGAGTTAATATGTTGTGGCCATGAGAAAATAAGTGAACCGAACATGTCCCCTCCCATGCACCAGTACATCTTTGAGTTCTCTTCAGCATCTTATTGCGCTTGAATGGTTTAAAAGCACTTGAGTGAATGATAGCATGATCATATAATGTAATGCTAGCCATTAGCCAAAGGATGCCAGGGGAAAAAAACGGATGCGCTAAATATTTTTAACACATTAAAATAAAAAAATGTTAATAAAAAAGAAATCCCAAAATTAACACGTTAATTTTGACAGCCGTAATTAAAATAAAAAAAAACAGTCATTTTAAATATGTAATACTATTTCACAATATTACTGTTTTTACTGTATTTTTGATCAAATAAATGCAAGCTTGGTGAGCATAAGAGACTTCTTTCAAAACATTTAAAAATATTACTTTTGAATGATAGTGTAAATTTATTAGGACATTTATAATATACGACCCGACAGACATAAACATATTTACACTAGTAAATTATGATATTTTGTAGTGTTTATATAGTTGGGGTTTTAAACACATTGTATTTCTTTATTACCAGTGAAAGTTCTGTTGGAGTTCTGAGTCTCATACTATGTCTTACCAGACTGCGTGCATGACTTCATGTGCTCAGGCCAGTGTGCTTGTTGGCAGGGATAGTCGCAGTAGCTGGTGTTCCAGCAACAGTAGAAAATGGCCTCCTTTCTGCAGTTTGCACACCACTGCTTCTTTTTTGTTTCATCCACAGCCTGCTGTTTCTCCACCTCCATCTGCTTCTTGACCTCTGTCACGATTCGCTCTCGCTCCTGCTCAAGACTCTGCCTCATCTCTGCCATGGTTAGCTCTGAGTACATTGGTACCATTTCAATATTACAACATTTTCAATTTATCGCTAGGAAGACACTGAAAATGATGTGAATGCATATATAAACAAAATGCAAATCAGAAAATGAATATCTATTTGTCATACTCTAGGCTATAATGTAATCGCTAAATTCACTTTTGAATTCAGGCATCGCAAATAATTGGCATTAGTTTTTTTTTTGTAAGTTATATATATATATATATATATATATATATATATATACTCACCTAAAGGATTATTAGGAACACCTGTTCAATTTCCTTATTAATGCAATTATCTAATCAACCAATCACATGGCAGTTGCTTCAGTGCATTTAGGGGTGTGGTCCTGGTCAAGACAATCTCCTGAACTCCAAACTGAATGTCAGAATTGGAAAGAAAGGTGATTAAAGCAATTTTGAGCGTGGTATGGTTGTTGGTGCCAGACGGGCCGGTCTGAGTATTTCACAATCTGCTCAGTTACTGGGATTTTCACGCACAACCATTTCTAGGGTTTACAAAGAATGGTGTGAAAAGGGAAAAACATCCAGTATGCGGCAGTCCTGTGGGCGAAAATGCCTTGTTGATGCTAGAGGTCAGAGGAGAATGGGTCGACTGATTCAAGCTGATAGAAGAGCAACTTTGACTGAAATAACCACTCGTTACAACCAAGGTATGCAGCAAAGCATTTGTGAAGCCAAAACACGCACAACCTTGAGGCAGATGGGCTACAACAGCAGAAGACCCCAGCGGGTACCACTCATCTCCACTACAAATAGGAAAAAGAGGCTACAATTTGCAAGAGCTCACCAAAATTGGACAGTTGAAGACTGGAAAAATGTTGCCTGGTCTGATGAGTCTCGATTTCTGTTGAGACATTCAGATGGTAGAGTCAGAATTTGGCGTAAACAGAATGAGACCATGGATCCATCATGCCTTGTTACCACTGTGCAGGCTGGTGGTGGTGGTGTAATGGTGTGGGGGATGTTTTCTTGGCACACTTTAGGCCCCTTAGTGCCACTTGGGCATCGTTTAAATGCCACGGCCTGCCTGAGCATTGTTTCTGACCATGTCCATCCCTTTATGGCCACCATGTACCCATCCTCTGATGGCTACTTCCAGCAGGATAATGCACCATGTCACAAAGCTCCAATCATTTCAAATAGGTTTCTTGACATTACAAGGAGTTCACTGTACTAAAATGGCCCCCACAGTCACCAGATCTCAACCCAATAGAGCATCTTTGGGATGTGGTGGAACGGGAGCTTCGTGCCCTGGATGTGCATCCCACAAATCTCCATCAACTGCAAGATGCTATCCTATCAATATGGGCCAACATTTCTAAAGAATGCTTTCAGCACCTTGTTGAATCAATGCCACGTAGAATTAAGGCAGTTCTGAAGGCGAAAGGGGGTCAAACACAGTATTAGTATGGTGTTCCTAATAATCCTTTAGGTGAGTGTATATATATGTATATGTATATATATATGTATATATATATATATATATATATATATATATATATATATATATATATATATATATATGTATATGTATATGTATATATATATATATATATATATATATATATATATATAAAAAAACTGAATTTTAATATCAGCCATTTACAGGTTTGAGACGGTGACATAAAATTAATTATCAGCTTATCAGTATAGGTCAGAATTGTATCATTGGTGCAGTTAAATGAACTATTATTAATTTTTTTAAATAAAGGTTCTAAACTGGTTTTCGCAGCAATGCGAAAAAGAACAACTTTTTGTTTCCTCAAAAAACCTTTCAGTGAACAGTTATTAAAAGAAAAACGAAATCTAAATAACCTTTTTCCACTATAAATAACCTTTTGTTGAATAGAAAATGTCCCATGGGTGGTAGAAGTTCTTCATGGATGCCAATAAAGAACTGTTATTTTTAAGAGTGTATGAGAAAATGACATACCTAAATTGTGTTTCATCTCTGATAACTCTTGTTGATGTAGCCACTGCAGTTTTTCAATTTCAATTCGCAACCGTCTAATCTGTAACAGGGTAGAAAGGTTTTTTTATTCATATTCTCAAGTTGTTAAATAATTCCCCAATAGTGCTTTGCTCTTCTCCAGGTTTACTTAACAAATACAAACCTCAGCTATTGTGTTTCCCGACGTACTCTTGGAAAGGTCATTATATATCTCAGTCATCGTCCCTTTAATTGCATCCATGATCTATTAATAGTTCAAAAACTTAGTCAGACACATAAATAATTACATTTATGGATCAATTCAAATGTTTTTTTATCTAATGACGTTGTTTTCAACCCCCATGTCTATTAGCGATCTCACTTTGTTAGTGTACTTGGCTATGTCTGCCGCTACATCTGCAGATGTGGTGGGGATCTGGAAGTCTCCAGTTGTGGAAGTTGATGATGAAGAGGAAGAGCTGACAGTGGCTCCTGCCATCATGGTGGCCGATACCGGTGTGCTGGTCACCAGGGTGACTGCAGAGGTGGAGGTGGAGGTGGTGTGTGGGGTGTCTTTCTGCTGCACTGCTGGATTTAAACACACCAACAAATATAACACTTTTCATAATAATGCATTAACATTTCGTGTGAACAGCGCAATAGCCAATCGTAATGCGTTGGAGACACTGCCTCCTCTCACATGACTTTTTCCCATTCATTTTTCATTAATCCCCACCAAACCCACGGCACGCTTTAGGGGGTCTGTTAAAACTCAGTGGGCTCATGGGAGGCAAGAAAGAAGCTGCTGGTGGACAGTGTAACTTGAGCGATTTATACATGTTCAATGTCATATTTTCATGTGTGGAATAATACAAAAAAAAAAAAAGTCTGTGGAATAATACTTAAAAAAAAAATGTTTTTGAAAGAAGTATCTTATGCTCACCAAGGCTGATTTTTTTAAATCAAAAATACAGTAAACACATGCAAAATAGAGAGTTAAATGAACAGCATTTATTTGAAACAGAAAGATTTTATTATTATCAATGTAAAAATATTTGTGTACAATTTTTTTCAGGATTCTTTGATTAATAGAAAGTTCAAAAGAAGAGCATTTATTTGAAATAGAAAGCTTTTGCAACACTATAAATGTCTTGACTGTCACTTTTGATCAATTTAATGCATCCTTGCTGAATAATATAATTAACTTCTTTCCCAAAAAAAAATATTCGCACTGATCCCAAACTTTTGAACGGTAGTGTATAATGTTACAAAAGCTTTCTATTTGAGATAAATGCTGTTCTTTTGAGCTTTCTATTCATCAAATCTTGAAAATAAAATGTGTACAAATATGTTTTCAACATTGATGATAATAATAATAAGAAGAAGAAGAACAAGAAGAATAAATGTTTCTTGAGCAGCAAATCAGCATATTAGAATGATTTCTGAAGGATCATGTGACACTGAGGACTGGAGTAATGATGCTGAAAATTCCCAAGAATAAATTGCATTTTAAAAAATATATTTAAATAGAAAAGTCATTTAAACTGTAAAAGTATTTCACAAAATTACTGTTTTTGCTATATTTTGAATCAAATAAATCCATCCTTACCGAGCAGAAGAGACTTAAAGCTCCAGTAGGTAACTTTTGAAAACATGTATTTGCTAAAACTGTCATTATGTCCTGACAGTAGAATATGAGACAGATAATCTGTGTAAAAATCAAGCTTCTCTGGCTCCTCCCAGTGGTCCTATTGCCATTTGCAAGAAATACACGCTCCCGGTCAGAAACAACCAATGAGAGTCAGGAGGCATGTCTTAGCAGTGTCAGTCACGCTCGTGTACGCGCTGATCACACCCCTCTCTTGCACAGCGCGAGCGCCGGAGCGCGAGCCGTCGTTCAAACTCAAGATTGCCGGCGTGCTGCAGCTGTGCTTATGACGGAGAAATAACCTAAACTGCCAATTCTCCAGTGACACCTGCTCATAAAACAAAGAGGTAAAAGGAAAAAGACTGATGACGATAAACAACCGAAAAAGAAAGAATTACACAGAGCCCATTGACTCGGTGTCAAAACTCTAGCCGCATAACATGTAGATAAAATGTCACGCACTCTGCTAAGCAACAATTGAAACCTGCTAATTCACTGGCTTGTCATGTTGCTGAAATAATGTACTAGCACACCTTATCTAGCATTATTTATCGCTAGAATAATTACTTACATGCTGTAACGTTAGTTACCGTTATATTAACGTTATCTTACTAGCTATTTATAACTTATAGAAAGAGTGCAACGTTATAAAGTTACATGTAGGCTATTGGAAAATACATAATGATTTGAGGACCAAGTTTGTAGTCAAAGTATGGGCAGGCCATAGTCAATGTAAAGCATATTATTGACGTTTAGTCCCTATTAGTGAATGTGCCATATAACTTTTTATCCGCCGTCATCGGTGGCCCTGTTTACTAGCCTGCGCGTTCACGACAGGCTCCGCTGTGGAGGACGAGCTGTGGAGGGAGGGCTGTAGCGCAGCAGAGAGCAAGGGGGTGGGACCTGGAAGTTGTGCTTGTTCAAATTTTCAGGCTAAGTCAACGTTTTCTCAAGACTCCCTACTGCAGCTTTAAAGGGATACTCCACCCAAAAATGAAAATTCTGTCATCATTTACTCACCCTCAGGTTGTTGCAAACCTGTATGAGTTTTTTTCTTCTGCTGAACACAAAGGAAGATATTTTGAAGAATGATTGGAACCAAACAGTTGTTTGGCACCATTGACTTCCATAGTAGAAAAAATACTATGGAAGTCAATGGTGCCAAAGTTCCAATCGTTCTTCAAAATAGCTTCCTTTGTGTTCAGCAGAAGAAAAAAACTCATACAGGTTTGCAACAACTTGAGGGTGAGTAAATGATGACAGAATTTTCATTTTTGGGGGGAGTATCCTTTTAAAAGAAAAGAATATATATAGGCTATATATATTTATATGACATTTATAGTATGTTAATTCTTTTTTTATTCGTATTGAACTGAATACCTTTCACAGCCTGTCGTGTTTGGTATCTGGTGCTGGATGAAGGCTGTTGTCCCGACGAGGATGAGGAGACCTGCGCTTGCTGCTGCGGCTGTTGGCTGTGCTGCACCTGTGTTAACACCTGAGCCTGTGTGGCCGGTTGTGCTTGTCCCTGCTGCTGCCTATGCACCTTCTGCATGTGCCACTTTTGAGAGGACGTCTGAAACTTGGTAGTGGGGTTCCACACGACGGCCCGCTGAACCACAGGTACGGTCTCTCTGGGAAGTAAGGGCCGCTGTTTCTTTACTGTGCTGGCTGAGATGGGTGAGGAACTGTTGGCGTTGGAGGGAGTGGTGATGGGGAGGGTGGAGGAGGTCAGAGCAGTGCTGGTCGGAGCTGCTGTGAGGGGTATTATGTTAAGTGGGACGGACATTGGGGACTGAGATGGGTCTTTAATAGTTGGGGAGGAGGAAAGGGCCGCTGAGTTCTGAGGCTGGGTGAGAGCACTTGAACTTGGAGTGGCTTTCCCTGCAGTCAAAGAAAAACATGAGAGCATGAGACAGGATTATTATCATAGTAAACTAAAACATTACCACTAAACATTTTTATTAGGCTACTTGAAATAAAAACATTTTTTAACATAGTTTCAAAATGGGAGAAATATATTTTTATGTCCTAAAATAGCTAAAAACACACAACAAAATTACTAAAACTCTAAAATGAAAATAGAAACAAAATATTCAAATAAAAACTAATTCAAAATATTAAGTCATTTAAATGCCACTAAGTCACTAATAAAAATGCCCAAACCAATAAAATGATTAAAACTTGGAAATGGAAAATATAAAAACAAAATTCAAAATATGAATAACTATAATAATAGTATCTCAATGATTCTAAAAAACACTATAAAGACTAATAAAACACTATAAACTGTCAAGCAATACATCACTTTTCTACTTTGTTAAACATAAGTTTTTAACAAGACATTTGCTGGTTCATTAGTTTCTGTTTTTGTCCAGTTAGAGTGGTTCAAATAGTTATCAATTACTTATTACACAGCTACCCAGTAAACAAAATAAATACATGGACATGAAATATTGATTTGAGCTTAAATTATTTTACAATCGTAGGCTATAGGCTACCTACCCGTTTATTATCTTTAATCGTCAGCAACGAAAAAGTTTACTATAACGTACAACACAATCGGCTTAACTTAGCAACCAGACGAACACTACAACAATATTAAAGTAACATTAAAACTTAAACTCTCTGAGAGAATTTTTTTCTATCGGTATAATAATCTGTGACGTAAAATGGCGTCTGTCGCGGTTGTATGAAACTAAAGCGCGTGTCCGCGTTAGGCCCGATTCACATAATCGCGTCTTTTGAGCGCTCAAGTTCATTATTTCAAATGTAGGCGCGCGGTATGCGCGCTCATAATGGAAGCGACGGTGCGACGCGCTCGTTTTTTCCAAGCGCGTCCGCGCCGCATCGAGATAAAAACATCTCAACTTTTCAGAATGCCGCAAGCGCACCATAAGCGCACAGTGGGTCACGTGACAAGAACCAACCGGAGCGCAACCGCCCTAGCGCTTTGGAAAAAGGAGAATGCGGCGCGCCCAGCGTTTTCTACGCGTTTTTAGGCGCTATATGTGAATCCGGCCTTATGATACCTGTCTACCTTCATCGGCCTAAAAAATAAAAAATATCTGACTGACAGCGAAATGGCGCGATTGACCAATAAAAAATAAAAAAATAAAATTTCGCTTACCGATGAGATTTTTATTTATTTTGTGAGTGAAAGTGTCTGATAATATTGGGGTAAAACAAGTAGGCATAGTATTATAGTATTCGGCAGGTTGTGTGATCTCGATCACCACGAAGCAATTAACTGATTCAGTGTAAAAAAAAGAAAAATTACTTGACGCTGGAAACTTGTCAAATGGCAAATGGTAAGGTGCAACAGAGGTTTCTAGAAGTTTTCTTAATCTAAAGAAGCTGGGTTAATAGTATTATTTACTGCTCTATTGGGTTGCCATCAATCTTAGTTATTTATGAAAATAAGTATAAAAGGGACACTTGGAGTATACTGTACACATATTGCAGTTATATAAAAATTTATGAAGTATAGCAAAAATTAATCTCAGACATGAACACTTTGTTTTGCTTCTAAAAAGATTAATATATTATACATAAATTATATATATAAATCTTTTTAGAAGCAAAACAAATGTGTTCATGTCAACAACCCAAACGTCTTTGAGACATCTGTCAATAAAGCTTTTTTTTTTTTTTATAAACAATGACATTTAAAAATTAGAACTAAAATGTTTACGAATAATGTCAGAGAACTTATTAGTATGGGCTGCTGCAGGTGCTTGAGACTTTTTTGTGTGTGGTAATTTTGTGTTGTGAAAAAACAATAATGAGGCCCAAGTTTAAAGTCAACATGAAATCAGAATTGACAATTATTTTATATATACTATAGAATATAGCAGTATTTATTATGAATGATTTATCCATGCACATCGAAATAAAATAAAAAAATCATGTGCCCTCGTAATCTTTAATTAAAATAAATGTCCCTCCCTCTTGCAGCGACATTTCTTCTTTGATGACGTGTTTATCGGCGCGAGGGAAGGACAATCTGTCACTCGCAGGACATCACAGCAATAGCAAACCACAGCGATCCAACTATCCAATCAATTAACCCTTCGCAGGGAGTTTGATTGACAGGCGATCTGACCTATCATAATCCGCCATTCGCCGAATCCGCCATTTTTGTCCGACAAAGCAGTCAGGAGAGTTAGTAGATTAACGTGGGTGGATTTGAACTTGAAAAACGGAGTGTATTGACATCTTTCGGCGGTTAAAACAACATTCCTTCTTATGTTCATTCATGTTTATTTGATGCTATAAATTAACTAGAAGGAAGAGATGATCGGTTCACTAGCAGCTTTAACTGAGGCTCTACAGCGAAAGAGCCACAAAACGGTATTTATTGTTTAAATTTCTTTAAAATATTACCAAATTTGAAAGTTGAGACTGTTTCATATCAAAAGTAACCTGGTCTGTCCCGTCTGTCAGTGCGTTGTCAGTGTCCAATGTATTTTTCACTGTGTGAGAACATGGTGTGGTGTGAGAGCCGCGTGGCTTGTCGGACATAGCAACAGTAACTAAAGGGTCTTTGTGAACGGTCAATTCCCACTGGACAAAATCAAGAGCTGCCCTACATTCCTTGCTGAAAAATCAAGCATAAACCAGCATGAATTCCATGTTGGTCCAGGCTGGTTTATTCTGGTTATGGCTGCTATAGTGCTGATCTTGCTGGTTCACCAGCACTCCCTCCCACATCCAATAATTGGAACCAGCAACCAGCATAACCTTATGCTGCTGAACAGCAATGCTGGATTTTCAGCAGGTTTTTTTCTTGTTCGAGCCATTTCACTCCGATATACGTCACAATAGAGAAGAACAGACTATTACAACTTTCATGCTGACTTAAGCCTTCCACTAATGGACATTGATATACGTATGGTCTCTCACATTCAGGTTGGGCATTAGCAAAATCTCTTTTAGGGCGCTTTCACACTTGGTTCGATTGCCTGTTTCGAACCCGAGTTCGATTGCTCCCCCCTCCCCCTGCCCCCGATGGACTGTGTTCACATTATATTATTTGTATCCCGAACCGCGGTATTCTTGCGTCATCAAGCTGCAGCTGGCGCGTAATCGTTTTGCTTGGTAACCGGCACCGCTATGAATGAAAAGGCGTCAAAATAGATAGATATTGCTCGCTTCACATTTGTTCTTCTTTTGGTTGTTTTTTCAAAGAAAAGATACAGAAACACACTTGCGTCTGTCTGCCGCAAAAGTACTAAAATCGCAAGCATAAATCATCTCTCTGCCTGCAGTGCATCAATCCCGTTTTTCGTCAAGGTAAGTGTATACACACACACGCGCGTGAGCGCACTGACGACTGTCCTGTCGTCCACATTATACATTATACGTCATCAATAGTGGTTCACTTCCGCGGTTTGGTTCGATTGTGTTCATATCAGCAGCAAACCGTACCCGAGTTCACATGAACCGTACCCCAGACCACCCTTTTTAAGCAGACTTGAGTACGGTTCGCGGGTGCGCACCCGAGTTCGGAAGACAGCGTTCACATCAGCCAAGCGAACCGAACTCTGAAGTCATTCGAACCCAGGTGCGCACCAAAAGTGCTAGTGTGAAAGCGCCCTTAAACTAGGTGGTCATCTGGCCTATGCTTGCGTATACTCTAGCCTAGACCAAAAGTATTCAACCCAGCTCCTCGGGATCCACTGGACCCACCGCAAAACAAGCTTTTCAGGATCGCTTGAAAATACAAAAGGCAGGTGAGCTGAAGCAAGTTTGAAATAAACTTTGCAGGACAATGGGTCCCCAGGAGCAGGGGTGAAGACCTCTGCCATAGACTACACTACTGCCTCTACAGGAGATTGGGTTTAATATGGAACGCTACTTCGATGTCTTAAATACAAGACGATTCTGTATTAAACGGAACGGTTGGCAGTCCTATGCTTTATTGACACTGATTCCTAAAGGGAATCTGACCTTCAGTTTTGGAGGCTGTGGGCTCTTTGAGTGCGGTGACAGTGGCTGAATCTTTCCTGTTCCTCTTCCTCTCCTTCCCTGCCTGCTCTTCCCCCAAGTCAATGACCAGCTCCCTCTCAGAATCTGAGTCCATGTCTACATCCACAGATGCCGGTAGCCCGGCCTCCTCAGAGCTGCTCTTGGGTTTCTCTCTGGTATCTGAGGATACTTGAGCTGCTTTCTGTTTCTCAGGAGGTTCTTTCTCTGAGTCCATACCTGGTTTGTCTTTAGCTATAGGGTTGGAGGTGCTTTTTTGGCTGGTTTCTCTTTTTGTTGCTGTACTGGCCGTAGCAGCAGACTCTGTGCTGCTGTCTTTGTCCTTACCAGCAGCAGCCGATGGTTTTGACTTTTTCTTGGGTGGCTCTTTCTCATTTTTATCATCAGCTGGGTTTTTGCAGTCTTGGCCACTCTTGGATTTTTGTTCATCATCGCTGCCGCATTCACTGTCGCTTGAGTCAGACTTGTCGGATTCCTCTGAATCGCTGTGTTCTACGCCTTTATATACATCCTCAGATATTTCATCTATACCTGTGAGACCGAACAAATGTTTAACCTTCAGAATAGTAATAACACATTCACACATTCACTATCAATTGCTTCATAAATAAAAAGGCATTGTAAAATAAATGACTGACAGAGTCAGAGTGTAACTAACTGACTGGTGAAAACAGGAATATAAAAGAAAAAAAAATCCAAGAATCTTTGCCAATTTTTTTTGACAACAGTTTAATTATAAATGGTTTTAAATTTTATCTTGAGAAATCAAAAATTTCGATTGTAAAAACTAATAGATATTCCCAAAGGTGTATTGAGTTAATCAAAACCGTATTCTAATTAACAGGGAATAAATAGGCATAATTAGTCAAAAATAAAGTTTTTATTTTTTCTAAATTTCTAATGAAATGTTTAACGGAATTTTGGTAATGGTGTGTGAATGGCACCAATGTGAATAAAACACTGAAAGCCGGTGCCACTGCAATTTTACGTCAATTGAAAGTGTGAAAATGGCTTTTGTGTTTCTGAACTGACCCAGCTGTGCTTTGCAGCTCTCTATGGTCTTGTCCAGGTTGAGTTGAAAACGGCTTCTGATTTGTCTCTTTGGAGAGGTGAGGGAGGGCTGAGCCCCCTGCTGCTGTTGTTGCTGGACACTTTCACTCAGCTCCTTCAGGTCCATCTCTGCCTTACTACGATCTGAAAGAGATTACAAGGCTCTCACTAGACCATTATGAGCATATAAAAGCATATGGGCTGAATTAAAGAGTTTACCAATTCTTAATTCACTAGTCTTTCTTGAGATACAGAATATTTAGTATAAATAAGATCTAGGATGATTTAGAAAGACTATGGCCCAGATTTACTAACAGCTTGAACCAGCGCAAACCCTCTTTTGCCATGAAAAAAGTACTGTCAGGATTTACTAAAGACACGGCGTGAAAGATTAGCAATGAAAAGGCATGGACACAGTTATTTTTGCGGCTGACCTTATTGTATATCCATTTGTAGGAGTTTCTCTTTCAGACTCAATTTATGGGAGGTGAGTATTTAAATGAATCATGCAAGGTGATTTACTAAGGTTTGCACTAGTCAATTTACAGGTATTTGCACCATTATTTACCACCCAAAATAAGCATGTGTTAAACCAGACACTAATTTGCGCTGCTCTTAGAAGGTAGTGTTTGCAGAACATGTCACTCCCATTGGCGCTTTTTTGGAATTGCACTCTCACGCTAATTTACCCTGTTTAGTAAATATTTTTTCCTTGGAAAAACACTGAAGACTGGAGTAATGATGCTGAAAAATCAGTGTTACCGTCACAGCAATAAATCACATTTGAAAAAATATTTTAAATACAAAACAGTTTATTAGTATGGGCTGCTGCAGGTGCTTGAGACTTTTTTTGTGTGGTAATTTTGTGTTTCTGTGAAAAAAAGACTAACAATAATGAGGCCAAAGTTTAAAGTCACCATGAAATCAGAATAGACAATTCTTATATATAAAATATAGCAGTATTTATTATGAATGATTTATCCATGCACATCGAAATATGTAAAAAAATGTATGTGCCCTCATAATCTTTAATCAAAATAATTTTTTCACAATCAGTTAACAATATTTCTGTTATCAAATAAAAGCAGCCCTGAGCATAAGAAACTTATTTCAAAAACATTTAAACCCCACACTTTTGAATGGTAGTGTATATTCAGAAAATAAATGTGCTTATTTTTTTAAAAGAAAAGAAATAAATCAACTGACGGAGGTTTACCAAGGTTGAGGTTGAGGATGCTGCCAGTGGTGGGGGTCTTCTCCTGTTTAACTGGGGTGCTGGGAGCTGGTGAGTGGAAGGGTTTAGGGCTTTCTAAGGTGTTGCCTGCTTTAGGAGGGGTAGACGATGCTGCAAGAGTAGATCTGAGCTTTAATAAAACATACCGCTAAGTTTAAATACTATTATAACACAATTACATTTATGACTGTGTCTAAAACTATAGCAATACATGTTTTTGGCAGGTTGCTTCTGATCTCTTCTATATCTTCAAAAGCCCTTTTCAACATATTTCACAAGTAGACCATACATATGCAAAGCAACAGTGTGCATGTTGTAAACTTATATATACCAGTGCAATCCAGTGACTCCTCTCCAGTGCTATAATGGGGCAGGGCCGCTCTAGCATGACCTTTCTCTGCAGTCTCCTGTTCTCCATCAGATCCCGTATGGGCAGAGGAGTTAGTGCTCATTGGTGAACGAGGCATATCCGTCAATGAGATTCGTCTTCCTGACCCACCCCCTACGCTCCCACTGGACACCATGCTCTTGCCCACGAGCAACTTAGGAGATGCCGTCACATCAAAGCTGAACTTGATCTTCTCAAGTTTTTCAGGTTTGATGGAGCCCGCGCCAGGATTTCCCGGGTCCAGGAGCATCTGGAACTGGTTGTCTGGTGTGTAAGGTGTGCGGAATGGGGCGTAATTAAAAACTCCAAATTTTTTGCGGATGTTTTCTACATACACTTCCATCTCCTGCATGGCACTGTTGAAGATGCTCTTGGTCTTTTTCACAGAGAAGGGAATCTCTTTGGACATGAGGTAGCAGTTGTTAATAGGAACCCAGGCCCTGTATATTAAAACAAATAAGTTAGAATAAAAAAATAGAGTGAAGTTACGCTCGACCCCCGACTGTTAACTATATCTATAAATTATGTGAAATGTCAAGTAATATTTTTGTCTTCGCCTAAATTGAAATGCAGTACGATATCAATCATAGCCAATCAAAACATACGTATTTTTTTAATAAATAGATTTTCAGATAGGCTAAGTGGATTTTTGGAGAAATGTAGGGCTGCAACAACTAATCTATAATATTGCAACAAAAATCCACATTGAAAATAATGTGTGCACTGTGCACAAAGAAGCTTAGTGACATCTCTTTCTATGGAAAAACTAATTTTTATGGAAAAAGACATTTGGATGAGCTGTCAATGTGCAATTATGCAACACTGTTGTGGCTCATTTCTGATTAGGACTAAAAACTCAGATTAAGATGAAGCAAATTAAGTTTTTAATTGACATTTTACCGCATAGTGGATGGTTATTATGTGGTTCAAAGGTTCCTCACCTGTCGTGCTGCCCAAAGAACCGTGCATCCACCTGTCCATCTTTGTCTCGAAGAGCTTTGGCAGGCCAAAATGGGAATCCCTTCAGCTTGGCCCAGACCAGAGGGTGGGGGTTGCTCTGATGCACACACATATTTCATGAACAAATGGGTAACTCACACTGGTTACTACGTGAAGATGGAATTTAATTTTGTTTAGTGTAAGACACTCACACATGGTTCACAAAACCAGTTGTCCCTTTTCTGGCATGCAGAGAGATAGCACTCTGGACAGACTTCAATCTCATTCATCTGAAAAATAATTGGTGTTTAAAAAACTGGTACTGAACAAAGTATATGCTTATTTTTGCTTACAATTCTTATCATTTACAACACATACTTCATGCTCGCAGATTTTTATAATAACTTTAGCCGTTGCTGTAAGTTTATGGTTGCCTAAGAAAAAAAACAGATGGAAACAGTTAGTTTTAACATAAATCCTTAGCAGAAACAAATTTGACAATACTGTGAAACTGTTAGCAACCAACCTCCATTATAAATGATACAATTGTGCAAAATCCACTTCACATCAGCAAGGAATGCCTCAGTGGAGCCGTACATTTTCTTTTTAATATTCTGAATAGGACCAAAAAGTGAACACACTAATAAAACCCTTTCATAACATGCCAGATATTATACATTCCTAAGATTTGACAATGTTGATTTTTCAGGATCAAATGCATCACTTTCACCTTTTCTAAAGTGCAGAGATCCATGGGATGAAATATATACTCTGCATAATCAGGATGCTGTTCCAATGACACCGGCTTCTGAAATGGCTCCGTCTGGGGGGAAAAAAGAGACATTTTAGGATTGAAGTATAGTTCACCCAAAAATTTAAATAATTGATTCATCTTCATAGGTTTTGATAACTGAATGACTTTCTTTCTTCCATGGAACACAAAGAAATATTTAGCAGAATATCCAAGCTGTTCTTTATACAATGAAAGTAAATGGTGACCATGGATATCAGACATGTTTTTGTTTTTTAAAGATAAAAAATTTGGTCTGTTTCTCACAAAAAGCTATCGAATGGTTTCAAAAGATCTGAGATGTAGTGCATGAATTCTTCGGACAACGTTTGCTTGATGCTTCTATGGTGCTTTTTTGGAGCTTAACAGCCTCTGGTCCCCATTCACTTTCACTGTACAGATATCTGTAGAGATAGAAGATCAGCATAAACATCTCATTTTGTGTTTCAGAAAGTAAGTCTGTTTTGAACAACATCAGGGTGAGTAAATGAACTGCCCCTTTAAGAAACATTTTGTCAAAAGTGCAATAATGTCCACAGTGTCTTTGCATGACTGGTATTGAGCAGATCATCTTTCACTTTACCACCTTCACCAACTACGCCATTTAGACTACAGGCCAAGGTAGTAATACTATATGACTGATATGACATGAAGACTCCAAACATATTGGAGAAGTAGGGGACAAAAAAGGTGGGGGATATAGCTAGTTGATTTCTGCAGGACATTTGTTTACCCAATTAAAAGTTTTTCTCAGTTAAGAAGCTTGGAGAAGTTGAGAAGATAAATGAGCTTAGTTCGGTTTTGAAAGAAAACTGCTCCATGATCTGGGATGGCGCTTTAAGGGTGTTTCACTGTTTTTTGTACACTGTAAAAATACTTGAAATAATAAATAACTAACACGCAAAATGGTGCAGTTAAAATCTCTTAATTAGTTAACCAAGTTAATAATTGTAATTGGTTTAATATCACAGTAATGTTACTTATCTATAGTGTATCTTGTCTATAGTGTATTGGCCATTTATGATGAACTGATTCATTGTGTGGCTTTCTATTGTGTCACCTATGGTGGTTATCTGTACATTTTAAGGTAAAAAGCATATTGAGATTTTGATAGTTCAAGTAGCATTATAGCAATAATATTAACATTATATCACTTAATGATGTAATGGACAGGCATTAAAGTTGTTCAGATCCTACCTGTCTGACCGGTACCATTTTATGTAAATAGGGAATTATCTCATTTAACACCAGTGAAGTATGGAGTGCTGCAAGGGTCTGATGACATTTTTTTTCAAAACCAAAACTTTACCACTTGTGTTGGCCTGCTGTGTAGAACAACTATTTTAACCCAACCAAACAAACCAAATTGTGATGTGAAAGCAACACTAAAGAGCACCATTGAGACGTTCATGACGTGTTTCAGGTGTGCTGAATGACTCTTGTGTCTAGGCCTGTTCTATGTGGAAGGGGGCTTTCATTTGAGACTCTCATTTCATATGGAAGTATACAATGTTAAAAAAGTGGGAAAATGTTACCATTTTGCACCATTGCTTTGTTTTTGCACTAGATCTAGGCACAACTCTCTAATGTTAACTAAATCCTGGAATTGCTGAAGGAGGACCATCAAAAGTCATGAAACTTACACCTGGCTGCTTCATCTTCTGGAGAGCAAACTTCAGCAGGAAAGACAACTGGTCCAATGTGAGCATCGTCATAGCTTTACTCTGGGTCTCTATGCACTCTGCAACTGTTATTTTCTGTAAAGAAAAGAGAAAAATGCTTAAACTCAACATGAAATCAAAATGGACAATTATTTTTTTATGGAATATTGCAGGATTATTATAATAAATTATTTATCTGTGCACATAATTATATATTTTTTAAATTCACGTGTCCTCGTCGTAATCTTTAATCAAAATAACTTCCCCTCCTTCTTGCAGCACATCTCTTCTCTGATGATGTGTCTTCTCTGTCACTCACATGAGATCACAGCAATAGCAAACCACAACCATACAATGATCCAATCAATTCCCGATGGACAAACTCAAGTCCCGCTCTAGATTTTTTCTTGTTCGAGAAGCCGTTTCACTTGGATATACGTCACAATAGAGAAGAAAATAGAGAAAAATTGCATCTTCCTTTCATGCTTACTTTAAAGCTTTCTTTAAAGTCCCCCGTAGTCAATCATTTTATCTCTTAAAACTCACCTTTGATCACCAAAACGACATATTTGAACATTTTTTCCTTCGTTTTTTTTGTCATGCCTTAAAATAGCTTGAATGTAACTTTACACCCTTTCCTCAAGTATACACGGTTCTATGAATATGCAAATTAGCCCCGCCTCCACTCACTCACACCAGCTCAGAGATCCACTCGTTGATGATCACACGTTGACGTGATTGGTTACAAGGTAGTTTGTGACATCAGAAACACCAGCGATTTCAAACCGTGTTTTTGAGACTGTCTTTGGTTCAATGCAGTTTTAAGAAAAAAAAACACAGCAATGGTGTTGACTTATGAATTTGCACATGGTTTGTCTTAAAGCAGATTAAAAACACCAGACATATAAGCAACATTAAAAGCTTGATTTTCACCACAGGGGGACTTTAAATGCAAATATTAAAGAGATGTTTCTATATCACAAAAAACTAAATTTTTCTATTTCTTCTGAATAAGTTTTTAAAAATGTATTGAAACTAGCTACAAAAATGGGTCATTCAGAAATTATCGTCATGGTATATGACTGCCCCCCATTTACGCTTCAGCAACATTTCACATGCAAAAAGGTTAGCCAATCAAAAAGAGGTCATTTATATACAGTATAAATGTCTTAAAGTTACAGTAGCAAAATCATGTTGCCTTCAAAAGGGTAGAAAATTGCCAGGAAATAACAAATTGTGACTTTTTATATTATAATTGTTCTTTGGAAAAAAGATATACATGTAAAAAAAAAAAAAAAAACGTTTAAAAAATATTTATAAATGACTAAAAATCGTCATTGTTAAGTTGATTTTTTGTAGACAAAGTGAAGCCATGTGAGCCAGTACCTCACATTCAGGGCAGAACCAGTCTCCTTCAGGCTCTGCAGCCAGTTTGAGGCACTTAGCATGGTAGACGCGCGGGCAGAGCTCACAGCAGAGCACCTGACCCTCGCGGTGGCACACCCAGCAGTAGAAGTCATTCCGCCCGTCCTGCGGTACAACATCAACAGGGTCTGTGGTGAGTGCGGGCTGCTTCACATAGTAAAAGGGACCATGTCTTAGTTCTGACTGGAATGCGGGCGAGAGAAACAGAGGGTCGGGGTTTCAAAACACGGGTATTAAAAGTAACAAGACAAAACCAACAAGCACAAAGGTTATCGATCAGGGAATGGCATGGAAGGACAGAGGAGAGCAAATGTAGACAAATGGGCACTGAATTAATGGCATTTCAATCTGTAACATGAAGGTAAATGCATCCTTGTCAGAGGCAGAAACAAGCTTAGGTCTAATAGTTCATTGCAGCTGCATCAACATGAATCATAGTCTGTCTGGATACACATTTCTGCTTAGCTTGCATGAAAGCCACCTGCCTTGCATTTGTTTGGCTGAGCTCATTATCTGTCTCATAAAACTAAAGACGAGGACCTTAGGTTGTTTGTGAAAATGAATGTCACTGTCGAAAGATGGCACGTGTTTGGATACCCTGCAAAAACGTAGGTAGCGATCGATTCAAGAGGGTTTATCAATTGCAGATACCAGGGCTTGACATTAAAGCTACACTGTGTGATTTTTACCCCATCTAGCGGTGAAAAGGTATGACCATCCAGTGAATATTAGTTTCTGTTCCTCTCAATTCCAATTTCGTTTTAACTCCTACGGTGGCCAATGTAGTCCAAGATTAACATGACTTCCAGTTCGACCTCGACCATGAGTGTTCCTTCAAGTGATGAGGTTATTTTAGAAAACTATTATAATTTGCAGTAATTTAATTTGTCAGGTAACATATAGGTTATGACATCTATGTAAAATGAATAATAGTTTTATGTTTTCGTAATTTTTTTTACCATTTCATTGCTAACATCAGTTATCAGGTTCCCAGACGAATGCAAGCTAATCTTAGTAAAGTAACTTTTATTTTTAACTTTTAACTCTTTTTCGCTTCCTTGGCGACTCTGATACGTATCCTCAAGAATAAGAGTGATACTCCATCAGCAACAGACTTTCAAAAAGGCTTTCAGGTTTTTATATATCAGTCTCAAGCAATCCCCCTCTTCACATTCGACACGGTGCCATCGAGTGTTAAAACGCGAAAGGCGAAGCTTGAACTAACGGGTATGTCCCTCTTTGGCTAATGTACTTTCAAGATGGAGGGGCAACATGGCGACCGACATTAGAACCCCTTACCCGTATGTATTTTCAATGGCATATTATACACTCACAAGAATACTTTATTACTTGAACGAAGTAAATATACATTAATGAGCACATATATTTTTGAAAGAACTAAGTGTTTTTAGCTAAGAATAAACTAAAAAAGTTACACAGTGTACCTTTAAATAAGGATAGTCTGTTTGCATACATTTGCTGTTGAGCAAAGCGCTCATGGTGTGAGACGCTGAAAAACAATGTGATTCAATGGCCACATCAGTCAAAAAAATTAATGTTCAACATATACCAACAGTTTACAAATAAAACAAGAACACAATAATATATTAATATATTGATACATTCTTGACACTATAACAGCCTTATTAAACTGACCCTCCGAATTATTCATTTAATTATTTCATTTTGAGGACATCAATCATTCATGTCCTTTAGATGTGGCTTTGTCTTTGTCTAAATATGTAAATATATTATTATTATTAGTAGTAGTAGTAGTAGTAGTAGTTGTTGTTGTTTTTTTAATTATAATGGCTTTGTACAAATATATTATTATTATTCAAATTATAAATCCTTATAAAAGTAATTTTTTTAAATAAGATTTCTCTTCTAAATCTTAATGTAAAATATAATGTACTCTGCATCTGACACTTAAATAGAAAATTGCTACTTATTGCTAAAAAAGGGAAAATTACTTATTAGATATAATTACTATTTGATTTTATTTAAATACTTATGTTTTCAAAATGTATTTAAATTCTTTGCTCAAAATTCAAAGCAATTTTACATTCAATAAGTTAAAAACTATGAACAAGCTAGATTCAAGTACACATAAAATGTCAAGGTTTACACATAAAATTTTTAATTTATATAATTAAAAAATATATAAAATGTATATTTATGCGTCAGAACTGGGCTCACTATTGGCCAGCATCACACACATGTCCAGGGTTGGCCAATAGTGAGCCTACGTTCTGACGTACAACCCAGAAGCGCTGCGCAGTTACACTACATGAACTCACTCAGAGGCCCACACAGAAGAAAATGAATAGTTGAATAAAGTCGTTATTTTTGGGGGGTTTGCGCACAAAAAGTATTCTCGTTGCTTGATAAACTTATGGTTGAGCCACTGAAGTCACTTGGACTATTTTAAACATTGTCTTTACTAACTTTCTGGGCCGGCAAGTTTTGATCCCATAGAAGACTGTGGAGGAGTGATCCAGCTCTCAGATTTAATCAAAAATATCTTAACTTGTGTTTCGAAAATTAACGAAAGTCTTACGGGGTTGGAACAACATGAGGGTGAGTAATTACTGACAGAATTTTCATTTTTGGGTGAAATAACCCTTTAACCCCCTGGAGCCGTATGGATTACTTTTATGATGGATGGATGCGCTTTTTTGGGCTTCAAAATCCAAGTTACCATTCACTCCCATTATAAAGCTTGGAAAAGGCAGGATGTTTTTTAATATAACTTCAAAAGTGTTTGGCTGAAAGATGAAAGTCATATACACATGACTTGAGGGTGAGTAAATTATGGGATAATTTTCATTTTGTGATGATCTAACCCTTTAAATAGAGGCCTAGATATTTTTTATTGAGTGATATGATTTTGAAAATGACTAAAATCAAATAAATATTTATTTAACAAAATATTTGCAAACAAAAAATAGCATTATTAATTGACAAGGCTGTTAGTAGATTTTGTAACAGACACATGTCTATTATTTGACCAAGTGGGCAAAGATCTTAAAGTGGCCAAAAATCACCCAGGTAATCCGTCTTGCTAATATATTATACTAGACACAGTCTGGTAGTGTTCAGATTTTATTATTTGTGAGAGGTAGACTTGTTTACAGGGCTCCTAAAACACATTTTGACAATTTAAATTCTTTTCAGCTAAAACAGCAGAAAAACAAGTGGCCCTATAATGACAATATCGTAAAAAGTACAGGATGATAGCAATGATGAATACCATGAAATCTTGCAGTGTATCACCATGGAGAAGCCACCCAAAATACAAAAAATAAATAAATAAATAAAACAAACGGACACTGAAATTAGTGAATGACTGACATGCAGGACTGAACAAGGGAGCGAAAGTTGCACCTGATCTTTACTGCTATTGACGGCTCCTGGTTTTTTCTTCTTTTTCACAGGACTGGAGGAGGATTCAGAAGGGGAGTGTCCGTTTGAGGAGTGAGGGGGGCTGGAAACTTTGCGTTTAGGAACGGTCCTTTCCGCTGGACCTTGATCAGAGACTGCACAGCAATGGGACAAATTACTGATGTAAACGTAGAGTAAAAAAATTTACAAAACTAAACCATACTGAAAGACATCAAAACATCAACAAATATGGAAGCTGACACTTTTGCACTGTTTTCACACTTGAATGTGGAAATAAATGAGTCACACTCATCACATCAAGGACAATTCTCACCCTTGGATCGTGTTGCAATTTCCATCCCTTCAATTGCATCTGAGTCCTTCCCTTCTCCTTCAGCCAAACTGCCACAATGAAAATAAATTAATGATATTAAATCTCCATTTTTACACCTATACCTGCTGTTTTGTCATAGTGGCACCTTTATTTCTGATACCGTTCGTTTCTGTTTAAAAAGAAAAAAAAAAAACGTTTTTACACAAATTATACATTTTTCACCTTCAGGCGGAATATTTTTTTAGCAATCATGAAGCTAAAAAAATATGATAAAATCTAACCTAACTTCACCATTTTACCAAACACCAAGCAAGCAAAGGCCTTCGTATAGTATTTCACTGAATTCAGGCTTTATTTCCACAGCTTGAATGCAGAAGAGAAGGAAGTTCACAGTGAAAGAGCCCTTTGACGTCAGATTCACAGCAGGGCCTCCTTCAGAGTCAACACAATATGCTTATTCTCCACTCCAAGGGCCCGCTAGCTAAGGACAAATGTAGCTAATCTGACTCCAAAATGCGAAACTTTCAGGTATCTGTTATATAATACGTATTGTTGAAGAAACTAAACATTAAGAATAAGCATGAAACATCATGAGGCAGGTGTAAGTCCAAATATACAAGCATTTGATACTATCAAAAAAACAAAACAATCAGCTGTGGCCTTTCCTGATGGTTTCGATAACAAGTGACATGGCTGGCATAAAACATCACATTTTATGTAAACATATACAAAAAAGCAAAGCAGTTTCCATTCTGGATAATAATAATAATGTGCTTTTCTCCAATCAAAGGCAACACAGTTTAGTTACAACGCTGGCAACGGTAGCGCCAAGATGGCTGCCTCTCACTGCCAAGAGAGAATTTTCTATTCGAAATTCTTCCAATAAACACACAAACGCCATCTGAATGTGATGTGCACATCAGAACAATGGTCCTAACTCATCAGATATAGTGTCGGTTGATGCCAACGCTAAACCTCAATTTCAATTTTGGATGCAGCACGTACTACACTTGAGACTTTCCATGCGACATAACGCTTTCCATCTCAGTCATTTTGCAGCCTGAAAGGTTTTAAAAAGGCCCATTTTCTCTCCTGATGCCCGGGTCATTATCACACACGCCCACCATATTTCGTTCATGAACAGAGGAACAGAGCACATCCTCCTAGAACAAACCTCAGGATGATCAAAAACAAAAATCACACTGTTATTGACAGCCACAAGGTCTGTTCTCATGCGTTTGCACTGATGTGGCAGCGATATCTTGCTATGTCCTGCACCCCCAACCATCAGAGATGCAGATGGGGAGGGGGTGTGTTGACAGCATGCACAAGGCAAACATCTGTAGAGCATGAGCTCTTGCCATCTTGGCCTCCTCACGTCCAACCTGCATGCACCATCCACTCCCCACCCACAGCAGAATCCAGTTCCTCTAACACAAGCAAAAACCCGAACACATGAGTTAAAAATGGCAAAATACAATCACAGAAACACGTATACACTTAAAATACAAGCTTCCTCCCCCCAAAAAACACGCAATCCCACTAGCATTGTATGATTCTCCATCTAAAAACTGACATATAATAACAGCATACCTTTTTCTTTACAGGCACAGTACACAGATTCTTCAGGCTGAGCCTTTTAAATGGGCTTTTTTCAGATTTAAAGGCAGTGAGGGATGAGACAAAGATGGGTGCAGAATTTTCCAGAAGGGCCTTGCTCTCCCTGCTGCTCTCAGAGCGATTGTCAATCTTTAACCTCAGCTGTGTGCTGCCGATTGGTTTGAGAGCCACACGGAGCCGCGTGATTGGGCGGCTGGCGCTGTGTGTGCCACACAGGCTCTCCCTGCTCCCCTCTCTCTGCTCTGATACACTGCTGCAATGCAGGGAGGGCTGCTGCTGCTGCTGCCATTTACCAGGAAAATACTCATCTTCTACTCTAAAATCTACCGGTGTGAATGCACACGGGCGTAGATGTTTCGGACAAACATGTCAGATGGTTTTATCCTCCTCCCCCTCCTGAAGTCACTACTAAGGGCGACCATTTTGATCATTCTCTCTCCTTGTCGTGTTAAGTAAGAGCCGGATGGAGATTTGACAAATGAGCGACTCACAGGAATGCAGTAAGGGCCTTTTAAACACCATGAGACAAAGAAAAGGCTGGAAAATGTAATCTGAGTCGTGTTAAATTGCAGGTCTTGGGAATACTCCTTATGTTCTCCCATTTAGCTGCTGGAGATTGACTTACAGTCAGCCGCCTGCCAAAATTAGCTCATGAACCAACAAAAAAATATTTTCAGTTTGCACAGTAATGTTGTAATAGGATCAATGGCATGATGATGCTCATTTTTCTGTCTGGATCTATTGTTTTGGGGGTGTTTTTTTTAAAAATTACACATTAAAAATACCATTTATACATATAATGACTTGAATACACCTATAATGAGCATGGTTTTAATTTCTGTATTAAAAATCATTTAGATATTTTTGAGGGGGCATAAAGTAAAATATGTCAGGGTGGCACTGTCTTAATGTAATGGGAAAAAAAGCCCAATTGAAGAATTACATTTTTTAAAAGAAAACCTTATTAATTAGTGTGGCATATTTTATTCTTATCATCATCACCATCATCACTGTTGTTGTTTTAGAAAAAACTAAATATTAATGAAACTGCTTCACTGCTTATTAACATTTGAAAAACTTTGTCCAACAAGTCATGTGGTCTGACCATCAAAAATAGATGAATAAATAAAAGTTGTATTAGTATATCGTTTTTTCAAAAACAACAACAGTGATGATGATGATGATGATAAAAACAGGAAATGATGTCATAGAGAGGACTCCTGCAGACCCTTTATGACTGCGTGTCAAGGTCAATAAGTCTCTTAAACATCAGACCTTAGTTAGTTCAGGGTGTAAAATGTTATGTGGTACAACTCATATTTATAAATGAATAATTCCTGATGATATTTGTAATTATATATTATTTGTCTCATTTGTCTACTGCTAATAATAGCTAATGATAAATTAGTGATAGCTATGATTTAAATAATTTGTTTTCTTATTTTCCTGTAGTAATAATCATCTGCTCCTTCCCTTTCTTTTTAACACATACAACTCATCCATCCCCCAAAAATCTCAGCAACAAAAGATAAAATCACATTTCTAGAAGTATAAGCTCAAACATATTTTAGGAAATCACAAGTCCACATATGCACTTTCAATCAGACAGGTGAACCCATCAGACAATCAGTTTAGTCACTTTAACAAACAAACTGTGAAACGCACAGGTTTTTACTAGCAGACAATGACTGCTACAGCAGATTAAAAAGTCAAATCACCTCAGTTTGATATTATGGTTGTGGAAAAACACCACTAGTCAGGAGTCCTCTGCTATGACCTTCTGATCAGGCCATTGCTATACTAAATACAGTCTCCAAATACATGCAATCCAAAAGAAATACATAAAATGCTGAATACAAACGTAATATTAATGAAGCCACATTAAGTAAAACGTTTATATTCATACACAGACACAAAAACAGTCTTTGTGGTTGTGCAGCTGAAAAAGGAAGTCTGTCTGAAATGGCTGCCAACTCATACCACAACTAAGTTTTGATAAAATGCCTGGCCTGTACGGACTCTTTACAACCTGAGTAAACAGACAGAAGCCTGTATTTAACTTAGAAAGTCAAACACATGCCTAATTCACCATCTATATGCACCTATTTATAGAAAAGAGAGTTTCTTCTATTTCAGATCCAATAATTCTGTCAGCAAAATCCATCTGCTGTATGCTTTTGCAAATTAGGCCTATAAACTGAGCAAAATGGACATTCAGCATTATGTCAGCCATTGAAAAGTGTTCCTTTAACTTGCAACCTGAGCCAAAACTCAGCCATTCTACATGTGCGCTTCCTCTCACAGCCTGCACTGTCTGCTCCTCAGGGCCTTCCATTTTGAGAGGCCTGGCCTGTGACACAACTGTGCTCCTCTCTGACTCTAGAGAAACATTACTAGGACAGAGACCAGAAGAGGCCATTTTGGTCACAGAGTTAGCACAGGTCAGTCATGCGATCCTGGAGACTAAAACACAGTGTGAGTGTGATTTCTGAGTTGCCTCTGCCTGCCAGGATCCAGCTCTTTGGAGTTGGGACAGGTTTTGTCCCCTGTCTCTCAGAAAATCCAGCATTTCTGCATGACATAATTCAACCATTAGCATTAACAGGTAGTGTAAAAAGCAT
The DNA here is from genome assembly GCA_030578255.1 of Tiaroga cobitis. Taxonomy (NCBI): domain Eukaryota; kingdom Metazoa; phylum Chordata; class Actinopteri; order Cypriniformes; family Leuciscidae; genus Tiaroga; species Tiaroga cobitis. Next base: position 32,746,885 of record CM060601.1, on the reverse strand, counting down.
ATAAGCAATGAAAAATCTCTTACCTCTGTGGATGCATGGCTTAAAACAGTGGGTAATGTCAATGCTTATTAAAACATGGAGGACAGCCCTCCCTCTCTATCTCTCTACACAGCAGTCTCGGCTCTACAAGCCAGCCAAACCAACATTCTGATAACAGCTATGAAAGCAGTTCCCTGATTGGCTGGTTTTCAGAGGCAGGATGAAAGGCAGCAGCTGATTGGCTGACACGTTTCCTGAGTAAATGTCTTTTGTTCAGCACAGACAGGCTGTGGCAGGATTGTGGACTAAAAGAGGAGCTAGGCCTTGATCTGTATAGCTAAAACTGAGCTAAATTACTCAACCTCACACAGTCAACCTCTTGTTAAAGATGTTTTACACTTAATTAAAACAAATAGTTATTAAAGTGAAATCAGTGTCACTATATACAAGCACAAGTAATTAAACTTTCCATTGAGAGAAAAAAATCTAACTTAAATGATGAATATCAAGTTCATCCATGTTTTTTAGCCTTAATACATATATTTAGATACATATATGCAGTTAGAGAAGTTCACTCGATTTGTTAATCATTCACTACATTACCTCTAAATCATTCACTAAATCTCATCACCACATTGATTCTACAAAATCATAACACGGGTTGTTTACAACCTAGTTGTTTCTTGAAGTACATTGCTGTTAAGTGTGATTTTACTCTAACAAAAGTATTTTTCATGTCTTACAATAATCTAGCGGTGCAAATTATTTGTTTTTTTGGCTCAATTTTGAGGACAGTTGTGGTCGTTAATTAAACTATAATGAGAGAGACTTAAAGTAAGCATGATATGGAAGTTGCTATATATTTTTTTTTCTCTATTGTGATGCATATCTGAGTAAAACAGCTTCTCAAACTGATTTTGTCCATTGAATATTGATTAATATGGATGGTTGTAGTTTGCTATTGCTGTGATGTCATGTGAGTGACAGGTTGTTCCGCCCTCACGCCAAAAACACAGGAAGTGTCATGAGAGGAAGTTATTTTTATTAAAGATTACAAAGGCACATGAATTTTAAAAAAATTGGTTGTGCACAGGTAAATAATTTATAATAAATACTGAAATATTCCATTAAAAATAGGTAGGTTTTGATTTCATGGTGACTTTAAGGCTGAAATACACTACACATTTTTTACAGTCTGGAAAAGTTGATGCTAGTTGGCGAAAGAGCCATTCTGCAGTTTTGAGTTGACAGATTTAACAGAAAATAGCATATTATGGACACATTGATTAATTATTTATTTGTATGTTTTTATATCCTAGATTCCATCCAGTCACAGGATATCAAACTTGTTTGATATTTTGAGCCGATTTGAGCTTTTGTACCTTTTGTATTCATTTGTCATTCATCTCATAGCAGCAAGGCGCATGTTTCCACGCAAGTTTGTTGTGTTTGGAAAGACTTCCAAAAGTAGTGTGTGATCATCAGATCAATAATGTACGATACCCAGTTTTAACAATCATAACTTGGCAAGAATATGATGCCTAAATCTGTTCAGATTTGAAAAGTTGTGTAGTGTTTTTCAGCTTGTTTGTTTCTGACAGACCTGAGAGGGTGTGGGCAGCTTATCTAAAACTAGTTAGACTCTAGTTAGACAGGTTCTGAAGCACCTTTGAGTGAGTCATCTGCCAGAACAACACACCCCACCCACACCTGTTGTCTCCTTGCAAAACCAAACTTCTCGTCTTATTATCTAAAAAGAAACAACAAAACACACATTCGTTTTATAATCTATAAGTGATAAACATCACTAGATGCTCCATTGTAGGGTTAGGGTTTGAAAATGTGTTTTATTTTATTTATTTATTATTACATTTTCTTGCCAAGGTGTTCTGAGTAACTTTAGTGCATTATCCTCTTGCTAGGGTGTTCTGGGTGGCCCTTACTAGCCCAATTAGACAAAGCTGTAAGGAAATGAGGGGGTCACTTTCAACCTAATATTCAAATTAATGGTAAATCAACATGGTTTGTTCAATGACTAACTCTTAAAGGGACAGTCCAATTCTGTCATCATTTACTCACCCTCATGTCATTCCAAACCTGTATGAATTTCTTTCTTCCGTGGAACATAAAAGAAGATATTTTTTGTCCATACAATGGAAGTCAATGGTCACCAAAACGGTTTACAACATTCATCAAAATATCTTACATCATGTTCCACAGAAGGTTTGGAACAACTTCTGTAAGTTTTTACATTCATCCTCTCCAAACTTGAATATTTGGTAACATCTTTGTTTCTAGACATACCGTGGGTCCTTCCTTCAACGTAAGTCTATGGAACAGACAGTCAAATCTGTCAATTAACAATAATAGGTTAGTAGTTTTTTGACATATGTGTTACTTCACATCAAAAGCTAACTCATCATTAGCAGTGATCATGAATTTAATCTGGCAAGGTCACATATCTCTGGTGGAAAGATATATACACCACTCCCAAAAATGGAACCAATGTCTATTTACATGTCATTCAACCCGTGACTGTCAAATATCTGTCACACATTGAGTTTTTAAAATTCAAACACAGTCAAATGACTTGTGTGAGAACATATTACCAGATAGGGTATGTCACAAATAGTTCCATTGCAAATCACAGACAAGATTTTAATACCTACGTATTTAACAGAATCAAAAGCCCTTTGTAATAATATTACAAACAAATATAATTTTAAATAGGCCTACTTACACGATTCTTCAACTGAAAACGTTCATTGAGGTCAGAGGCCTGTAATTTAAGGTCATATCACAGGCTGTCCACTAGAGGAGGCTATTCAGCTTTCTACTCCTCGTGTTGTCATCTATGCTGAGGACAGCTGTCTGAGACTCCCTGCTGCATTAATAAATCAAAACACATACTGACACAGACACACTCACACAGCGTGGAAGATCTCAAGCCAAAGAAATATTGATGATATGGAGACTTTTTCCATAGGCACACTGATTTCATTCAGCTCCATATCTACAGTATCCTACATTTTCAGATGAGTCACAGCTTTAAAATGCAGTTTAGTTCTTAAAAAAAAAACACTGTATATATACATATGCTGTATATATACTTAAAATACTGACAGCCTGGAAGATCTCCAGAGAGATCTATAAGTAACAGCATTTCATGTAGGCCTATCTCTTTTATCAAACACTTGATTGCCTCAAGGAGCCTCAACCCCAGTGATACAATTTCCTAACCTAGTATTAAACAGATGTAATTATTTCACTTTCAATTTGATACTCAATGCTCATTTTTTACACTCCTAAAGAGGTGATTTAACCTAATACATATTTAAAGCACTTCATCTAGAGAGAGGATGAGTGAAAGAAACTGAGGTTCATGACTGCATGTTTGCAGGTAGAGAATCTATAGATGCAGATGATTGGGGGCTAATCTCCTGTCCTTTCAAAAATCTATCTCCTGTCCTTTCAAAGGGGACAGACAGAGTGAGGGGGTTGGGGGGTAAACCATCTCACACTCTCGGAAGGGGGAAGTCAGATTGTGCTGTGAATTGGGGGAGGGAACAACAACAGGTCTATGGGCCTCTTTCTGGGCTTCTCAAGAATGTTATTGGGGCTCTCTCAGTCTTGTGGTCAAATGCGAAGAAGCTCACAACCGACATTTTTCATCTCCTATAGTGTTATAATTCATCAATATTTAAAATTCAGAAATTTCCTTTATTCAACAAATAAAATTTGATTATTTTTTATTTTATTTTTTTTTATTTAAGTTTTTTGGCCAAATGAGACCAGAGTTTGTATAGCAGGGAACTGTCATGGCAGGAAACAGCAAGCAATGAGCTAATTACTACTCTCTCTCTTTCTCTCTTTCTCAGTCTGACTCTCTCTCATTCTCCCCTCCCCCTCCCTCCCACCGTTCCTACCTCCCCTCTCTTTTTCCTTCCCTCCCTCCCTCCCTCCCTCCCTCCCTCTTTAGCGCTGTCTCCTCCAACAGTTGAAATTCTACACTGGTATGCCTCAGAGATCACCATGGAGACGAGTTCGTTGCTATCTTCCATGTCTGGTCTTCAGAGGGCAGAGCACTTACAGCCTCTGCAGACCACAAGAGTACGAGTGCATCCCTAAAATGCCTGTTTGACCATTCAGTTCTCTTTACATGAATATATATATATATATATATATATATATATATATATATATATATATATATATATATATATATATATATATATATATATATATATATACAGAGTGTGAGAATATTATGTTTATCACAGATCTACATGCCTGGTTTACAGTAAAGCTATCAATGTTTGCTTTGTCATTTATATACAGTTTTGTAGTTTTTTAATTGTGCATATGCAAAAGCATAAAAAATGAACTTTTGAAAATTATTTGGCAATATTTGCACACTTAAAATTGATTTTCAGTGTCATTTTTTACCTTTACAAGAACACATTTCTTTTTTACCATATAAAAACACACTGTAGGCTATTCCACCTGGGCATCATCAATTGTGAAAATGTGAAAAATGGCTTACGTCAGTGCATCATAAAATCAATGCATAATATCATGTCTAGAATATGAAATACTTTATGTTTGTAATACAAAATACAATTTGCCACCAGAAGTGGAAAAAACCCCAAATATTTAAATGTGGAGGCAAAATTTTGTATAAGATACTTTATAACATCTAGGGTAGTTTTTTCACGTTTGCTGGCAGATTTAACTACTTCGTATTATGCATATTGAGATACATTCTGCAACTTATTTGAAACTTCAAGTAACTGTTCAATTGTTTATAGATCGTCTGCATTGCGTAATGTAGCTATACTTCGTGTGTATAATGTGTAGGTAGCCTATACTATAAATGTAGGCTATGAACTGTGAAATGAGAAGGCCAATATTGTGTATTAGCTACATTGTCTTTTACTGTCACTGAACGGGACTGCAATGTTGGTGGACAACACGATATTAATGTACATGTAGTAGTGACTATAAAGTGATTTGATTTGACAGACAATTAATAAAAAGGTGTGATGCGAACAAATAATTCGATCTCTCGTGAAGACGAATTAGGAAATGCGAATTAATCACACTCAAATATGTAAATAAAGGCGTAGGCTACGTCAGCCTACTCATTAGGGATCCGTGACTGTTATCTCTATGTGGTACTTGGATGAGCTAAAAATACATGCACTATATTTTTTTCTACGATATTGCTACTACTGCACATCTCCTACTGGATGTCTAGTTTTCGATCTGCGGGGGTTCATGTACTTGTAGTTTATTTCCTCTTTAGCGCTGGGTGGAATGCGGTGAGCGCCCGGATGGCAGAACGACATTACCCATAACTCCCCGCGCGCATGGTTCAGGCAGGCTTCTTTAAGCTTTGGGAGTGTTTCCCATTTAAACAAACATAGCTAATGCTGAAGATGGCGGATGCGTAGAAGTGGCTTAAAGAAACTGGAGTGTTTCACGGGATACATTTACACCGGTAAGTGAACCGAAACACTTAATCGCGATCGTAAATGGAGACATTTAACCAATTGTTGTGTTCGTGAAACAATGTTACGTGATGCCGGTTATTCAGAAGTACATTCTTGTCCACGGTGAGGATCTTGCCACCTAGTTATTCTGCCTTTGAGACAATAATCGTAGTAACACAGTGTTGCCAGATACAAAATTCTCCAGCATGTTTGTTTACTTTTCATAACAAGATCCGTATGTGGATTTTTGTATTCTTCTGCGACCATCATAACATTTTGTCATTATCGACGCTTTTTAACACTGTTTTCCTAAGTTGGTGAACATTTTGAAGAGGTTTGAATCTAGTCTGAATCTTTTGAGATGAACTACAACTCAAAATAATTAAGTTAGTTTAATTTACTGTACTATTGCCGTTTTTGGTTTATATAATTTTGAGATTATTACCATAATCAATAGATTTTTCCCTTGCTTTAAATCTTTGATCAGCAGGAAGTTTGTTTACCAGTTTGTGGATCACCTGATAGTTTACTTACACGAGCTGAAGTTAGTTTGCTTAAGCATAACATATTCTTAACCCTTTATCTGTCACTATCACAAATACATATTTTTATAAATTCTTCCAACTTTTTTCTTTCTGATTTTTCATGAAAAACTTATTGACCTCAAACGATCTGTTCAGATGTAGGCTATTGTGTGATGTGATGTTATATGAGGATGTTTTGTTGCTTTTGCTCTCAGTTCAACATGAAGTTCAAATAACCCAAACAACAAGATGGTTTCCTGGTTAATGACACTGAGGGTGGAGATTCAATTATCATAGGTCCAATGAACAAATCAAAGCTAGGCATTATTTACAGTGTTTTTATGCTTTTACTTTCCTGCCTAACAAACTGTGCTGTAATCAGTTGACAAAACAGTTCAAGGGTTAATACAATTAAAATCAGTTGACCACTTTAGTGACGCACAAGTCAGCAGGATAACTCTTATCTTTTAGATTTAGTATTTTTTGCGTATTTATGGTGACAAAGTGTGGTGTAGGTTGTACCTACCTACTGTACTAGACCCTTGAATTATCTCAAACTCCAGTGATCTCCACCCAGACAGTATTGTTGGACATGGCAGACACATTTGGAACGTGTAGGCAACATTGTGAACGTAGAAACATGAACGATTCTTATCAGAGTCATCAGACACTATTTTTAACACTCCCATTCTTTGCAGTTGCAATGTTAATTGCAATGATTTAGCCTGAGGTAGTCAGTGCACCGCAGCGCTACTGGAAAGTTTGATGTTTTTCTGAATTCAAAGCGATTCACATTTTGTAGTGATCCAAATGCTGCAGTTTGTGAGCTAGGAGACTTTGCCCACATCCCACGTTTCAAAAATATTCACTGTCCATTTATAGAAACATCACAGAACCACATTTGTATAGGACCAACGTTTCTCTTAAATCCACATGCACTCATGTAGATGCTTTGAAATATACGTTTGGTTATTATTTGCTCACTGAAGGTACAGGTAGAAAGCATGCTTGCACAGTTTAATAACATATTGTTAGAACCATAACTGATTTGCTTTCATTGGCTCTGCAGTGTAATAGGAAATCTTCCTGATAATTCATGTTATTAAATTTTTTAGCCTTTTTAGCCTGTACTAGTGCACTTATTCACAGCTTAAAAATAGTTTAATACGAGTGTGTATTTTTGAAACATTTCTGTGGATGCATGAGAACAGAACATGCATTATGCTCAGCGGTGTATGTTGGTGCTCACACGCTACGGGACCCACGGATGCCCTGACTGCGTGTGGGAAAAGACCCTCTGAACTCTTCCTCACACTAGTCGCAGGCCGCCCCCCTCCTTCCCCCTTTATCTGTTCCTTTCTCCGCAGCTCCCTCTCTCTCACACGCCGAGCGTCAGGCTGCATTAACTATGAATCAATCTTGTGTTGAACGCTTTGACTGCAGATGGGGTTAAGAATTAAAGGATGCATAGATTCTCTGTCCTCGTCCATTTGTTAGCTCTGGCTCTATAACTCATTAACTCGGACTCTCTCAGGGGAAGAAAAAAATGCTTGTGCAAAAGTTTTCCCATGATTTTTGAAGGACCATCTGAGTTTTGATTTGAACATCTTTTTCTGATTTCATTGTTGTGGCTCAAGGAATAGTTAACCCCCCCCCCCCCCCCCCCCCCCCCCCAACCCCCTTCTCCCAAAAGTGATGTAGCTATATATTTTCAATGTAATGTGACTGAATCAAAATAACTTGAGGCAAAAGCACCATAAAAGTATCATAAAAGTTGACCATATGACTTGTGTACTTTATTTCATGTCTGAAGCATTTATGAAAAAACAGACCAAAATGAGTTTTTCACTGATATTTTTGCCACCCAGTGGTCATAAACTTTAACCTTTGAGTCAGTGTTATTTTATTATTATTTATATGCTATTATAGTAGCCTATTTATTTAGATTTTTGTAAATTAGCTTTTATTTTTAGATTTTAGATTTTTAATAATGTTGTCTTTTTATTTGTATTTTTTTATATATATATATATATTTAGCCTAGCTTTTTTAATTTTAGTTAATTTATTACGTTTTCAGCTCTTATTTTATTTCAGTTAGTTATTTCAAATTTCTAAATTTCATTTAATTTTTAATCAAATAGTTAGCTTTATTTCAATTAAAGGAAACAATAGACTAGGTACAACACTAGGTAAGATTTTTTTACCTTAAAATAATGTTTCCAAAATCGTTTCAGTGGTTCATTAAGTCGTAACAGGGTGAAAGGCACTTCTGGATTCGCTTTGCGGTCCTATATCTGCTATAACCACGCTATGTAAGATTGCCAGATCGGGTCGCGTTTCTGTAGTTCTAATGAGACATAAGAAAACTACAAATTTGACTTGCTTTACGTCAAGTGTTACAATAGTCTTTATTTATTTATTTTTTCCGTTTCTGATGTCGCAATACATCATACTTTCATGAAATCATGCAACATACTCTACCTTGTCTGTGGACATTGTTCATCCCAAAGCCGGTGCTGGATAAACAGCGAGCGTGCGTGCGACAGTAGGCTGCGGTAGGCTAAATTATTTACGACAGCGGTAATGGACAATTCCGCTTCCAACCTGTACGGCGACCGCAGAGGAAAAGTTACTTTGTGTTGCTTTAATAGTTTTTGTAAACTGCAACAACGCTGGTCAGTTATTTGAACTCATAGCAGTCGATTCAGTCAAATGATCTGACTCAGACGAATAATTCAGTCACGCTTTTCAGAGAAGAATGACTTTAGTCACAAAGCTATCATGTGACTTCAAAACACTTGTGCAAAAGTCTTATGAACCATGTTAATTAATTAATTATATATATATATATATATATATATATATATATATATATAATGTATATATATATATGTGTATATATTAGGGATGCACCGATATAAAAAAAAAAAAATAAATCAAAATCAAAATCAAAATTTTTATAGAATTTTTGAGAGCCTGGTTACAAAACCACAAGTCTCACCATTAAAAGCCATGTCCCAAGCACACAGTTATAATGTTCTAATTATAATTTTATGTTGCACTTTATGTTGAACTGTGTTTTCCTTTTTGAAGTGATTCATAATTTCAAGCAATTCAAAACTATCATGGCGAATAGTGCGCATCTGAAGCGCCTCAGCTGTAGGAAATAATCCATTATTTGTCGGCTTTAATATATCGGCCAAATTTTCTTTTCAGGCCGAGAATGCAAACATTAAAAGAACGACCGGATATCGGCCGATATATCGAGCATCCCTAATATATCTATTTATTGGGGGGTAATTTTGGAGCTTGACAGCCCTAGCCCCCATTTATTATTTGGAAAAGAGTGACTAGAATATTCATGCAAAATTCAGCTTTTGTGTTCAACTGAAGACAGAAATTAAATATGAAGGTTATTTTCATTCTTTGTTGAACTATTCCATAATGTCTAATCCATTATAGATGTTCGTTTTTGCACAGATATTTTGTGGCTTTCCTCTTGGATCACAGGAGGTTGTGACTAGCGAAACAGCAGAATGACTAATGTGCTTCCCGTCACCTTTCTGACACTTATCTGATCGGCCTAGCTCATTTAGCATTTTTCAGTCCTCGACACATGAAGAAGCTGAAATGCTGCCGTTCTCTGAGCGCGACGTGAGAGTGAAAGAAGGAAAACAGTGTGGTTGTGGGTGACTGTTATTTTCAGAGCAGGGAAAATGGTCCAGTTAATATCAAGTATCTGTGTGTTTGTTTCAAATGTGTAAGATTAATGGTGGGGGGGTGTATAGGGTTGCTCCTAGGCGCTTGTGTTGGTGGCAGTGGGTTGAAACAAAAGCTTGATTGTTGCACTAATTGAAATGTGATACCGGTTACTTGCGATGGCTTTTTGCTCTGAGTAGTTAAAGGTGTTGGTGCAGGCGGGTTATTTTAGCCCTGTAAACTTTTAATATGCGTGGCGAGGTTGACTCGCATCTCGTGATGAACCGCTTGGAACCTTCAGGATATTAATGATTTACTGCAACGATCCTCCACGAAAACATTTTCATACGTAACTCTTCTGGATTTGGAGCTCACGGCATAATTTACGATACTTTGTAGACCGCTGTAAAGTTTCCAGCTTGCAAAAGCTTGGTAAAGAAACAAGCATAAAAGTAGAGTTAGTCATTCTCAGTGCAGTCAAGAGACAGTAATGTGTTTAATTCCTTTCTGTCTTTTACTCAGTTAATAAACATTTTGTGAACTTTCTCCCTTCACTCTTTAGGCACAGATCAAGAGCTCAACTGTGAAGTTTGTTTGTCGTATGTCAAAATTTCTGTGTGAATCATTTGGAAACTTATGAGTCATAATTAATAGTCTCTGCATGGCATCTGCAAGCGAGTGTCGTCGTGCGCTCCGGATACATTTTACAGCTCCCTTCAGTGTCCTATAGCACAAGTCGAATTTAAGAGGAATTTGTAAGTTGCATCCAGCTGTGGCTGCTTGTGTAAAGCTGTGTTGCCATGACGACACTCCTGCACGACTGGCTCAAGGTCGTTCGGGCGGTGACGTCGAGCTGGATGTGCCTGGCGACGGCGTGTGCTCGATATGCACACATACGCGGAAGGAAGCTCTCTGCAGTACTGTAGGTGTCTGAAAGTGAAACTTGGAAATGTATGCAAACACGTTCTGAGCATGAAGACTTTCTCTTGAGAGGGTGAAAGGGCTTGAGGAGGAAAATATAGTGTTCGGTATTTTTATTTACTCATTGCTGTCGTACTTAATTTGTTGAATTTTCCAGCCCAGTTTCTGATTTCTCCACGATCCGTCATTGTTTTCCTGTTTTTGCCGCCAAAGGCAGATAGAAAAAGGGCTAACGAGGCTTAAAGAGTGAAAAGTGCACACTCCTTTTTTTTTCTCTCTCGTTTTTTGGCTTTCTCACCCTTTGCTGAAGAATGCTCGTAAAACAGGCTCACCTGAATGAGCCCACGGGAGGGTAAAGCCCTGGACTGGTCTTGTTACCATTGTAAAAAGTTAGCAAGACTTGGTGTGTGTTTGTGTTGTGTTTAGGGCCCTGTTGTATAATAGTAGAGAAAAGTTTTAAGTCACGAGGTAAATGTTACCAGATGCGTTCTTCGGCAGTTGAGCCTAAAGGAAGGAGAGAGAGAGAGAGAGAGAGAGAGAAGTCGATGGAAAGAGAGAAAGTCAACTTTGGATGAACTTCTCAACTGCTTAGCGGCCACCTTGTTTTCATTTTGCCAGCATCCCCAGCCCCCAATTTGACGAAAGGTTTGTGGAGAGTTAGTCAGAATTCCACACTTACAAAACTCCACTGTATTGCTGGAGTACAAACAACAGCCGAACTGAATTAATGTTGAATATTTACTCTACAATTAAAGGATTAGTTCAACGCAAAATATGCTGTCATTGGTTACTAGCCCTCATGTTGTTCCAAACCTGTATGCATTTTTTATTTTACAGTGGAACACAAAAGAAGATATTTTGAAGAATGTTGAAAGTGCTTTTTCCTATTTTCTAAATCGTGCATCAAGTTTCCAGGTTTGATGTCAGTGACGCCAAGCTCCATTCGTTGTCACTTGACCAATCACAATCTGCCAGTTTAGAGATTCCTTTAAATGAGTCGATAATGACTTTCTTTCCTCTGTGGAAAAATAAATAAATAAACAAACACACAAAAATGATTTTTGTCAATACAATGAAAGTCAGTTGGGACAATGTTGTCTGACTTTCGTTTGTGTTCTACAGAGTCAGTAAATTATAAAAAATTTTGGGGTAAAATATTTCTTTAAAATAGCTAAATATAGACCAATTTATCAGTCTCTCAATATTCAAAATGTCTAATTTTATGCTTCATGAGAAAATGTTTAAACCAAGAACTTCTATCTGGGTGAGCTGACCGGTTCCTTTAACTCTACATTACTCCAGGTGAGAGTTTTGTTTTAGTGCAGCTGTAGATTATGTGGACAGTCTCATACACAAGTAATTAAAGTGTTCAGCCTTTGAATATCTCTACTGATATATGAAAGCGATCTGTGCCTTTCCTCTTCTTTCTTACATGCCCCTTTACAACTCTACGCTTACCTTTCCCTGTGTTTAGCAACTCCTCCTCACCTCTTGCACCCCGGCTCTGTTTGTACCTATATGGATGGGATACATGAACAATAACAGTATTCACTACCGTTCTAAGTTTGGGGTCAATAATAAAAAATAAAATAAAAATGTATTCTCTGGCTCAACAAGAAAACTTTGTGCTTTTGTAAAATAAAGAAAAGAAACAGGTTGCTTTATGATGTCTCTGTTTCTGAAGCGCGTTGCAAAAATAAACTGAAATTCAGTGTATAGACTACTTGCCTACTACTTACAGAAGTGTGAAATATATCTAAAGAAAGCTTGAAATGTCTACTTTTAAAGAACCAATTCAAAAACAAATACTCTCTGATTTTGTAATCTGTCAGTATAACAGGTGCATTTCTCTCTAAAGACTTCCCGACTGCGGAGATGAGAGTACGTATCGTCAACTTCATCTTTGCAGTTGACGTGGACTCAGGAAACTCTAGTTTATTTATAAACAATGCTATTTTTTTCCAGCACATTCAAAATCATTACTTTTGCCGGTGCTTTGCTGCAAGCTTTATGCATGCGGTGGAATGTGGAATAGGCTATATATTAGGGCTGGGCGATATGGCCCAAAAAAATTATCACGATAATTTTTTTTATATCAGTCGATATCGATAATTATCACGATAAATATCAAATCTTTATTTCTTTTAAGTTTAAAGGCAGATTTTTGCTCCTATAAGTGAAAGTTGTAGAAACCAGAGCGTTAATTGTGGTTTTAAACTACTCTTTATTGTCAGAACATATCATGACAAACACTTGCCAAACAGGTGAACATTTCACAAATCTGAGGTAGAACATGCAAACATTTGTCATTTTTCCTTAACAAAATGAACATCTGAATAGAAAAATATTTCTTCAGCAGTTTGCAATATTCAAATTACATGTTTTGTCTCAAAACGCTTATTTGACAGCGAGTTGACAGTAAATCTGCATCCTAACTCAAGCTAATACTACTATGTTAAATTTATGTTCATTAACAAAAACAGTAACCTCTGTTTAAAAAAAGAAATGTAACGACCACATTTTTATTTTGGTAAAATGTAATATTCTGACTGTTTGAGTTTTATTCAAATTAACCATTGGTCATCCAGTATCATGCATTTAGATCATGATAACCACAGATAAAACCAGGCATAGCCTATAACTTAGCACCTCACTATCATGGCAAAATGTAACTTTATGGTTTCTATGGTATTTGTATGAAAAACAGTAGCCTAACAGTTAAATACATTATTAAATACTGTAATTAAATTCCATTAGTCATTTAATACATTGTCTACATTAATAATATAATACAATTCAATATGAAGAGGTCTTTTCCAAAACGCGATAAACGCCATTTAAAAAAAAAATGAGTTTGTCATGTCATGTTGCTGTGCACTGAACCTATTCACTGCTCCATCAACATTTCATGCCAAATCGCTACATTTCCTTGTTTAAAATGTACTACAAGATGCAGTTTCTTTCCAAAACGCGATAAGCGCCAAACCTATTTTTAGCCTAAACGCGATAAATCCTCTCGACTAATCAGAATTCGGTGAACGTTCTACGCAATCCAACAGGGTGGCGCTCTGAACAGAGGTTTGTTTATGTTCATTTATTCCTCAAAATGAGTGAGTTTTCTAGTCGACTAGTAGTAGTTCATTTAAGTTTAATCACATATTTCTATTGATTTAATTATTTAAATATGGGAGAGAAACCATAATGACCATTTTTTTAATTGCCTATTCCGCATCTCACGCATAAAGCTTGCCACAAAGAACCGACAAAAGTAATGATTAGGCCTATGCATGAAACTTTTGAATTGTTTATTTTTTAATTTGTGTTTTCTGTCAGATATAGCTGAAAAGATAAAGTTGATATGCTGACTCGCCATCTTCGCAGTAGTGATGAATGCGCCTATAGAGAGAAATGCACACTATGAATTAGCCTACATACGCAGAGAGTAGCCAATTTCTTTTCGTTTTTTATTGTTTTGTTTAAATGTAGACATTTCAAGCTTTTTATAGATATACTTCTCAGGATTGTGAGGCAAGTATCGCTGTGTTTCGGTTCATTTATGTGATGCTCTCCAGATCACGCGCGGGCGCTTCCGTGTCCTGATTATATGTCTGCTATATTTGCTTATTTATTTATTATTAATCCAGTCAATTTGTTGATGAAACATTGATTAAAATGAAGATACAATTTATACAAAACGAAATTCACTTTAAAGCAAGGCTTTCTACTAAACAAAACTTAATAAGTGGTCAAAATCATGTCTGACCCATTCCAAATGTTTTCCGATATATTGGTCATCTTATGATCCTATCATACTCATCTCATGCGGTTCCCTTTTCATATAATCAACATAGATGAAATAAAAAAAATAACATTAGCCTATATTATTAAACATAAATATGAAACGTATGTTTAAGTTTTTTTTGAAACTTAGCCTATATGTAAGCGTCACGCCGCTCCGCTTTGTTCACATGCTGTGTGTGTGGTGCCCATCACTACTTTTGAATATCGTTATCATTATTAAATATTTTTAATAATTTGTTTTTTTTTACGCATATGTAGTGGACAAATTGGTCCTACTTGTTACAGGTTTGACACTTTACTAAAAATGACTCTGAATGTATTACTAAATAACTTATTGAATAGCTATTGATATCATTACTATTTTCAGGTTCTGCACCAAATGACTTTTAGCCTAAATGTGTTACTAAATTTAATTTATAGTATGAGCCCCTGATTATATGTTACATGCTCTCGTTTTTTTTTTTTTAAAGACAAACCATACAGTTTTGGAAAAAATTGATGGATTTATAGCGTTTTGGAAAAAAAATAAATTAACTTTTAATTTATCATAAACAATATTGTTGTTTGATTTAATAATCATTGTTCAACATGTTCAGACTGAGCCAATAAAACATTTTAACAGGATAAATTGAATATTCACAAAATGTGTGGGTCTAGGTAAAAAATGTAATTTTCCTGAAAACTATTGAAATGGATTTATAGCGTTTTGGAAAAGACCTCTTCATATGTATATCTCACATTTCATATTACTAGGCTAACGTTACAGTAAATCCATGGTAGGCTAAATGAATTCAGTATCAATTCAGATTCTGACTAGCCTGGCAAGCCAGACCTACATCAAGATGTTAGGTCTGGGAACTCACAATTGGCATACCTCAATCCGAGGGGCGGGATAAACGGTTGTCTTTCAATATCCCTCTGCACGCCATAGGATAGCGCTAACCAACCAGAGCAACGAATGGCTTTGGCTGAGTGAGTCCCATGCGTTTTCCCACCAGCGGAGCTAGTTGATATATTAAACTTTTGCCGTATCCGGTCGTCAAAACTCCGAACACATCTTCCTTTTTTAAGAATGACTTAAGTGACGTTCTCTTAACTCCAAGTCATCCAGAGTCGCGGCCAAAGCCGAATCGAAAGACCGCTGTTCGCCAGCAGCATCTTGTTTGTTTTCAAGTAGCAGGGAAATCACCATAGACAGTAAAAGAAATGGACACAGCGACCCCATTGATTTCAACGGAGAAGACTTGAAGCCCGATTATTGCACTTCCTGTCTGATGTCTGAGCGACTGCGCAGGCTCAAACTGAGCGTGACGACAGTCTGATTGTTGAAAATCTTCTAGTAGCTGTGCCAAGACAAATCTGAATCACCTAATTCCTCAAAAACGTTGTTGAAATATTTTGTCCCGTTGCTTTTATGGACTGTCTATTTATGGGCTTCTACCTTGACTTTGTGCCTCCATGTCCCCCCGATTGCCTCATAGACAGTAAAAGATTTCCGCGAGCTTCTCCTCCTGTCTATACGGTAATGTCTCAATTGTGCGACAGAAAGTCCCGTGGTTATGACGCAATCTTTAGCCTATTTTTACAAAAACGGCTTCTACGGGGTCGTAACGTAAGATACAAAGTAACGGAGCATTTTATACATTGTCGTGTTTCTTTAGATATAAATAATCGACCAATTAAGCCTTTGGACGCCTCAGATGTAAAGTTATTCGCTGTCAAAGTGACGCCAAAATGAATGGGAGTCAATGGGATGCTAACAGCAGGTGAAGTTCTGCTACAATGGCGGCTCCCGTGAGGCTTCAACTTCCGGCTGATGGATTACCCCCTTGGAAATCACCAATGGAAATCACGGCGCAGAACCGTCACAACTCTGCCGTCATTGTGTTAAGCCCGCCCACCAACTCTATACACGATGTGATTGGCCTGACCAGAGTTTGGTTTTTCCACTTCGAGAGCCAACGGAGAGTTGCTAGACCACACTGGCTGCAAAATAATTTTTGCTGCCGCTAGGGTGCGTCTAGATTTCTAGCCTAGATTCTGACTGTATCGTTCCGCACAGTGTTTCTCCTGTTTGTCAGCGCTGTTTCATCTACCTTTAAACTGGTTTGAACTTGACATTTGTGTTCTTCGATGAATTCAAGCGCTTCTCACTGGATCGAGTCATGAGCGAGACATCAGAGTAAACGCGCATGTGCTCTAGTGAGCTCCCGTTTGGACTTTGAGCCGAGCGGATAAATGGCCCGTATGGCGCGCGGTTCAAATGAGTTTCGTTCCGCTTTTGACGCATACACATTATCGAACATTTATCGACCTCTTGATGTCGTTTTATCGAGGAAAATTATATCGCGATAATTATCGTTATCGTTTTATCGCCCAGCCCTACTATATATTATGATCCCCCTCCCCCAGTATATATTTAAGTAATTAAATTAACATAAACGTGCAATTAGTCAACTAATGGCTTAAATGAATGACTACTAGTGGGTTAGAAAAATCTTTAGTCGTGGGCAGGGCAGCCCTAATATTTTCTGATAATTTAGTCAAAGAAAAGGTTAGATCTGTAATGAATTAGTTGTAGGTTATAAATAATAATAAAATTATAAATTGTAAACATGACTGAATGAGCCATGTTATGGAAGCACCTCACTGCAACACCATTGGAAAGTAGACTATTTTTTTTTATGTCTACCTTCACACCGCAAGGCTTATTTGCATCCAAGGTTAATGCACCCCTCTTTTGCTCACTGTATTTCCCTATAGGCTTCATCTTTCTTTGTTCCTGAGGAGCGTCGTAATCTCTCTGTCTCAGGCCGATAATCTGATGTTGAAGGGACAACGCAGAATAGGATTTTAGCATTGCAGTGATTAAATCAAAGGTAGAATACAAGCTTGTGATAAAAACAGGTATGCTGTGTCTTCGCAGCTTTGCAGCAGAGCAGATGCACCTCATGCGTCTGGCTCGACAAAAAAAGATGGCACCAGGTGGGGAAAGCAATGGTCTGTCCCTTTAATCACATAATTTATGTTTTAATTAGCCACTGTCGCAGCCGTCCTGTGCTGTCGGGACCGGTCACACACCTGAGACACACGTGCCACTCATCAAAGAGCATGACAGACGGAACGGACACCACAGTCTGCTTTCTACGCTTGACCAATATGGCTAAAATGCATATTTGCATTGAATATATTGGCGCTTTCAGAATCGATAACGATGTCAGTCTGTATTAGGATTCTGGATTTAGATGTTTATGCTACGGGATGTAGGAGGGTCTTATTGCTTTCGGTTGGAAATGCATTTCATTCTACTGGATAGAGTCCAAGACCGTGTGGTAAAGCAGATTACATCCTGGTCTCTCTGCTGTCTGCCTGTCACCATGGCTTCACTCGTGTTTATGGCTTGTTGTCAAGGTGACGAGGCCAGTCGTGGGCGGGGACAGCTCTCCTCGCTGTGGAAAAGATGATGGGCGTCCTCTTCCCTTTAGGAGGTCCATCTATCCAATGCACTATTAATAGAGCAGCTTGCAATTGCATTGGCCTTTTGTCATTACTAAATTTTAATTAAACTTGAGTTATGTATACATAGACTGCCATGGTCCTGTATATTATATACAGTTTAAATCATACCATATTGGCGTGAGCTGCTTTACCTTTCACTCTTTGTGGTTGCAAATAAAGATACAAAACCCTGATGCCAAAAACACAGGTTGACACTGTTTGGATGATCTATTACATTCATTTCACATCTTGACATTTGTCTTTTTTTTTTCAGAGGCATTTCAGTGGGTGGACTAATCCAATCTTTTTGTCTTTAGCATGGAGTACAAACACTGAAGTTGATGACAAATGGTAAACATTTTGCAGGAAGTGTCCCAAAGGAGCTTGTTGCGACTGCTTGTACAACATTTGATATGAAGGGAGGTGCCACCATTGACTTTTGTAAGATGTTTGATTCGGAGCCTAGCAGTTACAGCCTAGCAATGAGCGCACATGTGACATGCTATGCACATGCTATGACATATTCAGTTGGGTTTCTTACAGCGCTTAGTTCCACATGCCATGTTTAGTCCCTAGTTGTTTTTCTAGCTTTTATCAGTCAATCAACACAATTGACTTCGAGACAATTTAAAATATAAACCGTAAATAACCCTAATTTACTACATTTAATAAACTGAAATAGAATAAATTAAACTATATATATCATATAGTTTGTAAAACTAATCCATATGAATTGAGCGATTTAGTGCAAATTTTTATGAAGAGACTCAATCGCTTTATATGATGAACATTGAATTTAGACTTATTTTCACATATAAACATTAATAAACTCGCACATCAGTTGTGGTAAACGGAAGCTCAAGTATGTTCGCTTGACATGCAAGAACCAATGAGGTTCATTCTTGTTACACAGCACATTTGAGCTTCAGCAAGTGGTTTGTTCTCGCGTGTCAAGCTGATTCAGTTGAGCTTCTGTTTATGTTCGCTGATCAATGTTTATATGTGAATAAAAGCGTAAATTCAATCTGTTCATCATATAAAGTTATCGTGTCTCTTCAGAAAGCTGGACTAAACCGCTCAATTCATAGATTAGTTTTACGATCTCTTTATGAACTTTTTGAAGGGTCAAAGTGGTAGTTGCGTAGCTGTCAATGAAGGGACAGAAAGCTCTCAGATTTCATGAAAAAGATCTTCATTTGTGTTCCAAAGATGAACGAAAGTCTTACGGGTTTGGAACGACATGAGGGTGAGTAATTAATTCTCAGACAGAGTTGTAATTTTTGGGTGAACTAATCCTTTAACTATTTCATATGATATAAATATGAGGGGTAAAAAACATACAGAGGCATTTTTGCCCTAATATCTTGAATTTTAGGGGCCTAACTGCTTCATGTTCGTCACAAATCAACTGTATGTAAGATAAAGTACGTAGGTCTGGGGTGGAGTGGGGCAGGGCAGGTGCGTTAAATGCGTTAAATCACTTTATTTGTGTTATTTTTCCACAAATAATTAACGTGCTAAATCGACAGCCCTAATAAATATATATATGTGTAAACTAATAAAATGACAACAAAATGGCTAAGTATGAATAAATACTATAATAGTGTATTAATAATGCTAAAATAACAGTGCTCTGAGATTAATCACAATGTTATATTTGATTCGAAGTAAAAAAAGACTCATCGACATTCCGATGCATTGGAAAAGATTTGTGGTTTTCATACTCTAGTGTTTCTGGTGTTAGACTAATATGCTAATAAACTTAAAATAATGTAACTTAAAGGGACAATTCTCCCTTGAATGAATATGATCTGCAGAACACAAAAAATATATATTGAAGAAGGTTGGTTTCCAATCAACATTGACATTGTCCAACGCAACATGGACACAACATTGGGGGAAAAAAAAACATTGAAAAATAATTTTCTTTTGTTTGCGCTTTCTTTAGTAAGTCAGTCATATAGGTTTGTAATGACATGAGGGTGAGTAAATGATCGAATTTTCATTAAGTGAACCATCCCTTGAACAGGATTTTAATGCAAGAATCACTCTGATTGATTGAAATGTACCAATATCTTCCCTATGGATTGAATTGATCCACAGTGATTGATGTTCTGTCAGATGCTTAGAAATCGGAACACGTTAAAAGCTGATGTGCCTTTTTTTGCCTTAGGAAAGTGTCACAATGCTTTCTGACAGTTTGACTCATCACCTGTGCTTGTCTCCAATCAGCATCTGACCAAACAGTGTTCAGGTTCAGTGCGTAGTGACCGATCTCTCACTCAGCACCCAGTCAGACACCATCAGCAGTGAGGACAGAGCACTGCTGACCCCAGAACAGGTCAGGGGTTATCTTAAAGAAAAGAACAAGCTAACAAAAGCAACTGGCCTTTAACCCTGTTCATTCTGCTCTTTAGAGCGTTGAGAGCTAGCTGACGCTTTGCTTTAGCAAGTCTATATATGTAGAATATGCTGTTACAGGAAGTTTCCAGGTTTATTTATAGATTTAGTTTTGTTTTGATGAAATTCATGTTAGGAAGGTCACTGCATAACTGTGGTTTTGCACTGATATCTTCACCAAGTTGACATTGATGACTGTGAAAAAGACGCCTGCACCAATTTCATATGCATTTTGAGGTAAGTTTTCTGTCACGCACCCGTGACAACTGTTTTTGAGAACAACTGTTTATTTGCTGATTTCCGTGTCTTTTGACATTTGTAAATTAATGGAAATGATGTCCCCGATCAAACTTTTTGTGTAGCTTTTGCCATTTGACTGGTTTCAGACCTTCCTTTGTGTGAAGCTCAATTCGTTTTCATGAAATAACTGTGACTTGCCAGTCAGTCAACGGTTTTCTGCCAAGGTGACTAAGAGTGTAACCTTGAAATATGCAGAGAAGCCTTTTGAACCCAACCGGGCTTCATCGAACGTATTGGCAGTTCAAACTCGATTAGTTGATTTTTATCTTCAATATTGGAGGCACTTCCCCAGCCTTCGGGCTTTCTCTCGTGCTCCCTGGGTGCTCAGACCATTCGACCTCTCTGTTGTCTCAGTGCTCATAAGTCATTTAAACACGCTTTTAATAGTGTTAGCCTACGTCGAGCTGGCGTTTAGCCCGTGTTGGGGCAGCATGTGGTGAGGGAGAGGAAAGGGAACCTGGAGAACAGAAGGGGTCACAGGCTGAGGTCAGCATGGGGCACTTAGCTTCCTTTACTATGAAAACTGCATAATTTGATTTGTGAATGAGGATGATGGAGGAGAAAAAAGTATTCAGTTTATTCTCCAGGAGAACCAGCTGTTTAAGTGAGAGAAAGTCACAGGCATGGTCTGTCTTACGCCAGTCCAGTTTTGTTTCACGACCTTCATTTTATATTGAAGTACCAAAGTTGTTTAATGTAGCCTACAAAATGAAAGGCATGAAAAAACCCCCAAATTCATCAAATTACATCAAACATCTACGCAAAAAAGATAATTATTTAAATAATTTCAGCAATTTTATGTTTTTTACATGTTTCAATTATTTCTTTTTTTCATAATGAATTACTATTTTATTTATTTAATATTGAATGTAATTATTTTAATATTATTAAATATTTAAAATATTACATAGACATGCAAACGGGACAAAAACTGTCCAAAAATGGTAGACAAATAAGTAACTAATTAATTTCACCAAATTACTGTTTAAGTTTGGTTTGGCGTTTGAGTTTTGCCATCGACATCAATTTTTAAAAAGCATCTTCTCAGCCCTTTTAAAGGTTAAAAAGTCTTTTTATTTTTATGTCCTCACTATCTACACTGTAAAAAAAAATTCAGTGAAAGCTGTGGTTGCCAGAAATGTACTGTAAAAAAAAATACGGTAGAAACATTTGAGGTTTTGCAGATTTAATTTAGATTTACAGTAACAACTGATATAATGGTAATATACCAACCTATAAGTACACCAAAAACAGGTGGTGATGAGAATGTCACATGATGAAGATGCTAAATACTAATATATAGAAGGTGCACAGTGTCATTCAAGGTAAAACCTTACAGTCTATGGGTAAAACACATGACACTAAAGTAATGCAATAAACATTCAGTTGACAACATTAGACCTAAAACCCTAATGTACATAACTGATAAGAAAACTAAGAAGAAAGTTATTTAAACGAAAAAAAACATCAAATGTGAAGTGTCACTCTGGGAATTCTTGGAATGTAAATTTACACATTTTTTCACTGCAAATTACACAATGACTTGTTCTAACAGTATTTTACTGTAAAATTACATTAAATGTAAAGTTAGATCTATTACAGTTATTCGCCGCATATAGTAAGGAAACTTACTGTTAACCATAACAGGTTTTTTTACGGCAGCATTTTTTTTTGTCTTTTACTGTAAAAATTACGACATTTTTTACAGTGTACAGTTATATTGTAACTTTTGTTTTATTAATTGCTTTAAGCAAGCTATCCATTAAAAATCCTTCATTTGACTCTTCTAGAAAAGACTTTTAATAAATATCAGTTGGTAGAAATAATATAAAAAAAGATGAATTATGATTTTGAAATGATTATTGTCAACATCTGGATAGATCTTGATTCATTTTTAGTAGTTTCCTCCTGAAACATTTGTAATATATATGTCGTAAATGGCACAAGGAAGTAGTTTTCACCTTAGCAGCATCAAATTCATATTTACAGCATTACTTTATCTTCAGCATCAGCACTAAAACCTTCGTGTTAGCTCTTCTGAGTCGTCCTGCTTTTAACATTGTTTGAAATCCCACGTTCTACCGATTTCAAAACAAATCCGAGCGGTGAGAAAGAAAGGGAGTAAAAGAGTGCAGGGGGGAGACTGGAGAGCGAAAGAGAGCAGCGATCCTCCTGCCAGTAGAATCCTTTTATAGAGGTCAGAGTTCAGGTGCTGTGCTGCTATTGGCTGAAGAAAGGTGAAATTAAAACCACTGTAAACTTTTGACCCTGCCGGAGCTGCGCAGGAACGCCCAGGACTAGTTTGGAATGGAGCCTACGCTCTTCCTCTGTTTACTCGGAGAGAGAGGGAGAAAGAGCGGAGGCTGGAAAAAGGAATCGACACAGTCACAGTCTGGAATGAATAAGTTGTTCAAGCGCGTAGAGCAGTCAACATGAGTTCAAGAAAGAAAAAAAACAACACGGATGGAAAAAAACGAGAAATGCATTTGGGTTTTAGGCTGCACAAGTTTCTTTCTCTTTCTTTCTCTTTTCTCCCTTCCTTCTGGGTTCAAAAATCCATGGATGTTTTTCAGAGTGGAGCTGTGCTCTTTAAATGGGCTTTTTTATGAGGAAAATGAGGCCCACCCTCTGCTTTTTCCATTTACTCTCAGAGCTCTGTGATTTTATGTGCTTGAAAGAGTGGACTAGACTAGATGACCAGGCACATGTTACCCTTCTACCCCCCGTTCCTCTATTTTCTACTTTTCTCCCTCACTTTTGTGTTTCTTTTTTTACCCTCCATGCTTCTTTCTCCCCGTCAGGCTGCTGAAAGCCCCTCTGTCAAAGATTGATAAATGAATTTACATGGTATGGTGTTAAAATAATTTTTTTGTACCTCCATGCTTGCTTGCCCCCCCTCTCTCCTGCAGAGGTGATTCTGCGGCGTTTGTTGCAATTTTCCCGAACTCTGCAGTTTTTGCTCCACATGGTTGGGACCCGGTGCATGTGCCAGTTTCTTGTAGGAGAGGGAAGGCTAACGTTCAAATGCTTTCTCTGTCTCCTCCTTAATCTAGTACTTAAAGACGCGTAATGTGTTAGTATTGCACAGCAGGAATGACTTGTTATCTGGTGGTCTGTTACAGTAACACAGTTGGATTAACAGATTTATTGTTATGAATTACAAAATGGGCCTGTGGTGCACCCATAAGCAACACCACTTACACATTAGGGCTGCACAATTAATCGGATTAAAATCAAAATCGCGATATGGCCTGGTGTGATATGGTATTATTAAACCTCAAAAGGCTGTGATTTTAATTCAATAAATATAAATGCATTGTGTGCTTCACACACAGTGAAGGAGAGCACTCTGATCTGCCTCTAATCTACTGCTTATTCTTCAAGCACACGTGGCTTGTAATATGGTGTTCATATTTGCTGCATTTTATTGGTTTTAGAGAAGCTTACTATTCTATAATAAATGTAGTGTAAATTTATATTAATAAAATACCATAAAAACAGTAATATTATGAAAAATGAAAATATTAAGTCAAATGTAAATTAAAATGTTTTCTATTTGGATATATTTGCAAATGTTTTTTCTTTATTCCTGTGATGGCAAAGTTTTCAACATCATTACTCCAGTCTTCAGTGTCACATGATCCTTCAGAAATCATTCTGATATGCTGATTTGGTGCTCAAGAAACGTTTATTATCATCAATGTTGAAAATGTTCTGCTGCTTAATATTTTTGTAGAAACCGTGCTAAAAATATTTTGATGAATAGAGAACAGCATTTATGTGAGAGATAAAACTTTTGTAACATTATACATGTATTTACTATAATTTTTTATCTATTTAATGCATCCTCACTGAATTAAAACTTTAATTTCTGTTTAAAAAAGATAATAAAATAAATAAGATAATAATAATAAAAAAGATAGTAAAATAATATAATACATTGGTATATAAATGTAATAATAATCATAACAATGATAATATAAACACAACTGATTGCATCAATAATAATAATTATTAATACAATTATTATTGATCTGAATTTGTCAATTCAAAAAGAAAATGCACTCACAATCCATTTTATTTCTGTAATGTAACCCTAACCCTGTATTTCCAACAAGGGAAAAAAGTTGAATAAAGCTTGATTTTTATTTTTATTCATCAGAAATTGATTGGACCATGAAAATAATGAATGAATTAGTTTGTGCACAACCTGTTGATCATGGGATATCATACCTATTTTATCTAGCTAAGCTGTTGATGTAACATTTTAAATGTTTATTTCGCATGTCATTGCATCACGATACTTAACAAAATAATTGCAGTATGAAATTAAATTGTGCATCTTAATGCACAGGTATGGCCACTCCCTCTTTGTTACAAAATTTTAAATGGTTTAGTAGTGTAAGGAAACTTAGAAAGTGATGTGCTCACGAAACACAAAAACAGTAGTGTCCTTCTAGAATGACCGTGCTTCGATTGTGATCATTTTTACCTGATGATTTCATCATCACCTAGTCAGATTTTTCCTTAAGACATCAGACCCCAGATATCTTTGCCTTTTTTTTTTTTTTGTGCTGGACTGAGTTCGTCCAGGTTTGGCACTGAATCATGTGTCAGTGCGCTTGGGCTCAGATAATGAAGCGAGTGTTACTGCGAAAAGCTTTTAGATGTCTGCACATGTACACACATGCTTGGCACATGTCTGCGTGTCTGGGCTGTTCGCTATTGTTCTCTCTCTTGCTTTTTCTCACCCTCCTCCTCCTCCAATCATAACCAGTCTCTGTCCCTTGTTCCTGTTCTGTTTTCTTTCTAATTTTTTTTTCTCCCTCCCTCCTTTCCTTTTTGTTCTACCTCAGCTCATCTCTTGCACTTGGTGTCTCGCTCCTCTCATCTGCAGAATGGAGCTGTCCTGAGATGGTCATGGTCATGCAGGGTCTATCGCAGAGAAAGAGAGCGGCGACCCAGTAACTTGTGCCACCTCGTCCTCCTCTTGCACCGTGTCTGAATAGATTTTGCCACAGTTCATTTCCACATCCTCGTTTTGAAAAGGCAGAGCATGTGTGCATGCCGTATTGTCTGCGGAGGTTTTGTTGTGTATGTGTTGTTTAGTGAGTGTTTCACTGAGCTCAGATTTCATGCTTTATTTCAGGCTCTGCCAGAATGTGGTGGCTATTCTGAGTCTGAATGGCTCCTGCTTGAGAGTCATTCTTCATCCATTCCTACATCTCTTCTGTTTCTTTACATGCTCCATTCATCTGCTTTTAAAGAAACATTGCATTCATACCCACATTATACATACTGTAAGTATCTATGATGTGTGTTCTCATTGTGACCCTAATCTCAACGAAAACATGACTGGGCAGATATATGTGCAGTCACATGGTACTTGCCTAAACCTCAAAAAGAAGGTTTTAATCCAGAGAAATCAGCTATTTTAATCAGTGTAACGGCCGTGTCATTGCGTCGCCTTTCAATGACGTCACATCCGTGTTACCCTCGATTTCCATTTTTACTTTCATAGAAACCAAGGATTCAGGAAGCACAAAATACACTTTAATATATTATGTTTTGTAAAACGACTGTTTAAATACTTTTATCAGACAACTAATCATTGTTATATAGCTCACCACGGTTAGTCTTAGTGTTTGAATCTCTTGTTTTCTCGATTTACTGTAAGTAAAGTGTTTGTACCATGTCTCAGAAACAACGCTGTTTTGTCAAGTGTTTTTGTGGTAACAGTAATACAGCATTTTCTCTGCCATACAATATATTTTTTAATTAATTTCATGGCATTTAGCAACACAAGGCATCCATCTTTTATTACTGGTAATATGATTAAAATTTGAATTCGTCATATAAATCCATACATATAAAGTCATACACCTGTATGAGTAGATTTAGCACTTGAGGCTGTTTTATTAGAATGAAATAAAATAATGTGAAGGAGGCGGATGTTAAAACGTTACTTTAATCATAAAATAAACAAAAACACCAAACGAAAAGAGCGGCAGCGGCCGAATGCGGTATATAAGCATAATAGAAACCGCAACGTAAAATATTCCAGGCTCTCGGCCCTGCAACGTCATTAAAACTTTACTGCTTGAGTTCCCGTCGGATTGCTTTCCATCGGCTGTGGCGGTGAAGACGACGAATCCCATGATTACACTCTCATTCATGATGTCATCAAGCTCCGACTTTATTGTTTTGAATATTGTTTTAGCATTTTGTCAGAACCTCTAGTAAATTACATTTTTCTTTGTTTACTTGTCTGGTCATAATCGTGGGAGAATCGGGATCTCTATTTAAAAAAAAAAAAAATCATGATTCTCAATTTGTCCACAATCGTGCAGCTCTGGGATGTTTTTTTGCAAATACAAAGTGAACTGAATACTTTTTTAATGTTTTATTGTCATTCATGTTTGGGTCTTTTTTAAATACCTTGTAACCAGGTATTCAGTGATAACAACTGCGTAACGTGCAATTTGCTGTCCTCTGACAGTCAGTGCAATGGTGTATGTCTTGCATTCACTTTTCTGTAAGTGGCAGTTTGGTTTAAAACAGCTCCAGTTTTATAGAAAATGCCAAATGGAGTTTTTATGAGGTATTGAAAATAAGCTAATAACATATTTAACCTTAATGGATGCTTGAAGTATGATTTGTTAAATGGCTTGATATACCTTTTATTGCACATGGAGGACAGAGTCCCAGGTGCTGCTGACATAATTATGTTTCTTTTCAATAATGCATTTTGTCCCTTTAACTCCGTGTGATAGTTTTGAGCAGCCCATTGAATTTCACTGCTGATATGTATGGAAAAAGGCCTCTGAGGTACTGAGGTGGACTGTGTTGTGTGTATTTGGCGACAGGAGGCAGCCCCATCAATAATGCAGGTTCTCTCTGTATGGGGTCAAGGCATGATGGGATATTAAGACGTTACCCTACTGGTCGTCAGGGAAACGGGCAGAGGAGACAGCAGCAATTGGGGAGGGTGGTTGTGGTTTTGTAGCCTATATCTGTTGAATTTGTAGTCGGTAAATCTCTAGTTTTTCATATCTTAATTTTCATTCATAAATTATTCTTTCACCTCCAGCCAGTGTATTAGTATCCATAAAACGTGACAGATGCATTTGTATAAATTTACAAATAGCCGTTGAATTCACTGCTTCTGTATTTAAAACAGAATCGCAAACAAAGATTGAGACATGTATTGAATGTCACACAATTAATGCATCATGATTTTGTTGTCAGTTAAATTATAAAATACATTGTGAATATTGCAATATTTTTTTAAGTGCTCTTTTTGTCTCGTGACGATGGTTAATAACGTGTCTAGGGCTGACACTTCCTCTATTAAATTTGAATACTTGATTTAAAGAAAATGACCCGTGTTAAATACCGGAAGTGGTGCATTCCAAGGACGAGAATCCATTAACCGCATTACGCATTGCGTGCCCCTACCACTCTTTTAACCGCTTGATGTAGGCTACTAATGTTAGTGTCCTCTCAGCCCCGATGGCAAACATACTGCTGTTCTCCCCTAGTCAACAAATTAATAACTTTATAATGATATAAAAGCATGTACGGTAGTGTACTGTATAATACATTACCGTTTCATTGTCTGTTTTAAATCCACATCTGAAATGTCCAGGTCTGTGCAGCGCGCAGCCTCACGTGTCAAAACATACTCCGCGAGGCGTCAGTGCAAGTTTTTTTTTTGCCTCTAGAGGCCGCTCTCATAATGTGTAATGACAGCGCATCCTTCTCAGCCGCTCCAGCTATGGACGCAACCTGGAAAGACGATCAGTATGGATTTTTGCCGATAACCGATTGTTCCAGCAATGGGCTATATCGGTGCCGATTAATCGGCAAAACCAATCAATCAGGCGACCTCTATTTGTTACTGTGTGGCATTTTTCATTTCCCTAAAGAATAAGCCTCAATTTGTGTAAATATTGCTGTTTTTTTTACTATATATTATTATAAATCCATCATGCATGTAAATAAATAGGCTACCTAATTATTCTTATTTTAAAGCTGCAGTCCGCAGTTTTTCCTCTGTCGCAATCTCTGTTCGAAATCTACAATTGCAGTCATTCGCGGAATTATCAACTTTACGTGAGTTGTACCCTCGGCACGGCACAGCGCGGATGAATCCAATGTTTTGAGGGGAGTGTGCAGCTGTCAGACGCCGTGCGGTGTGGATACTGGCATTAAGAATCACAGATTCTACTTTTTGGAAGTATGACCAACCTAAGAATTTTCACCCTAAAATGTCATCTGAACAAGTGAGTAACATCCACTTTTGTTCTGACCAACTAACTGAAAAAAAGCATTGCAGTAAATCACGCTGATTAAATTTAACGATCGTTTATCATATCACGTCAAACCGTGCAAATTATACTTTGTTCTCAAATTGTTAATGTTAACAACATCAACATTGCGTGACTACATTTAAAGCCCTTCAGATATTTATCGTTGTTCTCGCCTGGGCCGGTTGCAGTCTCTTTTTCCAAACTCTCAGTCCAAAGTCTTTTGCATTTTACAGCGGGTGAATCAGTTGTCACTGGTGATTGTCATTTGAACCTTTCTGGATCCGCCATCAAATTGATAAGTTTAATTATATCAAGTGCTGTGAGAAAAGGCTATAAACCTCCAGCATCCTCACACACAATATAGCCTACTAGCCGAGACTCCTTTATGTGTACAGATGTGACGTAATGATGCAAAGACATGCTCGAATCTCCCGCGGAAATCCACCAGTACCACTGGAATTAAAAACATTACTACAAGCGTTTTGAATCGAGCTAAGGCAAGCAGAGAGTTTTGAACACTGGCTGGTTATGTACTTGCTCAAATTTATTTTGGATAATTTTTCACCCAAAATAGTTACGGACTGGAGCTTTAATTAATTATTTTTTTTATTAGTATACTGTGGTAGCCTATTTAAATCTTTGTATAATCAAGATAAATCTTAAATCTTTGTATAATCAAGATATACATATATTATCTTGATGCATATAATCAAGATAATATGCTTTTAATTGTAAACAATTTTACTGTTTTACTTCTTACATTTTGACAGATTGAACATTGTCAAAAATTATTTTTTTTCTAAATATTTGATTCCCTTATGTAAGCAATAAGCTACGAGAGGCTGTGCTGTATCGTAAATAAGTCAGCTTCGCGTCGTGCCTAACAACGCCCTTCAGCCGTGATTTATTCACATGTATGCTTTTATAAAACGGTTACCACACAATACAAATATTAAAGCTGAAAAATATGTATCTATGCAACTTTCATGAAGTAAAATCACTAAAAGCCTTCCTTTTAGCTGGAAAAAAATAGTCCCTGACCGTAAACAGCAACAGAAGTTCTATTATTTCGCCACTAAATGGGGACAAAGACGGTCTTTGTGAGTCAGTAGAGAAGACTTTTATATTGAAAGGACTTAAACTTGTGAACACGGAAAAGCAAAATGCAAATGACCAGGGTGCGGGAAAACCCATTGACTTTTAAAAGGACAAGATATCGCAGCAGACAGACATTTTTTTATAATGAATATAGGACTGACCTGAAGGAAAATGATTTATCTACTGTAAATGCAGGTACACTCGTTTACTTGATCTCTCACAATACTGTACTCTACTCTAGCTTCAATGAACAATAATATCAATGAGAACAAACATGTTTACGTTGCTACGAGTGGTTGCTAGGGGTGTTGTGTAGTGATACATAGAACCACTTAGTGAAGCGGTCATAGCCGTGTAATGAATAAAACACAGCTATTAACTAATCAGAATCAAGGATTGGAACTAACCGTTTTATAAATTTGAATAGTTCTAAGCAGCTGGTGATAGCATATGCTGAATCAACTTTTTAAGGGTCGAAAAATAACTTGTAGAATATGGCTCCTATAACATAATTTTGCAAAATTAAGTTCTTATTAAGAGAGTGATAGAGATGGGTGGTGGTGTAAGATAAAGTAACCACGGAAAGACACGCACAGATTAGCTTCGTAGAGACTGAACAGAAGAACCAGTTTAGCTCATGAGGTTGAATATGTAAATATGATTGCAAAGAGCCAGCAGGCTTTTTCCAGGAAGAGGAAGTGGTGACGCAGAACTCGGTGTGTGTGGGAAGGCACAAACAGGATGCCTGTTTTTGCTGCTTCCTGATTCGGATATTCTCGATAACTTTCCCGTTAAAATATCCGCGTCCAGTCTTTATGAGAAAAATGGCTCTTTGCTTAGAGATGCTCATCTGGTGCAACCTGGAAGAAGCAGTTTCAAGAGCTCAGTTTTAATGAGCGATGCTCTTGTGGGTTTTTATCAGATACCGGGTTCGGCTTTTGAACTTCCGAAAAATGTGGAACTGCATCACTGTATTATGGAGCCGTAATGTCCTTAACCCATTCGCCATCTCGACTGTTAGATCGGAAACATAAGAGCACCATACAGACAGAAGTTGCACTCTTTCTTGTATCCTTGATCCTGCCGTGAGCTTCTACATTCCACATCTCCTGCTTAATTAAAAGCGTATGTGAAGTGCTCATCCTTGGACTGAAGTTGTCTCACTCTTGCTCTTTTTCTGTCTTAGTATTTTGCTTTCACTCGTTCCTCACATTCACATTCACACTCACCCTCGCTCTCTCGTGCTCCCTTGAGCAGAATGTTGATCTGGTGTCTGGTTTTGTTGCAGGTGCACTTAGAGTATCTGAGGCTGGAACTGTACATGAATGGAGTAGTAAGGGAACAGATGAAATCTTTTACTCCCTCATTCCTGCTAAATAAATCCTGCAACAAACAGTCTAAGCTGGTTTACTGGTCTCAATTCAATTGGCATTTAACTGCTGAAAAGTGCCCAAAACCCTTTTGAGACCAGCCAACAGATCAATTTGGACCAGAAAACTAGCATTGTATTGTTTTTTTTTTTCAATAGATACGTTATTCTAAATCCGTTTGACCTGTAAATGACCTCTCTATAATAGAAACAAATTGGGACTGAGGCTGTCAAGGTCCAAAATTTAATAAAAACACCATAAAAGCATCATAAAATGGTCCATGTGACTCCTTCACTATATTCAAATCTTCCGAATTCCTATGATAGTTTTATGTGAGCAACAGCTCAAATTTGCGTTGTTATCTACTGACAATTTGCCCCTCCGCCTTTGCTTTCAAATCTCACTTGCTTTCATGTATATTCAGTTTAAAAAAAAACACCCTGATATTTCATTCCTGGATGTGAATTGGATTCGATTTGAGTGAATTTGGTTATGGCTGAAGACCAGTGTTTGGCACAACATGCTCGGAGCAACCGCAACCCCTTATTGGTACTTAAATATGTTGCATTGGTGAATCATGCCAGTATTAGGGTTTCTCCACCGCATAAAGCTATTAAATGGCCACAAGGTACATTGACCACTTTACAGTGATCAATTCAGGGTGCCTTTTGTCATTTTTACAGTCTTGATAGCCCTAATACACATTTGGAAAACATTTAGAACAGTTTAAAATGACATAAAGGTGACTTTGATGACAGAATTTTCGATTTTGGATGAAATAACTCTTTAATGACTTGACTAGATTTAAATGTTGCCTTGACCTCAAAGGGTTAGTTCACCCAAAAATTGGTCTGTCATTAATTACTCAACCTCAGAAAGCAGAAAGCTCCTGGATTTCATCTTAATTTGTGTTCCGAAGATGAACTGAGGTTTTATGGATTTGGAACGGCATGAGGGTGAGTAATTAATGAAAGAAATATCATTTTTGGGTGAACTAACCCTTTAACAGACATGAACGATTATCAGTCTATCATTTGTTTCACTCCTCCACTGTGGAGTTCAAGGAGATAGAAAGGGTAAAAGACAGAGCCAGAGTAATAAAGAAGTTGGAAGATGCAAATGCTTCAGCAGCAGGTTTTTGGTTTGTGACAGACAGCTGTACGTGTCAGCACAGGCAGTGCAGTATGGGCAGGCACAGTTGTGTAATGTCTTTCAGTCAGACTCAGGAATGATGAGCTCATACTGAGAGTTTTAAGGTGACAGAGGGCAAACTGTGTTTTCCTTAACAGATAGTTCACCTAGAAATGGATATTGTCATCCTTTACTTACCCTCATGCAATTCCAGTCTTCATATACAGAACAAAAATTAAGATATTTTTAATATTCTCTATAATTTTGTCCATCTATTGAAAGTGTAGGAAATGCTTTAAAAATTAAATAGACATCGTAAAAGTAAACCAGAAGATTTGGTTATGGTAAACAGAAGTGTCAAGCAGGCTTGTTTTGCGCTCCGGGTTTACCATATTCGATGTTCGATGTCCATTGATCAATTTTTTAATGTGAATAAAAGCCTAAACTAAATATGTTTATCATATAAAGCAATCATGTCTATTTAAGGCTTGGCTTAAACAGCTTGATTCCCTTTTTTTTTAACGATGTCTTTATGAACTTTTTGAAACGTGGAAATGTTGACTTTAAAGGCGCTATGAATTTTATAGAATCTAACAACCCAGTCAATTCCTGCAAAATTGCCAAGATCCAGTAGCACACTACATTTTTTTCTTGTTAAAGAAGCCTGTAAAAAAAAAAATCAACTTAAAAAAAAAAAGTGTTCGTGCTGCTTGAAAAGGGTTTAGTCACCTTGAAATGTAAAGTTGTACTAAGTGACAACTTGGGTATTTGAGTTGACTAAACTTAAAATTATGGATATACATCACAAATGCAATATAGCATAGTTTCAATCAGACTTTAAATCAATGGACAAAAAAGATAAGAGAATATTAAAAGTATATATATATTTATAAAAAAAATGGTGTTCTGAAGATGAAGAAAAGTGTTATGGTTTTGGAACAACGGAAATGACAGGATTTTAATTTATGGGTGAACTATCTTTTTAAGCAAGGGGAAAAGGTTGTTTGCATGTGTGTGTTCAGCGAGGGAAGGGGAAAAGACTGCAATCCGATGGTCTGTGCTCTGAGATTTCCGCTGAACTCTGGGAGGGGTCAGGCGCCGGGCAAGGTCAGGGCTCTAAACAAACACACTCACACACATGCACGCATACAGCAGAGGGTCTATGACCAGTGTGACAGAGACCGATAACAGCAGAAGAAGCAAGAGAGAATGAAAAGAACGGAGATGGAAAGAGAGCCATGTGTAAACCAACTAGCCTCTAAGTGATTTTTACTGAATGAATGAAGTAATTTCCCCTCAAGTTTACACAGATGTCTTAGCAAGGTAATCACAGGTGTAGTTCATCATATTAACTATGAATATATTTCACAGAAAGGTGTCATTGTAGGCTTTGAGTATGCAAAATGTCTTTAAACACAGCAATAAATATCGACAGCATATGATGTCTCTCTCTAGGGCTTCTGTTTTAAAAAAAATAATGCATCACAAATAAAAAATACATTCAAAATTATAAAAATCTGTGCAGCCCATCAGCAACTTTGGCTCAATCAGTGCTGTAGGTTTGGGACGGATCTGTTTGGGCGACCAATGGCAGAATGTTCAGTAAAACGGTCATCGTTTTTGCAGTTGGTGACACTAGTGTCGATTCAATTCCGATTCACAAGCTTCACAAGGTCATTTCAATTTAATAACAGTCATTCGTTTTGGGAATCGGCCTGTGTGATCTTCAATCAATATCCGGCCTGTTCCAAAGAAGATGCATAGCAATTTTAAAATCAGTATTTTTGCACAGAATGTCACACACATTGCATTAGATACATTTTGTATCTAATGCAATGACATTTATACATTTTAACTGTGGATTAAGTGTGATTTAATATTTTTGGTTTTAATATTTTTATACATAACTTGAAAGGAAGACATCTTACAGACATATCAGTACTGATATAGTGCCAGTAACAACAACAACAAAAGGAAAAAAAAAAACTGACACTAAAAAGGAGGAAGTGTTGTCATTGGTGAAGTGGGCGGAGCAATGACGGTAAAAGGTGGAAGAAATGGTGTGACTGTGTGTCAGAAAGACGTGTGGAGGAAGGACATTATATTTCTGAAATGCATTTTGGGAGGGGGGCTAGAGAGTGTTTTGTGACCACATTGTCTTTAATTCTGTATTAGAGTAATTCAGATTCATTAGTCTGCTTTTTAATTAGATCATTTATACATTTCATTTATATTTTGTGCAGCGTACGGCTTCACGGATTGAGATAATTGACCCAGTCCCTGCTATAGAAACACACTCACAAACACACTGAGGGTTGATCCTTTTCCCCTGGGGCCCTGTTTCACTCCATCATAATCAGTGTCTCTTCTCAGACACACTGTCACACACACACACACACACACACACACACACACACACACACGCAGCACCGCTGCTGAGGCCTGGAACATTCCGCGCATTCAGCTGTATGTGGGAACACTTAAAAATAAGCCGTACTCACAAACACACACACATAGTTTACTTAACCATATGGAAAGAGATGAAGCCCTCAAGTACATTGTGTAGAAGTGTCAAAGTCAGCTCATTATTTGTTTGTAGTACACTTGTGGTGTTTTCCTATCATTTTGAGATCATAATATGCCTTTGTATGCGTTTTCTGGCCCAAATCTAAACTTTGTGTGTGTTTCTTAGGTGCTGATATGCTTTAAACATGAGTGGAGTGGGTGAGAACTCACTTGAGCCGTTGTGCTCGGACCGGAAGCGCAAACTCTCCACATGTGACACACCAGGACAAGGGTGAGACTTTTTTTTTTGTTTTTTAGGGTGAACGGAAACATGCAACAAGCAATGTATTGCATGTTTTTTTCCTCACTAAAATGGCATATGTGTGGATTTTATTACAGATGTGATAAGCGCAGGAGGGAACAGGAGAGCAAGTATATAGAGGAGCTGGCCGAACTGATTTCGGCCAACCTTAGTGACATCGACAGCTTCAATGTCAAACCCGATAAATGTGCCATCCTTAAAGAGACAGTGCGCCAGATACGACAGATTAAAGAGCAAGGTACACATCTGCTCGAACTGCTCTTTTACATATCAGTCTGTAACAATATTGACTAAACCCACAGTGTGCGGAACCGGATGAATTTGCTCGGTTTTATAAAACGCTGCCACCTGGTGGCAAGTGGAATGTTGTGTTACTGCAGTCTGGTCTCAACATTGAGTGCATCTTCAACACATTTGCTACTTTTAGGGGATAAAAAATAACATAAACAATAAGTTTCTCTTTTAAATACATTGCAATCATGACTTTGCCTGTGGATGTAAATGAATGGGAATGAGACTGGATTGTCTAGCAGCAGCAAAATTTAGCAGATCAAATTTGACTAAAATCAATAAATCATTGTACATGGTGAAAACCGTGGTGTAAAATATTTAACTTTATTACTATATTTGTAAGATTTGGAGTGTATTTTCTACAATGACAGCCCTGTTTTCATCCCTCTCTTAATTATATATTGCATTCAAAACAGTATTCTCCACAAGTCTGTTGCATGAGACAGGCCTATACATGCCTTTTTGCATATTATAGACTATATAACCCGGTGTTCACACAGCAAAACTATGAAAAGGCGTTGGTGTTCATTCTGCTTTATTTGACATTCAGTCGGTTAATCTTGTTTTACAGGTTTTAAACCTACAAATCTAAATATTAAAATGAACTGATCAAATGTCCTTTTTCAAACTGTTCTCTTGCTGTAATATTCTATATGTGAAAACATTTTTTTGTGTTTTTGTCTCTTGCACTCACTAAGTCTGCAATTATTTGATTACAAATACAGTAAAATTAGTCATATTGTGAGAGATTATTACTGTGTAAAATAACAGCTTTAGTTTTAAATACATTTTAAAGTGTAAAGTATTCCTGAATGATGATAAAGCTGAATTTTCAGCATGATTACTCCAGTCTTCAGTGTCACATGATCCTTCAGAAACATTTTAATATTTCTTTGTTGAATAGAATTGTTTTGGTGAAATATTTTTTAACGTTGTTAATGTCACTTTTGATCAATTTAATGCATCTTAGCTGAATAGATGTATTAATATCTGTCGAAAAATACATTTATAAAGATATACACTGCCATTTAAAAGTTTTTTACAACTTTGTGTATTTTTCTCAATTATTTCTAATATGTGGTTTATAATCGCACGTCACACAGGTAAAAGCTCATGTGGCGATGATGATGTCCAGAAGGCGGATGTCTCCTCTACTGGTCCAGGAGTCATCGACAAGGACCATCTGGGCCCTCTGTTGCTACAGGTTAGATTAGAGACCTAAAGGTCAAGGGTCACCTGTAGAACATTTGCAATTATAATTTAGTGTCTTATATGAAGTATCCAAAGGATTGTGAAATTATTAAAACAAGTTAAAAGTATTTAGGTAGGTGTATTTTTTAATATATACGTGTAACCTATATTTATTCATAATGAATAAATAATATTGATTCTGCATCTTTTTCTCTCATTCAGGCTCTGGATGGGTTTTTGTTCGTGGTGAGTCGTGAAGGCAGCATTGTGTTTGTGTCAGATAATGTGACTCAGTACCTGCAGTATAAACAGGAGGAGCTGATCAACACCAGCATCTACAACATACTGCATGAGGAAGACCGAGAAGAATTGCATAAAAACTTGCCCAAAAGCAATGGTACGAATGCTACTGTATTAATCTAAAACATTGTGTCAAGTGAATGTTGCTCTTTGACTGTTCATACATAAATTCATGATGCCACTTGATTAAAGCAAAACATATCTGTATGTATGTTAAGGTCCCAACAGTGTGTCGTGGGGTGGCGATGCTTCCCGTCAGAAGAGTCACACGTTTAACTGCCGCATGCTGGTGAAGTTCGGTCATGGTGGTCCTGGAGGTGAAGAAGGGTCCGGTGGGCCACGGTACGAGACTATGCAATGCTTCGCTCTCACGCAGCCCAAAGCAATGATGGAGGAAGGGGAAGGTCAGTTGTAAATTTATACATTTCAATACTTTTATTCAGATTGAGGTCTGTTTTTTTTTTGCAGTGCAGTTTAAGTATAAAGAGTGTTTTCTTTCTGTTTTTCAGACCTGCAGTCGTGTATGATTTGTGTTGCGCGAAGAGTGACGGCAGTGGAGAGGACAGAAAGATTCAGCACTAGACACGAACTAACAGGTAAAATTGACTATAGTGCCATTTGAGCTCAATGTAAATCTCGTCTGTGAAATTACTTGCTCTGGATGAATATTGTTGGTGTTACAGGGCTTGAATTTTGTGCTCCCAAAGTGCACACACATAGTCTTTCAGTACTAAATTGAGTTATTTTTCGCTGCTTATTGCGTTTTTACAGTTAAATACACAATAATGTAAAATACAAAATAATGTCAAAATACCAGTCTTGGTGAGTATTTACGTAAACACAGTCAGTTATGTTTTAAGTGAGCGTAATTGTTGAGTAAGAAAACGCATGTGTAACGGTATAACGGATCCGTATGCTAGGTCTTAAAGTGACAGCAGCGTAATGTACCTGCTGCCAAATTATGATATAATATTAAAATGCATTTGACTACAGGTAAACTGATCGAGATCGAGCAGCAGAGCCTGTTGCACACCACCATGCGTCCTGGATGGGAGGATTTAGTGCGCAGGTGTATGCAGATGTTCCTGCATCGCAGCGAGGGTCAGCCCTGGTCCTACAAGAGACACTATCATGAAGGTATGTGGAGCTTTCTGTCCTTCCATTGACAGCTACGCAATTACCACTTTGACGCTTCAAAAAGTTCATAAAGAGATCGTAAAACGAATCCATATGAATTGAGCAGTTTAGTCCAAATTTTCTGAAGAGACTTGATCGCTTTATATGATGAACAGATTTATATAAGGCTTTTATTCATATATAAACATACGTCGATACATCAGTTGTGGTAAACAGAAGATGCAAAGTATAGTGTAACAAATGTACATAATATATAAAACATTTAAAAAAAAACTTTAATAACTGTGGAAACGTCATCACAGTCCATTGCACAGTTTGGTGTTTAAATTAAGTTAATGACTCCATGTACTTTGAGAAAAGATGTTGAAAGAAAAAATGGAAGTGTGAATTCTGTAACTCGTTAACATGCTGCTTTTGCATGAGGTGTGAAATTGACAGATTGAGTACTTTTGTTATATTAATGATGTTTTTTTTCTTCTTCTTTTCAGCATATGTTCATGGCAGAGCAGAGACTCCACTCTATCGGTTCTCTTTGTCAGATGGCACTCCAGTAACGGCACAGACGCGTAGCGAGCTATGCCGAAACCCCATCACCAACGACCCGGTCACATTCCTCTCTACACATCTTCTGCAGAGGTTTGTGCAGTTCTGCCCAAAGCCAACAGTTACACACTACTCTGATTTTACATGAAAATGCCTCTGTGCTGTCCTCGCCCTCATCTCAATCTCTTTCACACAGGGAGCAGAATGGATACAGACCCAACCAGGGTGGTGTAATGCGATCAGTTATGGGCAATGCAAATCCGAATGCCCAGATGGCCATGGGCAATACCAGGGGCTACGGCATGAACGAGCAAGGTCACATGGGACCCAGAGGAGGACCTATGTACGGCCCAGGCCACAGGATGAATCAAATGAACCCGATGCATCAGATGAATCAAATGAACCAGATGAATTCAATGAATCAAATTAATCAGATGAACTCCATGAATCAGATGAACTCCATGAATCAGATGAACTCTATGAATCAGATAGGCCATCCTGGCATGCATCAGCACCAACAGGGTCAGTTTCACGGTGGTGGCTATGGAATGGGCATGACAAGTCCCTCACAAGGAAGCCCTGGTATGAATCCTACTCAACAGAACCTCATGGGGTCGCCACGGATTCGAGGGAGTCCTAAAATGGGTGCAAGTCCTTTCTCACCTGGAGGTATGTGTCCTATATTTGCAGTTATGATTAAATGGTTGGAATATTAGGCCTGCGGAATCTAAAAGAATTCCATCGAATGCTGTGGAACTGAGCAGAGCTTTCTAACACGTCATTCCGAAAGTTCCACATATCTCAAGCACCTGGTGTATTCGTTTAATAAAGATATTTGCTAATTTGATCATGCTCTTACCTTACAACAAATAGGGATGATTGTCTTTTTTTTTTTTTTGGTATTTTAACAAATTAAAATTTTATTTAAATCAATTTTGCCTTTAAACCATCACAGAAAATATAAGAAAAATTTCCAGATTTCATTCGTATTTTGTCTATTAAACCTAAAATATACTTCAATTTTGACATGAATGCTTAGTGTATGCGTAAGGCAAATGCACAGCCTTTCAAAGTATACTCCATTTGATACATGCACACTAGAAAATGTTGTCCTTGTTTAGTCAATCTGTGCTATTTCTCTTCAAAAGTTATCACCGATAAAAATGTCTTTGTACTCATTTAAACTAGAGCTGCGTACACGAGCGTTCGTCAACATGGCCATCTATTGTTGTTGCGTCTCCAGTAGTTTTTTGTCTCATTGGTTTCTTTTTTGACTGAAACAACGGGCATTGGCAGTGTTTCCATTTTGTGGGCAAACTAGTTAGTGCATTAAAACTTCAAGGGAGCTGAGCGTACATTGTACTTGTTGGTAGAAAAATGTGACTGCTTTGCAGTGGCGGCTGCTGGTCTTTCAAAGAGGGGAAGCTCTTTTTTTTTTTTTAAGCGACTGAGTTGATGGGCTTTATTTTAATAATAAAATAAAAAATACAAACAAAAACTACGAACCAGCACAGGACAAGGAGAATAAATAGGGAGCAAAAAGGCAGGTAATGAGGGAGGACAGGTGGGGCAAAATAACTAATAATCAGGAAACAAGATGGGAGTCGACAGGAGAGCACATGGCACAAGGAAAACACATGACAAGCCATGTGCTCACACCAAACATGACAAAAACACAAACACATGGCCAGTAAAACAAATTACAAGCAATTGTGCTCACACAAAATGAGACTTGAAGAACAATGAGAAGAACACTTATAAGCCACGTGTTCACACAGAACATGACAACATGAAAGCACACAGCTAGTGTAAAACACAAGCTGTGTGCTACAAAGCACAAGACAAAACATGACATGAAAGCACCACCGATGTAAACACGAACCGCATGCTAGACACAAAAAACAACACACTGAACAGAGCGAACACGAAACCGCACGCGAACATGACAAAACAGAACGTTATGCACGAGAACGAGTGAAAGCTCATCCTGTGCATTCACAACAGAAAACAAACACGCAGAGAATGCATGACCGAATCCCGACACAAAACCGAAACCAAACTAGACAGATGTGCCGTGATTCAAACACCACGTCCGCACATGTAACAAGGCAGTGGCACCTGACATCGACGGAGGAAATGTGGGAATTAGGTTAAACTGTGAAATGTATGATGAAAATTGCAAATAACAAAAAATGTTACAGGAGTTGGTCTTTCGAGTACATTTTAAAATCTGCGATGAGACTGAGCTCGAAATCTCGAATAGCTTCCGCGTCGGTGACTTCTTATTGTGCGACATCGCTGTCAATCAAAAGGAGATGCAGTCCTCCAATCAGCATGCAGACGCCCGGACTCCAGGCCAGCCCACTTCCCTATACACCCCAGAGACGCTGAGCGTCCGTGGGCGGGACATAATCGCAGCATTTATCCAATAACCGTCTAGTTTCGAAGCACATGAAAAAACTGTTCAAATCAGCTCCTTTGAAGTCAATGGATGCTGAGCTTCAACGGGGAAATGCCATAGGGAAATGCACTGTGACGCTACGGGAATGTGAGATCGAGTCAGCCGACCTGCTATATGGAGCTGATTCTGAACGAACTCGTCTTCGAGATGAACGTGTTCTAACGCATTTTTAGTCAATAAAATGTTAACACAATAGTACACATTTTACCATAAATTTTTGGACATTATAGGGGAAGCTGAGCTTCCCTTGCAGTCTTAAAGAAATCTCCACTGCTGCTTTGTACAGTACATGCATACTATTCTTCTGATGATGAAATTTGCATCATGTACACCGACCCTAGTGTATGCATAAAAACCTTAAGTATACTTTGGGCTTCAGTGCTCCGTTAGAAAACAAACATCAAGATTTGACTAATTTCTTTACTTTTTCGATGTTGCAGGCATGCACTCTCCCATGGGTCCCGTGGGTATGGGTGGCAGTGGTGGATCTTCTGGTCCATCAGTTGGGAACACTTTCTCTAGCAGCTCATTGAATGCCCTCCAGGCCATAAGTGAAGGTGTTGGCTCTTCTCTACCTTCAGCTCTCAACTCACCTGCCCACAAATCTGACAGCTCTCCCAGCATCAACTCGACCCAGTCCAGTCAGCAAGGCCAGACCGGCAACAACAAATCCAGTTCTGGTGACTCCAAGAGCCCGTCAAGTGCTCACAGCACAGGGTTGGATCAACAACAGGCCTCTTCATCAGAGACCACGGATAAGCCGGACAGTCAATCCAACAAGGACAGTTCCACTGGGGCGGAAGTCAACCGGAGAGTCCCTGACGGAAAGGGCCACAAGAAATTACTTCAGTTGCTCACATCCCCAACTGAAGAGATTGGGATTGGGATTGGGACTGCGACTGGTGGACCCGTCCCAGGCCGCGCCTCCACTCCAATGGGTTCCGACTCAAAGGAGGCAGGAAGTGGCATGATGAGTCCTTCATCGACGGGGGTGTCCTCCTCCTCCGGTTCATCATCAGGGAATAACCTAAATCAGCAAGGCTCGGGAGGAGTGTCGTCCACGGCTTGTCCCAGTGCACATCACACTACTCACACCTTACAGGAAAAACACAAGATTCTTCACAAGCTTCTTCAAAATGGAAACACGCCCGATGAGGTAGCTCGCATCACAGCCGAGGCCACTGGTAAGGCCTCTCTTGGTTCGGAGCACCCAGGCGCTGAAGGGAGGAATCTGGATCTCAAACAGGAGCAGCACAGTCCGAAAGAAGGAAAAAAGCCCCAAGCCCTTCTTCACTACCTCCTCAATAAGGATGACTCCAAAGAGCCCAATGCCACAGAGGTCAAGCCAAAGCTGGAGGAGCTGGAAGGGCGAGGGGCCACTGGAGG
This sequence comes from Tiaroga cobitis, assembly GCA_030578255.1. Taxonomy (NCBI): domain Eukaryota; kingdom Metazoa; phylum Chordata; class Actinopteri; order Cypriniformes; family Leuciscidae; genus Tiaroga; species Tiaroga cobitis. Next base: position 32,704,224 of record CM060601.1, on the reverse strand, counting down.
GCATGGGTCAGGGGTCACAACCTCCAACTCTAACAACCAGGAGGGCAAAGTCAAGATCGAACCACCCGATGAGGTATTCATGGTTGATTTATATTTTGGAATTTATTTAATTAAAAATATTGAATTTATATATTATTAAATTTTAGTTTTCTATTCAACAAAGAATCCTAAAAAACAACGTATTGCGGTTTCCACAAAAATATTAAGTAGCATAAGCGGAAAATTCAGCTTTTCCATGGAATTCAGGAATAAATTCCATTTTTGCATTAAATTAGAAAACAGATCATTTAAATTGTAATAATATTTTGCAGTATAACTATTTTTTTATGAGCATAAGAGACTTTAATTTGCATATATATCGATCTATTGTTCGTTCGTAATTTAATAAATATATTATATTGTAATTAATATTTAAAAACCCTTCTGTTATTACTTAAAAATGAGGGTTTTTGGAATATCTTTCCACATTATGTTTTTTTTATTTTTTTTATTTTTTTTATAAAGTTGCTAAATTGTTTTGTTGATATGCAAAACGTGTATCCAATTCAGATTTATTTGTTTATTATTCTTAAATCAATCCTTTTGTTTTGTTTTTCCAGCTGGATAACTTGGAGAGTATTCTTGGAGGGCTGAGGAATTCTGGTTCTGGAATGTTTGCTGATTCTGGAACCGGAGGGATGGAAGGGGGCAATAAGCAAGGCAATGGACCTAACAGCACCGCACATGGTGAGTCACAAAACCTCGAGGGCCTCAAAGCCAGGAGGGGATGTTGAAAATTTAATCTGACTAGATGACAACATGTAAACTTCAACAGAAAATGAACTGGACAAATATTTTAAAGGTAACTGCAGATGACCATGTAGATTACCAAAACTGCTGCCCATTGTGTTTATTCTTAGTGGAATTGTATGCATTATTGTGTGTTTCAGACCGGGAAGTTATTGGTATGGGCTCTGGTCAACGTGTGCCCTTCCAGAGGGCAGTGTCTGTCGATGGTAAACCCTTGAGCGGGCCGGGCATGGCGGGTAGGAGGAGCGCCCCTTCCTCTCTTGTCAAACAGGAACACACTGACAACCAGATGGGCATGGGTGAGTCTCATATTTTCAACGTTTAAACATAAATGTAACTGTAAAACCGTGCATACATTTAATCTATTGCTGGATTTTTAACATTTCCACCATTTTGTTCCCAGGAGGTCCAAACAGGCCAATGGGAATGTCCAATCGGCCCCCTATGGCAGGTGCAGGAGATTGGGGAATATCTGGTTCCACCGGCAGCCCTGTCGGACACCCTGGCATGGGTCGTGCAGGCATGGACCACAATCCTAAGAGCATGATGGGAGGACCCATGGTTAACCGATCTAACAGCGTTCCTGCAACCAGATCCATGTTGCAGCAGCAGTTGATGGATATGGGTAAGTGCTGTTAGTTCAGAATAACTAAAAACCAGCAGTGTGTTTATTAAAACGGGTAATATATCAAATTAAATCTTTCAAACTGCATGATGTTTTTTCAGGGCCTTATGAAGTTGGAATGGGTATAAATTCGTTCAGAGGGCAGGCACCTCCACCACAGTCCCCTTCATGGCCGGACGGTGGGATGGGAATGGAGGGACCACAGAATGCAAACAGGTCAATTAAATTATTACACTAGATCTACAGTTTTAGATCATTTGCCTGCTTTTATTGATGGTAAATGCTTAAAATGAGTGTAGACTTATTAACTGAAATGAATGAATGAGGCATTTATATAGCACTTTCAAATGGATCATATCCTCACATCTAATCACACATTTTCTCCCCAAAGCCCTTTCAAATTGACAGGTTTCATGTTACCAAACCCAAACATTATAAATGAGATGGCAGCACTGACTTTTTTTTTTATTTTTATTTTTTTTCAGTCCAAAAAAAAATAATAAAAAAATAAATAAATAAATATATATATATAATAAACATATAAATATATTATAAATGTATATTATACTTGATTATTATGTACAGTGTGTGTGTGTGTGTATATATATATATATATATATATATATATATATATATATATATATATATATATATATATATATATATATGCGCACACACACAGTATATTCATAAAATATAGGTAAAACCTAAAATTCTCAAAACAGCAGCATCTGTCTAAAAAACAATCTTAACCATTCTATTCCACCAGAAACGATCTTAAAACAGAGCTTTAATTGTAAAATACCGAACTTGTCCTTCAATGCAATATATATTCTCTGAAAACAAGTGTGTGCATCTTATTACTTAAGTAAATTTATTTTGTTTATTTTATTTTGTTTAAATACATTTATTTCTTTTATTTTATTCAACGATGTTTAGATGGTGTTTACACCCAAAAGTCAATAGTGTCCTCTTTGCTCTCTGCTTTTTATGTATCAGGCTGCCATTTAATAACTCTCTGGATGATCTTCTGGTCCCTCCATCCACCACTGAGGGTCAGAGTGATGAGCGAGCTCTGTTGGACCAGCTGGACTCTCTACTCAACAACACTGACGTCATTGCTCTGGAGGAGATCGACCGTGCCCTTGGCATACCGGATCTCATCAACCAGGTAGTCAGCCAACCTGCTTCATGGAACAGATGTGTTCTCTTTCTGTAACGCTGTGGCGTTAGAAATGTAAGAGCAACTGTCCAGTCACATTCCCTGAAAAACAATGTCTTTCTCTTTTCTCCCTTTAGGGTCATAGTTCAGACCAGCCCCCTCCGACAGACCCCTTCAATGGTCCTTGTCCGGGGCCTGACGCGTCTATGGGTATGGAGCCCAAGGGCATGTATGGGCAGGGCTACCCAGGCCCCCCATCCATGGGGATGCAGGGCGGATATGGCCCTGGTCCCAACCCTGGTCCCGGCCCTGGACCTGGTCCCCAGTCTGGACCAGGGTTTAACCCCATGATGAGTCAGATGAGCCAGCAGGGTGGTTTTCCCGGAATGGGTGGAATGGGCGCTATGCATCCTCGTGCGAACATGATGAGACCTCGGATGGTGAACACGGCGAAGCCGCTCAGACTACAGCTCCAGCAGAGACTGCAGGGACAGCAGGTGAGCAGCACTCAACAGACAAAAATGAGGAAGTGTGATCGATTAAAGGGATACTCCACCTCTGGGAAGATGAATGTGTATTTAAAATGGGTCATTTATGTAGAAGAAATGTGAAATTATTTTTGAATTTGGAGCTTTCTAGACTGAGAAAAGCCAGAAAATGTATTTTTGGCTTATGTGGATGAAAGACAACAACTCCCAGAATGCACTTGCTTCGCTGCCCTAGGAGGCCACGCCTACCGGTAACTAGCGCAGCAGTTAAACAAAAAGTCTTAGGCTACTAGTGAGTCTCCGTGATGAGTCTGCCCGGGATTTCGTGATCGCCCAAAATGTTCGGAATTCGGCTTTTGCGTTCTACAGTCGTCATTCATCATGTTTACTGTGGCGAGCAGGACGAGTGAGAGCTGCGGGAGAACAGCGCGAGGCCGGTGGCGTGATTACTGATACCCGACACCTGTGAGACGCACCGGTCTCGTATCTCTCACGGAGGAGCGGGAATATTCTTAGCAATGTTAAAACGAACATCAACCGATCACTTGTTTAGCGTTCATGTAAACACTACATTCAGATTCACCAATCGGAATGAATTCAGTTAGATTGAAACAAAAGGTGTGCATGTAAACAATGAATGGCGACTGCAGAAAGCAAAAGCTGAATCCCGGACATTTTGGACGATCTCGACGGCCGGACATGTCCGGGAAAAAGTCGATGGTAACCCCAAAAACTCAGCTTTCTCCTATTACTCAGGTTTCTCCACAGCACAAGAGCCTGCTAGCTTAGCTTAGCTTTCAAAAAAGATGTCTGACACTATGTGTACATTCTGTGAGTGAGATCCCACCCTCTATGGGCGGGTTGAGAACATGCGGGACAGCTCCTTCTACTGGCTGTAGTCTTTAGCCTCTGGCCAAAAAATCCTCCGATGACGCAAAATGACGATTTTTGCGTCATCGGAGGATTTTTTCCAGACAAAAAATACATAAATCTCTCGTCTCAGGGGGATATGAGGGTGGGAAGCACGGTAATTTGAAAATACTACAGGTTTTCTACTAATACAAAGCTTAATGCTAAATCCTGAAGTATCCTTTTAACAGGCTTTTACAGCTGATCCACGTTTCCCAGAATATATTTGGCTATAATATTTTGTGTTATGTAGTGCTGGGACTACTAATTAATAATAATTAATGGCAGAAAATTATTATCATTTAGTCTGATCTTTTTGCTATGACAGAAAACTCGTTTGTATATTTTACATATTCACATTAAAAACATTATGAAATGTATGTAGCTTAACCACATCTGGAAGAATATTAATGACAAAAATATCTTTATTAAATGAAATAACTTATTGGAATAAGCATATTAAAAGGCTTGCATTTTGCCTGAGGACTACAGTTGATCATTTTTGTATATTTAAGCCGTGTACATTTTAATTAAAAACATCGTACACGCAATAATGTCATTTTACAAAATTCAGTAATAAATATTTACAATATTGCATTATAAAATATTTGCATTTTTAAATATACATTAAGTTTTGAGAGAATTGCTGAGAAAGCAGTGCTTTTGACATTAATATATTTCCAGAACTGAACATCCAAAACAGCAAGAGTGTGATTAAATGTTGCTGTTGTCGATAAACTTGAGATACTTGGAGTGCAGACAAGTGTCATTTTTTTGTGTGTAAAATCGAACGCATATTTTAGATTCAAAATGAACCATAATTCAAACTTGAACACGGGTAAAGATATTTACTTTATGATTGATGATTTTATTATTTTATCCTTCCAGCAGATTAACTCATAATCAGAATAGTTGCAAGTTGCAGCCCTGGTGTAATGAATGATGTTACTTGATGAAATCTCATAACATCTGGATGTGTCTTTGCTGCAGTTTTTGAACCAGAGCAGGCAGGGCATGGTGATGAGGCCAGATAACAACCCGCCCGGAAACCCTGGCATGAGACCTAGCATGCAGCCGGGCATGGGTGGACAGGTACTTTTTTTTCGTCCTCCAATGAAATCTGAAACCTCATATATGTTCATTTTCTCTCTCTAATATCACCATTCCTCATCTTTCAGCCTGGTTTTCTGAATGCTCAGATGATGGCCCAGCGCAGCAGAGAAATGATGAATCTTCAAACAGAGGTATAAACAGACCATTTTCAAAATATGCATTTGTGTTTGTCACGTGGAGTTGCAGATATCATACTCGACCCCCAATGACAATTTATGTAGTGTAACTGAAGTATACGATTTGATATAAGATTTTTACGATTGTTTTCTTCTTTTCTGCAGATGAGAAGACAAAGGATGATGATGATGATGCAGCAACAACAGCAGCATCAACAGCAACAGGTTGCAGCCGGAGGCTTCAGTCCCCCTCCTAATGTCACAGCTCCCACAGGAATGGACAGTCCAATGGGAGGACCCCCGATGAACCAGCCCGGCCAGCAGGCCTTTAACTATGGAGGCAACTATGGTAGGATAGTTATCATATTGGGATATCATTGCTTAAAGCCATCATGAAATGATGGGGACAATTCCCTATTGTGACGGCTTCTCCAACAAGAGAAAAAAGTAGGACGAGGCTTGATTTTTGTCCATTGGGATTTGATTGGATGGTTGTGGTTTGCCATTGCTGCGATCTCATGTGAGTGACAGGTTGCCCCGCTCCCGTGAGCAGATTTCGTGCACATTGTGAACGACTTTCTACGGCAGGGAAAGACCATTTTTATCCATATATTTAGAATCGTTTCATAATATGCTGACTTCTTTTTTGATGTGGGGCCTGTGCCTGAGTACTAATGAAAAAGCTAGAAACACTCCTGAAATGCGCTATAAAATAACATGGTGGTTAACAGCATTGGAATAGAATATCAGTCCTTCCAGAAAAACGCGGCGTTTTTTTGTGATTGTTGCGGGCAAAAATCCTTGATTACGCGGCCCGTTTTCTTTAAAAATGCGATGGAATATGCGGGATATTTATGCAATTTTTTGCGATAAAATTGCGGTAACTTGCAAAAACTGCGGTTTGATGAAAAAAAAAAAAAAAAGTGATTCCCCCAACACCCTGTTCTCACTAGGCTAATACCTTAATGTAAAGAGTCCTTTCTTATTACTTCCTATGATAAGCAAGCATAACTACATCACAGAAAGTGCTGGAATATTTAATATCTCATCTTGTTTTTATTTCAGACTGTAACGAGTGGAAATAAGGTGTGGCCCCTTTAAGAGCTGCGCGCTCCTGTTGAACTGTCTGCAGTAACGTTATTATATTGTATGTGCCATGCGCCTCGAACACCCCATGTGTGCGGGTAATTTATGTTTGATGCTACTTCTTTTATCTTATTTTGCTTATTAAGTAACGATGTGGACGGTAGAATGTGTGACAGACAGTTACGAGTTCGATTTGGGAATAAAGTGCGAGTTGTGAGATGCCAATCGCCTCTGTGAGTCTGTCTGGTCTCTGCAATAACTTCATCTGTGAGCTATCCCTATTTTCTTCCCGACACAACGCGTTACAAGACCTTAATAAACACATCAAACTTATAAAACATTGATGAGTCAAACAAGTTCTGTAGCTTTACTAGAGGAATATGCTACAACTTCAGTAAAAATGAATAAATTAAATATTTAAAAATAAAGTGTGCTCCTGTTTTACAGCTTTTCGATGATGATCGCGTCGCGTAATTACTTCACTTCATAACGTTCCCATGGCAACAGGGGGAAATGGCTGCTCTTGTGTGAAGCAAACGCAACATTTTCCAACTTTCTGCTAAGATATATGTGATTTTTTTGCGACAAAAATGCAGGGATTGTGAAATTATGCAAGCCCCGCATATTTTGCGCGGAAATCAGCAATTTATGCAGCGAAATTGCGGAGTATTTGAAAAAATGCGACCCCCGCATAAATATGCGGACTTTGGCTGATTTTGCATTGAATTCAGCGATCGCATAATCGCGTTTTTCTGGAGGGACTGGAATATCGATTAGCTTGGGTATATCCATTGCAAATTATGCACAATGCACTTTCTTCTTGCTTTCTTGTAAACATCTGTGTTGTGATTGCAGGTATGGGCCAGCAGGGGGACCCTTCATTTGTGGCAACTGGCAGCAGCCCCCCTAACAATATGATGTCTGGTCGTATGGGTGGCCCTCAGAATCCCATGATGCAACAGCACCCACAGAGCAATCCCATGTACCAGTCAGCAGAGATGAAAGGCTGGGGACAGGGGCCCATGCCCATGAATAAGTAAGTTCTAAACCCAAATGCAGCATGGAAACTGGAAATGTCAGAGAATTTTTGCTTTCAGTCCTTGAAAAATGATTTAATAAAATCACACTTAACGGCCCGTTCACACCAAGGACGACAAAGATATAGTTAAAGAAATCGTAAAAGAATAGCAGAAACAATATTGTAATCACTTTCATATTTTTTTTTTCAGCTGATGAACAATAAAAACACAGACAGCCAATCAGAATCCTTCCTTTTTAAAGAGCTTGAGCATTTAAAGCAGCAGACGACATAACTGTGTTTAGAATAATCAGAGCAATATAATATGGATGCTAATATAGTTATTATTTTAGTTATTGTTCTTATTGTTCTGGTTGTGAACGGCCCTTAAGTCTTGAAAATGTTATGGAAATTACTATAGTAATAAAAGTAAAAATATATACAAATAAATATATGTAATTTTAATATTTTATTTTTAGATATTATATTATTGTTTTATATAATATTTATTACTGTATATTATTGTTATTATATATAAATATAAGGTTTTCTAGTTATGCTCAGTTCTAAAATAATATTTAACCAGCTAGAAATTCTATAAAATTATTTTTGAAAATCTTAGAAATGTATTGACCAAAAGCAGGGTTTTTATTGTTAACTAAAACTAAAATAAAAATAAATTAAAGCGACAAAAAAAGATATTTGAAGAAAAAAAAAATGAAAACGACAAAAGCACATACCTGAATTATTAACAAATATTATAATAATATATAAATAGTACTAAAACAATGCTGATGTGGTACACTGCTAAATAAATGAAAAACTGGTCATACTTAAATTAGTTAACATGAACTAATAATGCACTGCACATATACAGCATTTATTAATCTTTGTTAATGTTAATTTCAACATTTACTAATACTTTATTAAAATCTTGTTAACATTAGTTAATGCACTGTGAACTAACATTAACTAACAATAAACAGCTGTATTTTTATTAACTAATGTTAACAAAGATGAACTAACCATGAGCAATCCATTTGTTACTGTATTTGTTAATGTTAGTTAATACATTAGCTTATTAAGTGTTACTGAAAAACCTTTCAGACAATTAATTGAACCATTAATTAATTTCTGCAATAAGTTCATTGTATGTGCATGGGGAACAGGACTGTGAAATAAAGTGCTACCCGTTAAGCCTTAAGGGCGTATTTAAAAATCTTTCTCCTGTTTTATCCGTTTCCTAGTTCATACTCCCAGCAGCAGCAATATCCCCAGCAGGGGGCGCCGGGACAGTACGGGGGAATGATGATGAACGGTTCCATGCAGGGGGGTGTAAATGGCAACGGTGCAGGGCAGATGCCCCCAATGCAGGGCCAGATGGGCATGAGTGCCATGGGCATGGGACGCATGCCGATGGGACCCGATCAGGTACAGACCGCGTTGATTCAGTTACATACGCATAACTGCATTAAAACCTTTACTTATCTGTGCATGTATAATGTGTTCTACAGAAGTACTGCTGAGGCAACGAGCCATCTCTGTCAAAGCTGGAGTCTAACTCGGACTCGCACATCAGTCCACTGAGGAAATGTCAACACGAAGCTATAACATCCGCCTCGTAGAGGAGAAATCGCTGGAACTCTTCAGTGAAAACTTGACTGAGGGAGAGAGAAAGACATGGAAAGGGGATAGAGAGAGAAAGAGAGAGACTCAAACCTTCTCTGTGGGGTTTTTGGGGGAAAATGCCCAGTAGCGAGTGCAGCAGGCTCTCTCTCTCCTGTCCCACGTGGCTGTACTGCAGTACACAACATAACCACCAGGGGGAACAGAGTAGGAACGGTTGTGGTACAACTTGACAGTGTGGGGAGCACTTTATTTTTAAGGCTAGTACGGAAAAGGATAGTTGCAATATATTTCTTGCTTTTCTAGCCTTATAGAACGATTATGTGCATATTGTCTATTTTGAATTTGTTTCGGACAAGCCTCTTTTGAATGAAAACCGTGGGAATTGTAAGAACCAGAACTTCATCACTTACGCATATCAAAGCAATAATCCTCCTCTCAATCCACCGAAGTGGTGTGTCAACAAAAAGCAAAAGGTACTGCAGTATTAGACAGGATTTTTCTTTTTTTTGTGTGTGAATAAGATTGGAATTGTAAATACTGTATGCTACATATGTATCATACATGCTTTTACTACATACTTTTTTTTGCACAGAGTTTGGGCCCGGTTAGGTCCATCTTATCTATATTTTAGGTCAATACTGCTCTGGGTTTTACATCTATTCTAACTAAAATATTTTATTTTTATCTTTTCCAGCACAGCCTATTTTTCTCTTTCTTTTTTCGACAATGAGCGCCATTATGTTTGGATGGCACTTTTTTATCGCAGAAATGTTGTGCAGTGATGGTTTCATCATTTTATTTTCATTTCCATTTGTTCTTCTGACCGAAAATAAAGACAAAAAAACAATGGTGCAAGTTTTCAGATGATACGCAAAGATCATAGCCTGGGAAAAACCAGCCAACTTCCGGCAAATTTAGATTTGCTCTGAAAGTTATTCTGGCAAAGAGCTCATTCAAGCCCATTTCCAATCCGTCGAAATCGAGGCACCAATCAGAAACGTTGGGGCGGGCTTTACATGATGACGACAGCGCCGGGATTTTGAAGCAGATTATTTTGTAGCTTACTACATTACAAAGATGGATGCCGCATCCGTCGAACATCACTCGTTCGAACCAGCCATCGTTCGTCTGTTTTAAGTGATTTGAACGTTTCCTTTTTGTTAAAAACCGAGCAAAGAACAACACTTGTTTCTCCGCCGCTCTGCATACTTCATCTTCTTCATCGCTCTGATTGGTTTTGGGTCTATCCGCGACGTCCGTTGGTGACGCCCCTCTGGAAATGATTTTTTTATGACGCTTTCTCAGACCATAACTCAGTTACAACTGAGAATGGTCTGGTTTTAACCAGGCTACAAAGATCATGCTTGATGTTGCTCTTTAAGCTAGCTCTTATTAATGAAAATAACTCACTTTCTCACTGCATCGTACTGTCGGTTCTTCAGAAATCTACCTTTAAGAAACATGCAAAATCCAAAGATATTTTTTCAGTCTTTTCTTTTTCTGTTTCCTCAAGTTTGATTACAGAAATGTATCCATTTATATGTTTTTGCGCAAATGCGCAGAGTAAAAGGTACATATCATATGAACATATTGCTACATATTCTGATTTTGTACTATATACGGTATACATACAAAACCAAGTATACCTGTTTATTTTTTAGGCCAGTTCATATTTTAGCAGTATTGTCTGTCTGTTTTAGGGGGTTTCTCTATCATGCGGTTTATTCGCTCTTCAGTTTAAGTTTTGTAAGATTTGAATGATTTTGAATTATCTACAGAACTGCCAAGACAAATTGTAACTACACACCTCGTTTTAAAACGTTTCTTAAACCACTTTTAAGAGCTTCTCGGTGTGCTTTTTAAAAGTACAAGTAATAAGGACTCCATTCTGTCAGACGCTCATCCGTGCATCTCTGTGTTGCAGTGATCCTCGGCCGCTTCATTAGTCAAATCTTTACCTTCAGTGACTTCAAATAATGCTGATTCCCAGATGCGGGAATGGAATTCAATGGGGAAACTAATAAGTCAGTCTCTTCAGTCTTTTCAGGAAAGCAATGCTATCATTTGTGTTCATTTCGCTAGATTACTGTTGATTGTGACAAAGTATATTTTGAAATGATAATTCCGGGAAATTGAGGTTATTCTGGTGTGTTTTCAGAACTGGTTGACGGAGGGGTGTGAACATGGAAGATAAGCTCACATTTTACAGGATGTAAATTACATTACACTTAATTATTTTGCTTGATGTTGATATTGTTGTAAATAAAAGTTCTATTTAAACGTGACACGTATGTTCTGCAGTTTGTGCGTACCTGCTTTTTTATTTTGATGACAAATTTGTACCAAGAACTGAGAGAAATCTGACAAAAGCTCCTTTTGAGGACATTTATAAATAAAGGTGTTGGGGGTCATTTTAATTGTAAAAATGGAGTAAGTTTTTGGGTAGGTTTTGCTTTTTTTATGTATAACAAGCTTTATATAAAAACGATACAAGTGTATGGAATGACCCCATTTAAATAGCTGTGTTTGCGCGCACGCTCGTGCTCCTGGTACATTGTGGGGACCACAAAGAGAGGGGTTTTTTTCGGTCGCCATGAGGGAAACTGCTATAAATCATACTAAATTATGTTTTTTGAAAATGTAAAAATGCAGAATGTTTCCTGTAATGGGTAGGTTTAGGTTTATGGGATACAATATACAGTTTGTACAGTATAAAAACATTGTCTATAGAAAGTTCCAGACCGAAACCTAACGTGTGTAGTTGTGGTCCTGGTAAACCCTACATTATGGGGACAAAATTTTCAAATTCCTTGTCCTCAGGGGATAGAATATATAGTTTGTATTGCAGTACAGTTGAAAGTTTTCTGTGAGGGTGGGGTTTAGGGTAAGTGTTTGGGTACCGAATACACAGTTTGTACAGTATAAAATCCATTTATATGGAAAGTCACCGTAAAAGATGGAAACCCAAAGTGTGTGTGTGTGTCTTTAGGTAAAATAAAGTTCACAATGTTACCACTGAGGGGCGCTAGAAGCTCAAATGTCCCGCCTCAACTACAAAACGAACTTTATTCTTGAAAAGGGATTGTCTTATTAATAGGCTGGAAGCGGTAACCTATCATTCAATGAAAACAATGAGCATGAGAATTTACTAAATATTGACTTGGCCTCATCACTTTTACGTCTGTCAGAGAAGATTCAATACTTGCATGCATAGGCTAAATGCCCCTTAATTAACATTAAATTGTTTTAATTGGTGGTGGGGTGGGGGGTTACTTTTTTTTAGCTATAATTAATTTAAATATCTCGCACTGGCCTGAAAACAACGTGTTCTTAAGTCAAAGCGCGTGCTGTTAAGTTGATGTTCCAGTGGAAAAGTTGGCTGCATGTGTGGCGCTATGTTTAAATGCGCTAAGTTCTTATTAAAAGAAGCTTTCGTTGTAGTATGTGGGAAACTATACAGAGGGAGTGAGAGTTCCTTGGCCGTGTTCCCGGCCCATCTGCAGCCCGGGCTTGCGGATTACTGTTTGTTAATGTTTCAATCAGCTGTGTGCCGAGGAATGTGGAGCGATTTAACCTGAACTTCCCCAGGTGTGCGGCGGCGCCGCTCAGTCTGCGCCCTCCCCTGCCCTTGGCACAAAGCGATCACACAAACACAATCACACACACCGGCCGATCCGAGCAGAGGCCTGCAGCTGCGAGCATCACACCGCAGGGAAATGAGAAAAACATTGCACCAGGGAGACGGAATAAATCTTATAACGAACTGCCTTCTTCTCGGAAAACACTTAACCCTTCCGCTACCCGTGCTTAAATACTGGGATGCGTAAAAAGAAGCGGAATTACAGACTTTAAAAAAAGTTTGACAATATCACTATAGCTAAAAATAACTTGAATAATGAATGAAGCAATCCTTAACCAATTAAAATGCTTTATTAATTAGCCTATATATTTAATTTAATTTTTTCAAAGGAAAGATAATAATAGTTCCCTCTCTTGTAAACTATTGACCTAGTTTCTATTTATTTTGCCTTTTGATGTCATATTTATCAGATATATGGCCTTTATCTTATATAGGCCTAGCTGTATTTGCAAACGGAATTTGTCTTTTTCATTTAAATTTTCAAACAGATGAAGCCACTAAAATGTAGCTAGTGGCTGTTTTTATGTTTCATTACTCACTAAATCAAAGTTAAAATCTGCAGTAATAAGTTCAATTTGAGTTTAGCTACTGACAAAGTAATTCAAGTTGAAATTGAGAACTCAATTTAATTGTAATGACCTAAATTGTGTAACAATGATGTCATAACATGAAGAAAACATGTTACAGCAACATGTTTAATGTTAACAGGCTAAATGACCTTTAACCTTGTGAAACCAACTCATTTTAAATGGCAGTAAAACTGACCAAACTAAACCATTAAAAAAAAAGGAACTCAATTCAGTCAAACTTTCATTCATTCCCACATACAAAACAGATCAAACAAGTCCAAAATATGTCTCATTTTCTTGTTTTAATAATAAAAAAAACAATATACATTGTAAAAAACACAATAAAGCATTCACATCATATGTCATTGTAATATACAATACATTCTTTCGCTCAGTAATCTGAGAAAACATTTACAGCAAAATAGAAGATTTTCTAAAGACTTAAGAAAACATTGGAGAAACTTTGACCGAGAGGGAAATGCATGAACTAAGTGAATAATCGCCATGGATTCCACAGCTTTAACACACACAATCGGTGAGTTTGGGAAGATCTCAGAGAGCACGTCACAATTCTCAGTGTTCACGAGGTTTTGTGGCTCTCTACTGAAAGTTGTTTTCCTCTACAACAGGAGAATGAGAGTCTCTCCCAACACAGTTCAAGGCGTCACGGCGGTTCTGGTCCATCATCATCATCACCTCAGCGCACCTTGTTCGATCCACGCGATGCTTCGATCAGTTGATGTGAAACCGAGAGCATTAGCTTTAACGGCACATGATTCGGTCGTCTGAACAGCCGTTCTGCAAGACAAGGAAACATCGTGAGTCGAGTCATTTACACCGACATTCTTATGAATGGATCATTTAGTTGAGCAGAAAGTATCATATATAGCCTGTTTACCTCGACGGAGATGCTGGCCAGTTCCGCGTTGAGCGTCGTGAGGGGAGTGCGGGGAGCGGAGCTCTGGTTCTTCTTGCTATCCAGCTCGACCTGCAAGTCCCAGATGTAATCAATAACGTGCTGCAGGATCTCCACCTTGCTGGCTTTCTTGTTGGTCGGCAGCGTGGGCACCAGCTCTTTCAGTTTGCTGTAGCAGCTGTTCATGTCCTGCAGAAACATGGTCATTTGCTCGTCCAGCAGCGGGATCTTGCATTTGGTGATAGCCAGGCTCTGGTCGGAGAGGCAGCGGACAACATCTTCGCCGCTCTTCAGCGCGCAGGTAGGTCCCACAACTTTCATTTTGGCTATAAAAGTTGACGATTAAGTCAAAGAGATTGAGTTGAAGCGATGTGCTCGTACTCCTTTTAGGGTCTTGAATCGTCGAGAGTGCGATGACAGTTCACCACATGCTAACAGTGTCGAGTTGTTCGGTATTTAAAGGATTGTGGGCGTCACCAAACGCTCGTGTTTTCAGGCGTGGGCCAATAGAATTTCACCGCAGTCGCGAGCGGAGCCAATCACGGCGCGGCTCTGTTATCGCAGATACAATATGCTTGGGGGATGGTGTTACAAATGGAAACAAATGTGTGTCTTCTGTGGATGATCTGTGGATATCCAGCTGTCCGTACTCTCCACAGGTGAAGCAGACACAGATCACGCGGAGGGTGGGGGTGCTCGAGGATCAACAGGCAACAGTTATTACTTTCCAATGAAACAAGCTTTCTTCGTATGTGGGCTGCGTCAAGAAACAAAGCACTGTAAAATGTTTCATCTGCATCTTTGTTTCCATCCATTTAACTTGTCACAATAATTCCTGTCATTATACTGCGCGAAATGTGAACCCTGAACACATATACATCTTCATAATGCAAACATATTGTTTCAAACGTATTTTTAAGTAGGCTACACACACACACACACACACAAACACACACACACAAAATCGTTTTTTATAAAAATATTATGATTTTTTATAATAAAAAGTTTTCCTTTTAAACCAATGACCTTTACACATAGTCATAAGTGTCTAAAGAAATAATCTCTGTTTTCTCGTCACATAACAACAAAATGGCTTCATGCATTTTGGTTTTGCCACACTGATTTTGATTTGGTTTGACAACGTTTTTTAAATTGGCTACTAATAGTAGGCTATTTAAAAACAAAATTGCCCTTTTAAAGGAATAGGCCTATGCCAAACTACTCATGCTAACATGTTGCTTTTCAAGAATTTCAGACTGTTAAATGGGAGCAGCAGTGAAACCAAACTTTCAATTGTTTTTTTTACAGTGCATTTTAAAGCCATACGAGTTATACATGAATAAAATCGTTGCTTAATATCAAATAGACTGGGCTTATTTGTTTTGTGGTTTGAATAAAATCTGATAAAATCGTGATTTAACAGGACATGATATGGATTCAGTGTTTTAAAAGGCCTACATAATTGTGAACTGTTGCTAGAGGTTGACATGGTTAATGTTATTGATATTATACCTTTACATTTTCGTCAGCCTTAGACTAGTACTTGCATTCAGTAGCATTTAAAGTATTTTGTATTGTATATAAACTATTCATAGTCCATTATCCTACAGTAAGTGCAGATAGATTGTAGATAGTGGCGAGGTTTATCCTATTGTGCAACCGAGTCTAGCCACAATCAAATTTTTATTCAAAAATGTCCTCTATCTGTTCAATGATTGTCTCATTGTCTTTCTTCGAATGTGTTTCCTCGCGCAAACTTCCAAATTCCTTCATATGTGCGCGTCGCCTTGAGCGCGAGCGCGCGCACTCACATAACTTTGCATTGCTGTGCTCTGATTCTTCCCCCAGATTGTCCAAACAAACCGAAGCAGACTGCCGGGCGCCAGCGCCGTGACGTCACCCATTCATTCGAGCCTTGACGCCTGTCAGCCTGGCGCCGAGCGGGCGGTCTCTATAGCAACAACAAACAACAGGCTAGCATCCATCCACTCTCCCCCATTCACCTGCGCGCTGCGGAATCCTGAGAACAAACTGGTCAGCGCTCATTTATCACTTAAAACCTCTGATGCGATTACTGCTCCGCGCGCACCTGCAAACTGCCATTGTCGTCCCGCGAAAGACTCTTGTAAAGACACAAAAAGTGAGAGACAAAGTGAAAAATAGCCTGTTGAGCCAGAGGGTTGTTTTTTTAGATTCCTGGGAACCTTTTATCTTGTTGTAATTTAAAATAGGCTAACGTTAATTGTTTATTTTCGTCCGGATATTTTTAAAAGTTAGGCTATTTGAAAATACATTAGCGTTTAATATGAACTTTTTAAGGGCTGTGTTTTACGAATAAAAAGTAATTTTTAAAATTTTATATATATATATATATATATATATATATATATATATATATATATATATATATATATAAAGCAAATATGCATTTTTAATAATGTGAAGGGAAAAAAAAGTTTGTCCACTAAATAAAAACTAAAGATGAAAATGATAAAACAGAGAGACTTATTTGCAATTTAAGTGCAATTGTTTTAATAGTAAAAAATACTTATTTTTTAATCGTTTTTAAAACAAAACCTAAAAACACAACGTGCATGAATGTCTGCGCGTTATTTTTTACCGATGGCTCGTGCACATAGCTGCTCATCCTGCAGGAGTTAGAGGGACTGGAGCGTTTCTGGCTCGGTCACAGCTGAGCGGGGTTGAGGGGAGGTGGAGGAGGAGCTGAACAATGGGAGTGCAGTATCGGGACTGTGAGAGAGAATCTCGGCTGGAGCCGACGAGTCTGGAGCGCCCCTCCACTCGCTCATCCCGCTTTTGTTCAGCTGCGCAAGCTATCAGCACTTCCTACCGACTCCAACAATAAGCCCTCACAGCTGGGCTCTCCAAAGCCTGTTTACTGCACATCAAGGCAAAGAGTGTAACATCCCCCTTACACACACTCACACACCCTTATGAACTCTTGGTAAAATATAAAACATATTCCAAGAAGTGGAGAAAGGAAGTTAAAAGAAAAAAGTTATGCTTTATTGCTCGACGACCTCATATGCTGGACACTGGACAGCAATCACTCCTTTTTATTTGTTCAGTAAAACATATAATCTGCATCATGTGTGCCTAGAAGACAGGATTAATTCACTCTAGTATTAATATATATTATTCTGTAAAAAAAAAAAGAAAAAAAGTTGCTGCCTTAAATTTTTAGGCTACGATCAACTTGGATGTTTAAGTCATATCAATTTAAATACATTAAACTGTTTAAAAAAATTAGTTGACTTAAAAAATGAGTTGTTATTGATCATATTTGTTTACAGTGTACATATATTTATTATTTATCAATTCATCCCTTCATTGATTTAGTGTCAATAATTTCACACTAATGTGTAATAAAAGGATGTTTTTTAAATGCAGGTGAACTTATGAACATAAACACACATATAAATAATTTATTGTTGTTCTTGTCCTGATTCCACCCTGATCTTGTCAACAATGACTGTGTTCTCACAATATGTAATGCTGCAGAAAAAGCTGGTGCGGGGTCAGTGTGAATACTCTTCTTCTTCTTCAAGCATCTGCATGTATCTTTGACTTTCCCCTCTCATGGGAAGAGTGGCCTCAGATAATTGTCCTCAAGGGAATCACATCCTGTCAGAAGTCATGTGATCGCTGTCTGACAAGGCTGCAGTGTTCTGTGCTGTGTCATCAGCTGACTATGAAGTCTTTAATTCACAACATCACAGATACACAAAGCAGATAGACACAGAAAGGAAGTGCTCAATGCAAAGCGCAATATAGACAATACAGTTCACAGAGAACAGGCATAAAATGACCTAATTAGCTTGTGTGAGTCATCTGACATTAAGTTAATGTCAATGGCTTTTCACAACACATTTGACTTCCGTAACATGACGTATTCCTGAAACAGGGCAATGAGGGGAAAAATGTAGGGTGGGAATTGATTGGATGGTGGCCATTAAATACCAGAAAGAAGCCAAAATAAAAGCAAGTTTGCTTAATAGCTGGACATTGGTTAACATATTCCAACCGCCAGCGAGGCCTAAGTGGAAAAGTTGTGACATTTTACAGTGATTTTGTTTGTTGTCTGTAAAAAAAAAATATGATCAATAAGTTATGACAACATATGTTTTTACATTGCTTTAACGCATCAAAATAAGCACATTTTAACTTTTTTATGTTATACAAGATTCAGCTAATTTTTTATCTCAGTTTAATGTAGTTGAAATGACAAACATCCAAGTTGATTGTACTTAAAAAGGTACTTTTTTTACAGTGTATTTAGGGTGTTTATTTTTTTAAGGTGTTCATTACCAGTTATTGCATTACCTGGGAATAACCATGGCATTGGCAGCGCCATCCCCTACTGTTTGAGCTTCAGGTTTTGATCATTTTGATTAATTTCGTTTATGTCTTTTGACTTTAACATCTGCATGAAATGGAAAATTGAGTCATCTGTTGAGTCAAATGCATGCTATTGCTCTTATTGCGAACAATTCATCCATGCACGTTTAATTTTTTTACCGTTTTTTTTTTCACCTCGTAATTCTGGATCTTCGGGGGAAACGGAAGACTTCTCTCTGGTGACGTATGCAAGACTTCTCCAATCATTTCAGCCAACCCTTTGATTCAATCTTTTCAATAATCCATTTCACCTGGATATTCATCACTATATGGAAGAAATTATCTGTCGCTTCGTTACATCGCAACTTTAGTCAAAATCCATTGGTCTATAGCTGGATTCACTCTTTTGAGATTTCAATACATCCCAATACTATTAGATAATATCAGATATACTCTGATTGACCTCATAATGATATATAGGCTAGCACTCCTCCTACATAGTGGTTCTGTGGTAGCATCTTGTGAACGCCGATCTCCCCGCTCGCCACACACTTTCACACTCCACATTCTCCGCCTGGCTCCCACACACACTGTCAAAGTGCCTTAATGGCTCCTAATTAGCTCCCCATCTGCTGGTGACAGAGCACCGGTGGCATGCTGAAGCCCCATTCAGAGAGTGGCCATTGTGTCCCAGGATCGTTTCCACTCCATTGGAGATTGCCTGGAGAGGACTTGGACCTCTGGGATGGGATAGGACAGGAGAGCCAGGGTTACGGAGAGGGAGGAGAGAAGCTCCGGACTCCGGGAGGCGCACGGGACAGGACGGGGGAGGAGGTGGATACACAATGGGCGACAGTGTTGTGGCTTGTTGCAAATCTAATAACGTCGGAGCTCTTTCTGTCCTCTGGATGCCCTCCCCCCGCCACCCCCCACGCACACAAACACATTTTGTTTTTCTCCTCCTTTTTTTTCTCATGCTCATTGGCGACAGCTCTGCTTCTTCGAGTTAATCTGTGACTGTGTCATCTTCTGGGAACAGACGTTTGTTTTGTGCTGTAAGGGGGGTAATAAATGCAACCAGACAGCACCATATTAACATCCTCGAAAAGAGACATAAGGGCAGAGCTTCTGAAAGGAGCCGACGGTGGTAACGTCCGGTCTGCGCTGCGTAAAAAAAGCGTACAAAGTTGACACTTAAAGCGTGGTTACATTTACCGTTCGTGAGCCAAATCATTTCAATAGGAATCCACGTGATCGGGAATTTTGTGCGAATGCGAAATATATCCCCACACACTTTTTCTACACACTATCCACCAAGTTTTTCACCGCGTTGGCCAACAGAAAGCTGCTTGGTTTGATTGACTTCAGTGTGAGCTGTGCTTCAAACATCACTGCACTATAGACGATAGACAATTGAACTTTTTGCTTGTGAAATGTCATCGAAAAATCACTAATGCAATCGCACCTTTGCGGTTTGTTTTCGGCATGATTATTAAATGCGCATTCAAAAGTCTACAAATCGCCCCAGGTGGGTAGAAGTTGATCGTTAAAGATGCTTAGATGACTCTTGTCCCACCTCAAAACAAGAGAAGCTGAATGATGTTCTCGCCTCACCCTCATTTACATCACATTGCCATTGTATGGACAAATCCAGAGGATGTGTGTGTGTGTTTTTATGGGAGACCAGCTGCTCACAGCTGGGGTATAATGGCCAAGTTTTGGAGGGAAGACCCTTACTACCGGGCAGCTGTCACCACCAGCAGGGGAGAAGGACAGAGGCCATTTAGCCAGAGACCCTCTGGAGAGCTTCTGCTCGTTCTATTCTAAACCCAGATCTCCCTGTGTGTCAGGTGCTGTGCTATTTCCGATATTCTACGGAGCTGTCAAAAAAGTTGCCGTTAGCAACTATTTGTGGTCTCGCAGCTTGTCGCAACTTGTTGCTTATGGTATGGTAACATCTAATAGATCTCTGTGTGCTCAAGTCACCTGACTTCCTCCACATACCTATATGTGCTAAAATACCACCAAACCCATCTGGATACTGGCTGGAAGTATGGCCTAAAGATGGGTGTGATGATGGTGGCAGCTGTGCTCCCCTCACAAAGCCCTATTCAGAGTAAAGGGGACAATACAGAGGCCTGGTTACTCTCTCCTCTTCAGTTCCACACTAAGATTAATTCCTCAAATCCGTTTTCCCAGTGGCAGTCTCAAAGAATGGGAAGCCCTCCTGTTTGTCAGAGCGTATTGTGCCAGTCGCCTGAGAATGAATTCCGCTGATGGTTCTGATAAATGGCCGCCGGCGTTGACACTGAGCAGACCTTTCCAGCTCTTTTGTTTTCAGTATTGCATCTATGTAATCTGGATTATTCTGGATTGTAAGATTGTCCTCCTCTGGGTGGTACGGCACTCTCAAGATATTTGATTTGATTTGTATGGTGATTAAAGGAATATTCTGGGCACTTGTGGCATGATGTTGATTACCACTAAAGTGAATTTCGAACTACACTACAATAAAAGTGAATGTTAACTCAGTGTTTCAATTGTAAAGCTAAAAGGTGTAAATAAAATGCATGTTAACATGATTTTATTGTGAAA
Source organism: Tiaroga cobitis (assembly GCA_030578255.1). Lineage (NCBI taxonomy): Eukaryota > Metazoa > Chordata > Actinopteri > Cypriniformes > Leuciscidae > Tiaroga > Tiaroga cobitis. The sequence goes on along the minus strand of CM060601.1, from coordinate 32,683,210 downwards.
AATCACTAACATTTTCAATGTAACGTTACATTGTAAACATGATATGATCAGTAAGTCATGACAACATCTTTTTACATTACTTTAACTCAAGTAAAATAAGTTTAAAATAAGTTGAGCAATTTTCAAATGTATTTTATTTAAGTTATACAAGTTTCAACTCATTAAGCCAGTTTAATGTAATTTAAGTTGAAATAACTTATACATCTAAGTTGATTGTTCTTAAAAAAATTAAGGCAGCAACTTTTTTTAAAAGTGTGTATATAATTTTTCAACTTCGTTGCCTTTACAACGTAAGTCCTATAACTCTCTACAAAATTATGAGACTTCACAACTCTAATATTTATCAAATTTGAAGCATCACATTTCTGCTTTTAAATCCTCAAAAAAATTACCCCATTCACATCCATTTTAAGCGATTCACTGTAACCCCAGGTCGCGTTTTAAAAGAATTTAAAAAATATATTTTTTTTCTTTCTTTTTTTTGTGGTAATCAGCATTATGCCACAAATAAGCTTGTCGATTATGCTTAACCTGTATTGAACCCAGGATATTCCAGGATGATTGTTTTTGAATTTGCCCAAGTGGTTATTTTGGTAATCATCATGTTTTGTTCTTGCATATAAAAGCTGAGTTGCTTGACTGTGGTGACGACGTCATACTTTCAGAAATGTTTGCGACCGCTTCTCAAGCCTCGGGATCAACAGGTGCAAGAAATGGCAGAAGGCAATGAGGCAATGAGGCAACCGAGTCTGCAGGCAGGAATTGTTTGGTTTTGACTCATTGGTTTCATTCCTTTATTAGAGTGTAAATAGGTTTGCAATCACATCAGAAAGAGGTAACCAGAAACTCACATGTATCAGGTGCTGCCGTGAGGCTGTTTGTCCACAGAGCCGAGGCAGTTAGCCACACCCTAAAATACACAAACTCACCCCGTGTTTCTCACACACACACATACACCCTCCACACAGGTGTTTAGCCTGCAGCCTTAGTACAAGTGAAGCTCATCAGCCATTTTGCCTGTGTTTAAAAGTGTACACTGACTGCCTAAAGCTGGATCACTTCAGCTGCTCATCTGCCATATGGCGGGGCTAGGCTGTTAAATATAATAGAGCTCAATTTCACCCACTCACCTGTTTTATGTAGGTATTATATGTAAATTCAGCCAGTTCCCACAAGAGTAGAATAATCTGTCATTCAGTTGCATGGGAAGATCAAGATACTACAAGATAAAAGTATGTGGACATTTGAGCCACACATGCCTACCAGCTAAGAAAACAGAAAACAGTTCTGAAAAAAAAATGTCTAAAATAATTTTTTATAAAATAAAATAATAAAATAAATAAATCCAGTTGCAGATTGTTAAAAAAAAAAAAAAAAAAAAAATATATATATATATATATATATATATATATATATATAATTAATTGTTATAAATATTTTTTTACATTTTAAATGTGTAATTTAAGTAATTTTTATTATATATTAGTAATATCATATATATATATATATATATATATATATATATATATATATATATATACATGTATGTATCATGTATATTATGTAAATATATATATGTACAATTTTAACGATATTGCTATTATTTCTGATTACAGAAAAATAAAAATGACTGTGTGTATGATAATTGATGAGGAAATGAAATTCTCTTAAAATCCCTGCATTTTTATTGTGTTATTTTTTGTGTGTTATTTTTTCACACTAAATCAACAAATAAATTGATGGCCTTCTTTTTTCTTTTGGCTCAAGTGTTTATTTATTTGTTTATTTGTTTGTTTTTATTTATTTGCCCCCTTTTATGTTACTTTCTTTTTCAAATAAATAAATAAATAATCTTCAAATAATTCTTGTTACGTTATCAGCACTTATTGATGTCATAGTAGGCAGAAGAGTTTTTCTGTGTACAAGCCTTAGAGTCCATAGGAATGACTACGGGAATGAATGAGGCTACAATCTGGATGCAAAGGATGCATCCCATCTCCCCTGGGCATTCTCACGGTAGAAGAATGTGTCCACTGCACAAACACACACATACAGTGACGCTATCTCTTTTCCCACAGCCAGGCCCGAGCAACGCCATACACTTGGTCACACACACATGTATCAGGCCTGACTTGCAGGGATCCAATTGTGTGAAACAGGCAGCAGAAGGTGCCCCAGTTCTTTTACATTCTTCTTCTTTCTTCGCATTGTTTCGGGGGGTTACAGTAACAAAGGGAGAACGGGTGAACATTGTGTGTGTGGTATGTTCACACCATCGTCCTCTAGTGTCTGTCCACGTCTGTGCGCGTTCATCTGTGAGCATAGACTCTAAATTACTCTCGTGAGTATGTGTGTGTCAGCGGTGCTGCTGAGGGGGGTATCTGGAGAAAGTTGAATGAAGAGAAGGAGACACTCATGAACAGAATTAGCAGAGCACATTCCTCTGCTTTCTCCCACTCTCTTTATTCTTTCTTGCCGTTCCCCCCCCCACCCCACCTCTTCATGAGAAAATCAAACAGGTGGTTTGGCCCTGTTGGAGGGGCTGCGTCTTGTGGAGTTGGGCTGTCCCGCAGCCTGTTGGAGGCACTGAAAGGCAGCGTCTCCTCTCAGCTCCAGCTTGAGTCCAGTGTCCAGTTAAAGAGAGCCACTCTCATTACCATCTCAATTCTGGGAACGGGCTAGAGACCTCAGCTGCACCCTAACAGGCAGACCATATGGTGCTCGCTTGGCAACCAGGCAGAAGGGGACCACCGAACCCCCAAACACACACATTCTCACACACACATACATATATTCACATTCAAAAAGATGTGAAGACCTAAATTACACACCTTATCTATACTTAACCTCACAAAAAATAGACCATGCTTTCATCTTAATACATATACAGCACATGTTGCACTATAGCCTTTGAGTATCGGCATCAAAGCAAATTAGACAGTTAAAGAAAGCCTGGGGCTCCTGCGCACATCTCCTAGGGGGAGCTGGACCACACAGCGCCTGTATGGAAGGACGCCTGGCTTCATACATCCTTATACTGGGTTTTTGGAGGCCATTTCACCATAAACAGCTTCAGTGGTTTCAGACCCCACAGGTCAAAATTAACATGCTCTACTGTCTACTTGGTTTGCATTAGTGGTTTTGACAAGGAAAGTTTCACCAATTTAGGAAAATATAAAGTAAATATACATTTAGATGTATTTATTAAAAGAATAATTAATCTAGATATTTTATAAAATCATATTTTTATTTCACAGTTATTTATTTTCATAATTTATTATATATATTAGGTATATTTTAGAAATATCATACTGTTTATACTTTCAATAGCCTACTTAATCAATCCACCTTAATTGGTGGATTTTAGAGTAATTCATATAAATATTATATTTAATATATTTGTTATCTTTGTAATTTATATATATATATATATATATATATATATATATATATATATAAATTACAAAGATAACAAATATATTAAATAAAATATTATATATATATTATATATATATTATATCAATAAATATATATTAAATATAGTAAATAATATTATATTAAATAGGTATTTAAATTATATAAGAATTATATATATATATATAATTCATATATTATAATAATACATATATAGTAAATATTATTATACTAAATAGTTATATAAATTATGTAGAATTTATTTTATAATAATTTATTATTATAATAATTATTATATTATTATTTATTTATTAAGTGTATTATAAGCTTATTTACAAGCATATAATGTAAAAATATATATTGAGGTATATTTTATATTTTTAAACATCAAGCATTCAGTCTGAAGTGCTGCTATGCCCTGAAGTAAAACAAATTAAATAATTAATTCATTCATTTGTGGAGATACAACATGCCTCCTTATACATTTTACTGCTTCATCAGTTGATTTCAAGTGATATTTTATTCATTATATTAACAGATATGACCTAACCACCTGCAAGTACCTTCATAAACATGTCAAGAAGAACAAAAGAAGTCAATGTGCGGGGTGTTTCTCTGGTTCAAACCATCAGAGAGACCGAAGCTGTGAGGCATTTCCTTCCCGAAAAGAGGAATGTGCTGGATCAGAGCCTAATAGTTACAGGAAACGAAAGGTGCATGTGTTTATGTGCAGTTCTCGGTGTCCTCTGCCACTGCCAGTCCTCACGTTGGCAGGTCATATCATGTTCACACATTATCCGTTTCATCTGTGATAATGTCCCCGATGACGAAATGTCAGCGTAAGCCATGTATGTGCCTCTTTGTGATTGCACATGCTCAGTCCGCCCCTCTCTACGAATCTGCAGCTGTGCAGTCACATACGCAACATGATTTCACAACATCCTCCTTCTGCCTTCACTGGAAATATCCTCTTTTACTCGCCCTCCCTTCCTCCCTCGTTCCCTTTCTCTGCCTATGTTAGTGTCTTTAGTGAAATGCCCTGACAGCCCAGCAGGTGCGAGACTTAGTCATCCTCTCTGCCCTACCCATCCTTGAGTATGTGTGGGTTACTCAACGCAACTCCTTATTAAGCGAGCCTATGTGATGTTAAGCTAAACCACAGCGCTAGTCACAGGTACATGCTGTAATCAACAATTTCCCTCCCTAAAAGCCCAGCTGTCTCAGTGTTTACTAAAAGCATCACTCACATACGCAGGCGCCAAGCACCATGACTCTGGAGTTTCCAGGATTTCATGTGTGTGTGTGTGTGTGTGTGTGTGTGTGTGTGTGTGTGAGAGTGTGTTGTTCTGGCAGATGGGCCTGTGCAGCGGTTCTGACTCTTTGTACAGCTGGCAGTAGTTTCTGTTTCTAGAGACGAGAGCAGGCTGAGTGTCACATCACTCACAGTGTTCACTCACTATGTTTATCATACACTCACAGTGATAATCAGCCTGCTTATTGACACCTTAACAAGTTGACCTATAGTGATCAAAATGAGGAAGCGCCAGTGTTTTTCTTTTTTAAATGAGCATTCCTGTAGCACAATCATAGAACATGGTGTGCTTTTGATTTTAGGCAACAGCTCAATGAATAATAAATTGTTATCACGCATATAACAGTTAGTTTTAGTCCTCAAATTTGAGACTTTTCACTGTTTGTATCAGTACACTTGCAAGTTCACATTCCAGACCAGAGTATGTGAGCAGATTCATGTTCTCATTAGTGGGGAAACCCGTAGCGGAACTACAGGGCATGATTACAGAATGTGTTCATTTTGATGACATACGAAACTTGACACTGACAGCTTTGAATGGATCTATTTATCTGTCAATTTCAACTATTAATCATAACATCACAAACTTTGATTTGAAGCTAAAAGTATCTGAAAAGTACTGTGAACAAGACTGTGTACTTAACTGCTTTAGAAAGAACTACAATCCCATGAAGCATTGCGAACAGCAGAGAGGCCGACTGGACTACTAGGTGCTTCACGGGAGTGGGCAGAGCCAAAGCTAAAGCTCTCTTTTGGTGTGGTTTGTTTGTTTCGACTCTCTGATTGGTTTAATTTTCTGCAAAGCATCATGGATAATGTAGTTTTTCACTCCAAATTCCACTGCTAAACACTTCTTTTAAAAACAAGTTGAAATAATGAGTGCTGACAGCTTCAACAGAAGCAAATATCATTGATTAATAACCTCGTAGCTCACAGTTGGTCTGTCTTTAAAGGTTCATAAGTTATAGTTCAAAATCAATTTCCTTACGGAGTTTTTACTTTCGGAACCTGACTGTTGCACTCACTATAGAAAAGTACATAATTAAATTCACAATTATTACACCATTTTAACATTATTATTATAAATAAAACCTGTAGTACTGATGTGTAGCAAAAGATTGTTGAGCTTCACAAAATAGAAAGTGGCTGTTTGAATAAAGCATGGAAAATTCCTGTTCCCTTTCGTAGTCACTCCGAGTTACGTCGGATGACGGAGAATGGGGGTTTCGCCAGAAAGCCAATCCTCTTCGAGTATTTAAAAACGAGCCTATGGCAATGAAATGCCAAGGGTCTGCGGAATTTGCATAATGTATCTCCGCCTCACCGCGTGAGTATTTAAGGAGAGACAGCTGCAACAGCAGATCATGTTTTCGCTTCGGAGCCAAGAGAACCTCTTCACTCCACAGCCACAAACTGAGTTTACAAGTGACTCACCTCTTCGAGACGAGCGAACTCTCCAGTGTTGGTGTGACGGCGGTATCCAGCGAGTCTTCACATTGCCTGCGATCTGTGCAGTGATCTGCCTGACTTTGTGTTTTCTCCCTGGTCGCCTCAGCATTGCAGAGTTTTTCCTCTCCTAAAAGAGCTGCACGTGGCACGTCTTTTTAAAGATGTCTCGCCCGTGTTCTTCTGGTTGCGGTCGTTATCTGTCATCTTCTGATGGGCACGAGCGCTGCTTTGTGTGTCTGGGCTTTGAACACGCTAAAGCAGCGCTCGTGGATGACTCATGTTCCTTCTGTGGGAACATGACCATCGCAACACTTAGATTAAGACTCGATGATCTTTCAGTGAGAGTCCCCGCGTCCACCACCCGTCCTGCTTCCTCCACGAGAGGTGGTAGTTCGGCTGGGGGACAGGGTGATCTGAGGGTGACGGTGTGGAGCAATCCGACGATGCGTCCTCGGACCACACCCCCCTCCGCTGTGTTGCAACCCGCGAGTGCCGCGGTGATTCAGGCGGGTCCTTCTTCGGAAGTCCCGCGTGTTTCATTCGGCGCTCCAGAAGATGACACGATGTCGATCGCGGCATCACAAGGTGGGCTAGAGTCTTCGGGAAGTGAGGATGCGGCTGCGTTGCCTCCTTCGGGAGTCCCAGCGTTGCCCGTGTCGGATCCCGAGATGACGGCCATGCTGTCCCGGGCAGCCGTGAGCATCGGGCTAGAGTGGAACCCTCCGCCCTGCCCCGAGCGCTCGCGGCTGGACGATTGGTTTTTGGGTGCGGCTGCCGCCTCACGGCCTCAGCCAACCCCAATTCCTTTCTTCCCGGAGCTGCATGAGGAGCTGTCGAGATCATGGAAGGCTCCTTTGACCTCCCGTGAACGCTCGTCAGCTTTCTCCGCCTTTCCTCCCCTCGATGGCGCAGCTGCCCATGGGTACACTGGGATTCCCCCGGTGGAGCGCTCTGTTGCGATGCAACTGTGTCCTCAGAGCGCCTCCTCTCGTGGCAATCCTAAGCACCCGTCCAAGGCCTGTAGATTCTCGTCATCCATGGTGGCGAGGTCTCACAGAGCTGCAGGACAGGCGGCTGCTGCCCTGCATGCTATGAGCACCTTGGAGGTCTACCAGGCCCAGCTGCTCAGAAACATGCACGAGGGCAGGACTGACCCAGGGACGTTCGACGAACTGCGTGCCGCCACCGACCTCGCTCTCCGGGCGACGAAGGTGGCTTCACGCTCCCTGGGTCAGGTGATGGCCACTAGCGTGGTCCAGGAGCGTCACCTTTGGCTGAACCTGGCCGATATGCGGGACGTTGAGCGGACTCGTCTGCTCGACGCCCCCATATCCCAGGCCGGCCTCTTCGGTGGAGCGGTTGAAGACTTCGCCCAGCAGTTTTCAACCGCACAGAAGCAGTCTGAGGCAATCAAACATATTCTGCCCTGACGGCCAGCTGCTGCCTCCACCCAGCCGTCGGCACAGACGCCTCAGCCTGCTCGCCGCCGAGGCCAAGCGGCGTTCCTGAGACGGGCTGCTCAGTGATGGTGTCGTTTTTTTCCCAGGAGGCGGTTGCAGGCCCCCTCCTTCCCCCGGTGGAGGGCCGGGGGAGAATCTTTTGTTCTCCACTCCCCGTTGCTCACCCACGGGTGGGCAGCACCCTAATGTGGTTAAAGAAAGAACCGAAATGTCCATCACTGAGCACACAGAGCCGGATGACAGTGCGCGACGCCCCCGTGCCTCGCCACTCTCGTCCTCCTCTGTCTCTGAGGGCGAGGATGACAGTGCGTGCCGTCCCCGGACCACACCACTCTTATCCCCCTCTATCGCCAGACCCCTGGCAGAGCAGACCCCCGTGGAACGCTGGTCCTTCCCTGGTCTCCTCTGTCAGGGCGCGGAGCTTGGCTGTGCACACGCTCAGGGCCGCTATGCCACCCTTGCCTGTGCCGGTCACTCCGCCTCGCTGCCCCTCCGGGGGGACGCCTGTGGCTCGGATGATTCCGCTGGATCAGTTTTTGGGGGCTTGGTTAGAGCTCCCCAATCTGTCCCGTTGGGTCGCCCGAACTATCAGGCTCGGCTATGCGCTTCAGGGGAGTCCGCTTTACTATGGTCGGTGGCAATGCCCCGGTCATGAGAGCGGAGGTTGCTACCCTGCTGGCGAAGGGTGCAATCGAGGCTGTCCCTCCAGCCGAGATGAGGTCAGGGTTCTACAGCCCCTACTTCATTGTCCCCAAGAAAACCGGTGGGTTACGGCCAATCCTGGACTTGCGCGTCTTGAACCGCTCCCTTCACAGGCTGCCGTTCAAGATGCTCACGGCCAAACGCATTTTCGAATGCGTGCGGCCACAGGATTGGTTTGCAGCGATAGACCTGAAGGACGCCTACTTTCATGTCTCCATTTTACCTCGACACAGACCGTTTCTTCGGTTTGCTTTCGAGGGGCAGGCATACCAGTACGCGGTTCTCCCATTCGGGTTGGCTCTGTCTCCTCGCGTCTTTACGAAGGTCGTCGAGGCAGCCCTTGTTCCCCTACGCGAACACGGGGTTCGCATCCTGAATTATCTCGACGACTGGCTAATATTAGCTCACTCTCGAGATCAGGTTTGCGAACACAGAGATTTAGTGCTCCGGCACCTAGCCCGTCTGGGCCTTCGGGTCAACTGGGAGAAGAGCAAACTTTGCCCCGTGCAGAGGATCTCTTTTCTCGGTATGGAGATAGACTCGGTCGCCATGTCCGCGCAGCTTACGAGCGAGCGCGCACACTCACTGCTGACTTGTCTTCGACAGTTCGAGGGCAAGAGTGCGGTCCCACTGAAACTTTTTCAGAGGCTCCTGGGGCATATGGCATCCGCAGCCGCAGCAACGCCACTCGGATTGCTTCATATGAGACCGCTTCAGCTGTGGCTTCGCGATCGAGTCCCGAGGTGGGCATGGCATCGCGGTACGCTTAGAGTTTTAATAACTCCGACCTGCCGTCAGACCTTCACCCCGTGGCGGAACCTCAGCTTTCTACGGGCCGGAGTTCCCCTAGAACGAGTTTCCAGGCATGTTGTCGTCTCCACAGATGCCTCTGCCACGGGCTGGGGCGCCATGTGCAATGGACATGCAGCCGCGGGCTCCTGGACAGGACCCCAGCGCCTCATGCATGTCAATTGCCTCGAGTTGCTGGCAGTACGCCTTGCCCTGCACCGCTTCCGTGCGTTGCTCCTGGGTCAACACGTACTTGTCCGCTCGGACAATACCGCGACTGTAGCGTACATCAACCGTCAGGGTGGTCTACGCTCTCGCCGTATGTCGCAACTCGCACGCCACCTCCTCTTATGGAGTCAGAAGCACCTGAGGTCCCTTCGTGCTATTTACATTCCTGGAGTGCGGAACCGTGCAGCCGACGAGCTGTCACGGCTCCGGCCAACCTCTGGCGAATGGAGACTCCATCCCCAGTCGGTCCAGCTGATATGGGACCAGTTCGGGGACGCACAGATAGATCTGTTTGCCTCCCACGACTCATCCCATTGCGCCCTGTATTACTCCCTGACCGAGGGCACGCTCGGCACGGATGCACTGGCGCACAGCTGGCCGCAGGGCCTACGCAAGTATGCGTTTCCCCCAGTGAGCCTTCTCGCACGGACTCTGTGCAAGATCAAGGAGGACGAGGAGCAGGTCATATTGGTCGCCCCATACTGGCCCACCAAGACCTGGTTCTCCGAACTGATACTCCTCACGACAGCACCTCCTTGGCCAATTCCTCTGAGGAAGGACCTCCTTTCTCAGAGACGGGGCACCCTATGGCACCCTCGTCCCGATCTCTGGAGACTCCACGTGTGGCTCCTGGACGGGACGAGGCAGGTTTGAGTACCCTGCCACCAGTGGTGGCGGCTACCATCACTTCCGCTAGAGCATCGTCCACGAGACATGTCTATGCGTTGAAGTGGAACCTCTTCGTCAACTGGTGCTCTTCTCGCCGAGAAGACCCCAGGAGATGCTCGATCAGCGTTGTGCTTTCCTTCCTGCAAGACGGGTTGGAGCGAAGGCTGTCTCCCTCCACCCTGAAGGTGTATGTGGCCGCTATCGCCGCATATCACGAAGCAGTTGAAGGTAAGTCTCTTGGAAAGCACGACCTGATCCTCAGGTTCCTGAGAGGAGCGAGGAGACTGAATCCTCCTCGCCCTCCTCTCGTTCCCTCTTGGGACCTCTCAGTGGTCTTAAGTGCCCTGCAGAGGGCTCCCTTTGAGCCTCTGCAATCAGCTGAGCTTAAGATCCTGTCAATGAAGACAGCGCTCCTGGTTGCGTTGGCCTCCATCAAGAGGGTAGGGGACCTGCACGCATTCTCCGTTGACGAAGCGTGCCTGGAGTTCGGGCCCGGCCACTCTCACGTGATCCTGAGACCCCGGCCTGGATATGTGCCCAAGGTTCCCACCACTCCCTTCCGGGACCAGGTGGTGAACCTGCAAGCGCTGCCCCGGGAGGAGGCAGACCCAGCCTTGGCACTGCTCTGTCCAGTACGCGCACTCCGTGCTTACGTAGACAGGACGCAGTGTTTCAGGACCTCAGACCAGCTCTTTGTCTGTTATGGTGGGAAGCTGAAGGGAAAGGCTCTCTCCAAACAAAGGTTGTCCCACTGGATAGTGGACGCCATTGCTTTGGCATACCAGCAGCAAGGTCGACCATGCCCCCTTGGTGTGACTGCCCACTCCACCCGGAGTGTGGCGTCCTCTTCGGCTTTAGCGCGTGGCGCCTCGCTAACAGACATCTGCAGAGCTGCAGGCTGGGCGACACCTAACACATTCGCCAGATTCTACAATCTCCGAGTGGAGCCAGTCTCCGCCCATGTACTGTCTTTTTCAAGCTAACATGGGAGCTGTTAAGTGTCTCGCTTGCTCGCCATTCCACTCCACGGACTGGATACGTGCGATATTTCCTCAGGTGAGCCTTCCTCTCTGAAGCCCTGAGTTCCTCCAGCACTGTTGACGCTGGCGCCAGTGTCTATTGCCTGTGCGTCGGCTAGGTGCCTCCGTGTGCATGGTTCCTCCTCTGAGTAACCCCCACATGTGTATTTTCCACTGTAAGCCTCTTTGAGCATGTGTCTTTCCCTCGGCAAGTCACCTGCCACTCCTGGAGTTGAAAGTAGATGCCACCCTACGGGCTGGTCACTCCAGTGTTCCTCCATATGAAGCCCCCTCGGGCCATATGTGTATTCTTAAGTCCTCCCTACGGGCAGGCATGCTGCGGCATATCTCCCCTGAGATATGCTTCCCAGTGTACCTTGGTATTCCTGTGTTAAGTAGGACTCCTTCGTCCGTGCCTTATCACGACAGGGAGGTCAGACTTCGCAGGGCACTGGAAGACAGCTGTGAAGGTGGCGTGATTACACGGGGACCCCCATTCTCCGTCATCCGACGTAACTCGGAGTGACTACGAAAGGGAACGTTACGTCTCCGTGCCACTTCCGCTGTACCGCTGGGTCGACGCCTGAGTTCAGTCTCGGCTCCTCAGCGAAGACATGATCTGCTGTTGCAGCTGTCTCTCCTTAAATACTCACGCGGTGAGGCGGAGATACATTATGCAAATTCCGCAGACCCTTGGCATTTCATTGCCATAGGCTCGTTTTTAAATACTCGAAGAGGATTGGCTTTCTGGCGAAACCCCCATTCTCCGTCATGCGACGTAACGTCTCCGTTCCCTACTCAGGGAACGAGGGTTACATCCGTAACCGAGACGTTTCCACCATCAGGGCAATAATTAAGAAGCTCCAATCAACTAAATATGTCACAAACTCTTTCTGGTAGATGTGTCTATATCGTCCTAATGCTCAGCGAGGAGGAGAGTTTGAGTGGCCAAAGACTCTCCAAGGATCACAGGGGTCAGAAAACCTAAAGATTTTTATAAAACAGCACCTACATCAGCAGAAAAATCCTCCTCTCTCCTCCAAAAACAAACTCCAGCAAATTCAGTTGTCAGACACGACTGAAAATTCAAAATGGACCGGATTCTATGGTCAGGTGAAACTAAAAAAAATTGTTTTTTGGCAGCAAACACACTATATGGGTTTGGTGCAAACAGGGATAAAAAGTACCCCATGCCCACGGTTTAATATACTGCTGGATCTTTAATGTTGGGGGGACATACATGATGTCATGGATCAAATACCAACAGATAAAAAAACAAAACCTGACGACCTCTGCTAGAAATCTCATAATGGGCCGTGGTTGGATCTTCCATCAGGACAACGATCCAAAACAACATCCAACTCAACGCAAAAATGTGTCACTGAGCACAAAATGAAGCTTCTGCCATGACCATCCCAGTGCCCTGCCTGACTTGAATCCTACAGAAAATGAGTGGGCTGAACTGAAGAGAAGAAGCGCCAACATGGATCTGGGAATCTGCAGGATCTGGAGAGATTCTGTATGGTGGAATGGTCTCTGATCTCTTGTCAGGTGTTCTCCAAACTCATCAGGCATTATGGAAGAAGACTCAGAGCTGGGGAAAAGGACATTGCAATATTGGGTCCCCATAATTGTGGCCAAAGAGAAAAACATCTATTTCACAATGTGAGTTTCCCCCACTTTCAATTATTTTACTTCAATGAAAGGTTAGAATTTTTTGCATTTTTTTAATAAAAGATCAAAAGGATAAACAATGCAGCTGTTTTTTACAGCCGCCTTTGCTCATATTTACCAATGTAGCCAATAATAGTGGAGGCAGGGTACTGTACGACACAGTGTTATTGTAATACTTCCTAAACTGTAAATACTAAATAAAATATATAAAATATCAATATAAAACATTATTAATTATAATATAAAACAAACGATTATTTAGACTAAATATCTTTTAATTATTGTTACTATGAGGGCATCCCCAAAGAGAGATTTTGTCAGAATTAGCTGTTTCAAGGACAGTTTTGTCTCCAAAGTATAGCTAATACTCCCACTCACACACCCTGATAGATAATCCTTTAAACGGCATATTTTGTCATTATGAAGTATGTTTCATATTTCCCATTATGATCTGGATAGCTTTCTGTTTTCCAGCAGAACCATATGTCTATAATCCAACAGCTCTGTCCTCAATATGGCATAAACATATATTTACTCTGGCTGATGTGCGTTTAAAGATGGATGGAGTTTCAGTATAAGACAGAAATCAGTGTGGTCATACTTATCATGATCTACACACATGCACGCTCAAACGCACAAACAGATTTGAAGGTCTCCACATCTGTCACCAGTTAAGGCACACACTGTTGCCATATACATGATGAATTCATCCCGAGTCTGAAGGATACGTTTAGGGCTGCTACAACAGCGTGAGTCACGGTAACGATAATTGCCATGTGATTAACAATAAATATTGTTTAGCGTTAAGAGCCTATATTTAAAGAAGCTTCCAAAAAGAAATGATATTATGCACTCTCGTTTTGAGAGGGAAACAGATGGAGGATCTTTGGAAACACACAACAATAAAAGCCTGAAAGACAGGAAAATAGAGAGTGAAGGATCAGAGCTGAATGAGAAGGAATGAATGAATAAGTGAAAGAGAGTGAGAGAGGAATGGGAGATTGTCTTTCTGGAAGGTCTCCTCTCAGATGTGGGGTCTTCTTCACATGCTAATGGGATGTTTCTTTAGCCCTGACCCTGTTAGCATAACAATGCTGAGAAAGTGAAGGAGCTAAACTTCAGCTTTCTTTGGGAACTAAACCCCGGGCTTTCTTCTGGAGAAAAACACTCTTCTTCTATTGTGAGAGCAATGAAAGTGGTTCAGTGCAGCTGTGTGAGGTGATCAAAGCCACTGCTCAAAATGAGTTTGAAATGACCAAAGTTGGAGATGGAAAATCAGTGACATTTCTAAAATTATGTAGGACGAAATACAACGGGGAGCTGAAGGAATGCATGTTTCTACCAAGAAAGATGCGTCTCGGTGTGCACCCTCTGGAAATCCAAAATACTGTGATATATTATCGTACGTGGTGATAAAATTGTGTGAATTATGTCTGCGATGTTTCTGTGGCTCCTGTGTTATGTCTGTCCAGATATTAAGCTAATGCCATCAGTCACAGTGATGTAACTGTCTGTCTTTCTTGAGCGTGTCCTTGTGGCATCGCTTTGTTTTTCATTTGCTATCAGACTTGAGTTTGCTATCCTAATAATATGAAAAGGTCACATGAAATGTGGCACATTTGATCTGATAATAAGACATTGACGAGAAACCATGTTGCTAATGCTTCCTGCAACCTCTGTCTGATGAAATTGAACTTTCTAAGCGCATGTAAACCCAATGATCTTGTATGCTAAAACATGGTTGACGAAAGAGCTCTTGCTGGTTTACATAGTTGGAGAAACCAACTTTCCATGCTATATACACACGTCGGCCACTTTATTAGGTACATCTTGCTAGTACTGGGTTGGACCCCCTTTTCCCTTTAGAACTACCTTGATTTTTCCTTTGCATAGATTCAACAAGGTGCTGGAAACATTCCTCAGAGGTTTTGGTCCATGATGACATGATAGCATCACACATTTGCTGCAGATTTCACCACATCCCAAAGGTGCTCTATCGGATTGAGATCTGGTGACGGGGGAGACCTTGCAAGTATTGTGAACTCATTGTCATATTCAATAAACCAGTTTGAGATTAATTGAGCTTGAACTGTTGATACAAAGCAGGATGAAACCATTCTTTCATATTATTCACACCAAATTCTGACACTACCATCTGAATGTCACCGCAGAAATTGAGACTCATCAGACCAGGCGATGTTTTTCCAGTCTTCTTTTGTCCAATTTTAGTGAGCCTGTGTGAAATGTAGCCTCAGATTACGGTTCTTATCTGACAGGAGCAGCACCGGTGTGTCTTCTGCTGCTGTAGCCCATCTGCTTCACATTTCGTGTTTGTATCAGTTCGGACCAGTCTGGCCATTCTCCTCTGACCTCTGGCATCAACAAGGCCAAAGAACTGCCGGTCACTGGATATTTTCTCTTTTTGGATCATTCCCTGTGAACCCTAAAGATGGTTGTGCATGTAAATCCCAGTAGATCATCAGTTTCTTAAATACTCAGACCAGCTCGTCTGGTACCAGCAACCATGTCACGTTCAAAGTCACTTAAATCACCTTGCTTCCCCATTCTAATGCTCAGTTTGAACTTCAGCAGATCGTGTGCTACCAAAGTTCAGAACATCTTTTGGACGGTCTAGCTTCTCCTTCAGAGCGGCTACACTATGATACTCTCTCCCAATTGGATTCAAACTGCAGAACAATATTAACATCTTTACCAGAGAGCTCAAACAGTGGCTTAAATCGGGCCAAAGTTGTACTCATGTGTAAAATGTGCCTTGTTTTGCTTAATGTGTTTTTATCTGTTGTAAAAGCCCCTATGGACAGGTGTTGAAAATTAGCGCATGTGCTATAACACTTTAAACAACGCATCTGGTTCGTCCAATGTTATTGCTATGTCCATATTAAATAAATAAAAATTAAAAAAAAAATTAAAAAATCGTCTTGACCATGTCTACTTGCCTAAATGCATTTAAGAGTAGCTGCCATGTGATTGGCTGATTAGATATTTGTGTTAATGAGCAGTTGAATTGGTGCACCTAATAAAGTGACCAGTGAGTATATATATCATTTTTATAATAACACTACAACTCTGCATAATCAGCAGGTACTGTAGTTTTCTGCATTGCACATTTGACAATCAAGACTTTGACTTTTCCTTGACTTTGCCCGAGACTCAAAGTCCCCGGCTTCAAGGGCCGGTGTTACGGGTGCTAAAGATCCATTAGCAACCTGATGCATCCCTAGAGAAAGGAAGCGATGCCTCACAAAGCCATTTACAGTAGGTGAAAAGTTTTAGTGGTTGAACTTGCTGGTGCCACTTAGAAAGTGTGATAATTGTAATAGGCTATTGTCTCCAGATCGGTTTCCTTTCAAGCGAGGGTTAGGGTTAGGGTTGCCATTAGCAGTGCGAGGTACACTTAGCACCTCTTCTTCTGAATGAGGAAGTTGATACCCAAATTAGGATGAGTATGCAGGCTTTGCAGCCATGTTTGTGGTCACAACCCTTAACGCACAATGACACTGCCACTGTATTCATGTCAGCTGCCACTACACAAATTAGCACCTACTTATCTGAGGTGAAACATCTTATTTTAATGCAAAACAGCTATTTCCTCATTCTCTGTATGCTAAGTGTTCAAAACAGGCAGGGTTAGCCTTTCAGTGTTTTAAGCACATGCTCTGAACGCCGCTACGGTCCGTGACATAAACTTTAAAGACTTTTTTTTACGAACCTGAGGGGAGTGTAAAAGAGTTGTTCACTGGCATGTGTTTTAAGACATTGTAAATATGCACCAGGCCGTGTCTTTGGCTTAATTAGTTCACAAAGATATCTTTTTTTATCACCATTGTTTTCTTACTGACATATTAAACAAGACGACAGCGAAGAAAATAATGCTAAAGTGTGTCCACAATATGTGGCATTGTAGATGAAAAACATGCTTATTTTTGTGTGCTAACACAACGACAGACCGATGGCTGTGTGCTGTCTCACATCTGTTCTTCACTGGAGAGACTAGTACCATGGCGACAGGAGGCTGCCCGACTGGTGCCAGTGTATTTTTACGAGGCGGCAAATAATAACTCACAGCTGGCAGTGTGGGAACAGCTGCAGCTAACATCAGTACGCCCAGCATCTTTCTCTCTCGCTCTTTTCCTCCCTCGCTTTAGGGCCCAGACTTACTGGAGCCGAAGCTCCACAGCCCACTTCCTCTCTCCAGACTTCACTTCCTGTCATTTGATGGGGCTTCCTGTCACGCCTCTATGATCAGGCCTTGAGAAAGCTCTTCTCAGAGAGTAGTTTCCTGTTTCAAAGACAGCTGTAGAGATAGTTCCTGCTTTTGGCCTCACTCAGGGAATTCTCTCTCCGCGTCGCACACAAACACGCTCACACATGTGATCTTCTCTCACCCCATTTGTACTGCTGATTTTTCCATTTCCCTTAGCTAAGCAGGTGACTGCCATTTGCTGATGTGACCAGGAATCGTTTTAGTGTCATCAGTTCGCCATGTAATGTCAGCCTGTGGGCAAATGAACAGACGGATCCGCTGCTCCATTGCCGAATTCCAAAAGTAAAGCACAGTAAGTGGAAAAACACTTGCAAAGTGAAACAACACTTAATGTCTCACACTTCTCTCACTCCATTTGCCTATTCGTGACACATTTGTTTGCACATGTTCATCTGCAGAAACTCAAATAGATAAGCACTGCAACTAACTGCTAATTTATTTATCTGTTGAAAATTTGTATGTTTTATTGATTAAATACAACATTGAATATAAGCGTTACCCAATTATTTTTCATTCATTTGTTTTTAACACTCTTCTCTATAAATATGTGCAAACTGAGGGCTGTAAAACAAAAAAGTGTTAATGTGCACTTAAACAAATACAAACCAGGCACATCATGACATCAACCATGTCATAACGTCATACACCAATTCTCATGTGGAGAAAAACAGAACCAGACTAACAACAAAAAGTAAAGTTTTTGTGTGCAAAAAGTTACATGTTTAAATGTTATAATCATAAAACATCAAATACAGTTAAGGGAAACTCCATTTCAGACCTACGAAACGAGCAAACACAAATTCACTATCGACTTTTTAGTCTGTTTGAAAGAAGCCTCTTCTGCTCACTAAGCTTGCATTTATTTGATCAAAAATACAGTAAGAACAGCAATAGTGTGAACTATTATTACACATTTAAAAAAGCTGTTTTCAATTTTAATGTATTATAAAATGTACTTTATTCCTGTGATGGCAAAGATGAATTTTTAGCATCATTACTTCAGTCTTCAGTGTCACATAATCCTTCAGAAATCATTCTAATATGCTGATTTGCTGCTCAAAAATGTTGAAAACAGTTGTGCTGCTTAATATTTCTGTGCAAAACTTGATAAAACATTTTTCAGGGTTCTTTAAAGAATAAAAAATAGCCTACCAAAGATGTTTTGTAACATTATAAAGGTATTTACTGTCACTTTCGATCAATTTAATGTGCTCTTGCTAAATAAAAGTATTCATTTATTTAAAAAAAAAAGAAAAAATCCTGACCCCAAACTTTAAAACGGTAGTGTCCATCCTGACAGATAAAGCAGCATAAACCAGCTGGATAGCCTTGGAATGCTGTAGGTGGGTTTACTGGTGATAGGCTCTGATTGGTACATGACGTAAATGGTGTAAACCTGGTGTATGTATGAGTGTGTGTTCAGACACCCAAATGGGGAAGGAATCTGCTGGAGGATCTAGCATTGCTGGCATTAGTTATAGACCAGTATACTGCTATAGTATCAACAAAGCTACAGAAAAAACTGCACTGCTATTAAGAGAGCATGTTAAACAGTTACACTTTTTGGTATTGTTAGGTATATTTTTCCACCTGATCTCTTCCTTATTGACTATCCAACTTCCTAAACATGTGTTGTCCTTCTGTCCATCTACTGTGCCCATCTGGAGTGTGTGTGTGTGTGTGTGTGTGTGTGTGTGTGTGTGTGTGTGTGTGTGTGTGAGAGGAAAGCAGCAGGGTGCTTGGGCCAGGACAGGTTGGAGACGCAGCATGTGTCCTCTGAGAGGGATACAAACAGCCTGGTTTAAACCCAACAGGTCGGTCATATGGGTCCGTTAGAAGAAGCATTTGGCTGTGGCATGAATCTTTTATAGGATGCATTACACTAATACAGCCACAACATATCACATACACACACCAGCTTTGTGTTCGTTGTCTCAATGCTTACTAACCATCATAAAACCTCACAATTGACTAATATGGAAAGCTCTATAGGCAGAAACTCAATAGACTTGACTCACAACTGATTACAAAAGTTCTGCTAAGCTACTCTATTTAAAATAAAATACTGTTTAAATGCAAATATTAGGTAAAACAATACATTTTTAAATGCACTGAGCTGTTTCATTTGAAAAATAAACTATACTGAACCATATAATTTAATGATATATAATAGCGTTTATATTATATTAAAATCTATTATATAATAACATGATTGATTTTTCACTGAGATTGTTACATTGTTGTAATTTTTTTTCTTTTTCTTTATAGTTAACAAGACCAGCCTTGTCTTGGAATAGAATGCAATTCTGGCCTAACTAGTACTATACTGGCAATTGTAGCACTGGCCCATGCTATAACAACTAAACTGAACAGACTTGATCTTCAACTTTTGGATTTGTAGGGGGGAAAAAGAGTAGGAAGAAAGATAGAAAGGCAATTTCGCTGTTAATTCATAAAATATGTCTATAAAAGATGTAAAATTATAGCAATTCAGACTCATAAAAACCAGTCAAAGTTACAGATGGTTTTATGCTTGGACTTTTACAATAAACCCCCTCCTGGGGGCTTTTTTATTTATTTACAGAACGGAATATTATTCCAGTTAGATATTTGGCCGTGTATCATTACAAGAGATTGGTAATGATTTGTTCTGGCTCTGTAAACTTTATTCCAACTCTACGATCTAAAAATAAAACACACTAGAGGTGAAAAGTTTGAACAAACTGACTCATTCTTTCTTATAACCTTTATCTACATTCTATAAGAAAAGTCAGCAAAACTATGAAATAACAACAACATAATATCATTGGCTCTGTGACGAATTGCTTATGGATAATGCTTTGGATATTGCTTTGGATAAAAGCATTGCTAAATGTATAAATGGGTAGAATTATGTAGCAACCAAAAATGTGGAGAAAAAAAGTATAAATTAAAATAAAATGTATTTACAAAGTTTAGCAACAGTTTATGAACAAAAAAATACATTAAAGCATCTGTATCCAGATATACATTGCATTCGCTTTCCCCATTCCTTTGCTTTCCTTTTCCCTCTGCCTCCCACCCTCCTTTTTTTCTTTCCTCTCTCTCTCTCTCTCTCTCTCTCTTTGGGAAGCATGCCTTCCCCAGCTGTGTGTTCAGCCCCCACAGTGAGGGCTCAGGGCAGGCCAGGCTCACAGCTGGCCAGACATTGTGGAGCCAGTCGACAGGCGCATGGAGGGCCGCCCGCCCCGGCCTCTTCCTTTGCAAACATGCCCAGGTGTGGGGCCTGATGGCTGGGCCTCTGATGTGTGTGTGTGTGTGTGTGTGAGAGGGGGGGGGGGGGGGGGGGTCAGAGCAGGAGGAGGCATAAAGGGTGGGTATTCCCACTGAAGCTGTGTCAACACTGAATGCAGGGGAGTGTTTGTGGCATGGGGGGTGGGGAGGGGGCCGTTCGCAGCGTTTACTGGATCATTGTAACCACATTGTAGGGAAATTGCTCATATTTTGCCAAGCAGCCATGCTGGCGCACATGTGCAGATGCTCAGAGAACGATGAAGGGCTTTCGTTTAAGATGCATGCAGGCCCAGCGGTTAAGTCAACAATGCATTCTCGACACATGCATACATGCATGCTTCTCCGTGACCACAAATGGGAATTGTATACTTGTCTGCTGAATTACAGCAGATGTATGATGTTTTGCACTCGTAGACGGACGGTCCAAGCTGTTAATCTATGATCTCATCCTAAGGCACGGTTTTGTTAGAGACGAGGCCAAGGGCTGGACAAAAGGTGCTTGGATGAGATAACATCCAATAAGCCTTTGAACATCTTTATCTGTGGCCCAGACACACACACACACACACACACACACACACACACACACACACACACACACACACACACTAATGAGGTGTTTCTGGCTGTGTCTTGTGTTGGATTCCCCTGAAGTCTCGCTGTCTCTGCTCCATCTCAGTCGCAGTGTTTCAGTCCCTCTAGTGGTGGAAAATGGAGTCACGACCTCTCAGATAGCGATAGCTGCACATCTGTATCTAGCCCTCGTCCCCGAAGAGTGACAAAAAGAATCAGCATGGTCATGAACGGATAATAAGTGTGAAAGCGTAATGTATGGAAGCTGTTTGCGACTCTCAGGAGACTAATTCGTTCAGATTTCTCTTTATTTTATGATTCATAATAACAACACTTCGAAAAGCACACGGCTCACCATCAACAGGGCCACGAAAAACATTTTGGTACCCTATATCATTATTCATTTGTTTATTTCTCTTAAAAAGCAATATGGCAGTAACATGATACAATTATAATAGCAGATGTTACATATGAATTATTACTGTATTAATATAACCTACCATGTGGCTACTACCCAAACAAATTTGTGGTAGGCTATTGCCTAGCATTGTACAATGATGGTGTCACGGTTTAATACAATGGCATTTTTGAAATTCAAGTAGCCTACCATCGAATTTACATGGTAGGCTACTCTGGGTATGGCCTATGTCCAAAAATACCATGGCATTGCCAAGTAAATGTCCCAAAAACATGATATTTCCATTGTACACTCAAGAAACTATGGAATTATCTTTATATTGTGTCCAAAAACATGGTAATACCACTGAGGCAGTCAATCCTCTCCCAAAATAGTAGCTATGTTCACTATGAATAAACTTGATTATTCTGATTATATTCATAATATCATAGTCCTTTGATACATATATATATATATATATATATATATATATATATATATATATAAAGTATAGTGAATGATTAACATTTAATATACCACGATATTGTGGTAATACCATGGTACAGAAATGGTACTATGGGGACAGGAGGCTAATTACACTATGACATTTTTTCAAAATGCATTTGATGAAAAATCAAGTATCATGGTATTAATGTGGTACTCCAGAGTATGTCCAAGAATATTATGATACTGTGAAAAAAATCATGGTATTTTTTGTGTACAATGACACTACAAAGACCTTTACTGAATAATATTGTATGTTTCCATGGTACATCCTTAAGAAACAATGGTATTACCTTGATATTGGTCCAAAAAACCATGGTAGCTAAAATCATACAGGCCTATACGCTGTCAATCCAATTATTTAAAATTGTAGTGAATACATTTTGACTTATTATTTAGTTACATTCATAATAGGCTACCATGATACTTTTTTGTAAGTTTTATTGGTCACTGCAATCCTGGCTCAAACTGCAACAGGTGAGCAGAGAAAGAGTTGAAGAATTCCTGATAATTCAAGCATAACCCGCAATAATGGGGTGAAAATGGTCCTGTGAGTGTCACGGTGTGGGTTTTGTGTCTTGTTCCTTGTTCTTGTCTGTCATGTGATTCCCTGTTTGTCATGTGATCCTGCCATGTGTCTTGTCCCATGTTCAACTGTTCCTCGTTATGTTGATTAGTCTTCCCAGGTGTCTCGGATTAACCACGCCCCCTTGTTATCTTGTTATCTTGTGTATTTATACCTCTGTGTTTCAGTTGTGTTTGGCCTGAGTTCCATTGGTTTACCTGTTTGTTTTATTAAAGTGCTTGCATTTGGATTCTCTCTCCGCTTCTTCCTTGCTGCATAGTCACAGTGCGGTTATTTGGCCTCGTGAAACACCCAAGAGATGTCAAAAACTCCACAGCATGTGTGTGTGTTTTAGAAAATAGACAGCGAGGCAAAGTGTGTGTGAGCTTGTGCTTGTTGCAGTGTGTGTTTGCTGCATATTTGTTCTCTCTTGTGTGCATGTGCTCTGTATTGTATCGGGGGAATGAATTGTTGCTCACCTGTTCACACACACACTAACAAAAGGCAGGCAGCGGAAGCAGCTGTCTCACAACTGTATTGGTACAATACTCGGGTCACATACTCCTGTTTGCTCAGTACATATTCTCACCCTGGTCTCAAACATCGCTCTCACACACAGTTCTCATGTACAGCTCATGTCTCACAGTTTAAACAGCTGAATATTTCCTGCAGCCCTGTTTACCAAACAAATATTGAACGCTAAATTTCCTTGTGCTTCAGGTGTATGTACTTACTATATCCTGCCAAATCAAACAAATCTAGAGAATCTTTATAATAAAAATACGAGATAAATGTGTTAAAAGAATTAATCTTATAACAAGGTGGCGCTGAAAGTCAAATAGTCCACAGTTCATCAGTAAATCCCTAAACAATTCAAATTAAGAGTTCACATTAGAAACAGTTCATCTCTAAAATGTTGAACAACAGTTTTAAATTACAAAAATATTACAAAAATATATCTACAGCTCGTTGTACAACTGAAAAAAAAACAACAAATCAGTAATTGAGTAAGTCGCTCATTCACATACTCATTAATCAGCTTATTCAGTAACTCAATGTGGTGTCAGATGCAGTTGTTCTTACCAAATGTCTAGGCCTCTAAAGCGTCCCAGACAGGTGAACCTGATTTCACCTAGTACAACATGTTCCTGGATCAACATCTTTGTCCTGAAACAACATCCCAATCAAGCAGATTTGAGGGATGTTTTATGTCAAGTTTAGGCTTACAGCAGGCCTAGGTGCTTTTCAGTGTTATTCACCTATCATTTCCCTCTGACTTTAGGGGTAAGGAACATGTCTTGGCAAAATCCCGGTGACCATCCGAGACAACAGGATTCTACAGCAGTTGATAATGTGTTTCACTCGTACCCTGCTGACCACCGGCCCTGCATTTCCTGATTTTGCAGAGTTAGACGTGTTTCTGGGTCAACATATTTTGTTGATCCTGGAGCAAAATTCCTGTCCAAAAATTTATTCCTAACCATATCCCTACCCCTAAACCCAACCTTTACCCTAAGTTATAACAATCTGGGGAAATAATAGGTGTATGACATAAACTGTAAAAAAAATCCCTCAAATATGATTGGTTGATTGGTATGTTGTTCCAGAATCAACAAAGATATTGATCCAGGAACATGTTGCACTTGGTTAAATCACGTTCTGTGACCACCCTGTATATCTAAATTGCACGAAACCATGAAATATGGCATTTTCAGAGGGCAGACTAAAGAACACAAACATCAAAGTTCAGTTTTACGGTCATAAAAGGACAAGAAGCTCTTCAATGTTAAAGAGAGGTGGTGAAGTGAAAATCGAACCTTAAAAATAGACTTTGAAATGGTAAATGGACTGTGTTTATATAGCACTTCCACAGATCCAATGGCCACCAAAGCACTTTACCTCACATTCACCCATTCACTCACTGATGGCGGTGTCAGCCATGCAAGGCACCACCCAGCTCGTTGGGAGCAGCTGGGGTTAGGTGTCTTGCTCATGGACACCTCGGTGGAACCAGGGATTGAACCACCAACCTTCTGGTTTGTAGACAATCTACATCAACCACTGAGGCACTGCCACTCCACTTTGTTTGATCTCTTCAGATTAGAGAAATAAAAAGTTCTGTAATGAAACTCTTGATGGCGCAGGCTGATAGGTCCTTAACTCAAAAGCTTGCAATCCAAACGGCAACCTTCCGGTCTCTCTCTCTTGAATCCAACACGGAAGTGACTTAAACTGCAATTGATCGACTGGCTGCTAGAGTCAGGCTCCAAAAGAGAGTCAATCACATAGACCCCCCATGTTAATATGCCCAACTTTACAGTAGAAAAATATGTTTTACAGCCTGGTTCAAAAAGTGGTTTTTCTCTATATAGCTATTTTTGCCCCTCATGACAACTATGAGGGGGGTGAATTTTTTTTCTATAACTCATCCGTTTAAATTATATTAAGCCTTAAAGTTCTGCATAATTAAGGGCGTGGCCATTTGAGTGACAGTTGAATTGACGCTGCTGTCACTACTAGTCAAAGTTTCTCTGCTGTAAGCCGTCACGTCACCTCAGCTAATCCCGCCTCTTTGCCCATTTTCGGTTATTCGGGGAGTGACGCGCTGCCAAGATGGCGACGGGCGAAGAAACCTACGGGTGACGTCACGGACACTACGTCCATTTTTTTTTACAGTCTATGTTGCAATCACATCATTCTCATTAGGGCCGAGCTGATTAGTTCTTGCTGTATCTGTAGCCAATGAGCTTGCATTCTCGTTCAAATACTTAGCATTTGCCTTAGCAGTGTGCAGTGCGCTTTCAGAAACCCTTCACCTTCCCCAGCTCCACCTGTATAGATCTGCCAATTCATGTACGCTATATCGTACAGCAGCAGCATGTCTTACAACATTGTCATACCCATTACCATGCCAAACACTCAGAGAGTTGTCATGACATAACTGTATGTACTTAAAATTTTCCCCAGTTGAAATGGACACTAGGCATGTATGGAGTAAAAATCATGGGTCAGTTGTGATGCACACGCAAGTTATTTAATGTTTTCCAACTGTACGGTCTATCAGTGAACACCACTCACTTTATTTAAAATCGAATTCCAAATCTGTTATTGTTCAGATTTCCACAAGTCATTTGGTTTCTGTTTGAGGAAGACAGCGTGAACTTGTCAAGTTGACAAATGACTGTCCATATATGCATGCAAATGAACACAGAGCCTTAAGGCAGAACTGTAACAGATACTTGAGTCTTTGCAGTACAAAACAAACGGCGTGTGTTCAAGCGCCCATTGCATGTTGTGCCTGTGTGTGTCTGTGCATGCTACAGCGATCTCTAGAAATGATACGCCTGTTGTTCTTTTGCAGTCATGATTGGTAGTGCTGTAACTGTGATGACATGTGCTGCTGATATTTACTGAAGACCTCAGGGGCCGCTGCGCACATCTGGAGTCTAGACTCAGCGGCTCTACAGGCCTGAGACTCCCTCACTCTCTTCCTCTCTCTCGCCACTGTCCACTGTTTGCATAGCTGCTTGTGTTTAATTTAAATTAAAGTTGCCCCCCTTCAAGTGGTTAATTGATTCTAGCGATGAGGGACAAAGTAACTGGAGCCGATTGTCCTCAAAACACACAGAGAGAAATATTATTATGAAGACCAGCCTGTAAGCATCTGTGTTTGTGAGAGAGAAACAATATGATTATCGCTGGAATTGTTGGACTGAGAGGAACCATATATTTGATTTAATGCATCCCTGTGTTTACACAAACACTCAAAGGCTCTTGTTAGCCGCAGTTTAATGATGAATGCCGTGTCATTGTGGTACGTGCGGTTGAAGAGGACTGTTTTACCTGTTAATCTCTTTATCCCCTCCCACCCGCTCTATAGCTCATACACCGAGAGCTCGAAAACTTGACAGTGGTTTATTTTACAGACGCTCGCCTCTCCGGCTTCTTCTGTCCTCCTTTTGAATTTGTGTTGGACTGTTGATATCATTATGCTCATACAGCATCAGTAAGGGATATCATGGAGTGAAACATTTTATCCATCACATATTCAAACTGCAAAAATATGTGTTTTATCTTGTTTTGCACTAAAAATATCTCTCCTTAACACACAATTGCATATAAATTAAGACTTTCTTTTAATTTTATTATTAATTAAAATGATTTTTTATTATTTTTATTTATTATTTTAATTAAATAATAATAAAATATTTGTATATATATATTACTGGGGTTGGAAATATTTGTTAATGTTCTTGAAAGAAGTCTCTTATACTCATTTATCTGATCAGAAATCAATAAAAGTAAAATCAAAAATATTGTGTACTATTATTACAAATTAAAATAGCTATTTTCTATTTTGATATATTTTAAAAGATAATATATTCATGTGATGCAAAGCAGAATTACCCCCCCCCCCCCCCCCCATTGTTTTTTAGAACAATGTAAAAGTCTTTACTATGAGCTTTGGTCAATTTAATACATCCTTGCTGAAAAGTATTAATTTCTCTTAAAAAAAGTGTTCAATTTTCTTAAAATGACTAAATAATAAAAATAAATAAATATATGTATACGGTATATAATACTATTAAAAATAAAGTAATTTGAGAAAATCGAGTTAAGCATTTTAAACAATTTGCTCTTTGTATATTTGCATTTGATAAATAGCGGCTATATAATGAAAGTGCATATACCTTTGCAGAAAAAAAATCTCACACTAGTTTTTACTTTGGTTTATTTTCCCAAAAGTTCCTCACAGAGAGGTAGTTCTGCATTCAAACCCTCAAAATGATGGAAAATCTGGTTGAAATGATCTTTGTGTGTTTGTGAGTGAAGGAGTGAGAGTGAGAGAGAAGGTATAAACGAACCCCTGATTTACAGCCGTCTTTAGGTACAGCCCCTCCTTGTTCCATGTTCACCCCTTCTCTCCTTTCTCTGCCCATAATAATGGACACGGTGTTTTTACGAGAGTACCAGACCAAACCCTATTCACACTGCAGCACTGAGTCGGCACTAAATGGCTCCGTTCAGTTCACTGCTATTAAACAGCTCATAAAAACCAGCCCCACAAATTCTTGAGTCACACAGATGCAACGACACGGCTCCTGATCCCAGCGTGATGCGGTTTGACACAGCTGGCTTTGCCTATTTGCCATCTAATGCATGATGGTTAGGTATCTAAAATGACCTGAATTAACTATAACCAAGTCATAATTGCACTTGGGTATTAAAATCAGTCACTTAAATGAAAGCGGCCTGCGCACTGATCATAAAAAGATGCAAAGCGTGCCGGACTTCAAAGCTTATTACACGACTAAATAACATGAACACACGAACAAATAAATAAATGCAATACTGATTTTAGTTTAAATTATTTCATTATATGAGAAGAAAGACATACAAGATCCATTCAACTAACCCAGTGTGAGTCAAAGGTCACTAAAAAAAGTATTTGACCAACCAGAATCAAGAATCCCAGAGAGCTGTGCAATAATAATCATTATTAGCAACGTGATCTCATGAGAATACGTGTGTACTTTACGTTAAGTGTAGTTCTACCACACGTACATTTACTTACGTTTTGTACACTCAGAAACGAATAATACTGACGTATTTACAGCACTAAAACGTAAAATATTTACGTATTGACAGCACAAAAACGTAAATTATTTACGTATGGACTCTACCGACGTACAAATTTGTACCTGTTCCTATTTATGCTTATTAAAATCGTGGCATTAATGTTTTGACTCTATTGCTTTCAACTGTCTTATCAATTACGTTTTCAGTCGCATTTATTAAAAGCAGTTTACTCATTTAAGAAATAATATTTCACTCTGTTCGTGCCTTCTGCTGCAAACTCGTTTCAGAGGATTAGCCTAAGTTAACTTACATTGTGTTAAACAAGAGACTACACTTTAAACCCTTTAAAATAACATTACCTTCTTAATTTTTTAACCATTTTGTAATATAGTTTATTTACCGTGAGACACAAAATGCGTTTTCTCCTATAGAACCATAATACACCAAGACATACATTTTATTAGCTTGATGTAATCCAAATCTTTAGAATCCATACGTTTGCAAGAAACAGATCCAAATTCAGCCCTTTATCCAGCGATTTTCATCTCCATTCTCATCACCGACCGTAAAATCCCGCGCTCGTGATGAATTCAAATTCAAAAAATGCGCCCTGAAGAAGCGTTACGACATGTTTTACGGCAGGGATATCAAACGCTCATTGGCTCTCGCCCTCTCGCCTGCTTCGTCACAAATTGCGAAATTCCGTGTTCCAGTCGGTGTGCAACATTTGAAATGAAGAAGCGCGCGCGCCTTCACAGTGCGAGCCGAAACCGCATTAACATTTTCATGGATTAATAATTTAAATTCTACTCAGAGAGGACTGCGTCTGCGACTACAACACATGATGTGAACGACTTTTGGTACCGGTTTTGACATTTTCGCAATAAATAAATTATTGTGATTAATTGTCTGTCTGTTGTGTTTTTCTTCATAATTGTAACCTTAGCCTACGTAGTTTTAAGGAATGGTTATGGGTAGGTTTAGGAGTAAATTAGGAGTAGGATTAGTGGCTCAAAATATATTTTAATGCTATATTGTTAATAAAACTGCCATTTCCCTACACACCTCTGCCCATTACGTTTTATCCTTTTTATATTCTGTATAAAATGGGTATGTTTAGGTTTAGAAGTAGGGTTGAGGGATCTCACATTTATCTATAAAATGGTAAAAGGGAAATTATACAGATATGAAATATACGTAAACAGTTAACGTTTTGTAGCTGAAAAAACGTAATTATGTTACGTTTAAATGTTGCAGATACGTCCATATTATACGTTTCAGGATCTATGAAACGTACAAAAAGTACGTTTTCTATCTTTGAAAAAAACGTATAATACTTACGTATTAACAATGAGACCAGGCTGTCATTAGCGCATTCAGCGTTGTGGCAATTCAGGTTATTTCCCACCCTGCTTGCTTTCTCTTTATTTGCTTTTTCTTTCAGTCTGACACACTGTGAGTGAAGGATATCAAATTCCCCAGAAAGCTCTCAGACAGGTGAGCGCTGCTTTGGGTGACCTCCATCTCTCACATTACGGTGCTAAACTGCAACTCCCTGGTGTTCTCGATTACATGCGTGCACACACACACACACACACACACACACACACACAGGTGTGATCCTTACACATCATTCTGTTTTTGTTGTCACGGAGTATCATACATCACTAAGGTCAAGAGTAAGAGTATTAAATTCCAGTGCCTTATCATACAAAAGTGTTTATATCATGCCCACCAAGTTAGCATTTATTTGATAATTAAAATACAGTAAAAACATTAATATTGTGAAGAATTATTACAATTTAAAAGAACTGTTTTCTATTTTAATTTATTTTAAAATATAATTTATTCCTGTGATGATAAAGCTGAATTTTCAGCATCATTACTCCAGTCTTCAGTGCAACATAATCCTTCAGAAATCACTCTAATATGATTTGCTGCTCAAAAACATTTCTTATTATCAATGTTGTAAACAGTTGTGCTAAATAATATATAGATATTTTTTGTGGAAACTATTTCTTAGGCTTATTTGATGAATAGAACGTTCGAAAGAACACCATCAACCTAATGTAACCAATTTAATGCATACTTGCTTAACAAAAGCCTACTAATTAATTTTAAACAAATCTGTATAATCTTAAGATTTTAAGCACTTTTGTAGATATACCTTGTTTTGATGGTGTATCCTCCCCCCCCCCAATGTAGTCACTTTCTGCGCATTTGATATTATTAATACAAAACTTAAAGACCTCGTGTTGCAATATTTTGATCAATAATATTAAATATTTTCACTGACAATATCTTCACTCCTTATGCTTTAGTAGGAATTTGATACTTCATTGTGAGCCAATGTAAAGAGGTATTGGTATAATAATATTATTTTTTATATCCACTAATAGACATATTGAGCAAAACCAGTCCTGTTGGACTCTCGGTGGGTAGTTGCACACTAAAGACCAACAAAAGATTCTTATGTGCACCTCAACGAGCCAGTAGGCCTATATAATTACCTGTCTGCAACAACCACACATTTGAAAGACAACAGCAGCTTTACAAAGTGATGGAAAAACAAATCAGATGGAAAGCAGAGAAAGAGTAAGTGGGGGAAAAGAGAGGAAAAATAAATAACAGAAAGTCGATCTATGTAATCATCCCTAGAAAGGACAACCGTGCTATTGTGGTCAGACTCAGGGTTCTCAAGTTTTATCAAAAGCTTGGAGTGAGATCACATGCGGTTAGGGGAGGAGCCCTAATGGAGCCCCGCCCCCGCCCATCCCCGCCCCCCAATTTTACCCATTGTTCATAATTAACCAGCACAAATTGAAATTATAACAATTGGTAAATCTGATAAATGACAGAGCAATTCATCACATCAAATATACTCTTTAATGTTATATTTCAAAATTACAAATATACAAAAATTACAAAAATATAACAAATTGCTCCAAACAGTTTGGAAAAACAAATCTTTTTGCATTTTGAATTATTGTGTGGTGGGACATTGTGAACAAATGGACATATTAGAGTATGTGTGTGTGAGTGTGTGTTTGTGTGTGTGTGTGTACACAAGAGTACACAATCCACCTTATGAAATGTGTTTTGTGTTGTAAGTGTTGGTTGCACATTTTGATGCCTTGCAACCTTTTTAGGGGGCTTACCCTTTGGTGCCCAGAATTATAAAACATGTTTTTGCTTTTTCCCTGACATCTTTGAAAAATACAAATGCATTGGCAATGATTAATGTATGTTTTGACAGGATATAAAATATTACCCAGAGCACTTTGCTTTAATACATTTAGCCTTAAAGGGTTAGTTCACCCAAAAATGAAAATTAAGTCATTAATTACTCACCCCCATGCTGTACCAACCCCGTAAGGCCTTCGTTCGTCTTCGGAACACAAATGAAGATATTTATGATTAAATCTGAGAGGTTCATGACTGCTACATAGGCTCCCTAAGGGATTGAATCCTGACGGCCCAGAGAGTCATTAAAGAAAATGTTTAAATATTCCATGTCACAACAGTGGCTCAACTATAAGTTTATCAAGCGACGAGAATACTTTTTGTGCGGAAAAAACAAACAAAAATAACGACTTTATTCGACTATTCCTTTTCTTCCTTGTAGGCCTGTACCGAGACTTCAAGAGATTTCCACGACGCATGCGCGAGAATTGCGATCTCCTTCAACTACTTCAGTTAAGTTCTCGCGCATGCGTCGTCGAACTCTCTTGAAGTCTCGTCTCGTTTCAGGCCTACAAGGAAGAAAAGGAATAGTCGAATAAAGTCGTTATTTTTGTTTGTTTTTTTTCGCACAAAAAGTATTCTCGTCGCTTGATAAACTTATAGTTGAGCCACTGTTGCGACATGGAATATTTAAACATTTTCTTTAATGACTCTCTGGGCCGTCAGGATTCAATCCCTTAGGGAGCCTATGTAGCAGTCATGAACCTCTCAGATTTATTCATAAATATCTTCATTTGTGTTCCGAAGACGAACGAAGGCCTTACGGGGTTGGTACAGCATGGGGGTGAGTAATTAATGACTTAATTTTCATTTTTGGGTGAACTAACCCTTTAATGTAACTAGAAAGACTATTAATACAGTATAATATATAATTTAAAATAAAATGAAGAAATACATCTTCATTCCTTCCCATACCCACTAACATTTCCCTTAGTTTAAGATAACGTAAGCTAGCCAAACTGAGCCAAAGCTTCTGGCCTGGTTGCAAAGTAGTTGTAGAGTTTTTGACTGCATCAATAATAATGTATTGGATGGGCTATATATTAAATCTTCTAGCCTAAAAATGTTAGACGAGCTTTCTTCCAATTTACCTTCTCCATCACGACGTGTGTTCGCGCGATGTTGTTGGTTACCTAGTAACGAACGTACGGAGGCCGAGAATGTTCCGTCAACTTCCGCGTATTCGCGGCTTCGCACATCTATGATGCCTAGCTAGTAACGAACGCAATCTGGCCGAAATACGTGCTGGCGGCAGGAAACTTCACTTTGTGTGCCTGCGCCTCGAATACAACGTAATATATAAAGCTCGCAGGACAACTTGGTTGGCATTCCTTTTCAGCGTGAGAAACACACGGTGTGGCGTGTGAGCGTGCCAATGCGTGAGACTTGAGAACCCTGCAGACTGGATGCTGAAGTGAAACCTCAAACAGTTTTCAAGGGCTTTTTAACATGCTCTTATGAAGCACCTGCACTTTTCAGCTCTCACTGATGCATGAAATGATACTGACACATTCATTTTAAAGAGAGTCAATGGATTTATTTTTGCCCCCCATCCAAAAGACAATACATTTAGCATCTAAGCAGACAAACAAGAGGAAGAGAGTGGTTGCACCCAGGTGGCATTGTAGACATGGCTGTTTTAGATAGATATTTCTTCCTTTACCTGCAGTGACTTAGAAGTTAATTAATACTGTACTTTTCTTGTGGTTCTCCTCTATCTCCACCAGGGTTATGTAACACCGAGAGGGCAGTGTGTTTGTGTGTGTGTGTGTTCCAGGTGCAAGTATTCATTTCTGGCAGTCACACTTTTGTGATAGGCCTATGAAGTGCAATGGCGAGGCTGGATATCACTGGCAAATGTTATTTAGGACAGATCATTTACAACAAATACGTGAGTATAATGGAACAACATTCGATTACAAGAACGGTGATGATAAGAATATTCGTCTATAGCCTAATACAAAACTTCCGGTCCTGGCGAATTTTTGTTGTGTAATAGGGCTTTGGTCAGTGATTTGACTTGCGGCGGAATTAATTTTCTCCATAAAATACAATTTTAACGTAAATATTTTATTAAGAACCAAATTAGGTATTTAAGGTTGTCCTTTATAACCAAAGCATTTGCAGAACACAATCACTTTAGCAGCGACACAATTCTTAATAGGCTACAGCACAGTTTCTAATTGATTAACTATAATGTAACAAATCCTTATCTGTCTTTCATCAAGAAGAGACTTCATAAGTTAAGTCTTTGGGCGCCATCTGGTGGCTATCATGCCACTGTTACGGCCACACACACAAACACACAAAATAAGACTTGCACAAAAACAGACGAATGAGTCTGACATATCAGGAGCCGTTTAATTGTATGTATTTGAGAACAGCACAGGCAAAATTCTACGGTCTGAATATAATATATTTTCCTGTCTATTGTGTGTGGCATTGCCATTGTACAGCATGTATAATAATTTATAACAGTTGAAAGTCACATGGTGTGCAATATGTACTGTGTCCTCACAGCAGTCACTAAGGGCAATGCATGCGTGGTTACCTTAACTGGACCTTGATTTTTGCTATTTTATGCAGCTGGGTTGAACAAACATAACGAACAGCTGGACACGGATCATGGGTAGTTGACATGAAATTGAAAAGTTGACGTGAAGTTGTGACATGTATGCTCCATTCTAACTATTTTGAACACAATTCTGCAGCATTTTGCTAATGTATTTGTAATTATTGTGCATGAGTGTAGCATTTATAATCTTATTTCAGACCACATGGAATTACTTTTGAAAATACATTTGTCACACCTTCATTTCAAATTATGTAGTGAGGCAAAAATGTGATTAAACATGTCAAATCAAAATGGAAAGTAGTAGTGAACAGTACCATGACATTTTTGCCTTAACATTAAACCATCAAAAGTCTATAGGGATTTTACGCATCAATCAACTATTTTATCCAATGTCATTGGTTGATGACATGCTGTTGAGAATAGTGCAGGAATGGCTAGTGTTAAGCTAGTAATTCCAGTTTTAACAAACGCATAACCAGAGAAAACATTCCTATCATAAAGAGCACATATTACATTCAAAACCTTAATAAAAACAACTATATTTGCTAGCATCATCAGCGGTGACCCTACCTATAAAATATACCCATTTTACATACTGAATCCTACAAATCCCTGTCATTTTGACATAATGCGACAAATACATTTCTATAAAAATATCACACAAGTAGCTAACTTTGTACAATATCCCATAAATATCATTCTTATTAAGAATATGTGCACGACTAAAGAACATTTCATTCTCAGTTAGTGCATTCCTTGAAGCCACAAAACAAACCTTGAAAAGCTCCTCTATCTATATCAAATCTCTTTTCCATTAATTCCCTGAATAAGGCTTGTCTTCTTTCTGATGATGACTGACTATGGTATATGAAGATGTTGTAATAGTTGTGAAAATGCTTCGTTGCAAACAACATTGTGTTACACAGACTCTGTATGGAGGTCAGCATCAGTTGCACAACCCACATTGTGTTCAAGTTCTATCAGAGAACATTCAAGAGGATCATAGAGAGGATTCTCCTTTGTTCAATCTTCAATAAGGCATCATCACTTAAAATACATATTCTTTGTTGGGTCATAAATATATATATTCATATCATTCATATACATTTCATCATTCAGTGGGGATTTGTCATGCAGGGGGTTGATGGGAAATGTAGTCCTAACACTGATAAAGCAAGCAGGAGGTTGGGAGTCTAAAAGCAAAGTTTAAGTGTCATGCAGGATTTTGGAAATTCTCCCATCTCACTCAGAAGCGGAAACAGTCATTAGCTTCGCCTGGGCACTCAAAGTTGATCCCTTCACACAAGGAGTCCTCAAAAAAAAAAAAAAAAAAAAAAGAGTGAGAGATAAAGTTAAACTTCAATATAAGGAGTATCAGTATCATTAAGTATTAAATTCTATAATATATATCAAAAATACTGCCACTGACTTATACTTGAATATATAGGCCCCTTTAGATTTCAATTTAAAAGACAATTAAAACTACTTTCTTTTATAAATAAAAAAAGAAAAATAACTCATGCTTATCCTGGATCTATATGCTTGCAATGTATTACTATTTGACTTGGTGTAATAATTTGTTTAAGCATTTGAAAAGGAAAACAGAATTCTATACAAAGACATGTCACAACACAGGACAACCTGATTCTGCTGCGTTCTGAACAGTTACATAATTCATAATTCAAGTCATGACAAACAAAAATAAAAACATGATTGTGATCGAATCTTCCAACATAAATGCAGGTTATGAGAAAGCTGGCAGAAAAGACACCCAAGAATCAACATACATGTTTGTGACATCACACACCGATTACATATACTCACAGATGACTGCCGACCACACGAGACTGTGAGAACAGAGAGAGAAGGATGAAGGATGAAGGGGGAGAGGAGAGACAAATATGGAGAAGACAACTGAAGCGCAAGGACAAATTTGCATGTTCAGAGTAAAACTTGGACAAGGAATATTGATTCCTGAGGCACACATCAGTTTTCAACCAAAAATTAAAATTAGGTCATCATTTACTCACCCTCATGTCATTCCAACCCATAAGACTTTTGTTTTTCTGCAGGCCCGGATTGGCTAATCGGGAGCACCGGGAGAATTCCCGGTGGGCCGGTCTGTTTTATTGGCCAGGAGGGCCGGTGTTGTCATGGCACTGGGTTGAATGCTTTACATAGGCTCCAGTCACAGCTTTCTGAGTGTATATTTTTCAGAGTGTATAATGAACGTTGTGAAATAATTGCCTAATATTAACTCTAATTTGGTGCTGCAATGATTTGCATATCGCGAGGATAACCGACCTCATAATCTGAGCTGCTTCAGTGTTAAAACACCGCTCGGCAATGGCAAAATGTTTGAGATGACCGATCAAAGCAAGC
Source organism: Tiaroga cobitis (assembly GCA_030578255.1). Classification (NCBI taxonomy): domain Eukaryota; kingdom Metazoa; phylum Chordata; class Actinopteri; order Cypriniformes; family Leuciscidae; genus Tiaroga; species Tiaroga cobitis. The sequence goes on along the minus strand of CM060601.1, from coordinate 32,647,117 downwards.
GGGATTTATGTTCACAGAAGCGCGAGCCGCGCCCGCGCGCGAATCCCAACGCGGCGCTTCACGAGATAAGATGCAAGTGGCTAAACTACGTAAACAGCTGTTTTAATTACGACAGAAGTTTTAAACGACCGAAAGAAATAATCAGTTTGTAAAGACTGTATCAATCAAAACTCAGCTTCGGGAAGGGGAGATTTACAGGTAACCTAAAGATAAAGAGACTGAGAAAAGAAGAATGAGAGAAGATGGAGATGAGAAATGAGAGCAGAGGAATAGCCTATTGCATACTGTGCCCAGATTGAGAATAACTTTATTACAATAGATTCCTATTTAACACAGACATACATATGTTCTTTGCCAATGATGATCATCAGTGTAAAAATAAGCTCAATTTAACAACGCAAGCACCTATATAACATATTGCCATTGTTATTGTATACATATATATATATATATATATATATATATATATATATATATATATATATATATATATGTGTATACCTCGAATGTGTTTATATTTCCCCAGTATCAGCACTGGGACTTTTCACTGTTTGTATTACTTCACTTGTCTGCGTGGGCATATGCCCCCGAACCCCCAAGATCACTTTTTGGACCTCTGTATAAACCCAGTATATGGCTATTGCACTGAATAGAAATTTATATATTTTTAAAATACAATGAATAACAAGGCTGTACAGGGCATTGTACTATTGCAGACTTATATGCTGAGGTTTCAATTACATTATTTTAATATAGTCAGACGGGAACTAAAGTGGGCCGGTCTAAGGCATGAAACTCCAGGGCTGAAAATGAGTCCCACTCCGGCCCTGTTTTTCTGTATGAAATAAAACATGTTGCTCTGCTCGCTTCCATACAATGAAAGCTAATGAGTAAGAATCCTATATTTTTATTAAGCATGGTAATTTCACAAGCAAATAGAACTTGAGAAGTCGAGAATTAAGATAGGAAGTTTCTGTAATACAGCCTCAAATCTTTTGTGAAATTTGAATATGTCTACTGTATGATTTAAAAATGACTTTTTACTCAAGTAATTTTTGGTCACCATTCACTTTCATTGTGTGGAAAAGAGCAGCTAAAATTCTAATTTTTTATGTTCCACAGAAAAGAAAAATCTTTGATTAGAAAGGATGAGTAAATGATGACACAATTTTCATTTTTGGGGTAAACTATTCCTGTAAGCACATTAAATATATTGGCAACAACTGACTGATTTTCTTAGGGAGAAATAATCCAGAAAAAGAAAAAAATGTAGTTTTAGTTGTATATATGTCGGATAATGCCAATTAGAACTGTTAGCTGGTAAGTTATGGATATTGTATGGCCTGCGGCATGTACCCATACAGCAAACCAAAAAAAGAAGCTCAAGCTGAACAAGGAGTTAGGAACATGCTCTTACATAAAAAAAACAAGGAACTAAAAAAAACAAGGAACAAAATAGAGGAGACTGCCAAACTGAAATGATTTCATGCATTTAGCACAAACAGTAATGGGTGTGACATTCACAGGTGATTCAGAACACCAGGGTGAGGATGGGTTCATGTCAGGACATCACTGGGTCAATCGAGTCCATTTATTATCCCAGGGCTTCAGATTCTGACACTAACTTGGCTTTGCTCAAGCAGCAGCGCCCCGTCTGGTGTGTCAGGGAAGTGCAGGGCGGTGGGGGAGGGGGTGAGGGGCAGCCAGGACCGGTTGCCAGCGCTGTAGAGACGGGGCCGCTTAACCTGGTCATGACTGGACAGTGGGGTGTAACTATTCCGCCTTAGCAGCAGAGGGGCAGAGTCACGTCTGACTTTCCCCTGGTTTGAGATGGGAGAGACTGGCTGGGTTAAAAAGAGAGACCGCCTACACCAGGGGTGTCCAATCCTGCTCCTGGAGGGCCACTGTCCTGAAGAGCTCAGCTCCAACCCCAATTAAAACACACCCAAGTCTTACTAGGCATACAAGAAACTTCCAGGCAGGTGTGTTGAGGCAAGTTGGAGCTAAACTCTGCGGGACAGCGTCCCTCCAGGCCCGAGTTTGGACATCGCTGGCCTACACATTTAGCTCATCTTTAAAGACCTTAAGCACACAACTCAAAAGCGAACAAGACACATCAGTCTTCAGTCTCCACAGCTCCAAGTATTGCCAAAGATAATACACATTAATCAATATATACAGACTAAAAAGTATGATAAATTACTTCAGGTTAACATTCTAAAACATCAAACGTGTCTAAAGCACAATGTCGTTCAATGGAGCGTTCAACATGGATAAGCATAACTCACAACACAAACGCAGAGTTACTTTACAACCACAGGCTGCTGAGACATCATAATTGTGATTTACACACACAACTCTAGGCTATATTACAACTGTACAAATATTGTAAATCATCAACATATACAGGGGACGGTTGATCCTCACTCTGATGAGGTGAATAAGCAGAAGAGGAAGAAGATTTTTAATCAAACCATTTGACTGACACAGTTTTGATTAAACAACAGAACATAGCTTAAAGAGAGTGTTATGGGTTAACAATTAACCATAGACAACAACTTTGACCCATCATTCAGTTAAAAATAACAAAAAATACATTACAGTGATGCACTTAGAATCACTGTCATTTTAGTATTAATATTTTGAATCAACTTTTTTAATATATATTTTCAGTTTTCAATTTGATCTTTAGTTTAAGTAATTTTTGTCATTTTAATAGTTTATAGATAATATTTATATTTTAATAATGTTTTAGTTATTTTAGCATTTAATTTCAGTTAATTGCAGAGGCAACATTTCAAATTTCAAATTATAATTTAAGTTTTCCAATTGATATTTATATGATATTTTATATACAGGTTGTTGTTTTTTTAAACGAAAACCATTTGAATCATTTTACACTGTTTAGAGTAGAAGTCTTTGAGGCAAGGCATACATGGTTTAAAAACACGTGTCGTTAAAGAACTTGCATCAGTTTTTGAGCTGTAAAGTTGCAGTAGAGGTGGGACTATTGTTCCAGGAGGATGAATTAGTCAATTTGTTTAAAATGAGTCAAAATTATTTCCTGTGGTAATTGACAGCACATCTCAGATGCTGTGGATAGAAAAATGCTTTAACCAACATTATCTAAGAAAAACAAGCTTCACAGACGGCAAACATGCAGTGATGAAAATGTAATTCCCAATCAATAGAAAGCCTATAAGATATCAAAGGCTGTACCATAAGAAACATAGCATGCTTGTTGTAAGTTTCTTAAACATTACTGAAGAAAATTTAAAATCTGAGAGATAAATGTGACCCCAATTATTTTAAAATGAATATTTAATTACATCCATTAATATTTCATACTGAAAGAGAGAACACCACAGAGACAACACCACAGAGACAGATGTGGACTCACCAGTGGTCGGTCCCGATGTGTATTCACTGCCTCCACATTCAGATAAAACATTTCCACGTTGCAACCTAAAACATAATTCAAAATCGTTTGTGAACAGAATTTCCATGTGTATGCTTGCAAAAGTGAGGAAACAACTATCCAACCCACCATAGGCAACAGGAGTGAGCTTCATGACCGTGTGAAGGGGACATTTCAAATAGGGGAGATCATCTGAGACAAAATATAAAAATATAAAAATAGGTTTCAGTTGATGTACATTTCTGTGATGTATTGATCAGTGTTGTTGCATATTATGATATATATATATATATATATATATATGGTATTATTGAAATTATATCATCTTGTTGAAATTGTGGTTTAAGATGAGATAATAATACCATACATACATACACATTATATATATATATATAGCAAATACACAGTTTATATATAAAGCCAGGTACAGTTGCAAAGATTAGGCAGTTTTTTGTGTGTTTTAGCATTCTTTTCAAAATGCATCTTGCCTGCACTCTTGTCCAAGAAATAAGCTAGTAGGCAGCGCATAACCGCCTGATGGCAGACGACTAGTACATTTCCTTGTCTCTCAAGCTCCATAATGACAGGTTCCAGTCGCTGAACCAGGTCCATATATGACTACAAGAATAGAGAGCATTTTGAAACACTCTGAAATACTTTTGAAATGTGTCTCAGAGAGACATAATCTGAAGAACTTTAACAAAGTGAGTAGTTCATGACATGCTGTACCTCCCCTCCTGGATATCTGTAGTGGTACTTGTCCTGATCCCTTAAAGCAAACTCTTCTGGGAATGTGTTCTGGATCATTTCATAGGTCATCTCCTCACATACACCCTGTTTCAGAGCAAAAATAGCTGATGAATGAACATACAATACATCTAAACCGCATGTAATCTCCACTGGGACCTGGGCATACTAACGGCATCTATCTCATTGAGGATTTTCCACTGCTCATAGGGAACTCCCAGCTCCTCAGCCGTCTGGATGGTTCTCCTTAACTGGCTGGTCCAAACCTTCAAGTCAGAGAGCTTAATGTGCTCCTTAATGAACCCACGCAGGGCACTCGCAAACTACACGCAAAGGAGAGAGAGAAAGTCAAGCATCTTCTGATGAATAACCAATATAAAGGCAGCAATGAATGAGTTCAGACCTGTCTCCCCCGGGAGGAGAGTTCAGCGTCTCCTCCAATGCGGCCCTGGACGTTGTGCTCGCTTTCTCCGTGCCTGCAGAGGTAGATGGAGTGCGAGTGTACGTGGATGTTCATGAGGTAGTAGACAATCTTGCTCTGGATGTAGTCCTGAACACGGTTTACCAGGAACCGACGCCCCACGTTCATCACCTTGATGAAGGACAGGTCTCTGGAGAAAAAAAAAGTAAATTTTAAGTTCGTCTTTTCCTGATCATAACGTTCAAAGTGCCCCTGCTATGCTTTTTTGGATATTACCTTCCATTTAGTGTGTAATACAGCTGTTTGTGAATGTAAAAGGTCTGCAAAGTTTCAAAGATCAAAGTGCAAGATAAACGGAGTTATTGTTTCCCAAACGAATGAACCGATTCTGAACTGCCTGGAATGAGTCGTCAGTAACTCCAGTCTTACTTCCTGCACAAACCTATGTAGGTTTGTAACAAATGTGCATACTGCCAGCCTATGGTCTTCATTGGCTGCCCACAAACAACATCTACTTGACCTAGAGGAGACCTGGAGGTGTTTGGTTTGTGTTGTCGACATGTCGAGACGACACTGTTTTCTGCTATGCGAAAGCAAATCCACTTTGCATGCACTTCCAAAGGACGAGGACTCGTATTGATATGGTAAAGCCGACGCCATTGTTACTGTTTCTATCACTGTGTGTACAAGTGCTGAGGAAGCCTCCGGAAAATTCAGAAATGGTAAAAGACATTTCGTTTTCGACAAGCGCTGTAAGCTGTAGACCAATCACGACAGACTGGGCCATCTGACAATCAGAGCAGAGTAGGCTCTCGGAAAGGAGAAGTTTAGAGAGACAGAAACCTTTATCGAACCATTTTAGACACTGAAAAAAGAGGTGATGCTGCAATGTATATTATGAGAAAATTACAGTATTTATTGACCTTGCAAGTAAACCTATTGTAGGGACCTTTAAAATAGCGAAATTGTGGCAATTTGAAGGAAAAATAGATTTATTTTAGAAAAAGATTTATTCCAAAGAAAATGTATGTACATTCAGATATGCCAAAATAATGTTTGATTTTCGAATCATTCTTACTTCTCATATTCATCAGGATCTAGTGGTTGGTAAGTGACTTTATAACATTCGATGCGTTTCAGGAAATCATCCATGACTCTCTCTCTGTGTCTTTCTGGATAATCTGGACTTGAAACCTTGACTTCCTGAAGATACAAAAGGCACATAAGAGACAACTGTTGAGAAGATAATGTAACAGTAATACTGCTATGTTGCTGTAATCATTATACCATCAGTTTAATGAAATGCAAACCAAACATCACAACATACCAGGATGTTTGCAGCAATAACCTCTGGGTCATCACATACTGACTCCACAAAAAACACCTGCAAACGTAAACACAGAAATAGGAAAATGATAACCACATATCACTGCCACACAAAGATAACTCATCTTATGAACGTTTAAATTGCACATTTGGCTACCTTGAATGCATTTTCCAGTACAAAATTTAATATAAGATCACGCCTCTCCCGGGTTGTGTTTGTGGCATCAAATACCTTAAAAAAAAAAAGAATGAGGACAATGTCACATGATTATCTATGTATTAATCAAATACATATATATATAAAATCTGAATCTTATTATTATTTTTAAAATTAATAAAACTCCACACTACATTAAAGTAAATAATTGATGTGAACACAGAAAAAGGTAAAACCTTACAGCTATTTGTCCACCTTCCTCATTAAAGTAGGCCTTGACATCTTGCAGGGCCACCAAGGCAAATTGTCTATTTGGGATGCAAATATAATTAATCATATATATATACATATATATATTTTTTTTTTTTTTAATTTAGCAGTTCTCAGGAAAAACACAAACAATCCTGTCAGAAATGCACTGATGTAACCTTCAGGAAATGTCTTAATCCTTCTGCCATCATATCTAACAGGCTTACTTTAGTCACATTAGTTTCTTGGTTTACTGAAAACATATACATTATTATTACATATACAATATTAACACTGTAAAAATTATCGTGAACTTTTCTACGTAGGACATGTGAAAGTAAACTTCTCTTTTCATGTTCCACAGAAGAAAGAAAGTCTAACAGGTTTGGAACAACATGAGGGTGAGTAAACAATGACAGAATTTTCATTTGTGGGGGGAACTCTTCCATTAAATCACACACAAAAATATAATCCTACTTCCGTATCTTCATGGCTTCCTCATTGTCATGTCTGAAGAAATCATATGACTTGTATGCTTTAACTGCTTCCCTCCGGTACACACCAAGGTTAAACACTGCACAATAAACAAGGAATGATGGTTAATCTCTACATTGTCACATTCTTGATCAGTTTTTGCACAACCGTAATGCAACATGGTGATATCACTCTGTATGTAAAGATGTAAAGTAAGTTACAGTGATTAAAACACCTGTATTGTGGGTCATGATGCACTCAAGAGAGATTGAGTTGAAAGAAGCCATTTTATGCCTTTTTTACAATGTCTTGGTTTTGTTTTTGGGGTCTACTAGAATAGGTCTTCATGATTGAATGTAAAAAAAAAAAAAACTTTTTTATATATATTATATTGTTGCAGAACCTCTCTTCCCAGTCTGTCATTAACGCTGTTTATTTCCTGTCTCTATGAAGCCCTCCTACCAAAAAGCACAACGTGCTCTGATTGGTCAAGAAAAAGTACCTGGATGACCTACTTCTTCCGATGAGACTCTGAAGTGTGCATACGATGGACACTTTACTATTTGAATTTGTGAATGGCAATGAAGCGACATAACTGACGCTGGTAGGTCACATGATAATGACAACATGGTGAATGTAGTATGTCCAGATTACATTCATACTACACCAGACATACTATATATTTTTTAGCGGTCGTGAAGTAATTACTTATTCAAAATAAGTACCTACTCAAGAGATTATGTGATTTCGGATGCAGCCCTGTTATTAAAGCAACTCAACCAGGCCTCGCCCTTTTTTGAGTATGCCTTGGATGGGAATTATTTAAATGAGGGATAAATTGTGATGTGTACGTTCCCAGAAGGAACCTCAAGACTACAATCGAGGTGTTTCAGGGAGGCCAGAATCATCGCTTACTGATCTGAGAATAACTCCCTTTGCAGTGACTTTGTAACTTTGGAGACCTTATTCATGCTCAAACAGCAACATTACACACTAAAGAAACCACATAATAGGTCCAATGGTTGCCAATGCAAGTTAAAATGTAACCTCTTAATAGACTATTGATAGAAATGATCAGCTGAGAGCAGGGTGGGAAATTAGCACCAGCCACCAGCCAATGGCGGGTACTTTTTCAAAGTGGCGGGTGACTTTGCCTTGTATACCAGCCACAGTGGCGGGTAGATTGTATGTAAAATATATTTTTATTGGTTACTACTTAAAACATTCCTTGTAACGGATTGGACAGCTTTTGTCAAAGAATTCTGATGCTAAGTAACAATAATGCACTTTTGTCGAGTAACTAATTTGATTGGTTTTCAGCGTTGTGCGTCACGGACAGCGCACAGACACGGCGCTGAACGGAGTGGACCGTGACACATATAGCTGAGCTGAGGTACAGACGAAAGGAAAATTAAAAAAATGTGGCGCTATATACCCGATGTTAAGAGGCCCGCCGCGGAGTCAGCAGTAGCTATGAATGTACAAACTGTTTAGGGCGAAGTAAATAAAAAGAGAAGGTACTTTTCGAACAAGTGGTGCATTGATGACGAAGGGAAAACGAGGGAATGGTTAGCCTACCTTCCCGACGACCAGTCCATGCACTGTATTACTGTGTATAATAATACTTTATAAATTTGAATTCCGGAAAAAGTGGCTGGTAAAAAATATAAGTGGCTGGTAAAATTGGGCATCCACCAGCCACTGTGGCTGGTGGGCCAAAAAGTTAATTTCCCACCCTGGCTGAGAGCTAAATGGGGCATTTAAAATAGGAGACAGATTATATTTATAGTGAGTGTCATTTGACATGTCGCAACTGTCTAAATCCAGCTGCCCGCTCACCCTTTGTGGGAACTCCTATCCAGTTGAGGTAGCGTGTGAGCTTCTTCGACATGTATGTTTTGCCTCTGGCAGGGAGGCCGATCATGACAATTAACGTTGGGGAGTTTGTCATGTAAGACGCCCATGCTGTGGTCAGACAAAAAAACAGACAGACGGTGTCAACAGCACATCATGAACTGGAGGAAGTTATGGTCTCCAGTACTATCAATTATAATCTGCCAAATATAAAATACTAAAATTTCACATACCAACACCAACTGCATCTGCACCAAAAATTACATAAAATCAAACAACACAATTACTTTATGCCTGATGCATGTCAGAAGAATGTATGAGTTTATGTTTGCACGTTTGTGGTTTATGGTACTTTCCACTACTTCAGTACAAAATAAGACCTGAAACTCTTTTTTGACACCTTGTATCAAGGTCGTAATTTGTTTCTTATGAACACCAAGGCTGTTTTTTTATGATTAAATATACAGTAAAAACAATAATATCGTAAAATAATATTACAATTTGAATTTGAATATTACTGTTTTCTATTTTAATAAGTTATTTAAAATTTTACTTATTCCTGTGATGGCAAAGCTGAATTTTCAGCATCATTACTCCAGTCTTCAAGTGTCACATCTCACATGATCCTTCAGAAATCATTTTAATATGCTGATTTGCTGCACAAGAAACATTTCTTATTACCAATGTTGAAAACAGTTATGCTGCTTAATATTTTTGTGGAAACTGTGACAGATTATATTTTCCAGAATTATTTGGTGAATAGAAAGTTCAATAGAACAGCAATTATTGGAAATATAAATCTTTTGTAACATTTTAAATGTCTTTACCGTCACATTTGATCAATTTTAATGTGTAATTTTACATTTTTTTGGAGCATTACATTTCTTTCTAGACCATTGTTAAACAAACAGACATCTGCTTAGATCTTCTGCCAAGATCTAGGTATGCTTTTTTCTTTCTCAAAGGATAAAAAAAGAATACCATATGCAAATTAAATCCCTGGATTTTTTGTTTAATAATGAACTATTAGGTATAAAGAAAACATTACCAGTGTTGGGGAAAGTTACTTTTAAAAGTAATGCATCACAATATTGCATTACTCCCAAAAAAAGTAACTAATTCCGTTACTTAGTTACTTTTCAGGAAAAGTAATGTGTAAAGACATTGTGTTACATTACTTTTGCGTTACTTTTTCTCACCTAGGCTGGGCTTTCTTGTTTGTTTTTTAATAACAACAAAAAGTTATATTTTTGGCAAATGTTAAAGGTGCATTGTGTAATATTTAGGAGGATCTGTTGACAGAAATGCAATATCATATACATAAATATGTTTTCAGTGGTGTATAAAGACCTTACTTAATGAATCGTTATGTTTTTATTACCTTAGAATGAGCCATTTCTATCTACATACACCGCGGGTCCCCTTACATTGAAATGTGCCGACATATTTCTGCAGTGGCCCTAATCGGACAAACACGTTTCGTTACTATGTTGTTCTTCGTGCAAGGAAGCTATCTAAAGTCAGCGAATAAAACACTGACACAATGATGAACAAGTAACAATTAATATTCGCAATAACATATCGTTTTACTGAATAATAAAGTAAACAAAATTTCTTAAAGCTACACTGTGTGATTTTTACCCCCATCTAGCGGTGAAAAGGTATATGACCATCCAGGGAATATTAGTTTCTGTTCCTCTCAATTCCGATTTTGTTTTAACTCCTACGGTGGCCAATGTAGTCCAAGATTAACATGACTTCCAGTTCGACCTCGACCATGAGTGTTCCTTCAAGTGATGAGGTTATTTTAGAAAACTATTATAATTTGCAGTAATTTAATTTGTCAGGTAACATATAGGTTATGACATCTATGTAAAATGAATAATAGTTTTATGTTTTCGTAATTTTTTTTACCATTTCATTGCTAACATCAGTTATCAGGTTCCCAGACGAATGCAAGCTAATCTTAGTAAAGTAACTTTTATTTTTAACTTTTAACTCTTTTTCGCTTCCTTGGCGACTCTGATACGTATCCTCAAGAATAAGAGTGATCCTCCATCAGCAACAGACATTCAAAAAGGCTTTCAGGTTTTTATATATCAGTCTCAAGCAATCCCCCTCTTCACATTCGACACGGTGCCATCGAGTGTTAAAACGTGAAAGGCGAAGCTTGAATTAACGGGTATGTCCCTCTTTGGCTAATGTACTTTCAAGATGGAGGAGCAACATGGCGACCGACATTAGAACCCCTCACCCGTATGTATTTTCAATGGCATATTATATACTCACGAGAATACTTTATTACTTGAACGAAGTAAATATACATTAATAAGCACATATATTTTTGAAAGAACTAAGTGTTTTTAGCTAAGAATAAATAAAATAAAAAGTTACACAGTGTAGCTTTAATTTATCTTTGTAGAAAAACCTCATTGCTGAACTTGGCTACTCTCTGCTGTCTCCAGACGACGACATCTTTTCCTGTCGGCCAACGTAACTTTTGTTGGTTGCAATTTGCAACCTCACCCCTAGATGCCGCTAAAAATCACATACTGCACCTTTAAGGCCCTTTCACACCAAAAGTGTGCCTCAGGCTGAAGGAAATGCCTGTTTACGCCTGTACAGTAGAGGGCGCCGCTCAAACAAACCTTTCAGCTGTGCTGCCATTCTGGAACATAGACAGTAAAAGAAATGGACACAGCGACCACATTGATTTCCACCAAGGTAATCCATCAGCCGGAAGTTGAAGCCTCACGGGAGCCGCCATTGTAGCAGAACTTCACCTGCTGTTAGCATACCATTGACTCCCATTCATTTTGGTGTCACTTTGACAGCGAATAACTTTACATCTGAGGCGTCCAAAGGCTTAATTTGTCGATTATTTATTTCTAAAGAAACACGACAATGTATAAAATGCTCCATTACTTTGTATCTTACGTTACGACCCCGTAGAAGCCGTTTTTGTAAAAATAGGCTAAAGATTACGTCATAACCATGGGACTTTCTGTCGCACAATAGAGACATTACCGTATAGACAGGAGGAGAAGCTCGCGGAAATCTTTTACTGTCTATGAGGCAATCGGGGGGGCATGGAGGCACAAAGTCAAGGTAGAAGCCCATAAATAGAGAGTCCATAAAAGCAACGGGACAAAATATTTCAACAACGTTTTTGGAATTAGGTGATTCAGATTTGTCTTGGCACAGCTACTAGAAGATTTTCAACTGTCAGACTGTCGTCACTCTCAGTTTGAGCCTGCGCAGTCGCTCAGACATCAGACAGGAAGTGCAATAATCAGGCTTCAAGTCTTCTCCGTTGAAATCAATGGGGTCGCTGTGTCCATTTCTTTTACTGTCTATGATTTCAACGGAGAAAATTGAAGCCCGTTAAAAGCTGATTGCCAGGCGTAACGTTCCTGCGCAGGCTCAAACTGAGCCTGTCACATGAGCAACCTGTATGTCTTCTAGTAGCTGTGCCGAGTGAAATCTGAATAATTCCCTTCCGAATCTCACAGAGACGGAGAGAGTGAGTATTAGCTGTCCATGAGCTAGCTGCAGGATCAACTCTATGACTCTCTTTGGGCTTCTCTCTCGACTTTATGCCTCCACGTCCCCCCGATTGCCTGCGAGCTTCTCCTCCTGTCTATACGGTAATTTCTCTACTGTGCGACGGAGAGTCGATTCGTTATGACGCAATCGTTAGCCTATTTTTACAAAAACTGCTTCTACGGGGCCATAACGTAAGATACAAGGTAATGGAGCCTAATGGAGTCTTTGGACGCCTCAGATGTAAAGTTATTCGCTGTCAAAGTGACACCAAAATGAATGGGATTCAATGGTATGCTAACAGCAGGTGAAGTTCTGCTACAATGGCGGCTCCCGCGAGGCTTCAACTTCCGGCTGATGGATTACCCCCTTGTTCTGGAACAATAGGATACAGGAGAAGGAAGTTCAACACTCTTTTTTCTAACTCTAATATAAAGTAATTTTTGCTTATTAGTACGGTTGAATAAATTAGATCATTGAAGGTCAGCAGCAAAGACATTGGTTAATAAAGTGAGATTAAATACATAAAGTATATTTGTGTAATTTATTTAATATAGTCAATTATAAAAGTTCTGAGGTTGCATTTTACTGTTTTTATTTGTTTTGATGAATATTGAATGTTTTGTGCAAGTTCTACATGTATGCATGTTAATTCAGTCTAGAACTTAAAGGGGTCATATAATGGTACATGCACTTTTACAAGTTGATTGTACTGAAATGTGTGTTGGCAGTGCCTGTACACAACCATCATAAAATGATAAAAATCCATCCAGTGGTTTTTTTTTTTAATCCCCTTATATGTTTTCCCCAGCCTCAAATCAAGCCGTTCGACCGTGTGACGTCACACGGTCGGAAGCCCCTCCCACGATTGTTGATTGACAGCAGCGTTTCAACACAGACCCGCCCTCGCTCGTGAGCGAGCTGTCAATCATAGTCCGCGCGGACCGGCGCGGTCATTGTTGACATGCTGGAGCACTGTCTATGAGCAGAATGGCGTCTAAGCGACTGTGGTGTGGTGTATTGGGTGTAATAACCGTAATAACGAACACAGCAGTCATTTTAATGTTCCTAAATCCGAACCGCTTAAGACGCAGTGGCTGAGTTTGCTTTCGAAGGGAATATTCCCCACGAGCAACGTCAATGCTCTCATGTTTGCGCAAATCATTTCACACACCAGACTGCTTTATAAACGAGGATCAGTATAAAGCTGGTTTTGCTAAGAAGCGGCTCATGAAAAAAGGATCGGTACCAGATATTCGTGTTCCTGCTGAACCCCCAGAAGAACTGAAGTGAGTGTAACGTTTTATTAAACTTTATATTAATATTTATATTAATCTTTGCAAATCGTTAGCTGCACGCTTCACAATGAATGGGTCTAAGGTTTACACTTAGGGTACATTACGGCATGTTTTCTATGTATGACGTTCTCAATATAATTCATAATTCCACGTTTATACTGAACAACGCGTTATGGTTATTGTGTTCAAATGGTGTACGCACAGAACAGAGAGGCGGGTGAGCAAAGCTCATTATCATTTAAAGTCATATGCACTGAAACGGCGTGCTGAAAACAGAGCTGTTTTTGACCAGGTAAAATAAGTGTTTTCTTACAATACTAATGCGAATTTTTAATTAAAGTATATTACAAACTTTTAATTTAGACCCTAAAGAATCATATTAGCTTGTTAAAAAATGGCATTATATGACCCCTTTAAATAACCATCATGCTTACACAGCGCACACACCACCTCCTCAATTTATTTCTCTCAACATGGGGACAGTAGAGCTGTCAGTCAATAAATGTGAAAGTAACTTCGATATTTTGTTGTAAATTGAAAAAGTAATGAAGTACTTTACTAGTTACATGAAAAAGTAATCTGATGTAACTCAGGTTACTTGTAATGAGTTACCCCCAACAATGAACATGACCTCATGTCAGCAATTTGATGACTGGGAAAAGAAACCTAAACAAATGTGCCTCTACCTTGACCTGCAATTTGAAACCAGCAAAACAGAGAATGCATATCTAAATAAAGGGAAGCACATTTCTAATCTAGACCGACAGTGAACTTCTGTTTTGCAGCCTCAGTGACAGCTGGCACTATAAGAAGGGCAACTGTGATATGATTCATGCCGTCGAATACATTTACTGGGCCAGGGACAAAACAGTTATCTGGCCTGTGGGAAACATTCTCATCAGCTGAAAAGTACCTCAAACCATACTAAAACAGACCAGCCTAAACATCTGACCACCTTAGGCTGGTTTAAACTGGGATTCAAAACAACATCTTGTGGAATGTGAAAGCATGTTCATGTTGTGTAACGTAACTTACAGCATTTCTTCTCTTGGCCTCTGGGCTCTGATTTCTTGGCTTCAGCAGAACTGGTTGAACCAGCCTCCTGCTGCAGCCACGCAGACATACTGAATCTGACAGACTTAATCACTCGCTTGCTCTTCCTACTGTAAAAACACAGTGCACCTGCAGAGAGAAGAGGAAAAAAACGCGAAATAAAGACACTATACGCAACCTACGTTTGTGAAAACGACGATATGGGTTTATGGAAATGAAAACTAATGAAAATTGAAAACATTTCCCATATACAATTATGCTCTACTCAGTGACATGCATCTTTTATTCTCGTCACATCGTCATTTTCTCAGTCATCCGCAGCGCAGTAACAGCAAATGTCGCGTACGTCACAACAGAGAAGAGGATGCTGAGGACACCATGTTACGTCATAACCGTAAACAGAGGGTTTGACAACAATCAGTCACTGTTGATCTAATCCACACGTTTATAACATCGTAGAATCAATATATTAAACAGACACATTAAAGCACTATGACTAAAACGTGACACGTAAAACGTGAGACCTTACTGCGTCCTAATAAGTTTGTCACCCCTTCAACCACAGGGGTCCGTATTTTATCCTGTATCCGCCGGTCCGACCGGCAGGTTCAATGTCTTTGCTCAGGCCGCAGGTTGTCTTCTTTGCCTCCCAGCCGGTTTTGCACTTGATAACCTTCCATGGCAACCAGCGCCAAGCGCGTGAGTGAAGGTGTGTCTCTACGTCACCTTTTACTTACCGTAATACCTGCAAAAAAATGACAGCACGTCGTCTATCTATGTGGACTGAAACTCAGTTGACTTTAAAGGGAAAGTTCACCCAAAAATGAAAATTGTCATAATTTACTCACCCTCATTTTGTTACAAACCTGTACGAGTTTCGTTCTTCTGTTGAACACAAAAGAAGATGTTTTAAAGAACGTTTGTAACCAGACAGTTGACGGCACCCATTGACTTCCATAGTAGGAAAAAAAAAATACTATCGATGTCAATCGGTGCCATCAACTGTTTGATTACCAACATTCTTTAAAATATCTTTTGTGTTCAACAGAAGAAAGAAACTCATACAGGTTTGGAACAAAATGAGGGTGAGTAAATGATGACAATTTTCATTTTTGGTTGAGCTATCCCCTTAACCAAACATAACAGCGTGCTCTGATGGTGATTTTGATTCTTCTCAGTGACTCAATTCATTTGAATCACCCATTTGTTCATTGGTGGACTTATTTTTCCAGTCAGTGGCCCTTTCTCGATAATTTCCAATAACGTTAAAGCCATAAGATGCGTTTATAATAATATAGAAAAAGTCAGCTTAAATAAATATAAGAATTAAAAATGTCTTAATAATGCTCATTTGTACGTAGCTATGATTGATTCATTAAAAAGATTCGGGCACAGAACGAAATAAAGAATAAATAACGCTTGCCGATGATTGCAATATAAAAAGTACAGGAGTAAAATCACTGAATCCACACTTTTCCGTTAATGATAATTCAATGAAAACAAAATATACACATATAAACATTATTTTTGGGGGGCATATTTAATGGCCAGAAATCAAGATTTTCTTTGAGTCGTCAGAAACACATTGGCCCTCATGTATCATTCTTGCGTAGAAACGGGCGTATATGTTGGCGTAAGATTATGCTTACACACCTCTCACCGCCAGAATTATGAAGCTGTGCATACCTTTGAAATCCAGGTGTACGCAATACCTGCC
This sequence comes from Tiaroga cobitis, assembly GCA_030578255.1. Classification (NCBI taxonomy): domain Eukaryota; kingdom Metazoa; phylum Chordata; class Actinopteri; order Cypriniformes; family Leuciscidae; genus Tiaroga; species Tiaroga cobitis. The sequence continues at coordinate 32,630,860 of CM060601.1, read as the reverse complement.
TTTGATAAATCGCGCGGCTGAAAACGATCGTCATTAGAATAACACGCCCCTATCCACAAGTTTCCTACGTCCCATGAGGCCTTGCGTCAAAAGTGGGTGCGTCTTCCGGTTCGAAGTAAACAAGCGAAACGTGACACTCATTCATTCATTCGACTATCGATTAATCATTAATATTTATACTAAAATGTATTATTTAATTTGTTTAACTTTTTATCAATTACAAATGCAATGAAAATACAAAAATACAGCGTGTTTTTCCACGATGAGTTCTTTATTACAAGATCAACTTGTGGCAGTTAAACTGGACATTCGGTTATGGCTAAACTTGAAGATATGCGCTGCGGTGCTCTGGACTGCCGGTGCGAGTCGGCGTTTTTTAAACAGAGACCCTTGTTTGTTCCTAAATAGTAATAAAAAATAATCATGTTAAATAAAACCGAAATCGCGATACTCAGATCCACGGACCTGTTTCGCGGTCAGGGAAGGCAGAATCACGATACACCCCTTCCCACTCCCAGAGATATCCTTCCCGTCCAGATCCAATATAGCTACCATATCTTTACTATTTGTATTATTTGAAGTTAACATTATAAAATTTGTAGACCTACACCACAAAACTAGTTGAGGATAAATTATTTAAAATTGGGCGATTCCAGCATTATGGACGTGACATTTGCAGTCAAAATATAAATTCTCCGAAAATGCATTTAGGCTATTGAAATATACATATATCATATCATATCATATCAATAAAGGAGTCCAGACATTAGAAATATATAGCACATGCATTTTGTATTTAATATGAGGGAAATACACGAGGGTGACACAAAAAAACTTTAACTTTTTGAAAGCACTGAGCCTTTATTTAAAGTTAATTTCGTTTTGTATTAATTGTATCTTAATTTCAATCAATGTTTCATCAACAATTTACCTGGATTTAATAAATAATAAGTAGCGGTAAATATAGCAGACAATAATCAAGACACGGAGGCGCTGGCGCCTGAACTGCAGCTCGTCTCTTAAATGAACCGAAACTCAGCGTCTACTTGCCTTACAGACCTGAGAAATATATATATAGCCTATATTATATTAGATATACTATGAAGTGTTTACTGTGTGTCATTCATGTTCTGAATATGTTGCTTCACAGTAGCCTTCACTTAAAATCTTTAGTCCAAGATTGTTGGATAATACAATTTGCCACTGAATTAGTTCAGTCCGGTTATAGGCCTATATACAACCGCGAACAGCACATGTTGTCCCTGAGCTCCGTAACGACATCTCTCATAAAGGTTTGCGACTTATTTTAAATAGTAAAATATTATCTGAAAAACACCTAGCCTCTTCGCTAAATAGCACACAAAATACCATTGGTATGCTACTTCCGCCGCCTGACCGGAAGTTGCACCCACTTTATTTTTTACAGTAGCGCCCCCCGGAAACAGGTGGATATATTCAAGTCTCCCCCACGCCCTTATTTTACGCCATGGACACACGGATGACGGCAAACAAGAGAAACTTCTCTGACGTGAAGCCGAAATGACCTATCACAATGCAATATTTTACAGCACGTCTTTTGAATTCAATTTCGAATCACGTTACATGTATCGGGGTGTACAATAGTGATGAAGATGATGATGTGATGTGGAGTACCATTCATTCACATTAATAATTGCATGACAATTTGTAATATTCTTCTTATTATTATTATGATTTGTATTATTAAAGGTGCTCTAAGCGATGTCACACGTTTTTTAGGCCAAAACATTTTTTGTCACATACAGCAAACATCTCCTCACTAACCGCTGGCTGCCTGTCCCCTGAACACACTGTAAAGAAACGCAATCTCTGTAGACAGCCCAGGCTCCACAAACAACAACAAAAACAAACTGGGCTAACCCGTTCCACGAAACATGACAAACAGTTCCAGCCAATCACCGACAAGAAGGACTTGGGGGCGGGGACCGCGGGGTTTGGGGCGTTAGTGCGCGGATGAGGAGGAAGGAGGTTCTAGCTAGCCTCCGTTTTGTTTGACAATACTTTAATACAAGAAGTGACGTCCCCCGACATCGCTGAGAACCTTTAATGACGCTTATTGTTATTTATAAGAAGAATGTCATTATTATAATTTGTATTATTATTAGTATTTAAAAGAAGAAGAATGTATTTGAATGTATTATTTTGTCAGTCTGAATAATTTTTTGGTCATTGAAAGCCTTTCGTTACCGAACCCAGTCCGTGCGCACCTGCCGGGCCAAACCCTGAAACGTCAGTGTAAAGCGCACAGGCTCGCAACTGAAGGAATACATATGCTTACAAATCAAATGCTTTGGTAAAGTCACACAAATTAAACATTGAAGTCCATGTTGCACAAAAATAAACACTGAAGTTTATAATTACTATGTTGTTGTTTTTTTGTTTTACAGTGGGTCATAATATATAATATCTTTTAGTTTTCAGTGCATTTTGTGGTGTTAGGATTTTTTTTTCAGCGCATTTCCGCACTACCTCAAAACGTGGGTACACCACCTCCTGAGCTGGCGTAGGTTTTGAGCGTGCCGTACGCCAACTCTCAAAGTCACCGTGGTTTTGGGTGTACGCTGGAAATTTGGTGTACGCACTTTTGATAAATGAGGGCCATTGTAATTCAATGGTATTGAAGTTTTATATGTGCCCCCCAACCACAAACTCAAATATTTGGTAAAGGATTGATGATTACAGATGACTTTCAGAGAAAGGTTTGTTTATTTTAATACAATGCCAATAAAAAGTGCTTCCTCCAAAAGCTTCAGTGTGTAAGTTTTTCAGTACCCTTTTCTAAAAAGTCAAGACTTTCATTTAATTGCCCATTCAGCAGTTGACAAATACATGTCTCATAAATAGCTTATCTAAAAGTACTGTTATATGCAACTATCCACAAGGCACATAGTGGTTCTGATTTAAGTGGTTGCTTCCAGACCAGATAATACACTTGCAGAGGATACATTTATGAGAAACAGTGAGCACTGGTTGGAATATAACAGCAAGCTGTTAAGTAGTTACCTTAAGCAAGTGCATCAAGAAAACCCACTGCAGTCCGGCTGTGCTTAAAGATTCTACAATTCAAATGAGGAAAACTCAACAACAAGGTTGAGCTGAACACAGGTTTACTCGGTCTGGTCGAAGGCACAGAGTATTGAGAAAATCTATAAGTTTGGTCAGTAGATTTGCACAGTTTTTAATAGATAACTTGGTCATTTAGTAGGTTGTGCACAAGCACACTTAAGAGTCTGTCTGGCCCCAGTGTTAAGACGCTGGCAGTGTAAAGGCATCACATCAAGGTTTAATCTTCCAGAGCTGTTAAAAAAAAACATATGACGGACATTGTTAAACCTGTTAGTTAAAGATTGCTTGTATATTTTGTACAGCAAAAACACCAGTAGGATAAAAGTCAAACACTATAAAGAGTGAGCAACTCTAACTCTCCTGATAACAGGAAGTAGTACAAATGCATTTATGACTCAAGTCATAAAAAAACAGATCAAGATCAATAATTACAGACATCTGCATTTCAGCGGGACAATAAAACAGACCCAGGAAACAGGTGCAGATAACCACTATACATAAGAGTGCAAATGTTCCTCTCACCCGGATGTTGAACCCTAGTAAATCGCTGACAGCAGCTGAGATGGCTGACAGGATGACCACTCTTGTGATATTGTAGACGAGCGGATTCACCGTCAGACCCAGCAGGCGAAAAGGAGTGTCCAATTCCTGAAAGCAGCAAATGATGGTCAAAGCAAAGCATGTTTTATTGTTCCCAATGAATGATGCTTTTCTAATGGTCTCACTTTTAATAATTTCGTGGCCAGCCTCAGTACGTTGTTCACTATGTTCAGCTGGTCCTTTTTGTTTGGTTTCTTCTCCATCTTAAGATACAAGTTTATCTGAAGCAGAAACGCACAGCTCAGCCGTAAGCAATGTTGACCGTATATATTTGCGCCTCGCTGAATGGCCTCTCGTACGTGTGAATGGTTCACTTGTTTCTGAACAATACTGCCTCTTTGTTCTGTGCAGCTGAGATTTTTATCTCACCTGTTCAGTCAGAAGCACAGAAGCGTTGCTATATTTTCGGTTGGTCTCTGCTCCGAGGGTAGCGAGGCGTAGGAGGAAGACCGTGAGAGCAGCACACCAGATCATCAACTCCCAGTTGGTCTCGGAGTCCAGGAATGTGTGATGACTGTGCAAAAGCTGAAACACAACAAGCGTTATCTTCCCGTTTCCTTTGCTATATTAGACAGTCAAATCTTCAAACTGAAAAGATTTAACAAGCACAGTAGTATGATACTTAACCTTATATAAACACCTGAAATCACTTTTATATCTCTGAAGATGACTTTATGGCACACACAACTAGTCAGGATCATTTATGCTTACTACGGGTGTTACTAAATCCAAATGACAGAATATATATTAAGTTTGAGAACCTGAGTGACAGTGTTATATTATTATTTATATATAGTATTTATAAATATTTTGAGTTAGCTCTTATTTATACATTTTCATTTAAATATTTTATTTCAAGTTTTAGTCATGTTGTTGTGCTTTTGTCATTAAATATTACTATTTATTTAGCTTTCATTTATTTTTATTTCGGGTTTTGGTTTTAGTCATTTTAATACTTCAGCTTAAACCTATTTTATTTACTTTTTTTCCCATAGTTTAAGTTTTTTTCTTTACATTTTTACATTTTATTTGAGCTTTAACTCAATGAACAACATTAAAATGATTTTGAATAGTTTTAATTAACAGCCTGAACACTTTTGAATAGGATGAAGATGTCCAAATTTCTTATTTAGTTAAAATATGATTTTTTCCCTTCCATTTAGTACTGCCCTTCAGAAGTAACAGAAGATACTTACACATTTCCCGGAAGACAAATGAAGTACAATTTACCTTGATCTTCAGATTCAAAAAGTTTTCAACCCCGGCTCTTAATGAATTGTGTTTTCCTCTGGAGCATCAGTGAATGTTTTAACCTTTTTTAATAGTTGCGTTTGAGTCTCTCAATTGTCCTCAGTGTGAAAAGATGGATCACAAAATCACACAGTCACTGCTGGAAAGGGTTCAAATATGCAAAAGATGCTGAAAAACTGAAGAATTTGCAGAAGAACATCAGGCGGTTTAACTGCTCAGGACAAACAAGAGACTCAAGAACAACCATCACAAAACCCCCTTCCCCAAAAAACAGATGTCGATTATCCAGGTAACGACATTGAACAGGTTCATTTTTATAAATTCAGCTATTTTTTTTGTCTTGTGGACTATATGTAATCATATTTAACATAACATAAATAAATAAATAAATATATATATAACATGCATTTTTGTATGATCCCTTTTATTTTGTTAAAATAACATTAACATTTTGCAGATTCTGCAAGGTGTATGTAAACTTATGAGCACGATTGTATGTATAAATTTCACATTTGATGACAAAGAAAAAAGAAAAGCGACATAATCTCCGGGGAAAACACAAAGGGCCCGTTTACACCTGGTCACTTCATGCGTTTTCTCTGGATAGCTTTCCGATTGTGAATAGACCAGGTGTAAATGCCCCTCGAAACACTTCCAAGACGGATTTAAATCCGATAACTCAAACCACTTCAGGAGGTTTGACACATTCCAAACGAAACTGGACAATTGTAAATCGCCACAAATGAGTAGCCGAGGCAATGGACAAACTGCCGCAAATGAAACTGAAAGCAAGTCGCAGACGGTCAACACACAATCATCTTCATTAAAGTAGTGAGACTAAATTATCTTACCAGTGCTGATGGCGCTCTCTCTCCTATTGCTGTCTTTGATCTTGAAATTCGCTGATGATAAATAAAATGCAGCTCATATCCGTTACTTTAGTTGGCGTGAAATCGTTAGATTTGCATGTAGCGAGGGAATTGAACATCGGATTTATTATTCGTTTTGTGAAGACGCATTTACATGGCCAAGTGTAAATGGAACTGTTTAAAAAAATCAGATCATGCTATCCGATAATCCGATCAGTAAAAACACATGAAGTGACCAGGTGTAAACAGGCCCAAAGAAATGTACAATATAATACAAGGCTCGACATTAAGGGCCCGGGACAGCTTTATCATGCATTTGCACATGTTTTGGCAATTTCAAATTTTAAACTATTTAAGCACAAGACGACGCGAAAGAGAACTCAATTCGGGACGGTTTTCATGAAGCGCGCACACAGAAAGCCGCCTCCCACAGCATACCAGTGCAGAATTGAGTTCTCTTTCACATGAAAGGATAAACACACACACAAAATATATTGTATTCATTTAAACAGTCGTTTTTCTTGTACAGTGAAAGTAAACAGTTGGGAGAAAATCGTATTTCTATCCGTGCATTAGTTCTTAAAGTCCCTGTAAAGGCAATTCTAAAAAAATATTCTAAACGCATTATAAATGTTAGAAATGTATTGTTAAAACATATTACAAAGACTGTGAACTGTGAAGTACTGAATTGTGGAGTTAGACCGTTAAACAGGTTTTCACCATTCATATTTTCCGGATTTTTTGGGCAGGGCTAAAACAGGGCTCGATGACGCACTGGAGCCCCTGAGCTCCTGGACACGCCCCTACTTGATGATGCACTGAGGCCACTGAGGCTGGCCCCTCCCCTAACACATTCGCATCAGTTTGGCGCTCAATCGCGAGTTACTGTCAGTACTATTAGTTTTTACAGCCTGCAGTTTGCTAGCTAGCTATGCCTTCGTCACGGAAATCCGTACTACCTGGATGCGATCATGTACAAAACAGATCGGTGTCTTTATTTAAATTTCCATTAAAACGATCACATCAAGAAGAGGTGGATTAATTTTGTGAAGAGCCAACCTTGATGAAGAGCTGAGCATCACCGCCAACACCGGCCTCTGTAGTGATCATTTTACACAGGATAGTTTTATAAACTTTCGTCGGAGACAACTGGGATTCACTGATAATCCGCTGTTACTGTGAATTGGGCCGAACTGACTATCTCCTATCTCCAGTATCACCTAATATCACCGTCGACAGCTTTCCCGCTAGTGGGCGTGGTTTCAGCGCAGCCAGCGGACACGCCCCCAGCATTTGAGAGCAGAGAATAATGCTAATTTTTTCAAGATTTTGATAGCTTATTTTATGTACTTGCCGGCTTTTTTTATCATTCAAATTTGGCTGGGTGGCTAATAACATGTTTCTGTGGTGTGACATACTCAGAACACATACTTAATTTTGATTTTACAGGGACTTTAAAGTGACAGTAGCCTAAACTTGATGCTGTCTGAGTCCTTAATGTTAATTCAAACAGCAAAAGATACAGAGAAAATCACTGACTTCTCATGACTGAGTAACTTTAGCAGCTTTAATAAGGGTTTATAAAAAGAAGACTATGCACTGTTATTTTACATTTGATTACTTTATTCAATTTCTGCATTTCTTACCTAAATACTACTGTTAGGCCTCCCTGAACAACTTAAAGCACTTTTTATTTTCTTTGTTCTATCTGTGTTCTACTTGAAATGGCCCAGCATTTTACTGCAGAGCAAATACTTTGTGCAAATATTCGTGTCACTGTCTTGATGGTGGATCTGGCGAAGAAGCTGCCAGCGATCAAAATATTTACCGTATATACCCGAATATAAGACGACCCTGAATATAAGACGACCCCCCCCCCCATTTTCTAGACTTATTTTTGTGGAAAAATAAGATTTTGGTGGAAAAATATTTGATTTTTAAGAGCAAATTTCTGAGGCGTTGTTCCAAATGCCTCACATCACCTGTGCCTCGTGTAGAGGCCCGCTCTTCGGCGGAGACCGTTTCCTGATTGGCCATGACTGCAGCTGCCCTGAGTGCGACGGGATGGATTTAACCACCCTGCGGGGTCGTCTGGCCGTTTTCGATGACGATCTGGCTCCCTCTCTCTCTCTCTCTCTCTGCTCGAGCCGCGCAAGAAAAAGCGCCGTTCACAGAGGATGCCAGAGCAGACGGAGACAAGCGAGCAGAGACCCCACCACCCCACCCCCGCATTCACATATCGCGTCTTTTGCGCGCTCAAGTTCGTTATTTCAAATGTAGGCGCACGCTCATAATGGAATCGACGCGCTCGTTTTTTCCAAGCGCGTCCGCGCCGCATCGAGATCCTCGGCGCTCTTGTCAGTCGACGGCGTGGGAGAAAAAGTCTATCAATCGATTCCTCCAATCAAATATAAGATGACCATGAAAATAAGACGACCCCCCATTTTTCAGCCTATTTTTAGGACAAAAACCTTGTCTTATATTGGGGTATATACGGTATTTTAAAGATGTTGAAAATGATAGCTTTGAGAATATGTTTGAGAATATGAGCCAGATGCTGAATGTAATGGGAAATGAGCTCTGCTGGTGAACTCTTCTTAGTTCCAAACGCTAACGAAATATGCTTAATTTATTCTTTTTTAATTGTTATTCAAATATCAGGAGTTTTTTATTGCAGCAGTTAGAGAGCCATCTGCAATAGATATAGATCCGGGTCGGTAAAGACCCGAATATGTAATAATGATTGGCGAAACATTCATGCATTAAGGGTTGAAGGTACAGATGGAACAGGAATAGTATTTTTTTTTTTTAAAGCAAAGTTTAAAAAAATATGCCTAAAGGGTGTGTCAAAAACATTGTGGAGTAGAACAATAGCTGACCTGGGCACAGATGATGAAGGCAATAGACAAAGCCAGGAGGAAAATCGATGACACAATGACATCAACAGAGCGCTGAGGGCCTCGTCTCTGTTAAACAGAACAAAGAAATTATTAAATTGATCTTCATATAATATGAACTAGGTATCTGTAAACTGCACAACACAACAGGTGTACACATGTGACAGCCAGCAGAAACACGCATTCACTGTCATTTGTGCTTATATAAACAGACTTGGATTACCATGTAAAAGCAAACAAAAAAGCTTTTACCCCTAGATCTATAAAGGAAAAAAAAAATATTTTCATGTTTTGGCTGAAATTGCAACTCTATACTATTTTGTATAAATGAATGAAAACTTAAAACACTAAAAACTCAAAACAGTCATTTTCAATGCTACAAGTGAATTTAGGCATAACAACATTATACTGTATACAAAAACAAAGATATTTGTTTTGAGATTTGATAAAGATTACATTTAAAGGGGTTAATAAATTAGTATTAATAGATTAACATTGTGAGAGCATTAGATGACAGGAAAGGTAATGTAAATGTAAAAATTTAACTGTTATTAATAAATATCAGTTACATTTCAGTTTCTTCTTTAATACGTTTGATAAATTAAAAAAAATATTGCTAATATCAACACATGATATGGTACTGATATATTGAGCATCCCTACATGTAAACTGTAGTAGGAAGAGGATACCTTCAGGAATGATCGAAGTGAAAGCCACATCTTGATATTCTGTACTTTCTTCAGCCGAAAGTGAGGAATCTCAGATTTTTTGGCTTTGCGTGCAGATGTGAGATGGCTGAAAAGTTTCGCAAATAAAAGGCGCTGTGGATGACATCACATTTGTTGAGAACAAAAATCCTGTCTGGCGTTATACAGATTTGATTTGTGAAAACTGACGCCATACACAAGCGTGTTACATGTTCAGTCTAAAGGCATGTAGTGTTTATTTACAAAGTGACATCGCCGACTACTGGCCTGGCATGCATAATACAGAATTTTTAGTTGTTTTCACAGATCCGTGTGAACAGGGAACGTTTTGACAACGTTGTCGCTAAAAAAAACGCAAAGAAAAACGTTTCCGTGTTTAGTACATTGTTGTCGTGTAAACATACTAGAGCTGCACAATTAATCGTTAAAAGATTGCAATCTCGATTCAAACACCCACATGACCTTATTCCTAACTTACAACGATTCTCCAGTGTCTATTAAAGCTTTGACAAAAGCTCACCAGAACATTCAGATCTGCGCATGGCCCTGCCACTAGTCAGAAGTACAGGGATAAAAATGTATAGTTCGCATATATAAACACTGATGCCTACAGTTGAAAATGGAGCAAATCACCTTTTAAAAGTAACTTGTTGCTTCAAATAACGGTTGTATCGATTGCATCGTTACGCCACTAGGTGGCGACAAATGAATGAGATTTTTTTCGTCATAAAATCATTCATTCAAGAGATTCGTTCAAAAACGCTGATTCATCCAGTAATGAAACAAGTGAAGTCTTTATGAGCGAGTAATTGAATTAATGAAACATTTTTAAATACTAATTTTTAACATTTTTGTCAGAACCTCTAGTAAATTACATGTTAGTTGTCTTTTCAGTATTGTGGGAGAATCGTGATCTCTATTTGGAACAAAAAAATTGTGATTCTCAATTTATACAGAATCGTGCAGCTCTAAAACACGTTACAATAAAGTTCAATTTGTTAACATTTGTTAATGCATGTTAGCTTAAAATGCATCAATTAATACCCATTTATATAACTTGAAATGTAAAAAAATGCATTAGAATATACACTCACCTAAAGGATTATTAGGAACACCTGTTCAATTTCTTATTAATGCAATTATCTAATCAACCAATCACATGGCAGTTGGTTCAATGCATTTAGGGGTGTGGTCCCGGTCAGACAATCTCCTGAACTCCAAACTGAATGTCAGAATTGGAAAGAAAGGTGATTTAAGCAATTTTGAGCGTGGCATGGTTGTTGGTGCCAGACGGGCCGGTCTGAGTATTTCACAATCTGCTCAGTTACTGGGATTTTCACGCACAACCATTTTTAGGGTTTACAAAGAATGGTGTGAAAAGGGAAAAACATCCAGTATGCGGCAGTCCTGTGGGCGAAAATGCCTTGTTGATGCTAGAGGTCAGAGGAGAATGGGCCGACTGATTCAAGCTGATAGAAGAGCAACTTTGACTGAAATAACCACTCGTTACAACCGAGGTATGCAGCAAAGCATTTGTGAAGCCACAACACGCACAACCTTGAGGCAGATGGGCTACAACAGCAGAAGACCCCACCGGGTACCACTCATCTCCACTACAAATAGGAAAAAGAGGCTACAATTTGCAAGAGCTCACCAAAATTGGACAGTTGAAGACTGGAAAAATGTTGCCTGGTCTGATGAGTCTCGATTTCTGTTGAGACATTCAGATGGTAGAGTCAGAATTTGGCGTAAACAGAATGAGACCATGGATCCATCATGCCTGGTTACCACTGTGCAGGCTGGTGGTGGTGGTGTAATGGTGTGGGGGATGTTTTCTTGGCACACTTTAGGCCCCTTAGTGCCAATTGGGCATCGTTTAAATGCCACGGCCTACCTGAGCATTGTTTCTGACCATGTCCATCCCTTTATGGCCACCATGTACCCATCCTCTGATGGCTACTTCCAGCAGAATAATGCACCATGTCACAAAGCTCGAATCATTTCAAATTGGTTTCTTGAACATGACAATGAGTTCACTGTACTAAAACTCCCCTAGTCACCAGATCTCAACCCAATAGAGCATCTTTGGGATGTGGTGGAACGGGAGCTTCGTGCCCTGGATGTGCATCCCACAAATCTCCATCAACTACAAGATGCTATCCTATCAATATGGGCCAACATTTCTAAAGAATGCTTTCAGCACCTTGTTGAATCAATGCCATGTAGAATTAAGGCAGTTCTGAAGGCGAAAGGGGGTCAAACACAGTATTAGTATGGTGTTCCTAATAATCCTTTAGGTGAGTGTAGAACTGAACATAATGCAACATACAAAACGAAGAGAAGTCATTTTCATCTTCACCTGTTTATACGTCCTCTCAGCCACACACATCATGAAGAAGAAGAGTCCAGAGAGGAAAACTCTTTCCATTGTGGTGATGATGAAGAACGCATAAGACAAGGCACAAGGCGGCCCGATGGCCACTGCTGGAAGTTCCTCGAGGGAAACAGAATTGAGATTGGCAACATCCAGTTTCTGTGCCAGTCTAAAGCAGTATGGCAGCAGAGCCAGTGAGGCCGTGACCAAGCTGCCGAAAATAATATAACCCATCCCTTGCTCAACAACCTTCACCTGGAAACAGAAATCATTCAGCGTACGTTAACAGAATAACTGACCCGTTACTTCTGAAATGCAAATACCAATGCAAATCTCTAAAACAGTCAGTGTTCAAAGGCTTACATTGAGATGTTTACATTGAATTTGAATAAAAAGTTCTCTTCCCCTTCCAGGCAATTTAATCTACTTAAGAAGAAATAAACAAGGCAGAGAGGTAAAGAAGGACTTTACTCGTGTGAGAATGATACCACTGATCTCCAGCACGGACATATCTGCTTTTTTACAGTCTCCTTGCTCCCAGATTATGGCACTGACGCAGTCTTTGGAGGGGTGACAAGCCTGCAGCCATGAGAACTGGTGCTAAAGGGAGATTCAATTAAGAACAAAATTAATAATGTAGTCAAGAGTCCTTTCTATGCCACCTATATGCTGTTTGATGAGGTTGTTAACCGTAGTAAATTAAAGGAATTAAGGCCAGTTATGAATTCCACACTTTAATTGGTTATTCTATGATAAGCATGGTTGTAATTTTTTTTTTTTAATAAAATTCATTTTGACATTTTTTGGGGGACATCAAGTTAAAAATGTCAAGGTGGTGCAATTGTCCTGATATCATAATGAATAAAAAATAATTCTTGAAAAATTACAGCAACAATGTTTTTTGTTTTTTACTGCATATTAATGTTTTTTTTTAAAAGAGAAGGGAATTATATTATGACGTAATGACTGTCAAGTTTCTTGAAATATCAGATTATATGACCTTTTTGTGACATGGCAAGGTCAGTTCAGGTTGTATAATGTCATGTGGCGTGAAAAAAGTTTTATCTTGAAAAAATATTAACATTATCCTGGATTAAGCTAATCATGGCCAGTTAGATTTACAAATTTCCCACTACACATTAATAAACCCTGGGTTAACATTATTATTGGCATATTCATGAGGTTGTGCTCAGAATTGCTGGTCTATCTATGGAAATTAAATGTTGTGGTTCGACATTTTAATCGTTGCCTTCAGACAGACACTAAAATTTAAGATGCATGAAAGTATCTATACAAACTGTGCACAGCACATGAATAATTAATTAGGTAATTATTGTTTAGTATGTGATTTGTTGCCTGTCCAAAGAACTTACTTGTATATTCCAAAGGAGTGGTCACACTACACTTCTAGATCTATTGACTTCCATTCATACTCATGCGAATGCGGGAGACTCATGAAGAGAAGTTTCACATTTCGACATGTTCCAAAGTTCAAGTTTGGTGAACTGAGATTTCGTATTACGTGAAGACGTCTGACCAATAGAAGATCGATGAGCCACGGCTTGACCTCTTGGCTGAATTAATAGATCACGCATTTTTGCAGTAAAGTGGAGCAGATTGTATATTTTTACTTTTTGGATTTGTTATTAGTTGTTACGTGTAATTTATGTTATAAATTTTTTTTGGACAGTAATCTTAATTCGCACTGGAGGTGTTTAAAGTGGTCTTTACTAGTGGTTAAAAAGACATTAAAGGGATAGTTCACCCAAAAATGAGAATTATCTCATCATTTACTCACCCTCGTGAGTAAAATACAAAGATTTATAGGAAAATAATCCATCGCTGACTCCATTTAATGGCATTAAATGGGCGCCACTCGACTGCCGCTTGAAAAACCACACAGCGATTGTGACAGTAATCCATACAACCCCAGTGGATAAATGAAGTCTTCTGAAGTGAAGTGATAAGTGTGTGTAAGAAAAATACAAATATTTTTAAAGTTTTTTTTTAATAATAAATCATTGTTTGCAACCTGCTGTCATACGAGCGATCACGAGAGGGACGTAACTTGTGACACGTGACATAAGTGTGTTGTGTAACCCACACAAGAAGTGGCTGTCCTCTGTGCTTCGGTGTTACTTCTAGCGTGAACTTCACTACACAATCACTTATATGATGAACAGATTTATAGTTTTATTCACAACATTGATCAGCAAACATACCGAACCTGCTTGACGCGCGGGAACGAACCTCACTGGGTCTTGCGGAAGTTCAAACACACGGTGTAACACATTAGAATGAACCTCATTGGTTAATTTTGGGTGAACTATCCCTTTAAGCAAAGTGAGAAAAGTCACATTACATTTTTTACAGTAAAACTGCAGCCCACCTGCGGTAAGGCCTCATCCTCATCACTAGTCAGAGTGATGCTGGGCAGAGGGAGGGAGTGGCTATGAAAGTGATGCTCCTCCTCCCCACTGTCACTGCTTCCTGTGGAGGCGGAGTCAGGATCATGCAGAAGCTCCTCCCATAACATATCATCTGTGTCAGAGGCTGGACGCGAGCCCTGTGAAGGCCGCAGAAGCTCAACTTCATGTGGCAGAGCTGGGGTGTCTTTTGGCATCCCATTACTGTCGCCCTGTATGTATGAAATCAAACAATGGTAATGAAAATTCTGAACTATTTTACAGATCTTTGCCTTTGGTTTTCAGATACTCACTTGAGTCTGTGGTGGCGAATTGTTCTTGGGGACTTTGTGAAGTCTATTCCTGAGTGCTCGGGCATATTTTGGAGGTGCTGATGAGAAGAGTCTCTCTCTTTGCAGCTCTGCTTCATCTGCCTCCTCTTCCTCACTGGAGAGATCTTCAGAAGCCCCATACGGAGGCCTCCTCAGGGAGTTCTGCAAAGCCCACAGGATCTCAATCAACACAAACATGAATGTTCATGACTCTTCAAAAAGTGCAGTTCAAAGGAAAGTGTTTTACCAGTCTCTTCTCTGATCTGTAGAGCTGGTTGTTGTCTTCAAATTGCTGGGGTTTGAGTTCTACTATCCCTTCCTCTCTGCTGCCCTCATCCTCAGACCTCTTTGCTCTTCTACTCTTCCTCTGTCTATGAATAAACAGCAACAAAAATGTAAAACACGTCAAGACACAAATTGAATTAGATCAAAAGAATACAATATTGACTAAACAGAAGCCAGAACCTATCTGTTTTATAATATATAATATTAGAAGTATGATGTATCAAATTTGGTGCCTGTTCTGACACTAGGGACAATGACATCAGTGCAATTTGTTAGATCAATTAATTTATCCAAAAATAAATTAAAATGTAATCCATTCATACAATGACTTGAGAACTTGTATTATGTGCATGTTTTTATTTTAGGAAATTAAAATCATTTTTATAGATTTTTTATCCTGATATCATTACAAAAAACAAACAGAAAAACAAAAAAACAATTGCTCTTAAAACCAAACATTGAAAGTAGTGTAACCTAATCGTTTCACTGTTTATATATATATATATATATATATATATATATATATATATATATATATATATATATATATATATATATATATATATATATATATATATATATATATACATATATATATATTGACTGCCAAACTAAAGCTAACAAACAACAAACATGCAGAAAAAAAAAAAAAAACAGGATATGATGTTATAGAGAGGAACCCAGCAGATACTCATGTGATAATCTCCAATCCCCTGACAATGTGTCAGGGTCAATGGGTGCTTCTCAATACTCAAATTGATACTTCCTCGTTTCCTCGCTCCTCCAGCCCGTGACCCGAAAACAGATCCTACCGAGCCATCTTGGAGGACATCTCAATTCTCTAATTGCATCTAATTCCTCAGGAGGCGAGGAGCGAGGATGGCACAGGTGTATCCTTCCCTCGCATCCTAAGGGGGCGGAGCTAAGATCAAGGAAAGGAAACGAGGAAGCACAAATTAAAATTGAGAAGCACCCAAAAAGTCTCTTAAAATATATGATAATTTGATGACATGACAGGTTGTAAAATTGAAATTGGTGCAACTCTAAAAAAACTAGTCATATTTATGAATGAATAATTGTTGACACTTATATAACTTTTTACCTTGAAAAATATATTTAAAATGTATTATATATTTATGTATTTTAATATTTTAACTAAATATTTTAAGCTGTAATAAAAACGTGATATTACTTTTTACTTGACTACAACCTTTTTTAGAGCAATTAAATGTAAATCTTTCATGAAAATGGTATAAGGTTTCCAAAACCACATGACATCAACATGACACCAACATGAATACAACGAGTACATTTCTAAGAACTTGGCACGTATTTTAAACTAGATTTTTCCTTCTCTTTATTGTGGACACTCTTATTTGTCACTGACCCACTAGTGTCAGCTGAACACTGGCACTGCTGATTAAACTGCCAGCCTTGCAGAAGATTAGATGTATTGGCCATTTGATAAGAGAGAAAAAAAACACTTGATCCTTTATGGCTCCGAGTCAGTCTCTCACAAATCGGACACAGCAGTAGCTTAACCTTTTCCTGCGAACAGGGCTGGCTGTCCGGCTGGGGACTGGGCTGTTGTCCGGGCTTCTTGAGGTTTCTGTGGATACTATTTGGCAGTGTACTGTACCCAACAACAGCATGAGACACAATGGACCCACAACCTCACTGGCACAGGCTGCTGGTACCTCAAAATACAACACAGCTCCTGCCACTGCAATGAACACAAATCCATCAGATCATGACATCATATTGAGAATTTTAAGTTGAATTCATTTCCAATAGAAAACCACATTTATAATCTCTCAGTGAAATCTGAAATATTCAAAGAATGACTAAGAAAACTAGACTAAAACACACGATACACATTTTATGTCCATGTGATCGTTTTGATGAAAAGTAGAAAAACTCCATACCTTGAAGGAAATACAGAACCAAGATGAGGGTGGAGATGCATTTAGATGTGACTTGGATCCACCACTGAAAGAAGAAAGGAAAGAAGAGGACCCTGACCAAGCCTTTACGAGTCAGAGCGGTCCAAGGGCTCTCTGGTTTGGCCTTGCTAAACGTGGAACCTGCAGTTGTAAAGACACTAGTTCAAAAACAGCATCATAATGTAAAAACTGTAGTCATTTTTAATAGGAAAAGAATGCAACAATGTAAAAGTAAAACCCTATTAATTATGTACCTGTTAGTTGCCGTAATCTATACAGTGACATTTTTTAAACATTCAAAAGTTTGCGGTTGGTACAATTTTTTTTTAATGATTACGATTTTAGCTCTTATGTTCACAAAGACTTAGATTTTGATAAAAAATACAGTAATATTATTACAATTTAAAATAGATGTTTTGTTTTTAAATATATTTTTTAAAATGTCATTTTAATTTATTCCTGGGATGGTAAAGTTGAATTTTCAGCATCATTACTCCAGTCTTTAGTGTCACATGATTTTTCAGAAATGATTCTAATATGCTGCTGAAAACAGTTGTTCTGCTTAATATTTTTGTGGAAACTTTTTTTTGAAGGACTGTTTGATGGATAGAAAGTTCAAAAGAGAAGCATTTGTTTGAAAAACAATTATTTTGTAACATTACAAATGTCTTTTCTGATAGTTTTAATCAATTGAATGTGTTATTGCTGAATAAAAGTATTAATTTCTTCCAAAAAAAATTTACTGAGCCCAAACTTTTAAACGGTAGTGCAATTTTACCATAAATTAATATATATATATATATATATTACCTTATAATTTACAGACAATTTATACTTGACATTACTATACTATTAGTTAGTTAAAACTATGTATTTCCAGTGAAAATTTAAACACGGTTTTCCCAGAAGCCCCTGTATGATACATTACACTTGATTATGTTTAGTTAACTTAGTAGTTGATATATTAATATTGTATATTATAATATCTGGGTTTAAACTGTAAAACATACAAGCATAAAAATGTCATCCTGTAATTTCTGAAACAATGTCACTTTTTACAGTGAATTTCTGGCAACCGTCGCTGCCTGATTTACCATACATTTTTACAGTACAGGTATGATCTGACAGCCTATAACAATTATAGATCACAATAGATTCAGATGCTAAACTTGATAGTAACTCACCTCTCACTAAATCAACATCAATGAGGTCTGGCTTGATATGGCCAGTCTTCTTAGGTTTGCTTCCAAAGCCCTGCTCAAAAAAGGAACAGAGTTTCACACATCTGATTGCATACATTTTACACAATATTCAAGAACCACATCTATGCTGCAAACACAAACTGCCGCATTACCTTGAGCTCATTCTGTTCCAGTGATTTTTCCCAAATCTGCTGATCATATGCTCCAATCTTTGACACAAGATCATTAGAGAATGTTTAACCACTTTCCACTCACAATCTGTATTTAACTTACTGTAAGATAGATGTAGAAAGGCTCACCTTTTTCTGATACCATGCTATTCCTGCCATGTTTGAAATACATTAGGTCAGGGCATCTCAGGCAGTAATGTCAATCACAGAATATTTCATTCCTCGAAAGAGTCAGATATTCAAATTATATAATCGCTTACAGTAAAAAAGGAAACTCCTGGAAGCAGTTGAAGTAACGTTACAACAAACATAGGAAGCAACTTATCAAGTGCAAATAAAGAGAAAGGCTGTTTCAAAACCTAAAAGATCCGCCGCCTAACTAGACTGCATTTGATATAACGTTACGTTAGATCTCTAACGTTACAGGTAAATTTGCTGGCTAAATTCAAGGAAAATTATACAATATTAAACGTACCTGCAGCCCAAAATTCGGTGTCTGCCTGCGATTCCTCAGCAGCGCATGTTGAGTCTTGTCAACATTTTCAGATGTTTATGTTGTAAATTAGCTGAAAAAACCTCGCCCCCTAGCAAAACCTACTGTCTATGAGCAAAACTATCTGACGCTACATCATAAACATCTCATTAAAATGCAAAAACAGCAGACTAAAGTTGTGAGATAACTTTATTTAGTGTCAAACCACCCTGGCATCAATTCGGTTAAATCTGATCGACGATAGAAAGATCTTCTTATAAAAGAGAAGTGATTGTTAAAGTTCCCACTCTCATCAGCGCCTGAAAGTTTGTGTGAAGCAAGCGACGACGAAAACTAACGTCACACATCAAATGTAAATGGCGGAACTGTATTTTGTACAAAATAAACTTTAGTAATAAGTCTTAAATAAACTAAATTAAAAATAATTATCAGTGAAAATGCTTCACTTCAGTTTTAAGGTCGAATGTTCATAGAACTCATACACAATGTGAACGTATGTTGTAGAATGCTATGTAATTAGTCTGATTCGTACACGAGCCGTTCTTTTGAGTCGAATCTTTATGATGAATCAATCGTTCCGAGCGGTCATCGAGTCAACATTGAACCAATACTAGCGTGCCCCACTTAATTTTTTTCATGTGAGCATACATCATTTTAAACCTTTTTTCTTAAAAAAAAGTGCTATTGAATTATTTATGTGTAGCGGACTACTTGAAAAAAAAATTACGGTTGCACCCTTACGGATTTTAGTTAGCAGAAAGTTACAGATTGTTGGCGACGAGACGTGCTCTTTTTCATTTGTTGAACAATGCAGCGTGTGTTTAACCCTTAACCCTGTGTTATTTTTAGTCCATTTTAACCGTTTTTAACGTTCACACATTTTTTTATGTATAAAAATTGAACGATATAAATGGAAATTCTCATTAGATGTCTCTGTAAAATAACTAAATAACATGCCAGTCATCACAAATGACTGATTGATCCATTGTGATCCGCGCTGCATGAGAAAAGTAACAGTAGGCTAGCTGCCACAATAACAAAGTCTCACGAGAATGTACTGCCAGATTTTCACCAATAGATGTCAGCATTTAATTACATCACAACAGATTAATGAGAATATTCATTTGGCTTTGTCTATTTTCACCTGAGATCAAGAAGAGTAGATCACTTTTTAAACATCAAGGCTCTTCATTCCCTTTTTATATAATATTTGTTGTCACCATTCAAGCAAAAAACTAACCCCTAATTTCTATCATGTATATGCTTGCTCCTAATCAAATGCAATATTTTGACCCTAATTAACAGCATAAATTGTAAGATGGGTATTGACTGTTATTTGAATAATAATTGTTCATTGAAAAAAATACAGCCATATGTCTGTAATCAAGACAATCAGGCTGTTCACAGGCTTTTTCACTCTGATCTTGAACTTATTGGATAAAAAATGACTGCAGCTAACAATAATTTTATGATAATATTGTTAGTTACAACCTGCAGTTCTGCGTTACTGCGATGACTGTCTACAGAACATTTGATATAAATATACTCATACACCCACACTCTTTTGGATGGGTTATGTCACTTTCCTTGAACAATGCTTTGAATAGTTTCACAGCAACTTATAATGAAGGACATGCAGAATAATCACAGTAATCAGCACAAGAACTAGTTTGACACCATAATGTCATATGAACAAAAAGAAATTACACGAAGCAGTTATGACAGAGACAAATTGCTGACAGTGATTATTATCTGAACCATGCTATAAGTCTGCAGTGCCTAAAAGCTAATGTTTAAGGATGAACTAAATGGACAAGATACATAAACAGAAATGGCTTTCACTTACCAAATCATGTGTTGTTGCATGGAGTACAATAGTATAATCTGGAATATAACAATAAGAATGAATATAAACTATCTATATGTCTATATCTAATCAAAGCATACTTGGGTCTGTACATTCTTCAGAAAGTACTTTGCACATTCAGATGTTTTTTTACCAAGGAAAAACGGTTAATACATCAGTTTTTAATCCTTAATTAGTTTAAATTGTACAACATTTTTATGTGGCTTTGATTGATTTTGAGACTTTTGTGATTTTGAGACCTTTTTAATATTTTAAACATAATCATCACACCGTCTTTTAACATAATATTATATAGTTTACAGTTTTTATTAGCCTGTATTTTATTGTTTTATTAAGAATTATTTCTTTTTTATATATTAAAACATGCAGTAATAGTAGTAAATGTATTTTATTTATTATTATTATTATAAGAATTATTTTATTTATAAATATTAATTGTGTTATTTGTTCTAATTTATTAGCAGTAGTATTAATAGCTACTTTAATTAGAAGTATACCATTATCAGCAGAACCCCTCCAATATGAAAGACCTAATAACTTTATATGTTATATTTATATGCTAACTAACATATGATTATTGTAAAACATTTTTTTTTACCATGCATGCAGTATGAAGAACTTGATGACATGCGGCTCTTCCGTCTGTGTAATTTGAATCGAGCAATGGAAGTTTTACCATTAAATTACAGTGAAAGTTCCTAGTAGGAAATCTCAGATTGTTTAAATGTGTTTTCTCATTTGAATGCACTAATGGTTTCTTGCCTTCAATATGCCCATAGATCACCTGCTATTTTGTCCAGGAGTAATTACCCAGTGCTCTGTGGGAGCGTACGTGAGCGCAGTGTATCCTGCTTATAGATTTCATTTTGTGAGATTTCCCTTGCCTCAGTAAGGTTGTTATTGACTGGTATTATATGAAATGTCTCAGTCGATTTTTCAGTCCACTAATACTAGGACCTGGGGAACTCCATATGTCCTGCGAGACCCCTCTTAATGAGACTCATATGCAAGCCAGATCTCACCTCCAGCGGTTGGAGAAGATAGATGATTTCACTGTATTTCCTAGTTGTCATGTATATCTGTCCAGTGCTTTTAGACCTCATCAATAAAAGGGGGTTTTATTATTCATGGCACGGTGAAGTAAGAGGTGGTAATAGCAATTTTTAAACTCTGTGTTTTTCTTACATTCATTAAACATGACTGTCAGTTGTGGGTCGACCACAGGTCTGGTCATCTCATCAGTATGTTACATACACACCTAAGCTTTCTTTCATCTCAGTCCAAGCCAAGTAACCGTGTAGCCAAAACTATGAGGCTGAAGACTGGAGTTTTCATTGAACAGAAATAATGATATGATTTGTTTACATGCTTTTACAAATTTGACAAGCAGACTAGTATTTATTTAATGCATGTCACCTCCCTAATCTTAGTAGTTTCTACATCTGCTTCTCAGGCACAGCTTGCCTCGGGTACAACATACAGATACAGAGGAGATGACAGGAAAACAGAATATTCTGCCACCCTTTGCTCTCTTTGCTCTCTTTCTCTCTTACACATGATCCGATGCACAAAATAATGAATAATAGAATATAATAAAAATATACACAGTTACAAGATTATGAGAATAAAGTCACAATGAAATCAAAATGGACAATTCTTATTTTTTTGATGGAATATTGCAGTATTTATTACAAATAATTTACCCTTGCACATCATTATTATTTTTTTATTCATGCACCGTAGTTATCTTTAAAGGCCAACTGAAGTGCCTTGAAACCCGCAACTTTGTATGATGCATTGAAGTAATTTCCACTGAAACAGGAAGCTAAGGTAAGACACTTAACGGCTTTAGTAAGGGAAAGAACTACAATCCCATGAAGCATTGCGAACAGCATAATCAAATATGCTATGGAGAAATATAGAACTACTCATGTTGATTATATATGTAAAATGTTTCAGTTAATTACAAAATATGCATGTATATACAAACATTTAAGTATTTTGAGAGTATAGATCGGTCAACTCCATTACTTTGGCAGTGCTTCATGGGAGTGGGTGAAGCTAAAGTGTTATTTTGGCATGTGTTGTTTTTTTTTCCGACTCTCTGATTGGTGTAATTTTCTGTACAGCATCATGGGTAATGCTTTTTGCTTGTTTTTTACCAGGAATTCCACTGTTAATCATTATTATTTAATAATTTTAAATTTAAAAATAATTTGGGCTGATGGCTTCAGCAGAAACAAATACCCCTGATATAGCTCACAGTAAGTCTGTCTTTGAAGGTTTCTAAGTTACCGTTCAAAATCAATTTCCCTATGGTGAAAACGTTTTTCCTTGCGGATCTCGATTACTGGACTCTATTCGGATGAAATGACTATCCCAACTTCCATTTCATGCTAACTTTAAAGGTGAAGTCTGTGTTTTTTCCGCCACTAGTGGCACCAAACGGAATTGTGCTGGAGGATTGAAATCGCATTCACAACCACAATTTTATTTCCATAATAATGCAGTATTTTTCAAATCATATTTTTGAGTGAAATAAGATAGTCAATACAACAAAAAAATTAAACAGGATTCCACCAATTAATTGTTAACTATAAAAAGTATTACAAATCAAATAGGTTAATTTGGTTTCCCTTTCGAGAGGTCTCTCCTATTGCGTAAGTAGCTTACGCTATGGGAAAACTCCTTTTCTCGAGAAATATTGAAGTCTTTATGTAAAACGCATTGCAGCTGCACAGCATACAGTAATGAGCGAGGCAGCTCGGTCATTGGCTGTGCTGCGGCAACTGCACGAACCTATGACGGGGCGACTTTGAACCCACTTCCAATGAGCGTGCTTCGCGCCCGCGCCCGCGTCAGAGCCCGCCAGGATGGGCGTGGCCAAGGGCTATATATTGGGCGCCCCGTCGTCTGAGTTCTTTAGATTTAATCTCCTTCAGCAAAGACCTTCTCTTCGCTGGATCCTCCGGATTTCTTGTAGTCTTTTCCCCGCTGCCGTCGACAAGCCTACAGCAGGACTGCTTCGAGGACGCCGGCGCCTTCAGCCGCCTTCGATCGCCTTCTGCTAAGCCATCCGGCGCGCATCATCTCATATCTTTTTACAAAGCTAGAACAACAGTGTTCGCCTCCGCGACACTTCTAAAAGAGCAAATTAACTGGGCGTTGTTTCAAATGCCTTCCTGCGCCTCGTGTCGAGGCCCTCTTCAGGACGGGGATCGTCACATCATTTGCACCCGCTGCTTGGGACGGGACCACGCAGAGGCTGCCCTTACTCGAGGCGGATGTCCCAAGTGTGACGCCCTGGGCCTCATCGAGCTGCGCGCTCGCTTCGCCGTTTTCACCGCGAAAGAGCCCACTTCCACCGTGCTACCATCCCATCTGGTCGAGCCGCGCAAGAAAAAGCGCCGCTCACAGAGGCCGCCAGAGCACGCGGTTTGCAGTGACGTCACGCCGGGCCAATCCCCACGTGCTTCACCACCACTCGAAGACTCCCCGCCGCCAGTCCAGTTCACACAGGCGGACCAGCACCCCTCCAGCGGAGCGATGGGTCTCGTCTCGTTTGGCGCGTCAGGGGATGACGACGAAAAGGATGACAGCCTTTCCTCTGATGCTGCATCCGACGACTGGCTGGGCTCGTCCTTCGACCCCGCGCCATTGACATTAGCGGGCTCAAGCGTGGGCTCCAGCATGGATTCGGAAATCATCCGCATCCTGTCTAAGGCCGTGGAAGACCTCGGGCTCGATTGGTCTTCCCCGGAAGAACCCGCCCGCAGCCGACTGGACGAGTGGTTCCTGCAGGGGCGCCGACAGGCCCTTTCTTCCCGGAAGTTCACGACGAACTCACGAAATATCCCAGGCATGCTGAAATGGGTTTTGAACATAATAAAACACGGTTACTCGCTTCAATTCGCTCGCAGACCGCCCCGCTTCACAGCGGTGGTCGAGACCAAAGTGAGAAAAGAGTTTTCACATGTTCTACGCACCGAGGTGCTCAAACTGATAGAGAAAGGCGCTATAGAAACAGTCCCTCCCTCTATGAGCGAGGCAGGTTTTTACAGTCGCTATTTTCTCGTCCCGAAGAAGGATGGTGGTCTCCGCCCCATTCTAGATCTCAGACATCTGAACAAAGCTTTAATGATTCGCTCGTTCAGAATGTTAACAACCAAGCATATCCTCGCGCAAGTTCGCCCGGGGGATTGGTTTCTATCAGTGGATCTGAAAGACGCTTACTTTCACATTCCGATACCGCCTCATCACAGGCCTTTTCTGAGATTCGCTTTCGAGGGACAGTCATACCAGTACACAGTACTACCATTCGGCCTGTCACTGGCACCCCGTACATTCACGAAATGTATGGATGCAGCACTTTCCCCCCTGAGACAGCGGGGAGTGCGAATACTAAATTATCTCGACGATTGGTTAGTCCTAGCACAATCAGAGAGGGAGTTAGTGACACACAGGTCTTGGATTATCAGTCATCTAGAATGCCTGGGTCTAAGAGTTAATTTGGCAAAGAGCATGCTATCCCCCAGCCAGAATATTTCTTTTCTGGGAATAGTGCTAGACTCAGTGCAGATGACGGCGCGCCTCTCATCAGAGCGCGTGCTCACTATCCGGCGCCTTGCAACATCGTTCAGAGCGGGCGCGCGCCCCCGTCAAGCGATTTCAAAGGATGCTCGGTCTCATGGCCTCGGCATCAGCTGTACTCCAGCTAGGTTTGTTGCATATGCGTCCTCTCCAACGCTGGCTCAAAAGCCGTGTCCCCACTCACGCGTGGCGCTCGGGCCATTCTTTAATCAGAGCAAATCACGGCTGCATAAGAGCCCTGACGCCCTGGAAAGCTGTCGACTGGTATCAGTCCGGCGTGAGTTTGGGCGTGAACACAAGGAGGAAAATGATCACGACAGATGCCTCCAAAATAGGTTGGGGGGCCCTTTACGAGGGCAGGCCTGTCTCCGGCTTGTGGTCGAACCCGGAGACTCGCCTACATATAAACTGTCTGGAATTGAAAGCGGTCGCTTTGGCTCTCAGACCCCTGCTACCGTACCTGAAGGACGAGCACGTTCTAGTCCGAACGGACAACATGACGGTAGTCTCGTACATAAATCGTCAGGGCGGACTCAGATCGAGCTCCCTGCACTCGATGGCCAGGGAGCTCCTCCTATGGTCCCAGCGCAACCTGCGCTCGCTGAGGGCAGCGCATGTGCCAGGTGTTCTGAACCAGGGAGCGGACATGCTGTCCAGAGACAAAATTCTCCCAGGGGAATGGTCTCTCCACCCCCTGACGATTCAGTGGTTATGGCAAACCTTTGGCAGAGCAGAGGTCGACCTCTTTGCCTCCAAGGAAAATGCGCACTGCCCTCTCTTCTTTTCAAAGAGCACAGATGCGCTCGCCCAAATCTGGCCGAGCCGCCCGCTGTATGCCTTTCCTCCGGTCGCGATGCTACCTCAGGTCATCAGTCGGTTCAGGGAGGAGAAATGTGCAGTGCTCCTGGTAGCCCCACTCTGGAAGAACCAGACGTGGTTTACAGAACTGATGCAGATGATGCAATCTGCTCCATGGCCGATTCCGCTGAGGATGGACCTCCTCAGGCAGGCCAACAGGATGATCCTCCATCCCCGCCCCGATCTGTGGGCCCTCCATGCATGGCCCCTCAATGGGTTCCCGGGAACCTCCCCAGTGGAGTGTTGAGAACCATCACTGAGGCGCGAGCGCCCTCTACAAGGCGCTTATATGCCCAGAAATGGAAGGTGTTCAGTGACTGGTGCAAATCCAGGAACCTGAACCCTGAGACATGCGAAGTACCGAGTGTGCTCGTTTTCTTACAAGAGTTGTTGGAGGCAGGACGCACCCCCTCCACGCTCAAAGTATATGTGGCTGCCATAGCGGCATCACACGACCCTGTAGAAGGACGCACACTAGGGAAAAACTACCTAGTTGTTCGTTTCCTGAGGGGCGCCAGGAGGATAAATCCCCCACGCCCCCCCTCAGTGCCGATCTGGGACCTGGCCACGGTCCTGGACGCACTCAAAAGTGCCCCGTTCGAACCCCTCCGAACTGTGCACCTTAAACAGCTCTCGCTCCAAACTGCTCTCTTGCTGGCTCTCGCCTCGGTCAAGAGAGTGGGCGACCTGCACGCGCTGTCATCAAGCGCTACCTGCCTGGAGTTTGGACCTAACGACAGCAGAGTTGTCCTCAGGCCAAAACACGGGTATATTCCTAAGGTGCTCTCTACACCCTTCAGAGCACAGGTGATATCTTTGGCCGCGCTATCGTCTCCAGCAGACGAAAGCGACGCTAATTTACTCTGCCCGGTCAGGGCGCTCAGAGTATATTTGGAACGTTCTGCCCTGTTCAGACAGACAGAGCAATTGTTCGTATGCTTTGGCGGCCGCACCAAAGGTCTCGCTGTTTCAAAGCAGAGAATATCGCGCTGGATAATTGATGCTATAGCGCTGGCTTATGAAGCCAAGGGCCTTCAGTGCCCCTTGGGCATCAGAGCTCACTCTACGAGAGGCATGGCCTCCTCGTGGGCGTGGTCGAGTGGGGTACCCATTCAAGATATTTGTGCGGCAGCAGGCTGGGCCTCACCGTCAACATTTATCAGGTTTTATAACCTACAGGTCCCCTCATTGCACTCCAACATACTGTCGGTCTAACTATGCATAGGCTGGAGTGTGTACATGCTGAGCATTGTCTCCTCCCTTATAGGATCCGTCTCTGACTGACTTAGAGGTTTTTCATGCATGTCAGTACATAAAAATGTGCTTGTGTGTTTCTCTGGACGCCCATTGGGCCGTTCCACATTGTCCCTAATAAAGCCCGCCTTCGGCCGGCTCGTTGGATAATTGCTTTGCTTAAAGGCTCAGGCATCTGCCTCCGGCTTAATAGAGCGAAGTCAGCACGCACGGCATTTTACATGGTGTTCCCATAGCGTAAGCTACTTACGCAATAGGAGAGACCTCTCGAAAAGGAACGACTCGGTTACTAACGTAACCTCGGTTCCCTGAGAGGAGGGAACGAGTATTGCGTAAGCTGCCGTGCTTGTGCTTAGTCAGTTCGCTTCAGTCGATTGAACCTAAAGAACTCAGACGACGGGGCGCCCAATATATAGCCCTTGGCCACGCCCATCTTGGCGGGCTCTGACGCGCGCGGGCGTGAAGCACGCTCATTGGAAGTGGGTTCAAAGTCGCCCCGTCATAGGTTCGTGCAGTTGCCGCAGCACAGCCAATGACTGAGCTGCCTCGCTCATTACTGTATGCTGTGCAGCTGCAATGCGTTTTACATAAAGACTTCAATATTTCTTGAGAAAAGGAGTTTTCCCATAGCGTAAGCTACTTACGCAATACTCGTTCCCTCCTCTCAGGGAACCGAGGTTACGTCAGTAACCGAGTCGTTTCATGTCGACTTGAACTGTCTAATAAGTAAAAGAACAGGTCCATATGGAAATTTTCCATAAGTATGAAAACGAATGACGTCCATGTACATTTAGTCTGTGTCTATGCATATATTTACAGCCTATATTTCACCCTGTAGGCCTACTCCTCAAATCATATCACAAGCAGAAACTGACGTACTGTGGACTAAGAGATGTAATTGAATGTGCCAAGTTAAGCCTGAGGTATAGAGTAAATGTAGCAAAGCAGAGCAAGAGAGAGAGAGAGAGAGAGAGAGAGAGAGAGAAAGAGCAAGGCTCTAAAAAGACTTCAACAATATTTTCCTTGTGAGTAGGCCTATATAGCTAAATTCCGGTAACGCATGCATCTTCTGAAAGTTATTTTGGAAAGATGCTGTTTTGAATTATTCTGGTCTTGCACTGCCTGAAACTTTATACGTTTTGAATTGACTCGTAGGCACTGTAACAAATAGCTATATGGCCCCTTTATCCTGGAATATATGGTTGATACATGCTTACTTTCCTTATTTTCATCTGGATTTCAGCCAACACTGCATTATAGCTCACACATAAAGAAACGTAAAGACTTTCTGCCACACAGAGCCTCAAAGTGCACTTTAACACATGCAAGAGACATTAGCATAAATTATGTGCTAGCGTTAGCTGGCTAATCCTTTATCCGGAATTAGCGCTTATAATGGCTCTGTCTCTGTTGTAGGAAGACCTATAAATGTGGGCCAGCAATTAGAGGTTATCTCCAAAAGTTACGTAAAAAGTTTAACGCTTGTTCTCTTGAGGCAATCCGGACCATTAATGGTTTGTGAACAGAGCACCTAGCTCTTTTCGTCTCAATTTTCATGGTATGTGGAAGGCCCTATTCTATTCTATTCTATTCTATTAAAAAGTTTGGTGAATTATTTTTATGTTTTTGACTGTCTCAGTAGTCATTACTCCAGTCCAGTCCAATGGCGTGCACGGGGGGGGGGGGGGGGGTGGGGGTAATGTATAGAGTGCCGAAGTGATGACGTCACTTTGTAGGACAACTCGGAAGCTAGCGGCGCATGGGTTCCCTCGATCGAAAAGCTATGCATTTTCCCCATAGACTTTTGGAAAATCGCAAAAAATAAGATCTGTGTTTAACAAAGAGTTGTGACCCTTACACGTTTTGTCTATCAAGATAATCTTTACAAGTTAATCCAAAATTTATACATTTTGAAGCCTATATAAACACAAGCAGGTTATAACTGTGTGTTCTATGTCATAGATCAAAACGTGAAAATATTTAGAGGCTTTGTTCACAACAGACCTTATTTTAGGCGATTTAGCAAATACCCATTCAAAAATCCCATAGACTTTAGAGCGAGGGAACCGGGAGTGCTAAAATGCTAACTCACTTCCGTGTTTTGGCCTACAGAGTGACGTCGTAACTTCGGCACTGCCCTTTTCTGACTATAATTATTATTATTATAAATATTATAATAAATAACGATACACTTACACACCCTTGCCACTAACAATAATAATACAAACAAATATTATATAAAAAAAAATTGGCGAAGAAGTGGTAGGCGGAGTTTTCTTTGCAGCGCCTCGTACGCATTTAACGGTTCTGGACTGGTACGCACTACGCAGAAGTTCGCGCTAGTCTTCAAAAGAGCGTAACGTTAAAGGTCCCGTTCTTCGTGATCCCATGTTTTAAACTTTAGTTAGTGTGTAATGTTGTTGTTAGAGTATAAATAATATCTGTAAAATTATAAAGCTCAAAGTTCAATGCCAAGCGAGATATTTTATTTAACAGAAGTAGCCTACATCGAACAGCCCGTTTGGACTACATCCCTCTACTTCCTTCTTTAATGACGTCAATAGAACAGTTTTTTGACTAACGTCCGCCCACAGGAATGCTCCCTCAACTCGCGCACTTATAACTTAGTGTTTACGCAGCTCTTACAGTGATTTTCTGAAGTAAAACTGACGCTTCATCTTTTGTGTGATGTAAAATAAACTTTATTAAACTCATCAGTATATGTTTGATTATCATTCGGACCTGGTCCGATACAGCAGACTTGTAGGATATTAATAAATAATGGATACATACAAGCAGATGACAAATACGTTATAATAACCGTAATTAAACTACTAAACTATACCTGTTCCATCTCTATACAGCACTCTGACTCTGTAGGCATTATTGTCCGACTCGAAATGAACACCGTTACTGAGAGTTTCTGATATTATCATCATTCCGTGAGATGAAATTGTCCTGAGAGACTGAGCGCGAGCTCATGTAGCTCCGCCCCCTGTGCCAGCAGCAGTAGCTTATTTGCATTTAAAGGGCACACACTAAAACAGCTCGTTTTTCTGAGCCCCAAAAAATTACAATTTAAACATGCTGTAAAAAATGATCTGTTGGGTATATTGAGCGGAAACTTCACATACACATTCTGGGGACATCAGAGACTTATTTTACATCTTGTGAAAAGGGGCATAATACGGGACCTTTAAAGCTAACACGGAAAATTACAGTTATCCTACGATCACCATGCTACTCTAAAAGTCGCTCCAGCATGCAAGTTATTCTTAACTATAATAAAAGTATAACTCGATTTCAGACGCATTCTGAGAGACAATGTCATTCGTTTTTATCCAAGGAATAAAAGTGCAAGGGTAAATACATATAGTTAAATGAAATCTTAAGTCCATGTCCAACTCTAAATTGTAAGGAAGGAACTTATATCTTTGATTTCATAGCAAAGCTTTACAATAAGGTTCATTTGTTCATTACTCATGTTTGAACTAACATGAACTAACCATGAGCAACACGTTTGTTACTGTATAGCCTATCTTAGTTAATAATATAACTGTTAATTGTTTATTTATGTTATGTCACAGTCAGTGCATTAACTAATGATAACAAATACAACTTTTGATTTTAATGTTTTAGTAAATGCTGAAATTAATATTAACTAAGATTAATAAATGCTGGAGAAGTGCAGTTCATTATTAGCTAATGCTAACTAATTTAACTAATGAAACCTTATTGTAAAGTGGTACTGATTCATGATAGCTAACACTGTCTTCATACATATAATACATACATTAAATTTACAACATCAACCAAACTAAAAATTTATTTTACATAATTACTTGATTCTCACTGTTTTGTTTGGTAAAGTAAATAATATTTAGTAATATTATCATCATTTCCCTATTTTCATTTGATGTGTTATGCATTCTAAAACATATTTTCTTAGAATGCCAAGGAAAGATAGAATTAAAAAAAAAATAATCAAGGAACTCTCTGATGCAGCCAAAGGAAGCATCCCTCTCACAAGTTGACTGAAAAGAGAGAATAAAATGCAGGTACTGTTAAATTAAATAAAATAAAAAATGTAGTGCCTTTTTTGGTCCCTCCGCCCCTGCCCCTGAGGAGGTCTGTGCACGCCACTGCTCCAGTCTTCTTCAGTGGCACACAATCTGGCAGAAATCATTATGCTGATTTGCTGCTAAAGAAACATTTCTTATGATCATCAATGTTGAAAACATTTATTCATGCTTAGTATTCTTTGATAAATAGAAAAGTTAAAATGAACAGAATTCACTTTTGTAACATTATAAATCTTTTTTTAATGTCACTTTTGATCAATTTAATGTGTCCTTGCTGAATCAAAATATTAATTTCTTTAAAAAAATAACCCAAATTGTTGAACAATATAATATAATATTGTATTTAGTGCTGTCAAATCAATTAATCACGATTAATTGCATCTAACATAAAAGTTTGTATGTGTTTATATTACATATATATTATATACTGTGTGTATGTGTGTGTGCGTGTGTGTGTGTGTGTCTGTGTGTATATATAATATAAAAACACACATAAATTATATAAACACAAACTTTTATGTTAGATGTGATAAATCTCGATTAATCAATTTGACAGCACTAATTATATTATATATTATATTATATTATAAAAGTACTGCTGAAAAAGTACTTTAAACAAACAAATAAATAACAACAACAAAAGAATCCTAATTTTGGAAGTCCAGGAGTCTCTGAAAGCCTGGAATACCCCAGATATCTCAGATATTTTTCCTTTGCTCAACTATTTATAAAAGCTATCAAACATACTGTCCTGTTTTTATTTCACTGCGCCTTTGAGCCTGTTCAACCCATTTTGACCTTTAGTTGCTATATACAGTGTGTCAGGAACAATTTCATTATTTCAAATGATAAAATCCAGATACAGAATCAATGAGCACGAGCGGAAACCGTTGGTGCACAGTGCAAGCTTAAAGGAGAACCTTACTTGACAAACTAAACACCAGGGCCACACTTAGAAGATTATTTGTCATCTAATGTTAGTCTACCCTTAACAATAACTTTTTTTTTTTTTAAACAAATCACCATTGGTGTTTAATGTAGACTAGAGTAAGGTATCTGCCACTAGAGGCAGCAGTGTGGAGAGGGAGTG
Source organism: Tiaroga cobitis (assembly GCA_030578255.1). Classification (NCBI taxonomy): domain Eukaryota; kingdom Metazoa; phylum Chordata; class Actinopteri; order Cypriniformes; family Leuciscidae; genus Tiaroga; species Tiaroga cobitis. The sequence continues at coordinate 32,598,486 of CM060601.1, read as the reverse complement.
ATCTGGACCTTGATCAGAGTTACTTTTTATCTTTTCTACTAATGTGCTTCTTTATAGACACATTTGCTTCAATGAGGCCTATATACATCGTGTGTGTGTGTGTGTGTGTGTGTGTGTGTGTGTGTGTGTATGTGTGTGTGTGTGTAATCTCCCATACCCTTTTATAAGGTTGCAAAATTCACATTTAAGGTTACAAAGTCCTCATCACGTTCAGGACATTGTGTCTACCTCATGGGCCAGTCGAGGTTATGTGCTTGCTCACCACTCATGCTCCAAAAAAAGGAGGAAAGGATAAAAAATGCAATGTTTTTTGGGGTAATATTGTTATTGAAACTGATCACACCAGAATGAATCTCATCCTTCTACATCACTTTCAAAGCATTCCTGCAGTCTCAGAGGAAGCTGACACTGGAACCATATAAAGAGATACTGGGGCCAACAGCATGCATGTTTTGGAGCTGTCCCAGGTTCTACAGGAGCTTCCTAGACACACATAGACATACTACACACATAAGAGAGCAGGAGGTGCTCTTATAAAGCTGCGGTTCACTGAATCTGTACAAGAAGCCCCATGAAGGTGGTGGGGAGGAACAAAAGCCAAAGCTGAATTGAAGCATTGTTATAAGCAGATACACTTAAAGGGACAGTTCACCCCAAAATGTAAAGTTTTTTGGATATCACCTTTCATGGAGTGTAATACAGCTGTTTTAAAATAAAAGGTTATAAAGTTTAGTATCAAGTTTCAAAAATCATAGTGCACGATAAATGGAGTTATTGTCTCCCAAATGAAAGAACTGTTTCTGAACTGCCTGAAACGAGTCGTAACTCCAGCCTTAATTCCTGCATGTTTGTAACAAATTTGCATAATACCAGTCTCTTCATTTGCTGCCTGCAAACAACACCTACTTTGACTCGTTTTGATTCGTGTTGCCAGCATTTTTGGGGGTTTTTTTGCGCTGCGACAGTAAATCCACTTTGCATTCACTTCCAAAGGATGAGGACTCAGGCTCGAATTGGTATGGTGAAGTAACTTCGTTACTGTTTTTTTTCGCTGTGTATCGAGGTCTGAGGAAGCCTCTGGAGCTGAAATTCAGAAATGGTCAATGTTTTATTTCCGACACGCACTGTAAACTGTGGACCAGTCAACAGATTAGGCCATCTGACCAATCAGATCAGTAGGCTCTCGGAAAGATGGGGTTTAGAGAGACATAAACCTTTATCGAACCATTTTAGACACTGAGAAAAGAGGTGATGCTGCAATGTATATTATAAGAAAATTAAAGTGTTTTTGACCTTGAATGCATGTTAACCAAGAGACAGAAGAAACAAAACAATGGAACCTTTAAAAAAAACATAATAGGATCACTTTAAATCCTGTCAACATGTACATGCACAGGAACAAATTTCACCTGTTAATTTAATTAGTCATTGATACTGATGACCAAAAGTACAAAGCAAAACAACAAAATGGGAGCATGAATAAATGAATACATGAATGACATAAAAACGCCCGAGTTGATTATCAAAGAAATATGGTGAACAGAGAATATCACATGATTGAGTTGTACAGACCCACAAAATATTTTCTCATCTGTGCACATAAACACACTCCCAGGGTCAAAGTCTAAGCAAGGTCACAAAGTTCCCATCCAGGCATTTAACATTCCTCTTCCTCTTCAAGATCAAACATAGACATGTTCGCAAGGACAGAGGTTCAATCAAAGCAGAACAAAAGCCTTTTATTCATCCTTGTATTTAAAGCCTATCAAGGCTGATTCGCAATGTCCATCCATGCTTTGAGTGACAGTTTATTTAGAATACGTTGCACATCACTGTAAAGGGACCATTTTTGGTTTAATAGAGAAGTTTTTCATGAACCTCTTTTCATCTAGTAGCCAATGAATTCCAATAAGGTTTTTTTTAGGTTTAAACTGTGTTTTGATAATGACTTTTAAAGAAGGATACAGTGAAACATTTCAATCTAATCCAAAAATCAAACTGGACTTAAAAAAAAAGAAGATTATTTTAATCCACCCACTGAAGAGTTTTAGGGGATCATATTCTGACCAAAGGATGTTTGAAGGGTTTTATGATACTTTCCAGCAATTGGATAGCACTCAGAGTGCATTCATATTAAGCTAATGAACAGGATTGCAGCCACAGAGAAAGAAAGACAAAGGATAAGGCAGAGGAAGAGCAAAGAAAGAGAGATTTGACCATCCAGTCACCTGGTTTAGTTAATAAAGATTATGCAGCAAGAGTGATGCTGACATCACTCAATTAATGCGTTTACTTGGACACTGTAATATTACATTAATGTTCATTTAGCTATATTATTTAAATTCACTGTATTACATTTCATGGAATATAAACAATTTATTTAATTTTCATATGATGGTATAACCACACGAAATAATAACTGACAATAGTCATTGTTGGCTGTTTCCGGTAAAAGTGATTCACAAAACCTTTACATTTTTGTTCAAAATTGTTATTAAATTACTCAGTTGCACTGAGTTTTATTTTATTTTATTTGTTGTAACATGGCTATGGCATCTAACGGTGTGGATTCAGCCTCATTGAACACGATATAAGTGTCATTGTGTATTAGCAGTCAGCCATTATTAATTTATTCAGTGAGCAAAAGATACTGAGATAAAGCAACTTTTAGTCAGGTCATGTGATCTCAACATGAGGTGATCCGCTCCACGTAAAATAAAACTTAATTTATAAGGCCCAATAATATGACAAGATTCTGTCATGTGAGTGTGTAGACAATTTTATAAATATTTATAAAAAGGTGCAATTCAGCTATTTAGGGGTTAAAATCCTTTTATGGTCTTTAATAGCAAACACGTGAAAAGAGGCGTAATAATGTTCGGCTTTAGCTAAAATCTTGAAACAGGCAAAACGAAACAGCTTGTTCAGCTCTACTTTAGTCAAAAATGTGTACTTTTTTATTTCCTTGCATGTTATGAGTATGAGAGATTTACTCAGTCAGGGGAAAAGGAGATTAGGCCTACACAAAATCGGTATGTCAGTTTTATGTTTGTTTTCCCTCTTTATCTCTCTCTCCCTGCAAAAAGAGGTTAATAGGTCACATAGTATTATAGATCAGGACATACTGCTCGCAATGCCAAAAAGCTAAGCAATGACTAAACACTGAACTAGTGAACATCATGGAATGTGCTATAAAATCTGTATACGCGCAAGTTTCTTGTCTTGAGATTTGTGAAAAGCTTAAATGGATAGTTCACCTATAAATGAAAATCACTTGTGAAGCAAACACAGTTGAGCTTCTGTTTACCATATTTAATGTACTTTATGCATGTGCGTTTATATATGAATTAAAGCTTGAATTAAATCTGGTCATCATATAAAGTGACTTTTCAGAAGACTTGGATTAAATTGCTCGATTCACATGAATTATTTTTACAATGTCTTTTTGAATTTATTGAAGCCTAAACATTTTGGTTTCGTGGACTTTCAAGATGGACAAAAAATTATGAGAGAATATTTAAAATATCTTCATTTGTGTTCCGAAGATGAACAAAGGGCAGTGAAGTGAGTAAATGATGAGAGAATTTAGATTTTTGAGTGAATTATTCCTTTAAAGAAGCATATGTACAACCTTAATAAAAACTTTACTTGAAGCACGGAGAGTTGTTTTTACACCTGCCTGCTGGAGTACCCATGATAAACACCAGCGGGAACTCCATTTCCCATAACCCATTGCCTGGACTCATCGTGTTCTGATTACTGCCACCTGTTTTGTCATTATCTTGTTTATGTTTGCCTATATTTAAACCCTGTGTGTTCATTCACTCATTGCAAAGTGTTTGTGTTTGCAGTCTTGGTCTTGGTCTTGGTCTTGGTCTTGGTCTTGGTCTTGGTCTTGGTCTTGGTCTTGGTCTTGGTCTTGGTCTTGGTCTTGGTCTTGGTCTTGGTCTTGGTCTTGGTCTTGGTCTTGGTCTTGGTCTGCCTGGATTTCACTGCTTGCTTGGGCCTGAGAGACCTTTGCTATTATCTGTATAGTTTTCCCCGTGGGTTTGACCTTATGCCTGTTTTATTACGATTATGGATTCCTCCTAATAAAGCTGCCTTTGGATCTTCCACCCGTGTTTCAGCGCAGTTAGTACGTAACAGTTGTCTTATTAGGATGACTAATTCATTAACATGCAGTCTATAATGAATTGATCAGGGAAATAAAGAGAGAAATATTTGACAATGACTTCAATGAACATGAAAGTAAAAGAGACAAGTTTTTTGCTAAGCCATAAAGAGATTTATTGTGTTGCAGAATTAAAATGCGTGTCACTTTCTATTCTGCATTACACTGAAATGAAGCTGAATAGTCTTTTTTTTCTGAGACAATGACCTTTATCAGTGTCATCTGTTCAGTCAGACAATACATCACACAATATATCCATTAAGTTCGATGTTGATAGCAATGCTTGCCACTAACCAATTGCAACAAGTACAATCACAATCAATAGTCATGAGTAATGTCATATACATTTGTCAATTAGAGACTTAAAAAAACTAAACAAGCAGAAACCAAATTTTAAATTTCATCAGAGTCTATTAAAATAAATACAATAGTATTTTGCGGAGAAGTAATGCTGCATATACAATGTACTGTTGATAAACGTGTTTCTCATGTGTTTATCGACTGAGAGCAAGGAGGGGGTTGGGAGAACAAAATACAGATAGTTCACACACACTGCAATAGGGGCTGCTTGCAGGAAGAAATGGAAAGACAGATGGAATCAAATGAAAAAGGAGAAACAGGGGTCACAGTCACTGTGCATCAGCCTCTGACTTAAATGACGTGTTCTGGCAGGGAGGTTTGTGGTAGAAGGCCAGCGGTGAGAAAGTCTCCTCTCAGGTCATAGAGGATTTGACTTGCAAAATTAGAGACGTTGCTAAGTTGCATTCTCAAATAAACAACTCTACTTCCACATCAGGTGAATGCCATGTTCCTCACTTCCTTTCGGAATCAGGAAGTCTCAATACGGCACTGAAGCGCTTTTAACATGCAAGCAAATTGAGGTTTAAGTCTCAGCTGGCGCAGGCCGGCATCTTCAATGAGAGGGACATCAGGTTTTAGCTGTGCCTTTGGAGCCAAACAGCATTTAGTTTCCACTTCAAATTTGCTCATGATTATTTCAGGAGTGAAATCGTGTTAGACGAGTTACATCATCATTCAAAGATCCCAGATGCAGCAGGCATGTACGTCTGATAGCTCCGCTGATGATTGGAGGAAAAGTTACATGGTTTAAGCTTAAAAGCACTCTGTTTCCTGTCCCATCCAGGCCAATGGTTGGCGTCTCCAGGGAGAAGGAGTACTTTGAATGTTATTTTTAGGATCAGAGAGCTCATTTGCTTTTCCCAAGGTGAACAGCGAAGCCCATCTGATACAGACGACGGCCCTTCACGTGTCAGGTTGTGACTTGGTGTCAGACAAACGCATGCAGGAAAAATATACTGACTGCTGACATATATGAGAAAGGGACAGAGGTGAAGAAAATACAGAGTGTGATTTAAAAGGGACTTTCAATATCTGGAAACATAGCCTACATTTACAAATAAAAAGTTATAGAATGATTCATCAAGTTAATAATTTTGGTACAGGCCAATGACTGGATGGCCACTTTTTCATATACAAATACCCATACTGCAGCCTTGCAGATAATGATGCCAATCCAATACCGGTAATTGTTTTTCTTTGATCAGTTTCGAATATCTATTCCACATTAACTTGCCACCCTGTTCTTCGTTATAAATAACGAGAACATAACTTAACTACGTAACTACGTAAAATAAAATTTGAGTGTCAACGTTCTTAAAATCTTAGACATAGACATGAATGGGCATGATACATGAAAAATAGACATGATAGGCAGGTTGAACCTGATTAACAAGGATTCATGTGATGAAACATTCAATTTCTACACACAAACCGACACATTGGGCAAACCGACAAAACTTGTTGTGCAAGAGTGTAAGCAAGGAAACAATTCCTGTCTTTATAAACAGCAAGTCTTAAACATAACAAAGACACAACAACGTTTGAAAATCTTTCATGATTTATGGCTAAGGCCCAGTACAGTACTTTGATTCTGGAGATGTTATCAATTCATTTTATATGCTGATTAGCCTTAAATACAGTCCAGGTGCGATTATTTATTCATGGTTATGCTTGTATTTATTTATTGCCGGCACTTGGACGATTTATAATGTGAGAGACGTTTAATCAAGAGTTTACGGCACTGTAAAAAACAATGAGTAAAATTTACTCCAAATGTCACAAAATGGCAAGTTACTAATCCTAACAACAAAAGCAATGATAAAATAGTGTACATATGGAAAACAGTGAAAAATAAGTCTCATTAATTATTCATGGCCCAGTGCATGATGGGAACACCAGTATCAGAAAAGTTGAGTAATTTTACTTAATTTTATAATGTTGATATTTACGCTTTCATTTCTACACGATTGAATTGAGTAGCTACTACTATAGAATTTACTTATTTTTTTAAATTATTGCCTGAACTTACTTTTTTCATGTAAATTACATTGTTTTTTTCTGTAGTATTTACTTCACCACAAAATCATTTTTATCAGTAGGTTTGTAAATATAATTCTTTCTTGGACGGGCTTTAGGACCTGGTGACGGGCGCAGCGAGGATTCCCTTCAAGAGCCCGAAGGGAAAGAGTGCGCATGCGCGCACGTTACGCTCGCTCCATCCCTGGTCGCGAGCAGGCAGAACAGGACAGGAGAAATGTATCAAAACAGACGTCAACGCTGTACCTGTTTAAAGGAGCCGTGAACTAGGAGGAAACGCTCACCAACACACAGTCTGTGCGCCAAGGAAAGCTGCGGGAATTGTAATTAGAAGTGTTTTAGAATATATTAAACTAAGCGTAAGACTTAAAGAAGTGTAGTTAAAGAGGTTTATGAAATTAAAACACAAGCAGATGAGCGCAACCAAGAGGATTAAAGGAGGAAGGATGTTAAGAAGATGAGGAAAACAATACAGGCTAATTAGGGAAGCGGTCGGACCGGGAATTTCATTTAGTGAACAGCCGGACAATGGCTTGATTTTGTTTTTTCTTTCTTTTTTGGGGGGCTGTGAGGAAGCTGTATTCATGACCGAGGGGACGGAAAAGAAACTTTACCGCGTGTGCGAGGTATATTTCATTCTATGAAACTATTTCGTTTTTGTCGTCTGTCAGCGGAACCACTTGTTTCTGGACGGATTTGATTGATTCATCATGTCCAAAGTGGTACAGAAAAAGAATCACTGGACCACCAAAGTTAACGAGTGCACGGTCTCTAAGGACGCCCGTGGCGAGCTGAACGTGCAGCTGCTCGGCGGTGCGGAGAATGGGGAGTTCGCCTATATCGGACACGTTAACGGGAATACCGTACAGTACAGAAATGGGAAAGTGTCCGAGGGGGAATTAGTTCTGGAAGTGGAGACGCTCTCTGTCTCTGGATTGCCTCTATATGATGTGCTGACAGTGATCAAGAACTGCAAGGGACCCATTGGGTTGAAAACTGTGAGGCAAGGTAAGAAGAGTGCTTTGATCTCACTTTTGTTTTTTCCATGTGATGCATTTCCTGTAAACAAATCATCAAGGAATCAACCAATCAAGGAATTGCTTTCCAAAAACCAATGGGTTTTTTTCTTTTTTGAAACCATACTAAATGACTACACTGCAACAATAATAATAACTACATAATATATGGTTGTTGCTAAAATTCACTGGCCCCTTCCAATTTTGGGTCGATTTTAGTTTTTTTATTTATTTATGCCATTGCGTTTATGCATTTTGTAGCCTAATGCTTTTCTCACTTCAGAAGGAATGAATGTCTATAAGCATTGTGAAACTTTTTGCCCCATTTTAAGTTGAAATAAGTGTAACTTGACAAAATCCATTTCACAGAAGGCCAGATAATGCTGAACACCCTTTGTAGCTTTGATAAGTTTAAAGCACGAATCATTAAATAAAATCACATGTGACACAGTTCTTCACATTTCTAAGCCAATTCGTTATTTTTTTCACTTGAGTCCTTTATGAGGAGTTGATGAGTGAACCGTAATTCCCAGGTAAAGGCACTACAAACTGTCTATTGTGCTGAAGCGGTGGTGACTCCCCACAGGGCTCTGCCTCATCACATGGTTTGAGTTATGCTTCTGCCTATTTCACCAAATGACTTCAGACAATATCAGGAAACCAGCCAATCAACTCGGACGTCATTCCCAGAGCACCACTGGGCCAGGCTCCAGCTCTCTCTCTCTCTCACTCTCTCTCTCTTGCTCTCTCTCATACAGATTCTCCTCATATACATTCTGGTGTTGAGTTTCACTGTTTATAATCTATCATGCTGTCTGGGAGTTCTTTGTTGTATCCAGCCTTAATTATGAAGATGTTTTTGGCAACAAATGCCATCTGTGTTTCTGTGAGTTTGTGAACAAAAAGTATTTTTTTTTTGTCTCAACAAGCTGATGATCTCAAACTCTCCCATTCTTCAGACTTGTAGGATGAATATTGATATGAAATGCATTAAGCTTGAAGTGCATTTCTTGTGGACCAAGACTCTTGTTCATGTTAGCACCTGTTGGTCTTCACGTGGCCTTTTTCATTTGTGTGGGACATTATTATATGTAGTGTCTAATCATGAGCACACAGACCATCTATAACCTTCGGCACAGTTAATGCAGCGCACAACAAATTCACTCATTAATCTTCATTGATTTTTACATTAAGACTCTCAGTCCTGTGGTGACCTCACTAACGGTCTGTGCCCCGGCAGCTCTCTCTATAGGTAATATGTAATAGGAATACCTTTCAACGCTTTTGTATTGATTGATGGAACGAGCCTCTTCAGCTGAGAAAATATCAGCGGCGTTGAGTCGAAAGTTACATGGGATGGTAGTTATGGAAGTCTTAGTGGGGAAAATGTAAAAAGATTCATGGGTCAATCAACGACATGAATTTCAATTCAATGACTTGAATTGATCTGTTCTATGATGGGCATGTTTTGCTGTTCTGAATGAAAATATTTGAAACGGTTTTGTCAGCAAAATTAAAGTTACAAGGCAAGGTTAGTTCAGGTTGTAAAATATTATGTAGTGTGGCTTCCCAAAAACATAATTAATGCCATTTTTCAAATTCTGAAATGTTTTGAAAAGTATATTTTGAAACTTTTGAAAATATTAGGGATTTTTCCGATACCAATGACCGGTAATTCTTTATATTTGAAAGCCGATAACCGATATATTTGCAGATAAATTTAAATAAAAATTTTTAAATAACTTTTGAAAGCCTGATTACAAAAACAAAAGTCTCACCATTAAAAGCCATGTCCCACGCACACAATTATATATAATGTTCTCATTATAATTTCATGTAGCTTATATGACAGACTTGCGCTGCACATGTTGCGCTTAACTGTATTTAAATTTTTTTGAAGTGGCGAACAGTGATCATCTGAAGCGTCTCAGCTGAAGGAAATAATCCATTATTTATCGGCTTTAATATATCGGCCAAATTTTCTTATCGGACCGATAGAGATAACATTAAAAATGAACCTATATCGGCTGATACCGATATGATGCCGATATATCGTGCATCCCTAGAATATATTGATTAAGATATGTAGCTACAGTGAGTCACATGTGTTCAAGTTTCAAGGAAAATTACTTTTTGATGGTTATACCACATGACATTTTTAGAGTAATATTTGAAACTGAAAATAGTATTATCATTTTTCAGGCCATGTGAAACAAACATGAATACAAATAGTACATTTATAAGAATAGTCTATGTATTTTAAATGATATTTTCAAATCAAAAGATTTTCCTTTCTTTTTTTTGGTGAAAACTCTTACATGCCAAGTTTTTGTCGGGCTGCAAATGTGTGCATACAATGTTCGTCCAGACTCCAGATGGACCGTTGACTTGTTATCATGATGCATTTCACAGTAGGACAATTTATCCTGTATCAGATTTCTCCCATGTCTGTGCTCATTGTAAACAAATGCTGATCCTAGATCTGAGCTGCTTTCTGAAGGGGAGAATGACACACTGCTCTACATCCCTCTGTCTGGGTGCTTCTGTGTGGGATTTGACATCGAGCTGGATTAGGCAATGCTTGGGGAGAAAATGCATGCGTGTGTGTGTGTGTAATGTATTTAGCATGTTCACAGCCTCAGTTTGCACAGGGATCATGCTAATCTACCCTGCACCATTAGAAAGGGGACTGTGAAATGCCATTAAGCCAGTGGTCAAGGGGTTACCAGCATGAAGTTATTTAGTATCTGGATCACATCAGGCTGTCGAGGCTGTGCCCTTAACGTTCCGCAACCATTTTTATTGTTTGCACAGTCAAATATCAGTCCTTATGCTTTTCACATATATCAAACACAATTCCATTTCATATATACATATTGTAGGTTTTTATATGGCCGGCTGGCTGATAGATTTACAGCAGTGTAAATTAGCTGAAGGGAGGGTGGAGGCCTCAGTGGGTAGATTTCATGTGGAAGTGTTTATTTCCTTTTCCTGAGTTCAGTTTAAACATCTGTGTTCTTCAGGAGAAAGAGAGGAACCCACTCTGCTTCCTAATGCAGTCGGTAAGCCGGAACAACTTAAAACAATAAGGACAGCTAGCCATTCTTTCAGTGCTTCAAAAAGAGGAAGGGACAATAAAGGAGTGAATGAATAACCAAATGATCTCAACCGCACGTTTGTGCATCCACCCATGGTTATGCAACAGCAATTTGTGTACATTACGATTAAGGCAGGGTTGCCTAATCCTGTTCCTGAGGATCTACCTTCCTGCAAACCTGATCAAACACAAATGAAACAGTACAGATCGTGCCACTATTGAGGAACTGTGAATTTGAACTCAGGAAGGTGTTTTTGTGTTTCTTAGAGATCCCAAGACCCTGGATAAGGAGTTGTACACCATGCTTGGATAGGAAAGGACTGGTTTTCTTGATGTTGTGGAGCACAAATCTTTATGACCGAGTGTCTTTTTTTTTTTTTTGCTATGTGATCGGTGAGATTTATCTGAGATCTCCCCCTCTGTTCTCAGACTCACGAAACTGTCGCTTTCTTGCTTGCTGTTTGAAAAGCTGACCCACATTTTGTGATGCATGACATGAAGCAAATTGTGTTGTTAATTGTGACTTTTGATATAAAGTCAAAATTTAATGAAACTGTCAGAATTGCATGAAATAGTCACAATTCTGACAGTTTCATTCAATTTTGACTTTATATCGCACAATTCCTACTTAATTTTTTTTCATAGAATTGCGAATTTTTTTTTTTAGATATGTGACTTTACATTTTACCATATTACAATAATTTTGACTCTTTAATTCTGTAATGCAGTGTAGTTTTTGTCGTAGTTAACTTTATTTCTTTATATCTTGCAATTGTCTGTTATCTCACAATTACAGCTTTATGTCTCACAATTGGGACTTTATATCTCACATTTTTTATGTTTTTTTCTCACATCTGTATCTTTATGTCTTTACATTTCACAGGTGACACTACCTAAGTTTTTTTCTTTTGTACATGCGTGTGAGTGTTGGAGGTTATAGTGACTACTTCCATTCATCTGAAGCCCCGGTTACCAAAGCAATGAGCAAACATTCAGCTGAATGTCAGATACTTGGGGCTGGTGTGTGTGCTCAGTGATGTGTCAACAGCTTACCTGTCTCAATAGAGGTTTCTGGGGAAAGTTTGGGGTGGCTCTTAGATAAAACTCTTTCGTCTTTCGTCACATTTCTCAAGATATCACATTTACATAGTACTCAAACATAGTGATTAAAAACAAATTAAACCCTATGAAATCTGATATCTTTTTTTCTCTCATTCTTATGTTATCTGGTCCCTTTCTCTGTTAGGATGTTGTTTTTTCAGTTTAATCTGAGCTTAAATAGAACTTTTGTTTATTGTTAAAGCAATCATTGCAATCCTTTTCTTAAAGCTTTTGTCACCTTTCAGCATTGTCAGTGATGCTGGCCCCACATGTTTCACAACGTCACGGTCAAGGAATCCATCCAGCAAGCCATGCAAGTTTGTGCTTATGAAAGAATGTTTTTTTTTTGTTTTTTTTGTTGCTCCAATTTTCCATTAGTGTGGAACTTAATTGACACAGTCAGTCTCTATTCGGCCAGCGAAGATCAATTAGTCAGACAAGAACTGAAAGAAAGTGAAAGATAAGCAGATAAGCGTGTGGTGAGTGATGGCTGTTAGAACATTACTCTTTTGCTGGATGGCTGAATAAATTCGGATCTGTCAGTTGTTAATCTGGGAATCAAAAGTTTCAAAAGTTTAGTTACTGGAGATGGATTTTTCTCCATCTCTGGTCCTGTTTGCTTGGGCTTGAACGGACACATACGCAAAAAATGTTGTCAAAACACCCGTCTCGGCAAGTATTCTCCCGGTTATGTCATAAGTGATCAGTTGAGAAAGAAACCGGATGTGTGTCAGTATATTCGGTTCGTGCATTCGGCCTTAAAGTGACAGCAGCCTAATATTCCAGCTTTTCCAGCAATATTTCGGTGTCATCAATGTAAAAAAAAAACCCCATCATCATCTACCATGTTCGAGAGAAAAGAAGATAGTGAGGAGAGCAGAGAGTGATGACGACAGTTTGTAGGATAAGTGTGCCGCGTAAAGTGAGACAGTAACAAGCAGAATCTACAGGTGCTCCCTTGAGAACCAGAACAAAAAAGTTATGTTTATAGCTGAAATCTGGGCTATCTTGCAGTCATTATGACAAATGAAACTCTTGTTTAAGGATGGGAATTATAAGAAATGAATGATTCTGATTCGATGAATGATTCTTTTTCTAATTTTGAGGAAGAAAGAATACACAATGTTTGGAAAACATTTGTCATTGCATTGATTCCCAACCCTGCTTCGAAATCACACACTACAGACATTGATGAAAGTTGGAAAAATCCTGGAGAATATATCCTTCAGATAATATTATTCTAAGAGACGTCTGCGAGAGACTATGGTTAGTGCAGAGAAGCACGATTTGATAGTTTCTCCTGCAGGGAGAAACGTTGCAGAAACATACTTGCGCACATCAGATGTTCTGATCAGCCATGCATAGCCACCGCTCTGCTGTCGTTGCCCTCTTTTCTTGATGATTTTCAGAGCAGTCTCTCACACAGGCACTAAATTGAACTTAACCTCGGGATAGTCCTGACCTGGTGTGAATAGTCAATTTTTCCCTATATTCCAGAAGGCAACCAATTAGCGTTTTGTGGTTCATGAACACTCATCCACTTCATTGTCTTTGTCTGGCTCAAATGTAAAGTTTATTTTAGTGAAATATTTCTTACTAAAGTATTCCTGTGCACATTGCTTATAGCATACAAGCCATATTGTCTACTGAAACTCTGTTAGATTTGATTGTCTGTACTATAAAGAAATGTGTACTGGAACTTTTAATCGAATACCCTGTTATATTCAGTTGGGTTATGCTTCATCATCCCAGGGTCTCTGGAGAGGTTGCTGTGTGTGTCCAGCACGATGTGTTTTTACAGCACGGTTCTGTTTAGCCAAAGCCCAGGGGTTTGAATACACAGATCTCATTAAAGAAGAGGCCTTTTCTTTCTCTGCCTCTTCTCGTACGGCCTTATTACTGAAAGAGCGACGGCAAGAAAAAGAGCATGGGGTGCCTCGCAGAGAGTTCGGAGGGGGTCAGACTAGTTCAAGAGGATTTAGACAGGCTTTTGTTGTCAACAATAGCAGACAGACAACACACTGTGCCACTCCGGTGTCCGAAATGGTCGGCGGCTGCCCATGGATCCTTCTTTGGTGCCTTCTTTTATTGTGCTTTTCTTGTTGCTTTTCATGTTAGAGAGCCATGCATGAGCTAATCACTTTGCTCCTGCTCTTTTCAAGTACGTTTTCTTCCAAAATGCTTAATTCCAGAGATTTAAATTGTAAATTAATGCAACATACTGTACATGTATGCATTACGTTTTGTTCTCTGATTTTCTATAGACATCAGAATAGTGTGTCTTGATGCACATGAATGCATATAGATTTAAAAAGTTCCCTTTAGCTTCTTCATACAATCAGTATACTATTCTCAAAATTAGGAACTGCTGTGGCTGGCAATGTTGTTATTTTTAACTTAAAATAAAATAAAAAACTTGCTTGAAAAGGAGTTTGGTTCGGAGACAGAGACTGATGTTTCAACAGGAGGTACTTAAACAACAACCCAACCACATACACACCCACCCGTGGAAGGATGCACCCCACTTTCGGAAGGGAAAACAGATCAAGCTATTGAATTTAATAACCATGTGTTAGTATTTACAGAAGGAAGTCAGAATCACTCCCACAACAAACCCTCCCGGGAACATTCCGCCTCCGATATAAATAACATTTTCTGCACATTTCAGTTATTAAATCAAAGAAATGTAGCTGTGATCACTTCTTGTCAGTTATTATGTTTTTAATTCATCTCTCACACAGTAAGGCGTCGTTCTTGATTTCCAAACAAATCAGATCTTCAGTTTGAATTGCGAGAGCCTACATCTGCAACATTTCCAGCGTGATTCGAAACACTTGTGGTGCCGAATGTAATGACTGGAGCGTGTCGATTGTCTAAACCGTCCTGATGCCTTTTGTTAGCATGTTTATGGTGGTATGGAGGAGGGGTGTGTGTGTGTGTTTGACAGAACGCAGCTGTTGAGGTGAGGCTGCCATATGTTTACAGTAGGATTTTTCCTGACAGCCACGACTACAGTGCATCTGCTGTCATTGTCCCCATTTTTGTTTTTCAATGAAATTAGGGTGTGTGCAATCTTGTACTAATTTATTGGGTTGGATTCTGTGCAGTTTTTTCCTTGTTTGTGTCTTTTATTGCGTGTAAGTGTGTGAGAGAGACATTGTACCTCTTATCAACACCTTTTTAATTGCTTTCTTTCACTGTTCATCTTCATTAATTAGACTTTACATGCTGTTCCGTTGTGTCTCTCATGGCTGTCTCTCTCACCATGGTAACTGAAGTCATGGTGTTGTGATTTTGAGTGGCGTTTATGTGACCGCGTGAGCACAGTGCCGTCCCAATTGACAGGGTCAGAGGCGCACGCACACACACATGCACACATTGTCTGTTGAGATCCATCATATTCTGCCTGCAGTAAGTCAGCAGGGTAATTTCTCTCTCTTCTTTGTCATCCACTCATCCACTCTTTGGTCCGTTTTGTCATATCTTATCTGTGTTAATTTAATTTAAATTTAATTTTAAGCCTCGGCATGAGTAATTTTATACTCTGTATAGAGTTAGGATATATCACAATGCAGTTGTTTATAATTTAAGTAACCATAACCATTTCTGATATTCTGTTGAAAAAATATTTTATTTATTTTATTTTGGAACTCAAGCTGCAAACTAAAAAATAATACTATTTCTAAAAACTAAACATGTTTGGCAAGGTAACATAATTTTTTTTTTTAAACATAGAATCAAAATGTTAATACTAATGTAATAAAATGGATAATTCTGTTCGGATTAGATACATTTTATTTTATATTCTTAAAATGTAGGACATAAATATAAACGATAAACAAACAAATAAATAAATATACAGCAAACTGAAACAAATATAAGTGCAAACATAATCAGGCTGACGTACAAGCCTTAATGTCGAACGAAAACTCAAAATTGCTTTAAATATTGTTATACCACCAGTTCTTCTGCGTTCTCACTTCTACTTTGTCCATCTCTCTTCCTCAAACTTCATGGCAGAAAACAAGCGTGAAGACGAGGGTGGTGCATTTAACGTTTGATGCTATTCTTAACCCTTTAATATAGCAGCGTAAGTTTAAATTATTCTGTATGGTACTGATTTACTGGCATACCCTGTAATTGCACCGACAGTTTTAAAGGAGGCCATTCCTGAAGTCTGGTAGCCATTTTTTGAATCTGCACCTCTTTTGCTCTCTGTGGATAGTTGGGCGGGAATAATTTATGCTAAGCTAAAGGGCTAAAGTTGCCTTGCGGTGCAGTTGGTGTCTGTTTTTCATTTTGGAAGATTTTTTCCTCTTTAGCATCATGCTTTAGACCTCTTCTCCTTCATTACATATGGAAGGAAAACAAAGTTGTCTTCAGCACCTCTGAGAGGAAGGGAGGAAGAGGCATGACGAACCAATTCTCTCCATCTGTCGCTTTTTTGTGGTGGGAAAAATAGTTCAGACTTTGAAGTTTTTTTCTTCTTAGGTCAATTACAAAGACGGAGACAAATTCTGATTCTTAGGAGTCACTGGGATTAGGGAAGAGAATTTGAGTGGGTTTTTTTTTGGTGTTCTTTCTCACATTTGCACATTTCTCAGATCCTTTAGAGGTCATTCTCAAAATAGGTTTTGAGACATGACTTTCAAAATGTGTAATTTATTTATTTATTTATTTATTTTAACAGCTGACATTTGACCTTTTTACTAATCAACTGGGTAAATGCTTCTTCCTATGAACTAGTTCACAAATCCGATTGATTCAGCCATTCAATTCTGGTCTGTTTCTCACACAAAGTTATCGTATAATTTCACAAGACTTGACATATATAGTTATTATAGTGACAATTAAGACTTTACATGTATAGTTATTTGTTTTTTTTTGTCCATTTTGGAGCTTTACAGAGGTGATCGTTATGAACTGTATCGTATGTCATTGGAGGGGAAAAAGTAACTGCATACTGTTTTGGAACGACATGACAACTATTATCTTTCGTTTTATGAAGGCTTTCTGCTGCTTATATTTTACCCTCTCTCAGCATGTTTTGTTTGGAGAAGTTTACGTTGACCTCATCTCATCAGTGGGCTCATATACACACGCAGACTCTTTCCTACATTACCTAATTGAACAAGTCCTGTTGCCAGGTATTGCAATTAGATGTCTCTGTGGAGCGCATTGTCCTTATTTGAAAAGTGCAGACTAGAGCTGTGTTGAAAAAATCGATTCACCAATTCTGAATCGATTTTCATATAAATTTCTAAAGATCGATCCGTAACTCAGAGGATCGATTTAATAATAGGCTTACATTTTCCCTGTGAACTTTAACTTGCTGCGACTGGGAGATCCCTATGCGCATTGAAAGGCTTTCACTCAGCGCGCACATTGTTACGAAAACGGACTTTGAGAGTCACTAAACCGTTCATTCAACGAACACGTTCAGAAAAGCTGATTCATTAAAAGAGATAATGAAACAAGGTGTTAATTATTGTTAACTTTGAGTTCCACTTTTCAAGGCTCAGCTAAGCAGCAATGCGTCGCATGGGTAACGCTGAAAATGCTTCATTAAAGGCCAATATGGAATTGATTCGATGCGCGACTCGCTGAGTTTATTTCCCCGCGGCTTCCTCGCGCTGTGGGAAGCTGACCAGCGCTGCCGCTGACGCGCATTTCCGTGACGTGAACGTTAAAATGACTATACGACAAATATTTCGCTTTCCTTTTACACGGCAACCTTTCCACGAATATGACTTCAAAGACAGACGCAGGTATTCGCACGCGCTCTGCCGATCTCTCTCATTCACTGTCTGTGGGAAGCCGTAGGCTACAAATCACCATGATAAACAGTCTTGTTATCATTATGAACTTGTTCAACATTCAATACACATGCGTGAAGTTCAAAACAAGAAGGGTATAGCCTTATAAAAAACCGTGAATATTGCTGCGGTTACTTGCAATCCTCTGCGGTTGACTTGTCAGTGTGGTAGGCTACTACAAGACTGCGGATATCGCGTCAGCCCTACTACTGCTGCTGATATACTGCGTCCTCTGTCGTCTACACCAGTGCAAGTTTGTGAAAGCAGTTGTATCAACACTCTGGAAGGGGGATTGTTCTTTACAACCATCCATACTCAGTTGAATGTCTATAATAATAGTATCAATATGTTGCATACAGTCCTTCAGGTAACAGCTGAAAAAAAATGCTTTTTTCAAAAACACTGATCTAAATCTTGAAGATCAGATCGAATCGAATCGAATCGAATGATGATAATCGATTCAAGATCTTGAGAATCGGAATCGAATCGATTCTTGAAATTTGAATCGAAACCCAGCCCTAGTGCAGACTGCAGCATCTCTCCTTCACTCTTTTCAGCGCTTCATTTTCTCTGTACCCATCGCATAGCCTCCTTTTTCCCCTTTTTCATTGAACTTTATCCCTCTTGCACACTGGCATCCTATTTTTAGTGTGTCAGTAAACATCCAGTTTCACTCATTATCTCATCTGTCCGTACATTAAGAAAGGCCTCTGTTGAAGCCAGTGGTTAGTGCTCCAGTCACATTGAGCCTTGGTGCGCAAATGGGAAATTTAGGTTTGAGTCCTGCCAGATATATGTAAAAATATCATTCTCTGTTGGAGCTCTGGCCTAGTGGTTTATTACTATAATCTGTATCATTGAGGAGTATCCTTCGTATCATTTTGTGGGGAGTTTGCGTTTTCTTTCCCCACACAGTCCAAAGACATGCAGGCTAGGTGGATTGGATTTAATTTAACTATAATAATCCTGGTCACGTTGAGCTTTGGTGCTCATATAAGAAATTCTGGTTTGAGTCTGGCCTCTGTGTGTCCGAATCTCATTCTTGGTCTCCCCTATAATTTCCTGTCTCTTAAATAGCACCAATAATCAATAAATATTAGTGCTGTCAAATCGATTAATCGTAAATAAGCACGTCTAACATAAAAGTTTGTGTTTACATATTATGTGTGTGTGTAATCTGTGTATATATTAAATGTATATTGTAGGCTATACACACACACACTATGTATACACTCACACTCACACTCACACGCACAAACACACACATGACACATATATGATATAAATTTAACAATATATATACAGACACACATATTATGTAAACAAACTTTTTATGATAGATTCAAATAATCACGATTAATCGATTTGACAGCACTAAAATAATAGCTTCATAATTGTTTTTAAATGTTAGTTAATTTATTTATCCACTTATTCTTTTTCAATCAGTTGATTTTATTTTTCTGTAATATTGTTCTGCAACTCATAAATTTGTGTTGATAAATTTTTTATGTGCAAAAATGCAAAAATCCATATATAGAGCATAATGAATAATGTAGAGGCTTTTAGATATTTAAAGGGCTATAACTAAGTCTGTTGTCAGTTGTAAGTCAATTTGTAAGTACTTTGCTGAAATACACCCTGAGTAAAGTTCAAGAGCTGAGCTGGGGAAAATGTTTGGCATAAGCTGCATTCAATTTAATACTGTTTGCTGACTCAGATACTGCAGATGCTGGGAAAGTTTTAAGTCCAGTCAAAGACAACATGATGAGAGCCCTTTCTGCTGTTTAGCCCTGACCAGTGTCACTTCCTCAGTATCATTTCCTGATTCCATTACTTCCTACCTTTTTGTGTCTGTCATATGTTTTCCTCTTCACTTTTTGCTGTGTGTGTCCTAAACTTTGTTTCTGGACAAACCTTAGGGTAGTTTATTTCTTTGAGTTGACACCTGATTCTGAGGAGGGTCAAGAGGAAGTTTGGCTTCTTAAAGCAAATAAATGAGAAATGGTTGACTAAAATATCCACAGTGCCAGAAACTTCACCTGTTTGCTTAACACGCAGTAAAAGAGCTCTAGAATGTTCTGCTGGATGTTTATGCGTCTCCATGCCCTCTGTTTGCGCTACGTGCTCTGGAACTTCAGGAATCTCGTCTGACCAGTCTCTTCTGACATTATCTCTGGTTTTCTGTCTTAGCTTTGTCTCTTGTGCTTAATAGTTTACATATCTTGTACTGAAAGCTGTACTCTACAAAATGCCTTTGAAGCAGATACACTTTGCTAAGATGTTGTGCTTAAACATTTAAATATATACCACTGAATTCCACGGGCTCATCTTTTAATCTTAAGCCTCAAATGGAGGTAATGGGGAGTACATATATTGTACATTCAATCCTGAATACCAGAGATTACAAAACTGCTCCACCAGCAAACTGTGGACTGACTGTGTATGTAACACACCTGCTCTCTGGGCGGGACCTGTCAGACAGGTTGGGGTGAAACCGACACATATCTTCATTCCACCTGTTAACAGGTGCAAGTAGGTTCAGGAAGCGAACCTTTTTTGTTTAAGTGTCATAATGACAGGTTCAATTCAACATATCCGTTGTTGCACTATCTACTACACCATATGTAGATCTTTGTGGGTTAGATGACCATGTCAGATCGGATGTGATGCACTTTGACCTGAAATTGTATTTTATTTGAATAATTAAATAAAATTTTAATACTTTAAATTATTTAATCATAATAATTTAATAAATATTGAATAATTAAATTAAATTAATTACTTTTAATAATTAAATTTCATTTCAATTTTAATCATTTTAATTTAATTTTAATAATTGTAATTTCATATTTAATATGAATAATTATTGAATATTAATACTTTAATTTTAATACCGTAATTACATTTGAATTTATTTTAAGATTTAAATTCAAGTTACATTTTAAGATCATTTGAAGATTTAAAATCAATAGATACAATTAAATCTAGATAACACTAAATGTGGCTGATTTGAACTCAACTAAATAAAATCATCTTGATGTTATTATTCATTAAAACTACCATAAAACATGAGCATGCGGCCATAGAAGTAGTTTTGTAAATCTTTATAGTAGTTTGACTTTTGACTATTTCACCCTTTTTAAATCATTAGATTGAAGACTGAAATGTACACCAGACGAATGTAGTGATTGTATCAGATTTATGTGTTTTGCAAGTCAGTCCAGTCCTCATAATAGGGTCAAGCATAATTAAAGGGTTAATTCACCCAAAAATGAAAATTCTGTCATTAATTGCTCACCCTCATGTCGTTCCAAACCCGTAAGACCTCATCTTCGGAACACAAATTGAGATATTTTGGATGAAATCCGAGAGGAACCCTGAACCCCCCATATAGGCAGCAACGTCATTGCAACTTTCAAGGCCCAGAAAGGTAGTAAAGATATCGTTAAAATTGGCCATGTGACTACAGTGGTTCAACATTTAAAGTTATGAAGCGACGAGAATACTTTTTGTGTGCAAACCCCTCTCAAAATAACGCCTTTATTCAACAATCTCTTCTCTTCCATGTCCTTTTCTATTCCTACGCTGTTGATGTAGTGTAAACAGTGCAGCACTTCCTGGTTCTATGTCAGAACGTCATAATGTATACACTGTTCAAAAATATCTTAATTTGTGTTCCGAAGATGAACTAAGGTCTTACGGGTTTGGAACGACATGAGGGTAATTAATTAATTAATGACAGAATTTTCATTTTTGGGTGAACTAACCCTTTAAAATCACTGAAATATTAATGAGGGCTTTTGTTCATACTCTAGAGGGGGAGAAGCAGGTTCAGGACATTAGCATATTAACACTGCAGAATTTCTGCAAAAAATAAATGATGAGATTTTTTGTGATTATATAACAGAAGAACATCTCTGCTTCTAGAATCCAGAAGGTTCTGGATTGCAAAAGACAACGGCACCGCCATTACATCAGCGCGCAATGTCTTTGTAAACCCACCCGAGTGGAGGCTCATATATTGATGCGAGGAGTGGACAGTCATCGGTCACATGATTTGAGGCTTTATGGCCCCACCATAGGGTCTTAATGGACTCATACACTGATTGATGTCAAACAGCCTTTCCTTTAGTAAGCCTTGGCCATCGATTCTCAATGTTGTACAATGACTCATCATGTATTAAAACAGAATACATAGAACGTTATAAAAATGATAATTTTTATTTATAATAAAAAATATATATAAAAGTAAAACAAAATGAAATATATATCATATATACTGTATACACATATGCATATACTACAGCATGGATTTTAATGTGTGGATAGATTGTTTTGAAACCAAAAATAATGGGCATGCAGGTTTGGAAAGGACACCGCTGGAGGCGTCTTCCATTTTGTGCAGCAACCGCTGCTGTGGATCCAGTGGTGGACTGTGTGATGTCATGCCTTTCAAACACAAACAGCCCTATTGTAAAGCAGAGCTGAGAAAATTATATTATGTTGAACTTCCTTTCTCAAGTCTCCAGCCATGAATTTGCGGTGCTTTTAATTGTGAGTTTTGCTTTGTAAGTTCCATGCGAGAACCTTTTTAATGAGTGAGATGGTTTTGCGGACAAGCAGGAACATCTCTGTAGGGGTTTTATTTCATTTTAAGTGAAGAACTAGCATCCAAACACACACAATGATTTTTCTACTATAAGGTATAAGGCCATTGTTTGCAGGACTGTTTTGACCTTTAGATGTTGTTGTAGTATCTACTCAATGCAGATGCCTCCAGTAGGCCAGTGTAACGCAGACAGCAGAACCGGAGGAGGTGTGTGTTTCGTCTCTCTGATACAACAGCAGGATGTGTGCAGTCTTTTCATCCCTTCACTGGGCTCGTCTGTCTCCCTGCCGCCCGCTCTGTCGGCTCTCTGAAGCATGAATCAAATATGTGCAGTCATCGTGTGTGTTGTGAGCCACGCTGTGCGGCTTTTCCCTGGAATACCAGAGGGAGAAATCAAGAAATGTTTAGTTTACCTGTCCCACTGTGGTTGCCTTCCCCAAATGTCTGTGTTTATTGACCCGAGTTCATTTCGATCTGTTCTGTGCTTCACTAGAGCTGTGTTTGTTTTCATATGGTGACTTTGTAACAGGAAGACAAAGCTCTTTTCCAGCCTCTGTCTGTAATGAGTCACATGCTGCTGTCTGCCTGGAGATACACATGTGTCCATCCCCTCATTATTTAAGTCTCTCTCTCTCTCTCTCTCTCTCTCTCGCTCTCTCTCTTTCTATTTCTCTTTCTCTCTTTCACTGTTGTTTTGCATATTTACCCTCGTTCGCTTGTAAATTTGATCTTTCTTTCTTTTTTCCTTTTCTTTCTTTCACTCTTTTGTTCTTTCTTTCTTTCGCTCTTTTATTCTTGCACGCTTTTTTCTTGCGCAATCAGTCTTTATTTCTTTCGCAGTTTCTTTTCTCACGTTTCTTTTTCTCACCCAGCACGTGCTGTTTTTCTTTCTCGCTTTCTTTTTTTTAGTGATTATTGTTTGCGTTTTTTTCGCTCCCCCTTTCTTTCTCTTGGGCATTCTTTCATGCTTTCACTTTGTTCTGTCTTTGCACTTTCTTTCCCTCTTTTTTTATTTTTTCACTTTTTTTCACTAATTTGCTGTCACTTTTCTTATTTTTTCATTTCTTTTGCCTTCCTTTGCTCCCCCCCCCCTGTTCTGGAGTTTTCTCTCTTTTCCAGTTTACTTCTCTTTCACTATTTCTTTTCTTGCTTTTGTCTTGCTTATTTGCTTCGTTTTGCCTTTTTTTAGGCCTCTTCACATCAAGGACGGTATATTAGCTAGAATATTATTCTAGCTAATATTCAGCCAGAATAGAATATTAATAGAATATTAAACCGCGTGAAAGGGCTAGTATCCACGCAAGGGAACAATATAGTTCTTTTCATTCTTGGTGCACGCTGCCGTTTTATCGTCTTCCACTTTAAATGCTCAAGCTCTGGAAAGAAACTGGAAGCTAGAAACTGGAAAAATCACACTCAAGTGATTCCAATGATATTTATTTCTCTGTGCTGTTATCATAATAGTTGTGGTGTGGACTCTGCTATTCTTTTATATTTAGGACTATATATTTATTGTTATCGTTATATAGTTAATATAATATCTTTATATCGTTTTAGAGTTATTATCCTTGGTGTGAACAGGCCAAGATTTGTTTTCTTGTGCTTTTTCCATTCTTTTTATTTCACCCTTTCCTTCTTTGCTCTTGTCACTCATGTATTTTTAAGTGTGTGTGCTGTGGTGTACAGTAACAGTAGAGTGACTCTTTGTTTTAACTATCGGGCTTATGTCATAGAGCTTATTGGAAATGGATACTTTATGAGCGAGGAGGGGATGGCATCACGATTGCTCTTTGTGGTGTGTAGTGTAATTGACGTGTGCGTATGAAGTGTGTGTGTGTGTGTGTGTGTTTGTGTAAAACGTGAGTGGGAGAGATCATTAAGCTGTCAGGCCCTTGAGCAGAAGGCAGTAGATATTGCCGCCATAATTCACTGGGGTTGTGGAGTGGTCTACTCTGTAGGTTCCCAGTGGGAATGCCCCTTAAAGCAGCATGCAGGCTCTAGTTTAAGTGTATGTATATGGGTGTGTATGGTAAGAGGTTGTGTTCAACAGAAAAGTCATTCATTGCTGTGCTTTCTCACTGCTGACATATCAAATGCTGTCCTCTTTCTAGTGTGTTTGGGTGTTACATCATGGTTTTTGTGTCTGTTAAGTGAGTGTATTCTCTTTCTGGTGTGTTTAGGTGTTTCGTCATGTTGTGCGTGTGTATGAGAGCGTCTGCTGTTGTCGGTGTGCGTGCTGTGTGATTGATGTGCTGCATTCTCAGTAGTGTCTTCTGAAGCTATTTGTCTGTATAATCTTTTCCTCCCGCTGTGTCTCTCTCTCTCTCTCTCTCTCTCTCTCTCTCTCTCTCTCTTAAATTTTGTTATTTGGGTCTCTCTCTCTAGACCCAAATAACACTCAACATCAGCATAAGAGTGCATCATGCTTTGAGACTGGCTTACCACAACAGTACAGCAGAGTTTATTGTTTTCTGGGTGGGTGTTGGTTATTAAGTCGTCTCTTGTTTGGGTGTTTTCTGATCACCACAGGATGTTAATTCTCTCAAAATATACTCACAGATTTTAATGGGGTCCTTGATTATGATTTCACTTTTTAACTTTAGTTAGTGTGTAATGTTGCTGTTTGAGCAAACAACATCTGCAAAGTTACGACGCTCAAAGTTCAAAGCAAAGGGAGATATTTGCTTTTAAAGAAATCGCTTTTTTAAGGACTACAACAAACGGCTGGTAGGGACTACAACGAGCTTCTTCCTGGGTTGGTGACATCACAAACCCTAAAATTTACATAAACCCTGTTCTCGGGAACACTCAACAAAGGGGTGAGGCCATGTTGGGCTACGAGGAGAGGAAGAGTTGTTGTCGCTGTTTTTTTACACCCCGGAAAAGGTTTGTCCTAAGGCTGCATGACGAACTTGGAGAGGTTAAAATGTATTTTTTAACACTGTTCCTGAACATTATAACCTCAACGTTTTTCTGTGCACTGCACATTTTATGGAAAACAGCTTCCAGAAGAGAGTACAATGCAGGCTATATGCACAAAAGCTTCTCCTGAAAGACGTAGCCAAGCCATTCCCATTTTGTCGGGACAATCTTTCATTTATGGATCACAACTTGTATGTATGTCTTATTATTTGTAGTTGTTTTCTATTAACAGTTCCAATTATAAGCTTAGTGTAGTTACTATGATAGCTATGATATGATGTAAATGAAGGGCAAAGCTTTGCCTCCGCTAGGCTGCTAACTAACAATAACGTATTGATGTAGTGTTTACTTTAGCTTTTGTAAGGTCTTGCTTTTGTAAGACTGTTCACCGCCCCTTACTATAGTTTTCCGAAAAATATGATAAAAAAGGGTGGATAACCATTATAGATATCGTATTTATAAGAAAATTACATAAAACATACCACTCTGAAACGTCCTGTGAAATCTGTGCTTGAAATCCGTTCTGCACAATCCTCTGTTCGTTAACATTGTCAGGGTCTGAATCGGGCTCGAAATGTTTTAAAATTGACACCATTGTTAATATTTACATCTGAGTAGAGCTAGCGGTTATGAAGGGGCTTGACATTTTCCGAACACGTGCTAATCGCTGCCAATCGCAACACACCGAGCCAGCTAACCAGTCTAGGCACATTTTGTTTTTCGGAAGGAGGGGCTTCATCGAAAACGATGCGTTCAACCAGACTGGGGGAGAGGAGCTGTAATAATGTAAAATATGAGGAAAATAATGTTTTTTTTTAACAATCAAGCATGAAAATATATTCTAGTACACCCCAAAAACAAAATCAAGACTTCGTAAAAGGGCATAAAGGACCCCTCTAACTAGTGGCTTCAGACCTTTGAATCCTGCTTTATCTAAAAGCCTATGGTTTAGTATGCAAAGCTATGAGAAAAAAAAAACTAATATAAAGTCTGTCTTTCACAGGCTATCTTACTTTACACTTTCTCATTCTTAATTTTTCTGTTTTATGCTGTTTTTATATCTTAGTCTCTAATGTTATTTTTTTTTTCATAATAATCTTATGTGTGGAAGAAAATCTTTTTTCTTGTTGTTCTTGTTTGTGTGGTTCTTTAACTTTATCTGTTCTTTCTTAAAGCTCAAGTTAAAGTTTCGTATTAACTTCATCTTGCATTTTGTCTTTATTTCTTTTTCTTTTTATATACTTTTGTTTTCGTGTCTTGTTCTGTCGCTGTTTTTCTGTCTTTCTCTCAACTGGCCAGTCCAAGAACACATGGGGATCTGAAAAACAGGACGAAGTGATTTTTTTTTTTTAAAGGTATAATTTTAGAATGTGGGCTGTAAACAACTAATTAGTGGGCACAAACTGGCATCAGAACCTGTCTGTGCCAGATGGGCACATACACCCCTCCAGTCGGGACGGCCACCACCCACTGAGGGATTCTTACCCACACACCTGTGCTTCCAACAGCAGCGTGAGGTTCATACCTGAAATCAGATCATTTCAGTTTTTTTTTTTTTTTACATAGTGCATTAAGCTCCACTTAGTCACAAATGAAGGCAATATGATATTACACCGTTTCTGAATGGGTAATCTGATATAAAAAGTATTCAGTATCAAAACATTTTTATTTAACTTTATCAGCTTCACAAACAAAAGAAGATCTTTTGAAAAATGTCTTGAAAAATGACCATATATTGAAGTAAATGCTACAAAAAGTTGTTTCAAGTCATACAGGTTTGGAACAACATAAGAGTGAGTAAATGAAGACACGATTTTCTTTTTCTGTCTTTTTTTATGTGTGAACTAGATGGCGACTAGATTAGATCGGCGAAATATCCATTGCAAACTCTTAAGTTTTATTTATTTATTTATCTTTTTTATTGGAGAAATATATAGAGTACAGACAAACTTAACAGAAATTAAATCTGAAGATCCTCCGTAGTTTCATTATGCAAACAAAAAACTAACAGCAGTTATAATTCCTTCTGCAGTTATTAACTAAATATACATATTATACATACATACACATGCATACACAATATACAGATAACTTCATTCATGCACATGCCCTAAGTTTGTTTTTAATGGATATTTCACTTATCTTCTACCTTTGAAAAAAGGGTGCATTACTGAATTTACTGCCACTAAATCAGCACCAGATGCTGTAGATCATACAACCTCCATCATGTGCATCAGCACCTTAAAATGGCACACAAATGTGCACGTCCTGCTTGCTACGGTTAAAACCTCTAGACAGAGAAATGTAATTATTTTTCCTTTTGATCATCTTATCTTCCTGCCTGATGGAGAAAGAATGAGGAAGCGAGCTGAAAAACTGTCACTCTGAAGGAATGACAAGTTAGACTAGAGGAATGGAGGAGAGCAAACTACGTTGGTGAAGGAATGTCAGTGTGTTTTCAGAGCTAATGATCTTCTAGCTGATCTCCTGTAGACTAAGCAGACAGTATTGCTATTATCTTCTGTTCACAAATGTCATGAGCTTGGGCTTTTTAAATCATTCCGGCTGTGAGGGAATACCAAGTTGCATGCTGGCTTATTTAAGACAAAAATGACAATTCTGTTTTTAATATTAAGTATTTGTTAATTAACTATGAACGATTGTCTGTAATGTTAAGGAAAATACTTTCACTCTGTGTCCTAACTATATACACACTACCATTTAAAAGTTTGGGGTCTGCAAGGTTTTTTAATATAATTTATGCTCAGCAAGGCTGCATTTATTTGATGATAAATACAGTAATATTTTAAAGTAATATTTTACATATAAAGCGATCCCAAACTTTTGAACGGTAGTGCATGATTGTTGTAGTTATAAATCATACTACTTTGCTCTGCTTACTGTGCTTTCTGATTGGCTGTGATTTTGTTGCTTCCCGCAGTATTTCGCTTTCAATGTGTTGCGTCATGAAAGTTAAGAAAAAGTGTTATACCTATACCTATTTAGTGTAATCTTGCTTTTCTCTCAGTCGTTTTCAAAGTTATGCAGATTCAGTCCAGAATCTCAAATTAATAAAAAAGTGGGACTGTGGGAATGAATACAGCTGATAGATTACATGTGACATGCTATATTTCTTCACACACTGCATTTCTCATCCTACTGTCAATTCTGTTGAACAGGCATGACAGATATTTCCCTTTACGATTTGCAAGATATTTTCCTTTCTTCTTCTTTTTTTTTTTTTTTTTTACCGCCATTCCTTGTTATTAAGAATTTAATGTCTGGCTTTTAGTGGCCTAAAAGCTTTTCCTTTGTCAGGGAATGGGTTTAACTTCCATTTATGGGAAGTTATGGCTTTGTTGGTATTTCAGGTCAGTTTGTAATGTATATCCTCCGTTTATCTAGCTTGGAAAGCTCTTAGTAAGAGTTTAGGGGGAAGCCCTTTTCAAACCGTACACCAAATAAACTAAAAAGAGCTGGATACGAGAAACCTTTTAGTATTAGACTAGTTCAGTGTTATGAAATTCTAACAGTATCCATGAGCTGAAAAGACACACGTCAACATTAAATGGGCTGTGAATAAAATGTATTTCCATGATCTGATGCATTTCAATTAAAACAAATTATTCAATGAGATAAAAGGGAAATGAAAAGGTGACTGCTGAAAAGGAAAGTTGTTTTAGAGGTAGAGGTTGATAAATAAGGTGCTTGATGAACCATGCACAATGTTGAGTTTAAAATCATAAGCAGCCGCAGGAGGGAATTATGAAGGAGGTGTGATGAAGAATGAGTTAGCAAATCCAGTATGGAGAGGGACTAAACCATAAAAGTTGTTTGCGATCTTTAATGTGGTGCTACAGTAAGAGTACGAGATCTAAAGTGAGTGGAGGGAAAGAGAAAAGTGAAAGAATGCCACACATGTCGATGAACCTGCTGCAGGGGAATGTGTGTGGTCTGATGTCATGATTCACAAATTCAGTCTGTCAGTTTCTGGCCCGTCTGACTTCTTCTCTACAGCCGGTTTCTGTCTGCGCTCCAGTTTCTACAGTTACGATACATCAGCCTTCAATTTCATCTGACTCTTATCGTTACATCACTGCAGTTTTCTTCTAATAATAACTCTGTTTTGCTTTGTTTTTTATGTTCTTTGAAATATTCCAATGTGGTTGAGCAGATTGTCTTTTGTTCATATTTTCTTTCTGGTTCATGGTCGTGGAGAAAACACGTGTTTACTAACAATCCTTGTGAAATAAGTAAAACCACTCAGACCGCTGGAGTTTGTTGAACATTTATTGTATTTATACTGCTCTGACATTTTGGAGGGGTGAGGACATAACCCCAGGCTTACTTATTATCTCTGTGTATATGTGCAGTACAGGAAATGTGAAGTGAATCAGTGCTTGTGTTTATCACTGGTTTTGTCTCTCTTTTTTCATAAAAAAAAGACAACATAAAATAAAAATAAACTCACACAGCTCTTATGACGCTCAAAAATGTCACCAGTCAAAGCATATGGTGAGCTTACTATATCAGAACGGTGTGTAGTATGAACAGATGTACATAAAAAGCTTATGCAAAATAGGATTCATAGTTCAAAGTTAGCTTGAGGATAGTGGACGGAGCTGACAAGCTTCATTATTGTGCTTTGCTTTGGCTCTGCTTGGATTTGGGGGTTTAAGTCAGAATTCATAATCGTGCCGTTGTCCATGTACTGTAGGTGGTGGGAAACACAAAACATATTTGTAATGGCTTTTGAAGGGTCAAATAAAGGGTGTCCTGAAGGCAAGGAACATTTTCTCTCTTTAACTCTAGGGTCTTTTTGAGTGTAACATAATCATAACTCCTCCCATGTTTTATTACAAGGAGGGTAAAAAATTGAAAAATGCTCATTGTAGATCTTTAGCCTTGTATATGATACTGTTTAAACATTACATTTACATACATGTGCACCAAAAATGTGATTTCCAGTAAGGACTTAATAAATAATCACAGTAAGATGTCTACATTACACGAGCAAACCTCTTCACTCCCATTTACATGCATTATTTTGATTATTCACTAAGAATTATGGTTATTTTTATGGTCATTAATCACATAGGCTACCCCAATGCACATTACAAATGATGGACTCGCATACATTGTGTTACTGGCCACTGTTTTAATCTACTTGCGTCAAATGCAAAACACATTTCTAAAGACAGTTAGGATTTTTTTCTGTGATGTGCCTAAAAATGTCTTCATTTTAATGTTTTTGACCATCAATATACTGCAATATATTCATGTATTCATGGACAATGGACATCAACACTCATGAGTGATATATTCATTTATATATTGATAAACAGATGAAACCCTTTATTTGAATTAATTACATGATATCGATCAAATTAATCAGTTACATGAATATATATATATATATATATATATATATATATATATATATATATATATATATATATATATACAGTATGCTGAGAAAAGCCCCAATATGAAGATATTTCAAAGACATGACATTATTGTGACAGACAAGTCAAGCATCGATTAGAAAAATACCATGTTTATGTCCATATCATTGAAAATAAGCACTGGCCTGCACTCCACAGCAGTTCATTTTACAATCAGTTTGTCATTCTGTCAGTCGTGTTGTCAAAATTCCTCATTAGTGAATTTACATAGGGGTTAAGGGGCATGGTTAATTATGTAAATTTGTATTGCATATTTTTATAAAATAATGAATCGCACTAGATTAAAATGTTAAATTGGCATCCCTAATTAAAATGGGTATTAATATTAATGTTGTATTTGCATATTTCAAGGCTTTGATATTTCATGATATTTGCATCAAAATATGGTCCTAATAAAGATAGTGAACTTTATATTCTCTCATTTGAGTGAAAATTCTGATGGGAAAAAGTTAGTATGGTATTAAAACATTGCAAAAATGAATTTGGAGCGAGCCATACAGTTTTTGAAAAGAAAAACCTGTTTTAATGTTTTTGTCTCTTATGCTTATAGAGTAAAAATAGTAATATTGTGAAATGATTTTCTATTGTTTACAGTCTTCAGTGTCACATGATCCTTCAGAAATCATTCCAATATTAATATATAATATAATATAATATAATATAAAATAATATTATATAATATAATATATAGTACTCGCATATCCGATTTGGTTTGAATAGTTTAACCACAGATTTGCAATATGTATTGTACTCTCTTTTGACCTCTGTATTGTGGGATCCTTGGTAATTCTTAGGCCTTTTAAATAATTCGGTAGCAAGATAAATTCTAAATTGATGGTAAACTTTATTAGTGAGAGAGTGATTTAAACCAGCTGAACGGCTTCCTTGCCCAACAGAGGTGTAGATGGGGCTAAGTGGCCTGCCTGTTCCAGATGGGCTTGTGGAGAAAGACTGATGAAGCATCTCCGAATAGTTTATTTGTGGGTTGTAAAAATGATTAACATCCAGTTCCTTTAGTGATATAAATGATTGTAGGTGGGGAGGTTTAGGTTGTGCTGTTGTCTGATTGGCTGTTTGTGTGAGTTTGAGAGATGAGGGGGTGGTGCAGTGCGCTCATTTCTCCAAATTCTCCTGGGGGTCTCAGTCAGATCAGCAGCCTGTCCCGTAGCCCGCCCCCAGAAGTCTGCCGTGGTTATGATACACTTCACTGGGACCGGAATTAATGTTAATGATCTTAAAGGTGTCAAGGCACTTAATTGATCACCATGAAAACATTTGTGTGGCTGGCAGTTCATATCAGCACATGCAAGGTACAGACAAAGGATATATGTGAATTTTGATGTCACAGCGCATTGTGAGCACAACAAATCAATTTGCACTCAAGACCCCCTCTGTCATCTCTGAGGGACGGAGTCTTGATTTGTGGGCAAAGTTATTTGCATTTTGTAATGGCTCTGGAAACCCCAAAAAGCAATTAGTGAAAAATTTAGTCCGCAAATGTCAAGCCAACTAATAGACCAACCCCGAACAAACAGCGTCAGCCATCCTGGATGTTACATTGGAAATTAATGGGACATTTGTAGCATTGGGTGCATGTCTTTAGGGTGGATTTTGGACATCTGTCCAATAGTAAGTCAGTACAGTTGAAATCAGTAATGTGCTTGTTATGAGTGCTGTGCACTTAATTGCTGAAGGTTAAATGTGCTCATCTATTTTTTTTCTCTGAAGTTAACGGCTTTTCACTGAATATAGTTATATATACAGTATCTCACAAAAGTGAGTACACCCCTCACATTTCAGCAAACATTTTAGTATATCTTCTCAAGGGACAATACTATAGAAATGAAACTTGGATATATTTTAGAATAGTCGATGTGCTGCTTGTATAGCAGTATATATTTACTGTCCTCTAAAAATAACTCAACATACTGCCAAGATTGTCAAAATAGCTGGCAACAAAAGTGAGTAGCTACACCCTAAGTGATAATAGCTGTACGTCGTTTCATTTGTGCTTGGAGTACAATTCTCTCATACTGACCACTGGATGCTCAACATGGCACCTCATGACAAATAACTCTCTAAGGATTTGAGAATTCGAATTGTTGCTTTCCACAAAGATGGCCTAGGGCTCAGCTTGAGAAATCGGGGGTGTGGCGTGTGAGACCAATCAAATGCGTGTCTCTCTCCCGCGCTCCATGTTGTCTCTTGTTCAACACTACGCATTTCGGTGTTTACCACTGACGTTGCGGCGCTCATACGTCATTGTCACTCACGCACGACTCATGGCACGAGACAGTCTCACGAAACAAAATGACGGTTAACTAACAGTAACGCAGCCTGCTTACGGGGAAGTAACAGTAATCTAATTACTGTTTTTACAATTGTAATCCCTTACTTTACTCGTTACTTGAAAAAAGTAATTGGATTACAGTAACGCGTTACTTCTAACGCGTTACTGCCCATCAGTGTTGGTAACACCTTGAAACTAAGTTACAGTACAGTGGCCAGGGTCATACAGAGGTTTTCCAAGACTGGTTCCACTCGTAACTAGGGGTGGGAATCTCTAGGCACCCCACGATTCGATTCGATTACGATTCAGAGGGCTGCGATTCGATGCTAAATCGATTATCTGAATCTTTTTGTGTGACTATAAATACTTTGCTTTAAAAGTAAGTAATGACCCATAAAGAATTAACGTACAATAGATTTTATTAACATTGCAAAGAACCAACAGGAAAATAAATGTGTGCCTGAACTAGCAGCATACTTGTAGTAAATTAATAGTATAACGACCGGTACAGCCGAGTGTTTTTCCTCCTCTGGGTGGAAACGCGTCATATGGCTTCTCATATTTGTATTGTTTCCGAAATATTTTAGTTTTATTCTACAAAGCTTACAACTAGTGTGACTCTTGACTGTCCAGCTCCTTTCCCCCTTCAACTTCAGAAGCCAAAATATTTCCACACGTCAGCTTTTAACGAGTGTGTTTGGATCTCGCGCGCCATCGCGTCTCTGTTATGTGCACGCCACAGACGGTCCGGGCGGGCACTGCACTTCCGCGCTTCAGAGTTCCGTCTTTTGCGTTCCGTCAATATTAAGTTATTATAAATATATATCTTAAAAAAATTTTTTTTTTTTGAAAATCGATTTTTGACATTTGTGAATCGATTCAGAATCGTCCACGTCCGCATCGCGATGCATCTAAGAATTGATTTTTTCCCCCACCCCTACTCGTAACAGGTCTCGCAAGGGTCAGTCAAAGAAGTTGAGTCCTTGTGCTGTGCGTCAGGTGCAGTTGCTGGCTTCAAAAAACGGACGCATGATTGTGCCAGCATTGCTTTAGAGGTTGCAGAAGCGGAAGGTCAGCTTGTCGGTGCTCAGACCATAGACCGCACACTGCAACAAGTCGGTTTGCATGGCCGTTGTCCCAGAAGAAAGCCTCTTCTAAAGCTGGCTCACAAGAAAGCCCGCAAACAGTTTGCTGAAAGCAACCTGTCCAAGAGCATGAATTACTGGAACCATGGCCTGTGGTCTGATGAGACTAAGATAAACTTGTTTGGCTCCAGAATGTGTGGCGATGCCCAGGTGAGGAGTACCAAGAAAATTGTGTCTTGCCTACAGTCAAGCATGGTGGTGGTAGCTTGGGGCTGCATGAGTTCTGCTGGTACTGGAGCTGAGCTTCATTGAGGGAATCATGGATTCTAATATGTACTGTGACATTCTGAAGCAGAACATGATGTCCTCCATTCAGAAACTGGGCCGAACAGCATGATGACGACCCTGAACACACCACCAAGATGACAACTGCCTTGCTGAGGAAGGTGATGGTGATGGAATGGCCAGACCTGAACCCTATTGAGCACCTGTGGGGCGTCCTCAATATGAAGGTGGAGAAGCACCACGTTTCTAACATCTATCAGCTCCGTGATGTCAATATGGAGGAGTGGAAGAGGATCCCAGCAACAACCTGTGCAGCTCTGGTGAATTCCATGCATAGGAGGATTAAGGCAGTGCTAGATAACAATGGTGCTCACACAAAATATTAACACTTTGGACAGAGTTTTGACATGTTCACTTAGGGTGTACTCACTTTTGTTGCCAGCTATTTTGACAATAATGTCTGTTTGTTGAGTTATTTTCAGAGGACAGTAAATATATACTGCTATACAAGCAGCACACACAAAAAAACAGCTGTTGGCAACTTTAACTTTAATTCAAGCGAACATTTTTTTTTTACTTTAACTTGATGCTCTTTGTTTGTGTCTTGTGGTCTTGTCTTTTTAGATCAGGTTGTTTATCCAGAAGTTTCAGACACTTCCAGGAAATGGCGCTGCAGCTCAGGAAAATTTGAATAGTTACCTTAAAGTCCCTGTAAAGGCAATTCTACAAAACAATTCTAAACACATTATAAAGGTTACAAATGTATTGCTAAAACATATTACAAAGACTGTGAACTTTGAAGTACTGAAATTCGGAGTTAGACCGTTAAACAGTTTTTCACCATTGCTATTTTACGGATTTTTTGGGCGAGGCTAAAACAGGGCTCGATGACGCACTGGAGCCCATGAGCTCGTGGACACGCCCCTACTGGATGACACACCGAGGCCACTGAGGCTGATCTCTCCCGACCCCATTCGCATTCGCCGCTCAAACGCGAGTTACTGTCAGTACTAGTAGTTACTACAGCCTACAGTTTGCTAGCTATGCCTTCGACACGGAAATGCATAGGCTACTACCTGGATGCGATCATGTACAAAACAGATTGGTGTCTTTATTTAAATTTCCTAAAAACGATCACATCAAGAAGAGGTGGATTAATTTTGTGTAGAGCCAACCTTGATGAAGAGCTGAGCATCACCGCCAACAACACCCGCCTCTGTAGTGATCATTTTACACAGGATAGTTTTATAAACTTTCCTCAGAGACAACTGGGATTCACTGATAATCCGCTGTTACTGGTGAACGGGGCCGAAACGACTATCCCCCGCCAGAGTTCATCCTCCCGTCCCGAAAGCAGTATCACCTAATATCGCCGTCGACAGCTTTCCCGCGAGTGGGCGTGGTTTCAGCGCAGCCAGCGGACACGCCCCCAGCGTTTGAGAGCAGAGAATAATGCTCATTTTTTCAAGATTTTGATAGCTTATTTTATGTACTTACCGGCTTTTTTTATCATTCAAATTTGGCTGGATGGCTAATAACACATTTTTCTGTGGTGTGACAAACTCAGAACACATACTTAATTTTGACTTTACAGGGACTTTAATGATTTGTTTGCCAAGCTGTTTGAACTTTTCACTCGTAGCTGAGAACTTTGAGGATTCACAGAGATCTTTCCATTTATTTAAGTAATTAGAGTGTGAATTATTTTGTGAAGTTATGGTTAAGAAATGGTCCATCTGTAACTATTTTGTCTGTCGGCTGGTAAACACATAGCACATGATTTTGTTGGATATTTGGAATGTGTCCAGCAGCTGAAGTATTCCAAAGAATGTCCATCACGAGGTTGCACACACACAAAGACACTCCATCTTTTGTGCCAGGTTTAGGCTTGTAACGGAGAACAGAGTGCTAGCAGGACTCAAAAGAACTGAGAGCAGCTGAGATGGAGGAAGATTCATGCTTGACTTCTTTCTCCATTTGTTTGCCTCTTTATTTCATGTCAAGTGACACGAATCTCCACAGTCAGACATGTGATGTGTTCGCTGCACAGACACGGACAGCAGAGCAGTGGGGGTTTATACTGAAGGCAGTGACACACACATTAGCACTTTATTTTGCTCATGTAAATGCTTATACAATGTATTTGCACTGAGACTGAAGCATACAATATGTTAAAGGCCCATTTACACCAAGAACAATAACTATATGATTACTATATTAGCATCCACACCAGTGGACAATAGTGGATAGTGATTAGCTGTAACTTAAAACATAACATTTTATCGCTCATTAGCTGGAAAAAAAAGTGATTCCAACTATATTGTTTCTCTGTGCTATTCTTTTATATTTAGAACGCTTTTCGAACTATATCTTTATTGTTATCATTAAAGTTGTCGGCCTTGGTGTGAACAGGCATTTATGAATGTCTTTGAAGTCTTTTTAGAAAATATAAAGTAGAACTTTAGATGACTTAGAAATACTTCATTAGTAATTTCTTATTTTTCACGTTTTCTCAATGAAAACAATGTGTTGTCTCACTTTGGTCTCTCTGTCAAAACTGGTCTCTCTCACTTTTCATCTTGATCTTACTCAGGACAGACTATAATGTTTGCAGTTCTGTTTGTAAGCTAAAATATTGATCTTTGATTTAGTTGTCAGTTAAACTGCCTGTCTTTTAAAGTGGCTCAAGGTAGAGAAAAGGCTTTATTGTTTTAATCTTTAATCACAGATTGCATCAACTAGCCTGAGATTCATGTTTAGAGGGAAGATTTGCGATGAACCACTTGTGAGATTAGTTGAATGCACCAGTAATTAACTGAGATCTGATTAAAAATTAAATCCTGCACTCTAGAACTCATTTAGATTTAAGAAAATAAAAGCATCTAGGCCTATGTCTCTGATAGTTGCATTTTGCTTTCCTCTGGGTAATGATTCTGAAAGGATTTGTCCCAGTATCTGTGACAGGTGGAACCTTCCAGTTAAAACATTTTTCGATGGCACAATTCTCATAATTTTCTCATAATGAGACTCGCAGTTTAAATATCTCAGCACGGAATAACTTATCCAATGAATTAATGGTTTAATCAATGAAACATATGTTCAAATGGATACCTAAAGCTGAATGTGTGCAATAATTGTTTTTGTTCAAATACTTTCTCCTTTTCTAGGTTAATATTATATAATTACATATAATATAGAGACAATAATAATAATAATAAAGAGGCAACT
Organism: Tiaroga cobitis; assembly: GCA_030578255.1. NCBI lineage: Eukaryota > Metazoa > Chordata > Actinopteri > Cypriniformes > Leuciscidae > Tiaroga > Tiaroga cobitis. The sequence goes on along the minus strand of CM060601.1, from coordinate 32,561,004 downwards.
AATAAACAAGCTATTTGTAGATTTAACCAACACCGCCTCAACCCATGGCATGAGTTTGGGGTGAGGCTATCTATTAGTTTAACCAATGGCACACTGAGAAACATGTTTGCTAACAGTTACGATTTAACAAGCTCTCTTTAGTGATGCCAGTGGTGCAGAAACAAGATACTTCAATTTAAATCTTAAAACTTAAACCGTATATTCGGACCATCCCTGTTGATTTGTTGAATCCATTAAATGTTCAGGATTGCATTGTTTGGTCTTTTGTTTCCCAACACAATTAAAACTCTTCTGTCTTTAAGACTCTGTCTGTCCACTCCCCGGTTGGCGTTTCCATCCAATATTCACTGTTGAAAGAGTTTACAGCCACACAGCTTAGTCGGCACCACTAATGGAGAAAGTACATGGAGGACTGCCCAGCCTTATCAGCTCTTGACCAGCATCATGGTGTTAAGCTCATGCTGCTGCAGTTGTCCGACCACTGGGACGTCTCTCCATGCATCTATCATTAATAACTCTGACTCTGGAACAAGGAAAGCTCCACATGCCTGCTGCGTGACCAGCAGTTGGCCTTCTGTATCCTGCATGAGCCACACCAGGCATTAATTGTTGCTTGTGGGATGCTTTATCTCCAGCACACATGGCTAGGGGGTTACTTTGACTATCACAGGTTGAAACAAGAACATTCCACATAGACGGCACCCTATCTGTAGTTTTTGTTATTCATACACCCACAAAATCCCTCCTTATGTATTCCCTTGACATCGCAACTTTAAGCTTCACATTTCGCACGTCTCAATACCCAATTGTACCACAAAAGTTAAAGCACTACTGATTTCTATACAGCCAGCATGCTCTTGATGTAAGCCTCCTTCATAATGTTTGATGGCTGATAGAAAGGGCTTTCTGTTAGAAATCTCTCCAAAGTTCTGGATTATGAATTGAATTATGAGTCGAGTAGGAGGAAGCAGCATTTTTCAATCCATTAATGTTTGGTTTGGATACAGAAGAGGGTCAGACTCTGGGCACTGATGCCAAGACTGGAAATCTTCCTGTTGACTCGAGTTGAACAGCTTATCTCAACTGTACTGTTTCTCATTCCACTTGTCAAGGTTAATGATTTGTAAATGTAGAATACACACCAGGGGCCTCATGTATGAAACTTGATGTGGATTTTATCTGAAATGTTTTCAGGTTTAGAAATCTCTACACATGCCTGAAACTGTGCTGTGTTCCCCTAGATAACATTTTCTGGTAGTAATAACTAGGAAAATAGGAAATTATACCGATTTGTATTGTATTGATATTGTCTAAGAAATATTTAAATGTCTTTGAAATTAAATAAATGTGTTTATGAGAAATTGTTAATCTGGCCCCAGAGGTTGGTGGTCAGTTAATTAAGGTTTTTTCTTTTCTTTTTTTTTTCCAAAATGTCCTGGGCTTACTATATGGAACATAACAATACATGATTATCAGATTTGCTATTGAAAATGCAATAGAAATATGCTGTCTATTTTGAATTTAGTATTAAATTAATCCACTTGTGGGTAGCGCATGGTTTAGTGCTAACAATCTGACACAGGAGGAGAGCTTTGAGCTCTGTTCACTCGCTTCCACAAAAGCGTGAGTGGAAAATTCATGTTTGAGGGTTTTTACACAAAGCCAGAGCCTCTTGGTTCTCTTAAGTCCAGTGTTTGACGCTTCATCAAGGAGTTTAATTCTTCAGAATATGGATCTCAAGTGGTGCAGTCCGGAATATGCAGTTCTGGAGCAGGATGCACACAGTAAATTCACATTATGTGTGATAAGAGTAGATAAAGACTTTTATATACTCTTTAATTACCTTTTGCAAAATATGTACACTTCTGTTCAAGTTCATGTTCATGTTTTAGAAAGAAGTCTCTTATGCTCACCAAGGTTGCATTTATTTAATGTAAACAAAATGTAATTTATTCTTGTGATCAAAGCTGAATTTACAGCATCATTACTTCAGGCTTCAGTGTCACATGATCCTTTAGAAATCATTCTAATATGCTGATTTGCTGCTCAAGAAATATTTCTGTGGAAACTTTTTTGATGAATAGAACATTCAAAAGAACATCATTTACTTCTTTTGTAAGATTATAAACGTCTTTACTGTCACTTTTGATCATTTTAATGTGTCCTTGTTGAATAAAAGTATTCATTTCTTAAAATAAAACATACTGACTCCCACACCTTTTAACGGTAGTGGGAGGTACGGTACGTTGCTCATTAAATTAATCCCACAATCTCTAAATGTAGCTTTTAGCACCTGGGTATCTTAAAGGGATTTGGCAATGGAGCATGTTTACAGTGCAGGAAGTGGATTAGTCAGTGTGTTGTAGTACTTTAGTCCATTCCTGAGACATCTCACTCGAGTCCAGCTCCCTGCGGAGTGATCAGTGCTGTTACCTACCTGCTTTAGCACTATCACTGAAAACCTGCTCTGCATACAGTCACACACTGAGCAAGAGGCTCAAAGCCGTTCTTTAGTATGTACTCAACCATCACGTCTAGAGCCCCGTCTGCTCTGTCTCTTGCTGCCTCTCACTCTTTCTTCAGTAACTGTGCCATCAGACACACAAAGAGCGGTTATTAACGTGAGTGACAACTGCTTTCAGACCAAATTTACTCAGCGATTTCATCAGTATAGTGTACAGAACCAAACTGAACAACTGTTAATGCAAAAACTAAGAGACCACCTAGAAACCACCCAGAACACCCATAATAACTGCATAGCAATATTCGCTAACAAACTTTAGCATTGTTTTGTTTTTTTGGCAAACACTACTCAAATTTCTTTTATAAAATGTAAAAATCTGAGCTTGGATTCACAGAAGTTTTGACATTCTTAAAGACACAGTATGTAAGATTTTTGTATTAAACTATCCAAAAACCACTAGTGTTATATATTTTGTTGTCTTGTGTACTTATATTATCCCAAATGTTTCCAACAATGTTTAAATCCAGAGAAGTCAGCTATTTTAACCAGTGTAATGGCCTGTGTCATTGCGTTGCCTGTCAGTGACGTCACTTCCGCCTTACCCTCGATTTCTACTTTTACTTCCATAGAAACCATGGAACCACCAAAGACGCTTTGATAAATTGTGTTTTATTAGACATGTGAGCAAATGTTTAAATACCTTTATTGACAGAAAACGAATGTACCATGTCTCCAGAGACATTGCTATTTTGGCATGGCAAAATCAGATAGATGGAAAGATAAGTGCTGAATTACTTCTACTACTTCTACTACTACTTAGCCTGGGTTTCCCCATACTGCCTTTGCGCAGCGCGATTTTATTCACGGTGCTAGGCAGTCTGGATACCATGGACCAAATTTTCACCTCAGCGAGGGGACCAACCAATCACAGAACGGGGAGGGAGCAGCAAGACGATGATGACGTCTATGCGACACACCGAAGCAGTTTGTTTATACCTATGGATCAAACATGGCAGCAGACGTGAAGTTACCTTTCAATGCAGCCTTAGATACTGTTCTAAGTAGTTTAGAATGCAAATAAATCTCGGACCGACCCATCGTCTTCTTCCTCGTCTAATTTCTTTCGCTCTACCAACGTCATCTGGTATAATTGAAACGATTGGCTATGAGCTACGTACAGGCACATTTGATAGACATTCGTAGCACCCAATAAACGGCTCTGGGCATTCGTAAACTACACCTCAAATACGAGAAAATGAACGTGGTTCCCAGACCACGTCTCAATCTCAATGAGACGTGGTCTGACGTTAGTCAGGCTAACTACAACTACTACTACTGCTACTACTACACTACTACTATATAAAATATAACTTCTTCTAAACTATATATTTTTTTACTGTTGGTTCATTTTTCAGGATAATATTTTTGCTCATGTTTTGCTTACTCGATTTCTGATAATTCTTAAAATCCCCACAACATTTCTGTTATGATTTATTGAGTGTATATGGGTTTGTTAATAAGCAAAAAAAGGTCTTAATATAATAAAAAAGACAGTATAACTGTTGTTTTAGTAGGTTTTAATGACTTGATTGCAGCCAGAGAGAGTACAGAACACTAGTGATCATGACATGGTGCGTGTGGAACTCCGTCTGGCTCACAGTATTGTTCATTTCATTATCAGGATTCCTAAGGTTTGAGATGTTGGACAGAAGACTGTGAAGAGAAAATATTCTCAGGTTTTCCCCTCACAGCCCCTCAAGAGACAAATGTACACAACGCACGCTTGCCTCCGCAGTTTATTTTACTGTTCTTCTGAGAACAGGCCAGACTGGGGCTTTTGTTTCCATTGACACCTTTGCTGTTATGAGTTCAAACAGAGCCAGAGAGACCGGCACACCCTGGCATTCCTCAAGCTGACTGTTCGCAGACATTTCAGTAAAGGACAGCTCATGGAAATGTTCTTTTTTTTATGGAGGCAGTGGAACTTTTGGCTGCGTTTTATTAACGTTTGAACCTTCTCTTGCTCTTTTTTTTTTGTTTTTTTTCTTCTTTCTGCTCTTTCTCTCTGGGCCAAGTATATTTAAACACTGCTATCTGTGCCTGAAAATAATTAGCTGAAACAGGTCACAGAAAATAGCCTCTACCGCTTTCAGCAGTTTTGTCACGGTCAAACAGAGGGAACGAATGAACAGATTCTGGGCTGTGCAATGGTTAAAGTGGAGGTCATCTGGGGGGTGTTTTCAGTGGTTTTGTGCTTGGACCACCTTCAGGAAACTAAAAGTTTGGTCTAATTTACTAATTGCTGTAATGTGCTGCTTTCGGAATGTATTCTCTCGTCTTCTCGGGAATATAAAATAATTCTCATTACATCTTATTAATATCAAACCAATATAATCTCTTCATGTGGTTACACATGATATCATGAACACGTGCAAACATAAACAAATGTTTAGAAAAGTTTAGAAACTTTTAGAAATAAGAATCTTTTAATGGTCTCACTATGATCACATCAATCAATGTTCTGTTAATAATAATAATTGAACGTTTTACTGAACACTGACAATATTTATGTACAACCATTTGAATAATTTTTCATTTGAAAAAGCGGCTCATTTACATTGCCTTTGAACGTGGCTCATCCACTCAGAATTGAGTTGTAACCCTGTCTTCTATAATGTTAAAATTATAAAGTGAAGTTGAGTGTTTTGAAGGCGCTGGATCATGTTCTCATGGGATGGGTTAAGGTGGGTCAAGCTGCAAACAATGCTAGCACTGAAGGATGTCCCTCAGGCTGTGGCATTCTGCCATGTATTGTACCGAAACATCTGCAGTCCCTCTCTCTCTCTACCGGATGAGTTGAAGAAGAAGTTTCTCAGTGGTTAAAAAGAACGGCAGGCCATGCTTGCTTTTCTCGTAGGTCTCTGTATTTTTGACCCTGTTCCCTAAACGCTGCTTATCCTGCTGCTCTCTGCATTTATTTGTTTTTCTGTAAGGTTTTAGCTGCAGTCTCTGAGGATGATGTTGGGCATAAACTGGCCTGTCCCTGCAGCTCTCCTCTCCAGAATCTTTTTGTCAGTCTGAGTGGATTCACATCTAATGCTGCCTCCCCTCAAAACCTCCTTTAGTTGTACTTCAAGAAAGCTGAGATTCAGTGGTGTAGTCTACGTGATACGCAGGTATACGCCGTATACCCACTAGAAAATGTCAAGGATTTCCATATACCCACTAGGAAAGGTCAATGATTTCCGTATACCCACTTAAAAAAGCGTGAGGATTCGTAACAACATCGTTTTGTGACAGAACTTTCATTCATAAATTCACCCCGCCGTCTGGGTTTGCGCATCCACACGGATCGAATCGCGGAATCCAGTCACATATTAACGGTAAGTATAGCTGCAAGTATATTAACGGTAAGTATAGCTGCAAAGCGGAATGTCACGTAATTTAGCCATTTTTGAATGAAAAGATCAAAAGTTGGGATGTACAATGAAACAAATCTCGATATGTAGTGTCTATGAATACCAAAGCTCCAAAAGACTGCTATTGAAATAAACTCTGCATGTTCTGTGTGTCTCCATGAATGAGCGCTCAATGTGTGCTCTACGCACACTGAAGTGCGCGTGACACTCGTGGTGTTTTTAGCGTCTATGAGGACATGGACACATTTGAACTTCATCGTAGAGCTTTTATGAGAGTCACTTCACAAGCATTTTACCATTTCATTTGCTAAAACTATCATCATTCATTCGTATCATATACACTCACAAACTTTAAAGTCTTTGATGACAACCTGTCAAAATAAAAGTTTTGTATAACTTGAAAATATAACAGAACTATATTACTATTGCACAGTAGAGCATAATTCAAGGCCTAATAATAATAATAATAGTTTATTCAAACATACAGAAACTCAAATGTCTTTATGACAACCCACCAAAATAAAAGTTTGTAGAGAGAAAGAAAGTAACTCGAAGAAATTATGAAAGAAATTTCTTAGTAAGAGCTAGGTCTACTTTTTTTAAATATTAATAATCAAATCTATTAATATCACAAACTTTATATCACAGTATACTCACTACAAAAAACTAGACTACACCACTGCTGAGATTCTACTATCACTTTTAACTCAAGATGTTGTCATTATCCATGTATTTGTATCTGTCAGCTCATGAAGGAAACCGATATATTTATTGATATATTTATAGTGATTATTATAAAGTCTGTGTGTGTGTTTGTGTGTATAACATCTGCCACCTAAGATACAAGAAAACTTGTCTCCAGTTTGTCTCTCATCTAATGCTAAATTAGTGGTCAGGTTGGCAACAATAACCCGTAAAATAGCGGTCACTTTTACTGCTCCGGTAGCATTTCCAGTTCGAAGAACTTAGTCAGCACTGTGCTAAATTGTCTGCAGCCTCTTTAAAAGCCCTCACTGCATATGGTGCTCTAACATCGTTTATGCAAGTCTGATGGGGCAATATTCACACCCACTACTAATTCATGTGATTTTCAGATACATTGAGTAGTATGTCACTTGTAAGACCATTTTTGCATTCTCAGCACTTACCAGGAGTCGCACCTTCATCAAAAAAAGAGTCCTTGTTCCCTGTGATGAATTGTTAATGGCTGCTATTAATGGTGCTCCTGTTCCCAATGTTGATGGTAATTTGAAAGAAAAGCTTTTATATATAATTGTTTTCCTCTCAGCTGTTTAATGTTACTGAAATTAACCATAAAGTGAAACTAAATTAGCATTTTGAGTGGTGACATTTGGAAAAAAAGTGAAAGAAAGAAAACAACTGCAGAGTCACGGCAGTAACTCAAAAAAAAGTCTTAATGCTCTATACCATTACACTGTAAAAAAAAGAAGATATGATCAATAAGTCATGGCAACATATTTTTTAACATAACTTTAACTCAACAAAATAATGTAAGCAATTTCAACTTAAAAAAAAAAAAAAGTAATACGAGATTGAACCTGATTTTTGAAAAGTTGAAATGACTTTGACGCCATATTGTTCAAGGCAGAAAATGAACTCAAATTTTTAAGTTGAAATAGGTGGAACTTTTTGTATTTATTAATATTTTTAATTAGCTTTAATTTTTATACTTTAAGTCGTTAAACGTAGTAATTTTGCAATGTGTTTTTGTATTTTTATTATTTACGGGGGGGCGACAGCTGTGGGACTTTTTGTGTTGGCCCATGCACACATTTTTTTAATCAAAATAATAAATAAAAAGTCAGAGTCCGAATGTTTGTAATTGTATAATACAACAAGGAATTTTATTACATCTGATCGTCAAACCAACGTACTCACCCTGTAATGATTACAGCATCGGCATCAATTACAAGCCTGAATTGACAACAAAGGGGCCAGTGATCTCTCTCTTATATTCTTCTATAAACATATAGTGGTTATAAACATTTTGATTAAATTACTGTTACAGGATAACAATATTCTAATATCAAGTCTTCTTGAGCAATGATAGTAAAACAGTTATGTACTAATGAGGGAAAATGCTAGGTTTTTTATAGGGGAAAACCTCTTTTCCACGAGATATTGAAGCCAAAAAATGATCCTTAATTTTGAATTAATGTAAAACGCGTTGCGGCAGCATACGATACAGACATAGGCAAAGGCGGCTTGCGTGCCTATTGGCTGTCCTGCGGCAACTGCAGCAGCCAATCGAGAGAGGCCCTTTGGTGACGGTCCAATGGGGGAGCATATTTTATGTAGAGCTATTGTTTTGAATGCAGTAGCGTGTATACAGTAACGTTAGCTAGCTGTCGGCTAGCTTGTCAATAGTCCCTCCCATTCATACAAGCTGTATAGTATTACAGTCGAAATTCACAAATTCTACAATTCGAAATTCTAGTGAAATTCACCTGGTCGTTATCTAAGGGATTATGTCAGCCAAATACAGGATATTTACCATTTATAGATATGTGCCAAATGTCTGTCAGATTTCGCGCTCCTAACTCTTCTTCTGTTTGGTTTTTCCTAACTCACTGACGGACGGTGCACGAGCTACTAAAGGTATAGGTATTTCAGTCTTTGTTTGAGTCAGTGTGTAAATGCTATAACTCTTCGTTCACTCTCTGATCTGATTGGTCCGTTTTTTGGGCCGGAGGATCATCCCTGCCGGTCATTACAGCCTGCTGTCTTCCTAATCAAACCAAAAGGAAAGAGCTCTCATCTGATAGGGAGATGGATGGCCTCCACAATGGCCTTCCCATCAAAACTAAGGGCCATTGTTTTTGTCTCGCTCACTCTCTCTCTTTTAGTCTCTTAGCATAATTAGAACTGAAGGTTAAGGACATAAGACAGCGCAAGAGATTGGCCCGAGAGATAACCCTGTATTTCCTCCCTCTGCACGTCTGATAGGCGGGGTCGGATCCTGGCATGTGAGGCATGTGTTGTTGGAGAGGGGAGGGCGGTTATATAAACTCAGGATCGCTGCCCTGGGTCTCAGCTGCCCTGCTTGAGCAAATGGGTATGACATTACCACAGCCCCCTTGTCTCTCTGACTTAGAAATGTTTTTGTGTGTGTTTGTGTGTGTACGGCCCTCCCATGCCCTCCTAACAGGGCATGCGGAACGTCACCCAGTGTAGTCAGATGGTATACATGACATCACAGAGCAAAAGCTTTAGCCCAGAAAATACTCCTCAGAGCATGAGACGGTGATTCTTTTTCTCATTTGAGACCAATCTCTTGTTGTATTCCTCATTTGTAAGTCGTTTTGGATTAATGCATCAGCAAAATGAATAAATGTTAATGTAAATATGACTGATGTATTGAAAACATCTGTACTGCATCTTCTAGGAAAGAAATAACTTGACCAATGCAGTTTTCTTTCCTGTGTTGACATATTTACGGTTGAAACAGAAAGTTGGGGCAGCACATATCGAAAGATATAGACAATAGACAGTGATGCTATTTGAGTAATACTATAATCGTGTACATTTATATATTTTATAATTATATTATGTTTACAATATTATATATATATATATATATATATATATATATATATATAAATATATATAAATATATAAAAAATTTTTTTTTTTTTTTCTCCCTTTTCTTAATTTTCTTATAGAATTCTCATTCTAAAAATATACCTAAGATTTAGGTCTTGAGGTTTGAGTGCCAGCTTGCTTTTTCTGTATTGCATGAATTAAAAACCCCAATTAGGTTATGAGATTTTCTTGAAATGATTTTGAGTATTGTGACTTGTGCGGACAAGCAGTCCATCTATCAGGCCGTTGAATGTTGATTGGTGTGATTCCCACCAAAAAATGTTGCTATATTATTGTTAATATTATATTATTGTAAAAATGTTAATATTATTGTAATGTTCGGACACATGTCCAATCTTGAATATAGCTAATAGGCTATCTTTCTTTAGGGTTTTTATTGCATTTTGATGGCAGTCCCCCTCCCAGGGTCCCTTCAGGGTGTTTGTTGGGATCGTAGGAACGCTGTCAGGCATTGGGGCTCGTTCGCTGTTTGCATGACAGATTCATTTCCTCAGCCTCCGCTCCGCTGTCGCCACAGTGATCTTTCCGTGCTTTTTCACATCCGTGTGATCAACCGCCATGTCTCTCACACTTAACGTATTCAGCATGCTGATTAAAAATGAAAATAACACTTTTTGATGAAATAATAGTGCAAAAGTTCATGTTAACAGTGTGCATGAAAGCTTTTGTAAGAGAACAGATGGATGCCATTGGAGAGCCTGGCTAATGTTACACCTCTCATTTTAAGTTACATGAAATATTAGACTCTGAGTGTGTGCTCTGGTTTGTTTTCTGACGGGACTGTCGGTCTTTCGCTATATCACACGCAGGCACACATGGTTTCGATTGAAGTTGACATTTCAGGTCATCAATGAGCAAGAATTGTAAATGGAGTTGATAAGCCATGAAATTATCCTCTGTAGAGACCTCACTTTCATGGGATCAAAGAAAACACACTGTCAAACTTCTTTCTCTCTCTCTCTCTTACACACACACACACACACACACACACACACTCACACACACACACACACACACACACACACACACACACACACACACACACACACACACACACACACACACACACACACACACACACACACAGAGAGAGAGAGAGTGCACTCAGAGTTCACAGGTACTAGTGTTCAAACGTCACATCACTTCCTCCTTATGTATAAACACTTACTACTTCAAATTTTAAAGGGGGTAATATCATACTTTTTTCTTCACTTAAAATGTTTGTCAAGTATATTTGCACCATAAACAGTCATTTTTTTGTGTTACATGACAATATTCCACTCTCTCTCTTTCTCTGATTAAATGTTTTTTTTTTTTTTTGCTGCATGTCCTAGACTTACGGTATGCCCTCTTTGACTATGATGATTCAAATTCTTAAAATTCTTAAACATTTTTAGAGTACAGAGAACTCTAACTCAAAAGATCAAGGAAAAGTCCAGTTATTTTGACACGCCCCTTTAAACAACAGAGCATGGGAGTGTTAGAGCACAGCCAGATGTTTCTGCATAAGCTTGTGTGAACATACACTATTGTTCAAAATAATTTAATACTTTTATTCAGCAAGGATTCTGAATGAATCGAAGTGACTGTAAAGAATTTGACATTGTTAGAAAAGATTTCTAGTTCAAAAACATGCTCCTCAAACGTCTTGAAAAAAGTAGCACAGTTTTCACTCACGCACTCACTCACTCACTCACTCACTCACTCACCACAAAAATATAGCTGTATTATTATATTTCACAGTATTGCAGTTTTACTGTATTTTTTATCAAATAAATGCGGCATTGCTGAACATAAAAGGCTACTTAAAAAAAATAAAAAAGGCAACACTTTACAATAAGGTCCCTTTAGTTATTTTTTTGCATGGAATATTCCTTCCTTTAAACAAAGGTGCAACATAATCCAAATGAAACTGCTGAGGTGAATTCAAATATATCTTGCAAATATGTCTTGAAGAAGGGTGTTGGTGGTGAGGAGAGGTTGTGGTTCTCGGAGGCTCAAAAAAGGTAGAGAGATCTCAAGTGTGCCAAAGTGCTGACAGTGTGGAATGAGAGAGACCTGGAAAGTTTGTCTTTCCTTCCCTCAGTCCCAGCCCCATCTCCCTGTAATCTCTCTCACAGCTGTGTCAATGCTGTAAAAAATCACATTCTTCCCAATTAGATCTCTTTCTGGTTTACCAACCCATTTCTTCTGTGTTCACCTCAGATGGCTCTCAGTGGAATTACACTTTCTGTAAGTTTGCCACACATCTGGGGAGGTCTAACCTCATTTTTATCCACAAACACACAGAGGGCTGGGGCACTGAATGAGATGGAGTGCTGAAAAATATATGTTCTGGCAAGAGAGATTTTATTTGAAACGATCTGGATTGAAAACAAGATTAAAGTTGCACCTGCTTGAGGCTACGGTTACATTTATCCGGATACATTTGAAAACGGCGTTTTTGTATCAAAATGCTCTCTGTCCAGTCCACACTAGCATTTTCAAGTTGCTCGTCCATATGGAAATGTCAGAAAACACTAAAATAATCTTCCTGTGCATGCATAAAACAAAATAAAAGCTCCCCGAGATGATACAGAGAGACCAGACATAATAAAGTTCTCATGCTGTTCTTCTGCCATGATCATTTTATTAGCAAAATATCTCACACTTACTGGTGTGTCCAAGTTGCACTCAGTCGCCATTCCATGTCTGGTCTAGAACGCAATTGCCCATGTTTTGCCACAGGACAGCAAATGTGAGTAATTTTTCTGTCATCTTTGAAGGAATATATTATATAGATACAAAGAAACCGTTATATTTAGCAACACTGTGACAGTGAATAGCACATAGATAACAGCCACATAACGATTTTAACAGAGATATCTCAGTACATTATATGTCACAGGACTAAAGCCTCAGTTTTCAAATTCCTAAATTTTCAGTCCACACTACAAAAAACTGCATTTTAATATTTATCAACTTGAGAGAGCATCTTCAAAAAGCTACAAACGCCATCTCAGGCTACAGCTACTCTAATCCGGATACAATTGCAAACATCTTTTTCTCTACTTTTTGTGTCCTGCGAAAAATGAGAATGAACTTCAAAATGGCTTTTTTCACGTTGTGGCATTGACTGTGAAAACTGAGGTATTTAACGATGACGCATGTTTAGTCATGTGATGCATATTGTACCAATAGATTTCTATACAATTATGTGCCTGCTATGTGCTATTCACTTTCACAGTTTGCTAAAGATCCATGTTACTTTATACTATTTTCATATTAAATTCCTGCAGAGATGACATAAAATTGAATCTAAGCAAATGCTGTCTTGTGGCAAATCATGAGGGCAATTGCATTTTAGACCATATAATGAGTGGCGATTGAGTGCGACCTGAACGCACCAGGTAAGAGATTTAGTTAATAAAATGATCGTGGCAGAAGAAAAGCATGTGAATAATAGTCAGTATCATCTCAATGAGCTTTTATTACTTGTTTATACCTAGACTGTAAAAAAAGATGAACTATGCACCTTCACTCTCTTCCATTGTAGATAAGAGAAGCCACCAATGTCCCAATATGGCGCTGACATCTTGTGCTGATTCCGGACTTGAGTCCGCGCAGTAGTGAACATGAAGCCCGATTCTGCTCTGTAGTGAACATGAAGCCACAGTCTGCGCAGTAGTGAATGTGAAGCCAGAGTCTGCGCTGTAGTGAACATGAAGCCACAGTCTGCGCAGTAGTGAACATGAAGCCAGAGTCTGCGCTGTAGTGAACATGAAGCCACAGTCTGCGCAGTAGTGAACGTGAAGCCAGAGTCTGCGCTGTAGTGAACGTGAAGCCACAGTCTGCGCAGTAGTGAACATGAAGCCAGAGTCTGCGCTGTAGTAAACGTGAAGCCAGAGTCTGCGCAGTAGTGAACATGAAGCCAGAGTCTGCACTGTAGTGAACATGAAGCCCGAGTCCGCACAGTAGTGAACATGAAGCCAGAGTCCGCGCAGTAGTGAACGTGAAGCCAGAGTCTGCGCATTAGTGAATATGAAGCCAGAGTATGCGCAGTAGTGCACATGAAGCCAGAGTCCGCACTGTAGTGAACGTGAAGCCAGAGTCTGCGCAGTAGTGAACGTGAAGCCTGAGTCCGCGCTGTAGTGAGTGTGAAGCCAGAGTCCGCGCAGTAGTGAACGTGAAGCACGAGTCCGCGCAGTAGTGAACGTGAAGCCAGAGTCTGCGCTGTAGTGAACGTGAAGCCCGAGTCCGCGCTGTAGTGAACGTGAAGCCAGAGTGCGCGCAGTAGTGAACGTGAAGCCCGAGTCCGCGCAGTAGTGAATATGAAGCCAGAGTATGCGCAGTAGTGAACGTGAAGCCCGAGTCCGCGCTGTAGTGAACGTGAAGCCTGAGTCCGCGCAGTAGTGAATATGAAGCCAGAGTCCGCGCAGTAGTGAACATGAAGCCAGAGTCCGCGCAGTAGTGAACGTGAAGCCAGAGTCCGCGCAGTAGTGAACATGAAGCCAGAGTCCACGCAGTAGTGAATGTGAAGCCAGAGTATGCGCAGTAGTGAACGTGAAGCCCGAGTCCGGGCTGTAGTGAACGTGAAGCCAGAGTCTGCGCAGTAGTGAACGTGAAGCACGAGTCCGCGCAGTAGTGAACGTGAAGCCAGAGTCCGCGCAGTAGTGAACGTGAAGCACGAGTCCGCGCAGTAGTGAACGTGAAGCACGAGTCCGCGCAGTAGTGAACGTGAAGCCCGAGTCCGCGCTGTAGTGAACGTGAAGCCAGAGTCTGCGCAGTAGTGAACGTGAAGCACGAGTCCGCGCAGTAGTGAACGTGAAGCCAGAGTCCGCGCAGTAGTGAACGTGAAGCACGAGTCCGCGCAGTAGTGAACGTGAAGCACGAGTCCGCGCAGTAGTGAACGTGAAGCCAGAGTCCGCGCAGTAGTGAACGTGAAGCCCGAGTCCGCGCTGTAGTGAACGTGAAGCCCGAGTCCGCGCTGTAGTGAACGTGAAGCCCGAGTCCGCGCTGTAGTGAACGTGAAGCCAGAGTCCGCGCAGTAGTGAACGTGAAGCACGAGTCCGCGCAGTAGTGAACGTGAAGCCAGAGTCCGCGCAGTAGTGAACGTGAAGCCAGAGTCCGCGCAGTAGTGAACGTGAAGCACGAGTCCGCGCAGTAGTGAACGTGAAGCCCGAGTCCGCGCAGTAGTGAACGTGAAGCCCGAGTCCGTGCAGTAGTGAACATGAAGTGGAGCCGTGGTGTCAAGGCCCTGCCACACTCCAGCAGAATTGTACGCTTAGTACAGTTTACTGCAGAACAACTCATGTCAGTGTGAAATAAACAGTTATGGAAATGTAGAAATTAAAGCCCCAATCTCTTTCCAAAAATCCCGAAAAAGTCTGTTAGCACCTCAGTAACTACTTCGCTCAGAGAAGCTGTGAATCTCAGCTATCATGATGTCACACTCCCGTTTTTATAGCATCAAATAACTAACTAAAACCAAACCTATTTAAAAAAAAAAACGAACACTTGAACTTACACCAGTGTGATAAAACCTGAAAAGACAGAAACCATCTTTGGAAAAAAAGTATAATTTGATAGTTTAGTTTGTCTTACGTAGGCTACCATTAGATTGCATAAAAAGAGTGTTGGGTTTATGACCTATACTGCATCCAGCCTCCTTGGGGCGATCGAAACATTTTGGCTTCACTTTTCCGGACTTGTGCGGCACTTGGTTTATACGAATGCGCAGTAAGATGAAAAGCCTCTTCCGAAGTTTTAAATCGCTAGTGTGGATGGAGAGCATTTTGAAACGAAAACGCCATTCTCAAATGTTTGCTAATTAGTATTGACGTAGCATCAGAGCGGACGGAAGGCGAAAACGTAGAGAGAAAAAAAGGGTTTTCAAATATATCTGGATTAGTGTTGATGTAGCCTAAGATGCCTTTTAATCCCAAAAAAACTCCCAAAATGGATTCCTAAGCATTTGTGTTGAAAGCCTTGTATAAAGTTCTGCTATTTGGCACAGGTTGTGTGGTGGTTGTAGGTGGTCCGGGGTGGGGGCGAATTGACAAAATGGTCCTTTTTTTTTTTTTTTTTTTTTTTCACTGATTTAGCACATTGCACTCCTGTGCACATCTGGAGAAAGGGGAGGGGAGGTCTACCTTTTTGGCATCTGGGAAACGCAGTCACTTTGGAAGTACTTGGATGTGTTTAGCGTGTGAGCCTCTGAGAAATGCTGATCTGCTGTGACATGTTAACATAGCATGTGATCACACATGGCGTACGAGCGTACGTGTCAGAGAGTCTGCAGGAGGTAAAGTAGTAGCTAAGCGACGGTTGAAGATTCAACGTCTTAATGTGGCGTAAAGCACTTCTGCTAAAGAGCTTACAGCTTAGTTAGGATCTCATCTTTATCTGCAGAGAGAGAAAGAAGAGGCATTAAAGTGAGGGATGGTTGTAGCTCTTCTCTAGAGGAAAGGAGGGATCTGGTGTTCTTATGTTGCCATGATGTTACCGTGGGACTACAGTCATTCACTGTTATAAAACGGTTTCTCAGGGTTAAGGCTTTAGGAATATGTATCTACAGCAATATGTCTGATCAAATCTGGTCAAATTTATACCGTACAAAAAGTTTGTGTTCGGTATGTTTTCTTTTACGTTTTTTTGAAAGAAGCCTCTCATGCTCACCAAGCCGTTTATTTGATCAGAGAGACATTAAAAATTGTAACATTTTGAAATATCGCAATTTAAAATACATTTTTTTTTATGTATTTTTAAATGTATTCCTGTGATGACGAAGCTGAGTTTTCAGCAGCCATGATTTCAGTGTCACATGATCCTTCAAAAATCATCAGAAAACATTTCTTATTATTATCAATGTTGAAAACAGTTGTGCTGCTTAATATTTTGGTGGAAACCGTGATGTCGAATGTTCGATTGCTTTAAACATTAATAGCAGACTTTTCTCCTGAGCAAAATATCTCACATTTAAGGTTATGAGTTTATTCTCTGACCTTAAATAAGCTAAAGAAATAGTTCTTGCTAAAACGGTTCATCGAACACATATGGTCCTCATGTGTGTGCATGTGTATATTCTGCTCTTTATTGTGACCATCATCATTTTCCACTGTTTTCTGTAGAAAGCTGTGCTCATTTTAATGTTTAGTCTTTTTTCCATTATCCAATGTGTGGAGGCTCAGACTGTTTTGTGGCTGCAGGGCTAAAGGCACGGAGGGCAGGATGGAGGAGTAACTGAAAAGGTTTTGTAAGCATGTGGGAGGGACGGTGGAGCGTGGGGTTGAGTCTGGATGTTCTGGAGCGCTGCCAGGTGGAGTTGTTGGATAATTGCATCATTATCTCTGGTTCTCTGTGCATGAGCTCCTTCATCTCATTAGACGGCAGTAAAGTGGCTATACAATGGCCCCACTGCATGCTTCCATGACAAAGCTTGTGCTCTTTAGCACTATCAGCTGCGGTATGAAATTAATCATAGATTTATTTGTGTTCCGAACACGTGTTAGCTTTCAGCTGTGTAATCTAACATCACATCAGTGTTGGAATTAGAGGTGGGGGAAATTTACTGTACTGTGTCAATATAAACATGGCATTTTTTTTTTTTTACAAAAAAATGTAACGTTCAGGGTTCAATACTTGTTCAAATAATATTTTTGCTTTGTTTTTTTTGTTTTTGTTTTGTTTAGTTTGTGTGTTTTGTTTTATGTTGTTTTTTGTTTTGTTCTCTTTTTGTTTTACTTTATTTGTTTTTAATTTGATTTAAATTCTGTTTTGTTTTCTGTTGTTGTGTTGTGTTTTTTGCTTTCTGGTTTTTATTTTATTTTGTTTTAAAATATTTAGTTTTTCTTTGTTTTGTTAAATTAAATTAAGTTTGTTTTCTGTTGTTGTGTTTTTTGTTTTCTGATTTCTTTTTATATTTTATTATTATTATTATTATTTATTTATATATATATATATATATATATATATATATATATATATATATAATATATTTAGTTTTCTTTGTTTTGTGCAATTTTATTAAATTTTGTATAATTTAATATAATTTAAAATTGAACTAAGTGTAGTCCCTGGTGATTCCCACATCCTACTTGCATTCTGATGTTACAAGGTGTGTGTCGATATCTCGGAGTGGGAAGGGCATAATAAAGTGCTGAAGATTAACAAGTTTCAATGCAGCCTTTAGATTTAAATTTAAATTCCATCCAATTGGTTCATTATGTTCGGACCCCTCTCTATGCAAACCAGTGCAGAAAGGTCACTGATTGGTTTTGCCTAGTGAAATATGGGCTGCGCTGGCTGGATCACCTCCCACTCAGTGCTTCATTTCCATAGCACTTCCTGAACATGTGCATATTGTTTAGGACAGGTGGAGAAGAGGAAGTGGTATTTTCCAGAGAAGAAAAGACAAAACGACGAGGCTCTTGTAATGAGGGGAGATGGGACTGAAATGGAGATGATGTTGAGGAACGTATTGTTGCGGGTCCTGGTTTCATAGAGAGGTTGATGACATGTAGCATGAAAGCGTTTAGTCACAGTGCAGTGGAAGGAATGAATGAAGGAGCCTGAACTGCCGAAAGCTGTCACTATACCAGCTTCATGATTAATTCCCTCACAGTACAAGAGAGTCTGCAGCCACTACAGCATAGATAATCCTGTACACGTCTGCTTTTACTTGTAATGTTTTAGAGAATTCGTATAAACTTCTCAAAACATGCCCTGTAATGATGTTGGATATAAAAACTATGAACTTCAGATGCAGTGTCTGATGTGACGCAGGTGATCAGCGCAGTCATGCATCAGGCCTTTGTTTGTATCAGTGCGGGATGGTCGGCCCAGATTGCGAAGCCCCTCGGGGTGTACGGCGTTAACAGACTCTGCACATATGGGCGCTTGTTATTTTAAGCATGAAAATTTAGGAACAAAATAAATCTGGAAGGCTAGGCATTAAAATTGCATGTGCTTCACATTCCCTTGGCTACTCAATGATTATGTTTTGAATGTTTTTGTATTCTAACCAAATTTTTGTTGTTTTTTCTAGGGTAACCTTGAATCTGTTTTTATGGATTTTATGCAATCCTTTTTTTTGGTCTGATCTTTTAATTTATTAAAAAATACATTAAAAATGCAATACATACTTAGATAAACACACATATTTAGTGATGTGCACGTCTCTTAAAATATCAGATCATTTGACTTTTTTCAAATTGACATTTGACAAGGCAAGGTTGCTTCATTTATTAATAATTGATGTTTTTAAAAAAATACTTGGGGTCAGTAAAGATTTTTATAATGTTTTTGAAAGAGGTCTCTTGTGCTCAGCATTTCATTAAAAATACAGTCAAATCAATAATATCGTGAAATGATAATTTGCAGTATTTTTTCGTTTTGTTTTAATATATTTTCACATTTAATCATGTAATGGCGACGCTGAGTTTTCAGCAGCCATTTTTGATGCATAGAAAGTTAAATAGAACGCATTTATTTGGAATAGAAATATTTTGTAACATTATAAATGTATTTACTATCACTTATGATACATTTAGTTTATCCTTGCTGAATGAAAGTATTAATTTCTTTCAATAAAATCTTTAAAAAAAAAATTGAACAGTAGTGTACTCAAAAATATAACTGATTAAGATGTGTACACTAACATGTATTAAAGGTATAAGGAAAAACAAACTAATTACAATTTGTATTTGTTTACACCACACATTATTATTATATTGTAGTATTAAAATGTATTCTTTTTTATTTTTAATGCAATTTGAGCTTTTCCTGAAAATAGTATGAAATTGTTTCTTTCAAACCTAAAAACGTATCTTAATTGTGGACACGCATATATTTTTAAGACTGTTTACAACTTTTATTTATGTGTGATATTTTACAGTAAGCATGTTAAAAGCACTAGGTACCATATTCAAACACACATTATTGTGCCAGTTCAAGAGAGGGTTAAGACTAGATTTTATGCTGATCTAGGATTTGAAGCTCTCTTTTATAGCTCATGCGATTTGGGTTAAATGTGCTTTGGGATAATTTTGTTTGTTGGAGTCATTTATTTAATTTAAAATTAATTTAGCTGCACAACAAAAACATAAGTGCTGTGAAATGGTCTAAAAGTTGTGTATGGTCTAGGTAGTATACTGCGTAAATCGCCACAGTATGCACTGTTGTAGAGTGTTGGATCAAAGCTGCATTTGGGCCACTGTTAGATTAGTGTGCCAAAGACTTGTTTGGGAAGGTGCCTAAGCCTGTGTTTATGATGTACATGTATGTATGCAATCAGTCTCTCTCTCTGAGTGTAGTTAAATGTAGTAGACCGGGGTTGAGTGAGTGCGCTTCTGCTGCTAAATATAGCTGGAGTCAGTGTGGCGTGTGGAGGGAGGCCCTGATGTGGATAACTTCACCTTGCCTGCCTCTCTGACGTTTGTAACATCCTGCTGGCCTTGTGACTCAGCATCACCGCTGCAGAAACTAGGCCATGGCCATCTGCTCAAGGGTCAACGGCAACCCGAGGATGAGAGAATGACAGGAAAAGAGTAGGATGGAGAGAGGAAAAGTCTGGATGTTGAATAAGAGTGATAGTAAAAGGTTGTGGGAGTGAAATCCCATGGTTGCACTGTTAGGGGGAGCCGTAGGGAATGACAACAGTGAGGGTAAAAGAAAGTGTTGGGATGAATTAGCTGGTGTTGTCCAGTGTGTTTCACTCACAGGTTATGGTTTATTCTCGTTCCACTGTACAAAGCCTGAAAATTACTTTTGTGCAACATTTCTGGAGTTCATTTCTAAATAAATGACCCTTTAAGAAGGCCGTTCATGATCATTTACTGATAATGACCATTCAAGTTTTAATTTGATTACATATTAAAAAGCTATAGATTGTGAAATTAAACTTGGTCATTCTTAAAAAAAAAATGCTAGCTTAGTATATACCTTATGTAAATATTCAATAATGCAGTTTTTATACTTTATTTTTTTTTTTTTATCTGGCATTTCATACAGCTCCCCCTGGGGTCCTATAAGTGGAATCAACTCGACGGCTGGACAAAATTGTTCATTAATGATAATTCCATCTATGTTCCATTCCCTTTTAATTTTTTTTAATTTATTCTACATTATTCAGCGTTTTTTTTTTTTTTTTTTTTATGTGTTGTTTTATACATTTATTTTGGTATTTGGTTTTCAATTTTACTTTTTATTTATATTATGTTTTTTTTTTTTTTTTTATTGTTTTAATTATTATTATTATTTTCCAGGTGTTGTAGACCTCTTTGTATTGAACACAGATTATTTGTATATACTAAATAATTATATCAGAATGGAATAAATTTAATTTCGAATTCTGTAAATGCCTTTACCGAATTGAAATGGACCATTGCATGTATATTATTCTCAGGAGAGAATACATTAACTAGCCCTGTTAATAAATAAATATGCCACTTCAACTTTGGACCATATTCACACATGCCCCCTAGTGACGGTCTTGGAAAGATCTAAGATGGTGTCTGTGGTCTTGGCTCAGCTGGCTGCTGTTTGCTTAGTCACAGAGCTGTTCTCCTAGAGGGCTCCGTGAGGATGCCACGTGCTTTATTCAGTTATTGTGTTGCATCAGCAAAATGAAAAATCATTGTGGCTGAGTGAGAGCAAGACAGGTTGGTAGTGTTCTTGTTATCATGGCTGGCGTGGTGCCACACCCCTGAAGTCTGTGTTGGTTGCGTGGAGGGGTGCCATATTGATTTGTGAGTGCGCCCTGCTGCTGTTGTCCCGGTGTGGGGTGAGAGTGGGTTATATCACAGATGCTTTAATCAAACCCAGTGGTGCGGCGACACCCAAACTGAGAGACGCAGTGTGACGGAGGGTGTAAGAAAGTGAGACATGCATCAAGATGATTTAAAAAAGGAAGACAAGGATACAAGAATAGATTGAGGGAACAATTAAGAAGAGGAGAAAGAAAGATGGCATGGGCGTTCAGAGGAAGGAAGGAGAGTGGCAGGAAGCCAGAGAGTGAGGAGTAAGCCCTCAGCAGTGCAAACACAACACAATTTTACTAAGCGGTATGTTAAAGTCCAGTAATTCTTTGTGCCGTATTTTAGCTGAAAAAAAGCCTTTGGGTAGAGAAGGTACAAAAAGTGTAGTTTAGTCAGTCGCCTAAAGGGTTTAAAATGTGTGACAGGAGCTCATTTAAATGGTCAATAAGGTTATCTATCTATCTATCTATCCATCTATCCATCTATCTAGCTATTCTATCTATCCTTTCTATCTACCTGTCTGTCTGTCTTCTCTCATTTTTCTGACATTTATTTCAGAATTTACTGGAAAGAGAATTTGGGTTAAAGAAGGTCCCAGATGGGCACATTTACTGTAAAATACAACCCAGGTCAATCCATTTCCATCTACTTATCCTGCTACTCTTATAAATCTCCTTTTGTAATGTCCTGAAAGAGCCAGACTCCTGTAGACTTAAAGCAGATGCAAGGTTTGCCCTAATGAGGAAATATTTTTAGGCAGACAAACAATGATGCTAAGCTGCTTTAACAGCCGTTCCCATCAAGCATAGAATGCAAGCTAGGAGTGTTAATAGACTGTGCTAATTAATTGTGTTACTTCGCACCGGGTGTTCAGAGTCTTAATGCTTTTCTCTTAATCCTATCAGAAGGGTCTGATTTGTTTGGATGCGTGAAAGTTTAATTTGGTTGTCTGATGCTAGAGTACGGAAAGGAAAAAAAAAAAAATAATATATATATATATATTAAAGGGATACTTCACCTCTGGAAAGATGAATGTGTATTTAAAATGGGTCATTTATGTAGAAGAAATGTGAAATTATTTTTGAATTTGGAGCTTTCTAGACTGAGAAAACCCAGAAAATGTATTTTTGGCTTATGTGGATGAAAGACAACAACTCCCAGAATGCACTTGCTTCGCCTACCGGTAACGGAGCGCAGTAGTCTAGTCTAGGCTACTAGTGAGTCTCCGTGATGAGTCTGCCTGGGATTTCGAGATTGCCCAAAATGTCTGGGATTCGGCTTTTGCGTTCTACAGTCGTCATTCATTATGTTTACTGTGGCGAGCAGGACGAGGTCGGTGGCGTGATTACCGATGAGAGACACCTGTGAGACGCACCGGTCTCGTATCTCTCACAGAGGAGCAGGAATTTTCTTAGCAATGTTAAAACGCACATCAACCGATCACTTGTTTAGCGTTCATGTAAACACTACATTCAGATTCACCAATCGGAATGAATTCAGTTAGATTGAAACAAAAGGTGTGCATGTAAACAATGAATGGCGACTGCAGAAAGCAAAAGCTGAATCCCGGACGTTTTGTACGATCTCGACGGCCGGACATGTCCGGGAAAAAGAGGATGAATGGTAACCCCTACTACTCAGCTTTCTCCTATTAAGTTACTCCGCTTTCTCCACAGAACAAGAGCCTGCTAGCTTAGCTTCTAAAAAAAGATGTCTGACACTATGTGTACATTCTGTGAGTGAGATCCCACCCTCTATGGGCGGGTTGAGAACATGCGGAACAGCTCCTTCTACTGGCTGTAGTCTTTAGCCTCTGGCCAAAAAATCCTCCGATGACGCAAAATGACGATTTTTGCGTCATCGGAGGATTTTTTTCAGACAAAAAATACATAAATCTCTCGTCTCAGGGCGATATGAGGGTGGAAAGCACGGTAATTTGAAAATACTACAGGTTTTCTACTAATACAAAGCTTAATGCTAAATCCTAGAGTATCCCTTTAATTATTGTATAATGAATCCCATTTAAAGGTAGATAACTGTTGAGTCAAGCTATGTTATAAGGGCTGAGGTAATTTAATGCAATAAGTAATTGAATTAATTTTAAAGGTTAACCAAAGAAATAAAAATCTGCCATGTTTTTCTATATTAATTTCAATTTTGGATGATGTTTTTTTATTATTACATTGCAATGTAAAGAAGAGTGACACAATTATTAAGATTATTTGAGACTGAAACATTTACAAAAATTGTATGCATATGGTATTTTTGTCGTTCCATTTACTATAGCACCCTTTTTTATTGCTACTGAAGACTGACCACTTCAAGGGTAAAACATTTATAAAGTGTTATGATCTTTGACTTTCATTTCTTTGGATTTGCGCCATTCAGGACCTACTGCAGAAACTCTCTCAGTCTCAGTGCTTTCTGGACAATGAAAAACTCGCATAAAGAAGTATTATCAGCCATATCAAATGTATAGGGAAAGCTGAATTTTCAGCATCATTACTCTAGTCTTCAGTGTCACATGATCCTTCAGAAATCATTTTAAAATGATGATTTGGCATAATATTTCTTATTATTATCAATGCTGTGTAAACAGTTGTGGTGCTTGATATTTTTAATACATTATACATATCTTAACTGTCACTTTTGATCAATTTAATGCATCCTTGCTGAATAAAAGTATTCATTTAATTTTTTTTCTTCTTAATATACTTAAACTTTTGAACTGTAATGGATATAAACTTGTAATGGGCTGATGTAATACTTCTGTGTTCAGTGCTTCTGTGTGATGTTAAGGCATTTACATACACATTCACACTCTCACTCATAAAACACACTGATAACCTCGAGAGTAGTCAGACACAACCATAAAGGCCAGTCAAGTTAAAAAGCCTGTCTGATGCGATGCCTGCAGTCAGAGAGGAGGACTAATATAAACGACAGCTCTATCTGATCAACACCGCATGTCTGAGATGAATCATTGGAGGCATATTTTCTGCCCAGAGTGCTGGGAATCGATAAAAGCAATCTGGAATGTGGTAAACAATTTCACTTGCTACTTGAAAGAGATGCGGCTGTAAAGTGTCCCTGTCTTTTTTTTTTTTTTTTTATCTCGTATGGTCATTTAAAATTCTCTGGATAGATGGCGATAGGCTGCGATTGTCATAAATTACAGCACAAAGCAGTATGTTCCTCCTCATAAATGTGAGGTTAGTGTGACAATGTGACTGCACTTATATTATATACTACTGCTACATTAACACATTTGGATTCTTATTTAGTTTTTTCAATAATACTATTAAATTATTTGAAAAATTAAATCCAAAAATTAATTGGGCTTGCATTGTTATTAATTTGACTAAAATGTTTAATTGATTAACAGGCGTATGAGAAAGACATTTATTTCTGTTTACTGGTTTGTTGGCTAAACCAAAGATTTTTGTTGTTGTAAAAAACCTGATATAGTTTTACCATAAATTGTTCTCGCCTTGAAAATAGCCTAAGCTAGCATGACGTTAAAAACGAACAAAAAAACAAACTGCCTATTATCTTCTTCCAAGTTTGGCATGTCTGGACAATAAGTAACTGCAATAATAGTAATGTTTAAGCCCAAAATTCAAATTCTGTACCAAACCTTTAATGTTAATTGTAATATTGCATTGCATTTTTATTTCCTTAACTTTGGAATGAATCACAGAGCTCATAATTTGCTATGTTTATTTTTTTGCCTTTTAAGCTGTATGTGGCACCAAAAAGATGTATGGTAAACCATAGTTTACCTATCTGTTATTGTGTGTGCTTGTTGCCATTAACCACCAGTAGGGGGCGGCACACTTAAACGTCAAGGGTGGATGAGTGCTGCTCTGACCAGCGTTGCCATGGCGACAGGGCCCAGTGTGATGCAGGCCAGGCTTGATGGAGGGAAACAGAGAGGGCAGTGTAGAGCTGAGAAAGAAACGAGAGCAGAATACCAAACGCACGCCTGTTTACAGACCTCATACCTGTTTTTCCACACAGAATCTTAGAGCAGCAGCAGCTCTGATTGTGTTTGTCCCACTGTATGCACTGGGTTTTTAACCTGTGAGACTGCATATTTTTCGCAATTACTCAGATTTGTGCTGAATATAATGCTTATAACCATACTTTTAATAGTAAGTGTGAGCGGTGGGCTGAGGGTGTCAGCAGATTGATCTTGTACAGGGGATGGATGTCTAATAAGAGTAGACTTATTAGACGACACTTTCAGGCCTATGGTGTGACCGCAGGGTGCCTTTGAGCATGTTTTTAAATGATGGTTAACTATGATCAAGTCTCCTCTACAGTGTGGTTTGAATATATATATATATATATATATATATATATATATATATATATATATATATATATATATATATATATATATATATATATATATATATATATATATATATTTATTTATAATGTTTTGTTGTATTTAATTGCAATATTTGTTTTCTTTTATTTTTGTATGCATATATTTCAAGTAAAACGGAATTGGATTGTGAAATTGGAATTGGAATCGATTTTATATGTACATAATTTAAATTGTTATATTATAGTATTTAATTGCAATGTAACATATTCATACAAAATACATTTTTCAAAATATGTTAGTATAAACAAAAATAAGGTCAGTTTTTTTTGTCTGATTATGTTAAAGGTGCAGTCTGTAAGAATGACAGAAATGTGTACTGAATGGGTTCATAATTGGAAGTTGGAGCATGAATTTAAACTGGACCAAAAACACTCAAAGACTTTGCTGGTTAGTCTGAATGTCAGACACTTTCTTCACTTATCTGTCAGGCAGGTGGTTTTTCTCCCCTTCTTTTTCCAAGAGCCTTTCTGAACAAAGTTCCATTCCCTGCTTTCATGCACAGGCAGAGGAAAACGTTCAGAAAATAGCTTCGACTCCAAAGAAATTTGTAAATCTGACAGTTCTTTCATTTTCCATCTCCACAGCCAAGTGAGTAAAACAAGACTCTGTTCAGTTACTGGATTTCGTTTTTCCTAGAACTTAGGGCTGGCGTCAGCTGGCAGTGATGTTTCTGAGTGGCACCAGGTCCTGTATTCACACGCATGCACACTCTCTCACTCTCTCTCTCATCTCACCGTTCTTAACGCCGGATGCTTTGTCTGATCCAGTAATCTCTTCTAAACACACTGTGCTTTAGTTTATTCTGATGGGCATTGAGATCCAGCAGGTAACTGAAGATACACCCTGGCAACTGAGACAGTTGTATTACACACTTATATGCAGATAAATTAGCTGGAATGAATCCAGCATGCTTTGGCTCTCTGTGTTAAGTGGGTGCTCGCAGTTGGGAGCTTATCGGTATCTCTGCCAGGTGCAGTTGGTTCCGTGGCAATTCGTTCTCTAATGACCTGTTTTAGGAGGGATTTGGGGCTCGGACACCAAATGGTGTCCCCCATACCTCAATAAGCAGACGCACAAGCATTAATATACACAGACTTATCTTTCCTTCTGAATTGCCAGCTCTTGGCCTGTGTTTGGATGGTGGAGCCAAATACAGACTGTTAAAAAAAATAAAACTAAAGACAGTGCAGCTATTGGGTCATCTTCACACAAGGATTATGGACACACTAAGCAAGAAAAAAACAGTCAGCCTCGTAAGATAAGATGTGCACCATTGGGCCTTTGTATTTTCTGTCTAGAGGGCCTGCATAAATCAGCAGAGAGTCAGCAAAATGAAGCAGAACCACCGGCCGCACAACAGATATCATACAGCAGTTTGAAAGCTGCAAGATGAAGTAGGTGCTCCAGAAACTGATTCGCTTAATAAACAATAAATAATCCACTTAGAAAACATCGTTCATTCCTTTATGTTCAGGAGTCATTTTGTTGGCCCTTTTTTTACGTTGATTTTGTGGTTCTCGCTGTGTTTTTTGTGTGTGAGTAATGTGGTTATTATTGGTTTTAAGATATGCTGCACTCCCCGTTTAAAAAATATGCTATAATCATATTTTCTTCACAAAACACTTGTTTCCCCGAAAAGGTGCTTTTAGACCCATTCTTTGCCCTGCACTAAAGCCTTTTCCATATCACTCACAATGCACATAATAAGATTATGTCTCGTGTAATCTACTCGCTGTCTGTAAAAAGTGCATGGGTCTGTGTAAAAACACACCCTAAACATTTCAGTACACTACAAATTTATTTTTTTTACCCCTTTTGTATTTACCGGACCAAATAACGGCACAGTAATTAAAGGAGGCGATATTCCAGATCAGGGGTCTTTAAAGAGAGAGACAATGGGCAGATATCACACGCAAGTCCCACGGATATTAAGGAATAAGGACATCTAATTCTACCAAACTACCCGCAAATGCTGAATTACTCACACAGGTCAGTTTATTAGACTAATTAAACTTGTGAGGTAATAGAGCTCTGCTTCACTTGGTCTAACGTTACGCTATCAGACTAAACGGCATTTAAATGTGTGTTGAAAGTTATAATGTTATACTACGTGTTAGTTCGTTTGCTATACGAAACTAGCAGTAAGCTAGATCAACATTCAAATAACATACTGACCATATTCTAACATTTCATCATGTTGAGCTAACGTCTCTGCGCAGTGGGATATCCTCTGGATGTGCCGATTGCCTGAAGCCCTATAGAATCACGCCAATTCATTGGCTGATGGCGCTCGCGCAAAGCTGGCTCCGCCCCGACGCTCTTACATCGTAGCATGATGAACGCGCGCGCGCCATCCTCTCCTCAGATTTCTCTGCCGAAAAGAAAAACTGTCGGCAGCGCGAGGAGCTTGGCAGCGAACGCAGCGTCTCGTTCCCTATTCAGAGAACATAGGTTACGCAAGTAACCAGAGACGTTCTCTTTCATAGGTTCACTCAACGCTGCGGAAAGCGCAGTGGGAACGAAATACCAAACTCGCCAAGCTAAGTGCTGCCATAACTGGTACCAGACCAAATAATAATAACAACCATGATCGGTTCAAGCAGATAGAACCTGGGAACCTGGAGTCATGTCAAGATCTAAATTATAGAACCTCACAAAGGTGTGTGGAGAGGACCAACCTGCCGCTACACAAATGTCTTCCAAGAGGGCCCCTCTAAAGAGAGCTTGAGAGGAAGCCACGCTTCTGGTGGAATATGCTCTGATGCTAAGAGGTGAAGGCAAACCACGCACCACGTAAGCCAGCGAAATAGCGTCCGTTACCCAGTGGGAAATCCTCTGCTTTGATGCTGCAAGCCCGCGGCGGCCAGCACTAAAACATACCAAGAGCTGGTTTGATTTCCTCCAACCGCCTGAGCGATCTACATACAACTTCAAAGAACGGACCGGGCAGAGCAAGTTAAGTTTCATTTCTTCCTCAGAGGCAAAAGGAGGAGGGTGGAAAGCGTTAAGGTTAACAACCTGAGAGCGGAACGCCGTGGAAAGAACCTTAGGTACATACCCCGACCTCGGCCTCAAGGTAATCCTAACCAGGCCAGGAGCAAAGTCCATGCATGACTCACTAATAAAGAGAGCCTGCAAATCCCCCATCCGCTTTAGTGAAGATAAAGCCAACAAAAGAGCAACCTTAAGAGGCAGAATCCGCTCAGGGGCTGACTCCAAGGGCTCGAAGGGAGCCTCTGTCAAACCCTCCAGGACGACTGACAGGTCCCACGAGGGAACACTAGGGGGTGAGCCGGTTTCAGGCGCCTAACCCCACGCATGAAGGCCGAAACTAACCTCAGTTTCCCCAGGTGAATTTCATCTGATTCCCTATGAGCGGCTATAGCTGCGACATATACTCTAAAAGTGGTAGCAGCCACTCCGGAAGCAAACTTTTCCTGCAGGAATTCCAGCACTGAGCCTACTGGGCAGCTAACTGGGTTCCTATCATGTGCTAAGCACCATGCCTCGAACACCCTCCTCTTGGAGGAATACAGCCTCCTCGTAGAAGGGGCTCTAGCACTCGCAATGGTCTCCTGAACGTCGGTTGGGAGATCAAAGCTTAAAGCTAACGGCCTCTGATAGGCCAAACGTACAGCTTCCAAATGTCGGGGCGAGGATGCCATATCCTTCCCTGAAGCTGGGAAAGCAGGTCTTCCCCGACTGGGATCTCCCAGGGGGAGGATTCCAACAGAGGGATAAGCTCCGAAAACCATGGCTGGGACGGCCAGAATGGGGCTACCAGAAGGAGGCGGACTCCGCTCTCCCTCACTCTGGATAGAACCGCCTGGATCAACTTGATGGGCGGGAAGGCATAGAGTTTTTGCATCGGCCAAGGATGGGCGAACGCATCTTTCCCCAACGGAGCTGGAGGGCTCAGAGAGAACCAAAGCGGGCATTTGGCACGACTCCTGAGATGCAAAGAGGTCCACTTCCGCTTTCCCGAACACCTCCCAGATCAGGGCCACTGTCTGGCGGTTCAACATCCATTCCCCAGACCTGAGTTTCTGCCTCGACAGGAAATCTGCTGCGAGGTCCAGAATCCCTGGGACATGAACTGCTCTCAGAGAGAGGAACTTGTCCTGGGACCACAGGAGAAGGTGACGCGCATGCCTGTCTAGGGTGCGCGATCGTGAACCCCCCTGTCTGTTTACATGGGACACTACTGCCATATTGTCCGTTCTGACAATGACATGGTGTCCTTCGAGGAAAGGGAGAAAGTGGCAAAGAGCCAGGAAGACAGCCCTCAGCTCCAAGCTGTTTATGTGCCACGAGAGGGTCTCGCCACTCCAAACCCCACACGCTGGCCTGCCCTCGAAAACCGCTCCCCAGCCGGTCAGAGAGGCATCCGTCGTAACCATCTGGCGACGGAATACCGCACCCATACCGACTCCTTTCTGAAGGAAGAGGGGGTCCTGCCAGATTGACAGGGCGCGAAAGCAACTGCGCGACACCTTCAATAGGTGAAGGGCTGGCCCAGTGGGCCGAGCCCCTGAGAGCTTCTTCCACCACAGAAAAGATCTCATGTGGAGTAGCCCTAGAGGTAGCACAGGGGAGACCGCGGCCATAAGGCCCAGAAGTCTGCGGCAGGTGCTCATGGAAACATGCTGGCCTAGCGCAAAGCGGGACAGACATGTCACCAGACTGGAAATCCGTGCAGGAGCCAAACGGGCCTGCATAAGAACGGAGTCCATGCGTACCCCCAAGAAAACCGTGCTCTGAGCTGGAGTAAGAACGCTCTTCTCCATATTCAACCTCAAACCGAGAGACTGAATATGACGGAGGACAATATCCCTGTGGTTAGTCACCAACTCTCTGGAGTGGGGTAAAAGGAGCCAATCGTCCAGGTAGTTGAGTATATGGATGCCCTGTAGCCGCAGCGGGGCCAGAGCAGCATCCATACACTTTGTGAACGTCCTTGGCGCTAGAGCGAGGCCAAAGGGGAGGACCCTGTACTGGTACGCTTTTTCTCCAAAGGCGAATCTGAGAAACTTCATGTGTCGCCGTACGACCTGGATGTGGAAATAAGCATCCTTGAGGTCTACTGTCACGAACCAGTCCCCCAGCCGAATATGAGATATGATGGCCTTCAGCGTCAACATTTTGAATTTCCCTTTGTAAAGAGAGAAATTCAACCGGCGAAGATCCAGTATCGGCCGCAGGCCGCCTCCCTTCTTCGGGACCAGGAAGTAACGGCTGTAGAAGCCCTGTTCGACTTCCCCCGAAGGAATCTCTTCTATCGTCCCCTTCAGCAGAAGGGATGAAATCTCCTGCTGTAGTACTGAAGCCTGAGCGGCGCTGTCGACTACAGTAGGAAAGACCCCGTCGAAGCAGGGGGGGTTGCGACAAAACTGAAGCGTGTAGCCTGTGCGAAGGATCCAAGGTGATACCCCTGGTAAACGCTCCCATCCTTGAACGAAATGTGATAGAGGTAGAGGAGTGTTGCAGTGCAAAGGACATACCTGAGGTAGGGTGTCGCGCTGGCTCCCATAGGGAGGCGTTGACCGTGGAGGAGAACGCTTTGCGTCCTGACACGTACTGGGGGGTACCACCACCTGGATAGAAGTAACTGGGTCCGCCTGCTCCAGAGGAAAACAAACTGTGCCTCTGAGGAAGCGATTGGCGGGTGTAACGTGCACCGGGAGCGAGGGGAGAAAGCAAGATGCGTCTCCTTCCTCCTGCGCCGGACTGGGTGAAGAGAGTGAAACAGGACCTGCACTTCGAAACACACTGGGTGGCGAAGGTGACAGGGTTGGAGAAGGAGAGCCGGTTGGAGGAGGGCAGAAACGCTTGGGCGGTCTGTCCCAACCTCGTAGATCTGGTGAGGCTCTCCTCCTTCTGCCCTGCGGGTCAGGAACGGCTCGAGGAGGCTGGAGCGGCCGATTTGTTGGACCACTTCAGCTGAAGGCGCTTGTGAGGGCGCTGGCGGGGAAATGGACGATCTCGGGCTCCCCAGACCGTAGTTGGTGGCTGGTGAGCCGGGTCACTCCTGCTAGTAGGGAATTCAGCCCTATGAGCATAGCGTTCTCAGGTTTGTTTTGAAGGGGGAGGGTTGGAGTCTCTTGGCTCTCTAACCCTCCTGGGCATAAACTGCCTGAACGCGACCGACTGAGACTTAGCGGCACGGAACTTCTCAACCACCATGTTGACCGCCTCCCCGAAAAGACCTGAGTGGGAGATAGGGGCATCCAGGAGGAAACTCTCATCCTTGTCTCGGATCTCCGTGAGATTCAACCAGAGGTGGTGCTCTGCGGCCGAGCCCGCCATAGAGCCCGCCATAGAGCGACCTACAGCCCGAGCAGTGTGTTTGGTGGCTCTTAGGGCCAGATCTGTGGCTTTGCGAAGCTCTTTGACAGCTTCGGGCGTCAGTCCCTCTCCTTCATCCATGTCCTTCAAGACGTCCGCTTGGTTGGTTTAAAGGATGGCCATGGTATGCAGGGCCATGCCTGCTTGACCAGCCGCCATGTAAGACTTCCCAATAAGGGAAGAAGTAGTCCTACAACCCTTGGAAGGAAGAAGGGGACGCGACTTCCAGGACGGTGTAGACGATGGGGCAAGGTGGTTAGCCAGCGTGTCCTCGACCGCTGGAATAGCGGAATAACCCTGCTCCACAAAACCCACAAGGTTGGTGAAGTCAGCGGCTGCCGCATTAGTTAGGCGTGCGGAGAAAGGCTGCTTCCAGGATCTGGAGATCTCGTGATGCAGATCACTGAAAAAGGGCAGCTTTCTTCACTCTGGCCTAGAATTAGGGCCACGTAGGAACCTCTCGTTGAGTTTGGATGATTGAGACTCGCGGGGCTCATCAGGCCAGTCAATAGAGAGCTTCTCTGTAGCGCGCGATAGCACGTCAAAAAGCTCAGTGTAAGCCGGAGTAGGCCGCGCGTCCTGGCCGGTCCGCAGGATAATGTCATCACTCAAAGCAGGCCCGAAATCCTCGGAGTCGGAAGCTGCAGTGTAAATCACGTCATCCAGACCGAAAGAAACGATTCGCGGGCTCCCGGGCTGGGGCATAAATAATCATGCGCAAATTCAACCGCGCCTTGTGCGTGCTCAGGAGAGAAAGGGCGAGGCCCGTCTGCTCGTACTCAATATCCTCGAGCTCAACATCCGAGCCCCAGGCCGCGGATCCACGAGAGGCCTCAGCAGTCTCGGGAGCGCGACGGGGGGGAACGAATGACTCCTTCTCAAAAACCGCGAGTCTAGAGCAGAGGGTTTTGAGAACGAGATTGTCACAATTTACATTTTGACAATCCTAATACAGCCTCACGCGCATGCGAAAAACCCATACATTTAACACACTTACTGTGAGGGTCGTCGTTCGAAATAAAACGAACGCATGGCGGAGAGCAGCGTCGATAATAATAATAATAATAATAATAATAATAATTCATTACATTTATATAGCGCTTTTCTAGGCACTCAAAGCGCTTCACATGGAAGGGGGGAATCTCCTCAACCACCACCAATGTGCAGCATCCACTTGGATGATGCGACGGCAGCCATAGTGCGCCAGAACACTCACCACACACCAGCTTACTGGTGGAGAGGAGACAGTGATGAAGCCAATCAGTGTATATATATATATATGGGGATTATTAGGAGGCCATGATGGACAGAGGCCACTGGGCAAATTTGGCCAGGATGCCGGGGATACACCCCTACTCTTTCGAAAGACATCCTGGGATTTTTAATGACCACAGAGAGTCAGGACCTCGGTTTAACGTCTCATCCGAAAGACGGTGCTCTTTGACAGTATAGTGTCCCCGTCACTATACTGGGGCGTTAGGACCCACACAGACCACAGGGTGAGCGCCCCCTGCTGGCCTCACTAACACCTCTTCCAGCAGCAACCTGGTTTTCTCAGAAGGTCTCCCATCCAGATACTAACCAGGCTCAGCCCTGCTTAGCTTCAGTGGGCAACCAGTCTTGGGCTACAGGGTGATATGGCTGCTGGCATAATCCATGACACTTCACTATAAGGAGAACAGAGTTCCACTTATACCAGTCGCTGAAGTGTCGAGACGAAAGCTGTAGTTGAATTAGAAGAATTCGGGCTCAGAAAAACCGAACGAAGGGCAAGATATGACCGCTTCGTGAAGGCAGAGAAATCTGAGGAGAGGATGGCGCACACGCGTTCATCATGCTACGACGTCAGAGCGTCTGGGCGGAGCCAGCTTTGTGCGAGCGCCATCAGCCAATGAATTTGCGTGATTCTATAGGGCTTCAGGCAATCGGCACATCCAGAGGATATCCCACTGCGCTTTCCGCAGCGTTGAGTGAACCTATGAAAGAGAACGTTATATAACATTGATTTGTTTTATATACATTTGCTCACCTGTCTAATAAAGCTGTCAAGTCGTGACTCGTGAAGCTCTGTCAAGTCCAAGTTAGGCGCGGACGTGGAGCTCTCGGCATCTCAGAAACACCACGCTGATATTGATCCTCATTTTACTTCTCCTTGTTTGTCCCAAAGTCTGCTTGCCATGGTCTATGTTTGAAAGAAATAAGAATTGCGTGCCGCTAAACGTTACGCACCACGCAGTTGTCCACGTCTGTCGCCATGGTTACGTCATGGCTATGGCAGTATGAACGGAAACCGTAGTTATATTCCATTAATTCACTTTTTGACCGTGTGAAGTCAAACGGTGACTATTTTTTCAGAACCATTTAAGCTTTTCGAATCATGTCCATGATTTTTTGTGTGTGTGGGTGTTTGTGTTCACATAGCAAGTGCCAAAACCTTTACCAAATTTCGTACCATTCCGATGAAGCAAAAAAAAAAAAAAAAAAAAAAAAAAAAAAAAAAGTTTTCGGTCAAAAATAACAGAGGGTTAAAGTTTTTTTCTTTATTTGAAGTTTTGTATATGAAACATTTATTTTATTCCTTATTTATTTCTCTATTATTTCTCTATAGGAATGAATGCCTGTTTAGCTGAGCCTCTTGTAATTGTTCTCTTTGAATAAAACATTTGTATGCATTTGTTATTTATCTCATTTTAGTTTTTTACTAACATATTTATGGCGGCCCCTTTTCAATTTGAAAACCACTGCTGTAGATTTATAGACATGGGGATTGCGATAAAACTTTCACATACTAGTAAAATATTTTGTACTCATTAGTTGTGAATGTCCACTCAAACCAACAGGCCATGACAGTACCTGGGTGGTAGTGACATACAGTAAGGTACTGCAAAACCCAATTACTGTCTTTATTAAAACTTCGTAACATAAGCCAAGCCTTTGTTTTATCATCCTTCACATCTCTCTGTCTTCACATCCTAGTCCGCGTGTCCTGAAGCTCCGATCTCGTCAGGTTTAACGCTGTTTGGCCAGGAGTCCACTGTTGGCGTTGAGTCAGACTAAGCAGCATTGGAATAAAGAGTTTGTGATGATGGATGGGGGGTGGGTGTGTAGTCTGGCTGCCGTAGGTTTGAGTAATGACTCGCAACCTGTTGCAGGGATTAATTCACAGCGGTATGCCGCGGCGCTAACATCAACGCCAGACTGCACACACCAACTCAACAGGAAGTTTCACACTCGCATATAATTCCCGTTTTAGTTCTGAAAAAGCAGTCTAATGGGTTTCGCATCAAAATGTATTTTTAGACTTGGATGTGGCTAGATTAAGAAACGATCCTCCAGAGGTTCAATTAGAAGAGAAGAGCTCTTTTCTGACCTTCTAGTTTGCACATTGCCTGGCAGAGCTGTTTCTACAGATAATTGTACAGCCTGCTCAACACGGCAGCGATAACACAAACTGCATGTGTGCTAAAAGTAAAATTTTACCTCACTGTGCATTTCAATACAGAAACCAATGAGAAATGTTTGTGCATTTTACTGAACGATTAAAAATCCATAAATGTTCTGGATTTGTAGACCACAATATTAAATACACTCGCACTTAAATATCGAAAGGATTTCTGTGGCAATTAATTATTAAATATCAAATTATTGTAAAAGAAAACAATGCAGGGCAGAGACTTGTTTTTTTCTGTTAGTTGTTGATTGGATGGAGGCAGATCTAAATGCAAGCTTGCAGTCAATTGTAAGAAAGGGGTGGGGTTTAAAGGTGCAGTGTGTATTTTTTAGCGACATCTAGTGGTTCGGTTGCGAGTTGCACTAAGGGCTGCTCACCCCTCCCTTTCGAAGAAGCTACGGTGGCTAAAACGGGACAAACATATCGTCGTCTGAGACAGCAGAGAATAGCCAAGACAGCAGAGAGTAAGCCAAGAGTGTGTAACATTGTCACTGTTTCTGTACCGCAGTCCATTATAAACCACATCCTGGATAAAGTTTACAAAGCCATAGTCAGGTGAGGATCAAGGATCTTAATATATAATATAATAATAGTACCAGCTGTCTCACAAATGTAACCAGCACATTACTCCCCACATAGCAAACCCATAATACAGCGAGGGAGAACCCGC
This sequence comes from Tiaroga cobitis, assembly GCA_030578255.1. Classification (NCBI taxonomy): domain Eukaryota; kingdom Metazoa; phylum Chordata; class Actinopteri; order Cypriniformes; family Leuciscidae; genus Tiaroga; species Tiaroga cobitis. The sequence goes on along the minus strand of CM060601.1, from coordinate 32,524,900 downwards.
ATCCCCTAGACACCATTTACTACACACAATAGGCTTTTTTTCTCTGATTTTGAAAACTCTTCGCGATCGACTTAAAATGCTTCCAAGATCGACTTGTCGACCGTGATCGACGGGTTGGTGATTCCTGTACTAATCAGCTGTCTCATGAACGTAACCAGCACATTTATCCCCACATAGCAAAGCCATAACACAGCGAGGGAGAAGAACTAAGTTACATGAAACAATCCAACTACATATTTTACACCACTGACAAGGGAAAAGTCACTACTCACAGTGTTTATGGCTAGCTTCTAGCTTTCTGCTGCTTCTCTTTCAAGGTAGTGACGAAACGCGCTGTTTGTTCGCTGTCGGCTACGGTAGAAACATGACGTCACAATATGTCGACCTTCATAGAAGGGGGTGCCCGCGGTTATGTAGATATAAATGTCTCATTCTAAGGTAATAAAAACATTACGGTTTATTAAGTACGTTTTTCATACACCACTGAAAACATAGTTATTAGGGGTGGAACGGTACACAGAAGTCACGGTTCGGTTCATACCTCGGTTCAGACATCACGGTTCGGTACGATTTCGGTACAATGGAGGGAAAAGCAAAACAAAAATGCAGAAGGCATTGTATTTTTTAAATAAGTTTTATTAATAAAGGCATAGAACCAGTTTATTTGTAGTGCACTGACAATAGTTTTATATAAGTAGTTTATTAATTAAATTAATAAAAAGACAAAAAGACCTTGCGATATGTTTGGTAATTGTACCTGAATTCATTTGAAATTATTTTGATATATTTCAGATCAATATATTTGTTTTCCTTAATTTTAATTAACATTATTAATTAACCATGTAACATTATTCTCATCTGAATTCTAAATAATTGATTTCTGTATAAAATAATACTACCATTAAAAACACATTCGATTTTCTTTTTTTAATCAATGTAGAATGTGTAAGATTAGTGCTCTGAGGACAAGAAATGAAAACCAATGCGATATGATGAATGTCCAAAAGATGGGACCCACAGACTGTTTTGAAATGGAGTTGGATAAATAGCCTATGTTTTGCTTTTAAAACAGTGTGTGTGTGTGTGTGTGTGTGTGTGTGTGTGTGTGTGTGTGTGTGTGTGATTTTGGTTGGGTGACAGTTGTAGTAGCTTACACTTTGACAAGAGTTTACAGTGTGACAAAAGCACAATGTTGTGTTTTATTGCGAGTGTACAAAAAAATAAGTAAACACTTTGCAATTTTAATGATCTGTATGAACAAAATGACGGAGTATGTTTTTTATGTTTCCACTGTTCGATCGCGCTCGCGCCTCTCTCTCTCTAGCGCACACACACACACACACACTCCAGCATTGCAGTCTTGATATGCGGTCACACCAAACGCGAATAGAGCGTCAATTTCGCATCTATCGCGTCTAGTTCGACGCCAGTCCGAGCGAATAAGCGAATAGGGCGCGCGTATAAAGCAAAACGTTTAAAGTGAACGCGCGTTCAGAGCTAAGCCGATGTTACAGATTATGTGTCCCTAAAGAACCCGTGTATCTAACAGTAGTTCTGCATTGCATTAATTAATTTGCACGCGAGTTTTATTTATTTTTATACCGTGTATTCTCCGTGTAAATTCGTGCACCGAACCGTGACGCCCGTACCATTTCGGTTCAATACGAATACATGTACCGTTCCACCCCTAATAGTTATGGATGTCATATTGCATTTCTGTTAATAGATACTCAAATTTTTTACACTTTGCATCTTAAATTGACTAAATGATTGGAGAAGTCTGGCACCAGAGAAGAAATCTGTTGTTTCATTGGAAGATCCAGTTATGACATTTTGATTTAAATATTAGGTCAAATTTTAAAAATGAAACGTATGCATGGATGAATCACTCACAATAAGATCAATAACATGCATTTAGCAAATTGACGGGGCGAATTTCTATTTCATGTTGACTTTAAAGATCTATAAAGGCTCTGGATTTTGTGATGTTCATTTTTGCAAAAATATTAAATATTGAAAAACATTTTTGTGGTTATTATTAAATGTTTGAACACACTGATGAGAGTAAAAATGAGAGAGTATTAAAAAAAAGGACAACGAGTTTCAGTAGACCTAAAACACATTCTCCAAACATAAAATGAGAAAATGGTTTGACGTTTCTGCAAAATTATTCTTCTTCCTGTTTCAGGAAGGAAATTGCTATAAGTGCCCATTTGTAAAAGCATGTGTATGTTAATTTGCTTTGTCCACATCGAACAGGCTGTTTTCATCCTGAAATGTAGACTTTTGAGTTGGCAACTGTTGTGATCTCATAAGTAGTTAATTTGGACTTTTTGTTCCATTTATCTTTTCATTTCTTAGCCAGAATTCAATGCAGAAGTGCAGAATTCAGTGCTGATGTGGTATCAGACTCCTCCAGCCTACACTTATCTTAGTCAGTGTGTTGTACAAAGGCATCCCGTATTCCCGAAACACCCCACAGGAAATAATTCATTGCAAATCACAGCGGTTTAGTGACTAGGTGATGATTCTGAACATGTGTTTAGCTTCACATTTAGAAATTATTGTGAAAAATCTCCACATCTTGATCATGGCTTGTATACACAATCTCAGGGTGTCTCCATTTGTTATTTTAGCATGCAAAATGCTGTTCATGAGGATTTGCATCTTCTATGCACCCTCTATGAGCCCGGACTGGTGTAAACTTCACAGTGGACTATTACCAGACAGTCTATGCTTGTTTATGTCATAAGTTTGCATTCGAATGAAAACCACAAGGACAGAGGACGGCGTTTAGGACTTGCAGCCCTTAGTATCACCATTGCAATCAATTATGTATGTTCATAAAGTTTAAAAATGCAGTTTCATTTGATCAACGACAGACTACAGAGCTGGCGAGAGAAAACTGAGAAACTGATTACATCATTAGGCCTTAACGAGACTATCCATTCAAAGAAATTCTCCTGAAATGCAATATTCCCATTAATCCGGTAAAGGGAAATCCCTGGAGTCACTTGTACATGTGAGAAATCGAGAGTTTGTCGGAAGGCAATGTCAGCGAGTGATCTGGCATTGGTGCGGGCACCCAGCGGAACCACATTAACACATAAACAGCTTTTGGCTATTGGCATCTCTTTGAAATGGTGCTGGATAAGCGATCTGTGTCTTCTGAACAGATGGTGGAGCTGAGGGTGGGAAATGTTTCACATGGCCCACTCTATTGCTTGCACTGGGTTGAGGTGGCAGCCAGGTATCCCCATGAGTGTGAATGGAGGTGTGCTACTACGTGTGAATGTCTCACGGATTACAGATTCACACCCATGCTCTTCGATTAAAATGTTTACAAATGTTTTTTTGTTACTAATTTATTATATTGTGAAACATAGTTACCAGACATACTTGAAGCAAACATCCAACACAATTGTAAACCATTATGGCTTATGCACTACTACCTATCAAAAGTTTTTGAAAGAAGTTTCTTATGCTCACCAAGGCATTTATTTGATCCAGCAAAAACAGTGATATTGTGAAATATTATTATAATTTAAAATAACTTTTCAATTATTATCTAATTGTTTAATGTATTTTCAAATGTTATTTATTCCTGTGAATTTTTAGCATCATTACTCCAGTATTCAGTGTCACACGATCCTTCAGAAATCATTCTAATATGCTGATTTGGTGCTCAAGAAAAGTTTATTATCAGTGTTTGTAAACTGCTTTTTTCATGAATTTTTGATTAATGGAAAATTTAAAACAGCTTTTATTGGATTTCGATTTTTTTAAAGTCTTTACTGTCACTTTTGATCAATTTAATGCATCATTAAAATATTTAATGCATAGCCTACTGAATAAAAGTATTCATTTCTTTTAAAACAATATTACTGACCCCAAACTTTTTAACAGTAGTGTGTACAGTATATGCACGTAATTTAGCATCTCTTATAGCTGACCATTTGCTCCATTTTTGCTCTCAAAAACTTCCTAAACTCCTACTATTTGAGACCATTGAGAAATCTGTCTTTTTTTGTGGAATTTCCCCCAAATACAATACAATAAATACAGGATACAAACCTGTGTTCTGAGTGTTGTTAACGCAATAACGTTACTATAGAAAACGCTGAGGAAACCTCTTTCGACAACAAATATGAACCGGCTGCTACGATTATTTTAGACAGTTTAGACACTGTTAGCAGCATTAGCCACTAGCAGGAACCTTTATCCAGTGGTAGTGAAACAATGAGTCAGAAACTGCACTAGGCACTACTACAGATATCTTCTGAGTTTGCCTATGATTCAGCGTCATTAACGTGTGTTTTCCCCTTTGTTTTGCAGGAAATAAACTCAATAAAGACCTGAAGCACTACCTGAGCCAGAGGTTTCCGAAATCCTCAGCCGACTACGAGCTTCAGCAAACCATACGAGACAACCTCTACCGCCATGCTGTGCCTTGTGAGTGTTTTTTTTTTCCCCTATCTTTCAAACACTCACCTTCAGTGGACAGTCTATTCTCTGTACTGTACCCTTCTATATGTTGCTCTATTTCTCTCTATTATATTCTTTTGCTAAACTTCATATGCAGAAGCTGTGCGCGCAACAAAGTGATGGCTTGCCTTGGACTGTTTGTACTGAGGCAGTGGAAATGAGGACGCTATCAATATTCACAGAAATCCTCCTTTCGATCGAGTAGGTGGCAGCTATGTTCTTGGAGAAGTGTGATGAAATAGTGTGTGTTTTTGTATATGTAGAGGAAGAGAGTATTGGATATGTGCAGTCAAGTGGACGTGCTTCAGTTCTATAAAATAGATGTTTCTAGAAGTCCACATAGATTTTTCCCTTGTGCATGTCTATCTGTTTAAACTGGCAGAAATTTGAATGTATTTTAAACCAGTAAGGGCTCGTTCACACAGAATGCATTTTGGCTTTGAAAAACCCGAGACGCGGCGGGCTGTGGAATGGAGGGAAAAAACGCAAGGCCTCGTAAAAGTGAGCGCCGCAATTTCAGAATGACGTGACATGCGCGCGAGACGCTGCAAAAGATGCAAGACGCGAGCGCAACAATACACGTCCGTCTAGCACGTGTTCACATAGAAAAACAATGGAAAAGTAGCGCAATGGAAAAACGCATTCTGTGTGAACGGCCCCTAATACTGTATCTTTGAGCAATTTACACAATTTGATGTACATGTATGTCTATATACAAATTGAGTTTTTCATAAATAAATGCTATGCTACCTGTTACATTTAAATGATTTGACACTAAAGCTCTGCTGAAAACTTAGTGAGTAGCCTAGCCCACCTAGACTGCATTTTAAGGAATCATAGATGACGTTCTCGTAAAAAAAAAACATTAAAGCTGTTCTAAAAAGTAGGCAGCAACATTGTTCTTTTGTTATCATATGTAAATCCCAGAATGCTTTGCAAAGAAAAACAATTCAAGAATGAATTGCAAGGAAAAAAATTTAACATTTTATGTTACTATAGTATTTTACGTTAACATCAGTTATTGGAATAGCTAACATGAAATAACACCCAATAATAGTTTAACAGCAATTATTATTATTCTTGGTTAATGTTAATTTTTACATAAACTACAGATCAAAAGTTTGGGGTCAGTAAGATTTTTAAAAAATAAAGAAGTCAGTACTTTTATTCAGCAAGGATGCATTAAACTGTGAATTTGCATTAAAATTAAATCAAAAGTGACAGTAAATAAATGGTTAATGCTTTTAACATTATATTTCAGAGAAATGGTATAATAGAAATTTCTATTCAAGAAAAATATTAAGCAGCACAACTGTTTTCATCATTGATAATAAGAAGAAATGTTTCTTGAGCACAACATCAGTATATCAGAATGATTACTGAAGGATCATGTGACACTGAAGCCCGGAGTATAACGTATATTTTAATATAGTTAGTTCATGATACACAATACTAATTTTAATGATAACATTATTAACCTTATTGTAAAGTTTTACTAGAAAAATGATGATGAGGTTAAGTGCTCATGGAAGCGAGGAGTTTTCAGTTGTCTTTTGAATGTTGTCAGGGATTCTGGATTCTGGATAAAGGCGGGAAGATCATTCCACCAGCAAGGAACTATGAACGAAAATGTTCTGGAGAGTGATTTTGTGCCTCTCTGTGATGGTATGAGCCGTCGCTCATTTACCGATTGTAGGCTTCTGGTATGAATGTAGACTCGTAAGAGCGAATGGATTTGGATGGAGCTGAGCATGTGGTAGATCTGTAAGCAAGCGTCAATGCCTTGAACTTGATGCGAGCAGCGAGTGGTAGCCAGTGCAGAGAGATGAAGAAAGGTGTGACGTGGGCTTTTTTTGGGCTCATTGAAGACAAGACGTGCTGCAGTGTTCTGAATCATTTGTAGAGGTTTGATTGCACATGATAGAAGTCCAGCTAGAAGAGCATTGCAGTAATTAAGCCTGTGACCAGGGGCCTCATTTATAAAACTCTGCTTAGGATTTGCGTCAGAAGTGGCGTACGGATGAAACATAGGACGTGCGTACGCACAGAAATATTCAGATTTATAAAACCGTGAGCACGCATATCCTACGCACTTTTCCCTTAATAAATCACAATCAATTCTAAATGTAGCGCAGCTGTTGCGGCTTCATGTCACGCCCATATTTGCCCAAAAATAGTCCGTGAAACGCCCACAAGTTAATATTCATTGATTGCGAAATCATGGCAAACACAGAGAGGAAAACCAAGAAACGTAACTTCACTCAATGTGAAGTAGAAATTATCATTGGCGAGGTGGAAAAGAGGAGTAAAATGTTGTTTGGAGGGCACAGTGTGGGCATTAATGCCAAAAAAGGCACTTAATGACGCATTACGTCATTACGCATTGTGATGGCATGGCATTTTATTACCATCCATTTGATTGCATCTGACAAGCTACAGCTGTGTTATGAGGATGAATTGCATAACATGCAATAATTATTATTGCAGAACATATTTCACTTTTATTTTTGCAAATATGTGTTAATTTGCATTTCTGTTGTTATCTTCGTTTGATTTTGTTCGTTTTACACTGCAGATCGATCAAACGGGTGTTCATGTAGGCTGTTAATTGTAGGACTTGCTTTGTGAAGTCTTCATGTTACTTATGAGAGCCAGTATTGCCATTTCTTTTACACAACGGTCTACAGTTTCACACACTTTCACATGTTTCTTCCTTCTGCCGACGGTGTCGCCATTTCTCATTTCACCCCTTTTTGTGCGTACGCCTGGGTCAGAGCTTGTGTGAAGGACCGCACATTTTCCCGTCAAGTTTGCTTTTTATAAATACCAATTATTGCGTAGAGAGCGGCGTACGCCTTCGTTTGTGCGTACGCAACGTTTATAAATGAGGCCCCAGGGCCTGGACGAGAAGTTGTGTTGCATGCTCAGTTAGGAAAGGACGGATCTTCCTTATGTCGTATAATGCAAACCCGCATGACTGAGCTGTCTTTGCAGTGTGGTCTTTGAAGCTCAGTTGGTCCTCAAAGATTACTCCAAGATTTCTAGCTGACCTTGATGGGGTTTTAGCTCGAGTTCTTACCAGAACCAGGAAATATGACCATATTAGCCCGGTTCTGTCAACACTGCATTGGCTCCCTATTAAACATCGTATAAATTTTAAAATATTGTTGATTACCTACAAAGCACTAAATGGTTTAGCTCCGCAGTACTTGAGCGAGCTCTTAACGTATTATAGTCCTTCACGTCCATTGCGATCTCAAAATTCCGGTCAGTTGATAATACCTAGAATATCTAAATCGACTGCAGGCGGTAGATCCTTTTCCTATTTAGCACCAAAACTTTGGAACAGTCTTCCTACCATTGTCCGGGAAGCAGACACACTCTGTCAGTTCAAAGCTAGACTAAAAACACATCTCTTTGACCTAGCATACACATAACGCACTATAGACTTCTATAAATTCAATGTTAGGCTGCATAGATTAGGTCAGCCGGAACTGGGAACACTTCCGTTAAATCTTGATGTACTCGCTACATCATAAGAAGAATGGCATCTACGCTAATATTAGTGTCTTTGTTTATCCCGAGGTTTTCCCGCAGCCTGCCGGATCCAGGCCGTGTCCAGATCTGACGAAGGAGATCCGCCTGGACCCGATGACAATGCAGTGCTGAAGTATCCACTATCCTCTCCCTATGGAGGATCCCTTTCCCACTCTACAGATAAAGCGTTGTGAATTCCGGCTCGCGTACCCCGAAGTGATAAAATAAAACAAAATTCTGTATCAAAATTTATAGGCAAGAAAAGTAGTTTGTTTAGGCTGGGTTGTATGAATTATAAACCTGCGCACATATTTTAAAAAGCACATAACTATAGAATCAATTCTGAATGAGCATGTGAACGCCGTCAGCGTTAATCACAGGTTCGCGTTTAAAAGTCTGATCATTTCGACGGAGGTGAATCAATCAAAGTTAACTTTAGCTGGAAATAACATTATTCAAGAACCGCTATAATGCCAAAACAATCTGTTACCTTAAATGATATGTTTATCTCTGTAAAGCTGCTTTGAAACAATCCATTGTTAAAAGCGCTATATAAATGAAGATGACTTGACTTTTAGATGATGAAACCAGCTGGATGGTGAAATCGTGCTGTAGAGATGGATTGGCGGGGAAAACGAGAACCTCAGTCTTTGCTAGATTGAGCTGCAAGTGATGTTCTTTCATCCATGCCGATATGTCTGCCCGACAGTTTGAGATTTGTACAGCTACTGTGGGATCATCTGGTTAAAATGAAAGGTAAAGCTGTGTGTCATCAGCAATGGTAAGATAAACCATGTGCCGGTATGATAGGTCCCAGTGATGTAGTGTATTTGGAGAAGCAGGGGTCCAAGAACTAAACCCTGAGGAACCCCAGTGATCAGTTGATGTGTACTTTGTGTACCAGTTCACTTGGTTTGTACTTTTAATAAGTGCAAACTAAGTAAAATGGCTATTTCAGCCATTAGGCATATTTGTAAATGCTGTGTATATTTGATGTACAAAGTTGTATGAGTTTGCTTGGTTACCTTAGCAACATGCTAATGCCAAACGCTACTGCGCAGGAGACATGACAATTTATTTCAGTGGAGTTGGATGTTAGCATGTCACTAAGACAACAAAGCTACAAAGTTGTATGAGTTTGCTTGGTTAGCATAGCAGCAACATGCTAACGCCAAACTCTACTGCCTAGAATACATGACAATTTACTTCAATGTTTGATGTTAGCATGTCGCTAAGACAACAATGTTAAACTCCAGCATTGAGTAAGGCAAGAAGACAGCAAGGCATCTGACTGGATTTTTGCTACAGCTTTGCTGACATACTTCTCTGTGCTCTGTGACAAGTCGTAATATTTGTAGCAGCACTCTCAATGTTGTCTAGTTGAAAGGAAACCACTGCTTAGCTTTAAACCGTTTGGATGGTGAGTTTTGTGTCTTTCTCCATTTAACAAAGCTGCAGTAGGCTGTCTCCGATTAAACACTCTGATCCATTAGCTGATGTGACAGAAATTGAGCGCATTTGAGAGTGATTGATAGACATGAGACAGCTGGAGGGACAGATGGGAGGGAAGTACCGATCAAAGTAGTGGGCTCCATCTCTCTTCTCAACTTCATCACTGTTTCATGGATACAAATGCACAGACGTAGCCTCCCAGAAATCAAAACCACCCATATGTGTGCAACTTGAAAGACAAAAATCATTGGTTTAAATGTAAAGTGTGACATTTCTGCCACTAGTGGCACCAAACAGAATTGGTTTGGTGGAACAATGGGAGACGGGGTGAGGGTTGAGTTTGGGATTGTTTTAGAAACCGATTGGTTTAGAAATTGCGCGCTTTACCTTTAGGCATGCTATGTAGATTGTGGACATTGAGGACAGATGAGATGTGTGAAAGAGGCCATCTATGTGAAACTGGAGCGGCCACCTCTGAGCGGGGGGATGTGTCCAGATGCTCCAGAATCCACTTCTAAAGCAGTTTAGCATTTGGGACTATTCATATAACTGCAGCTCATGCTGATTTGGGATCAGTATTTATCTGTCGTAAGTTGATAAATAAGATTATAAGAGTGCCTGGAGTTAATTTTAGGTCACTATACATTATCTAGATCATGTTTGATGTATAAAATGTGGACATGGCTTTTTTTTTTTTTTTTTTTACCTTCATATCAACTACTTCAGTGGGAAAACTCATCATAATCAGCTAGTTGCATACTGTATGATTTTTACCACAAACTTTGCCTCTCAAGTACACAACTGTTGAAAAGTTTGGAGTCGGCAAGAATTTATTGAAATAGAAATCTTTTGCAAACATTATAAATGTCTTTACTGTCACTGATCAATTTAATGCATCCTTTCTGAATAATATTATTACTTTCTTTAAAAAAAAAACACTGACAGATCCAAAACTTTTATATATTAAGATAAATAAAAAGTCTAAAGAGACTAAAAAGATGCACATCTCACATGCTTCTACAAACCCCCTTAGGATAAGGTTTAATGGAGCACTTGGTATCTTGCTGTCAATTACCTGGTAATTGTACATGACGTGGTGCTGGTGAACATGACAGCGAAGAGTCAAGATTGATCAGAGCTTGTGAATGTGAGGGTGGGTGTGTGTGAGGGTCAGTTGGTGCTTATACATGAGGAATGTGGAGGGGTGCAGCTGTCTCTTTTGTGCACTGATGGCCTGAGCAGCTAGTTGCCTCACCAGGTGGCCAGTGACAGGGAGTGTGTGTATAATGATGTGTGTGTGTGTTGTGTATGTTTGTGTTGGGGGTGTAATGGCCGGCTGGAGAAGAGTGACAATGAAGGCAAGTGACCGTGAGATAGGACTGTGTGGCACTAATACATTTAAAGATACAGAGGCAGATTCAGCTGTCATTATGTGCGTCTAGCCTGACCAACGTCTATTACCTCACAAAGTTTGTCAGTGTTACTATGAACTGAGTTAAAGTGGTGTTACTGGAGCAGATTATTTGATTCTCAAATAATTAATTAATGAAAATATTTTTGAATAAACATTATATATAATGAAAATATGAAATAATTAAAGCAACAACAACGACAATAATACTAGTTTTATATTTTAAAAGGTTTTTAATTAAATTTCTGTCTAGCCAATTGATGTATTTATTATTATTTATTTTATGTATGCAATAAAAATGATGTCAAATTATGTATTAACAATAATAATAAAGAAAAATATTATAATTGTTATTATTGTTTCTTTTGTTATATACAGTATAATAGAACATTTATGTCCAGCGAAATTGCTCCATTCATCTACAAAAATGAAGTGTATTTACAAGCCTACAGACATGGCACCTGTGATAAAACATGAACAAATGTATCTTGTAACAGTTCTTTATGAGAAAGCATACAAATATCCATTTCATTGAGACAAATGGAAGCAAAATGAACTGCTACTAATGTAAAATGTCCTGATGTGAGCTATAAATCCAGATGTCCAGTGCACATTTCATTCTGTATCTCGGAGTGTTTGTCTGAAAAAATTGCTGTTTTTCATATTTCATATCTCATATTTATTCCAAACCTTAACTAGACAGCTAGAAACAGGTGCATATGAAGTATTTTTTGTGGCAAATGCGTACATTTTATTTCCCTGATTGTTGTCCTGTGATGTAATAGTAAGGAACAAAAAGCTATGTCCTTTGTCTTTTCCTCATTTCGCGCTCCAGCTTTTCACATCATCGACACCGTCAACATAACAGATGCCGCTGGAACGGCTCTCCCTCCTTTAGTGTTTTCACATTTCCTTCTCAGTCCCTCTGTTCGCGTCTTCATCTATCAGTCTATTTAAGCCTCCCTGTGGTTAGCCAGCCCCTGCTTGCCCTCTCTCGCTCCCCTCCTCTCTCCTGCATCCCCCCCACCCCACTCCACACCCCCTCTTTGGCTCTCTCACTCCCTCCATCCCTCCATTTGTTTTTCTGCTCGGTAGCAGACAGCAGGATTGCAGCTGAGGACAGGTTGCTGCTGCGTTTTCTCGCCAGAAAGAAAGAAAGGATTACCGTCTGGAGGCTGCACTGTGGCGAGGCAAGTCAGTCTTATTTTTCTGCATGCTTTCGGTCGCGTTTCGCACAATCTCCTGAGAAGCGGGCAACGGATTAGAGGGTTTGTGGGTGATGTATTGGGCTTAGTGCGTGCGCTGGATGCCTCATATATAGGCTAAAGGGTTGGATTGGGGGTGGGGTTGTTGTGGGGGTGGGGTCGGGGTTGTAGTGGGGTTGAGTCAGGGGAAAGAATACGAAAAAAGAGCGCAAGATTGAACCCTTCAGTCACATCTCGTTCACAGGGACAGATGGCTCCTAGTTGAGGAACTTTCTCATCAATATGATTAATTTGCAAGCCATTGTCTGGAGTCCCTTTGAGGCAAGGAGCAAATTTTTCCTTGGTGAGCGTGTGTACGCATGTATATATGTGTGTGTGTGTGATGGAATGATGGTGTGGCAGAGGGAGTATGGTACACTGAAGGGCCATCACCCTTGATGTAATGAGCAATGATCAACTCACCACCTGAACAAAAGCGTCCAGTGTTGAAGCGGTGCAGCGCAATTCAATTTGTCACTGCCCTTCGCACCACAGAGCGTGCTGTGGATCCCTCATATGCTACCTCAGACAGGTTACTGCCCAGTCATATGCTGTCTTCTTATGTTAGGCATCACAAACATTGTTGCTAGGTAGATCTCTTCATCTTAGAGAATGTATTAATTGATTCTGTGGCTTGTTGCTTTCATTATTTCAATAAAAATCTGATGTTTTTCAGCCTAATATGCAAGAAAACAATCGCAGCTCGAAAATTTGCATCATTCAATTGAGCTAATTGTGTTAACAGCATTCACAGCCACAGATGTCTGTGGGAGCTAGCTAATTAGCATTTAGCATGTGTACCACTCTGTCTGCAGACAAGCAAAGCGCTTCAACCACAGGCTCGGAGACAGGGTAGATCTGAAGAGCGCCCCGGTCGCAAGTCAGCTAAGATTAGCAGACAGAAGAGAGATGATACCTGCAGGGAGCCGAGGGCTCTCAGTAGGGAGGACCAACATTCGAGTGAGTTTTAGCAGACGGTCTGTGTCTGGATGGTATGATTTTTGCATAATGTCGCTAAGTTTAACACAAAATCCTATTTAAAATGGATTATTTGTAGGTCTAGTCCTCTGTTTGGGTTCGTCTTGAGTTTCCAGGCTCCATTTTGATATGTCAGCTCAAGCTTGATATCACTGAGCAAGCATATGTGGGCGGCATACTGAGAAATTTGTCAAAATCTGGGCATGTTCAGAATCTAAATCCCGTTCCACGTTTTCTTTGCCTAACACCTTGTTGAGCGTAGACGAGTCTTGTGATTTGGCTGTTCTTGGCCTGAAATGTCCATTTGCTCACAGCACTTGACATTCTGAATTCATTTGCAAGTCAAAGCGCCCTCAGAAAGTGTTGATCACCGTGAGAGTGGACAAACTAGAGACCAGCATCAGGCCTATCCAGGGGGCACTACTTTGGATGGGTGGATTTAAAAAGAGGTTTGAGGCACAAAAGGAGAAGAATACCACTCCATTCATGTGCTGCTTCTGAACAAGAAAGACCAGGACTGAGGGATCTGCAGCAAGTTTCCCAGTTTTTTAGATGTCCTTCAGAATCAAAGGTTGGAATTACTCCTGGAATACTAAAGTATCTTCAACCTAGTGCTCACTAGCAGCGTCTACAAATAATTTCCTTCCTAAACACAATCATTAATAACGATTCTTTTCTAAATTAAAGGGATAGTTCATGTAAAAATGGATGTTCTGTCATCATTTACTCACCCTCATGCCATTTCGTTACTGTCCATACAATGAAAGTTAGTGAGGTCCAAAACAACCCTGAATACCACCGGCTTTCATTAAAAGATGTTTAAAAATTTCTTATATTTTCCACAGATAAAAAAGGGTTTTGAACGACATGAGGGTGAGTAAATTAGGACAGAACATTGATTTTTAGGTAAACTATTCCTTTAATCATGTAGTCAATATGAAAAAGCTCTAAAAATGGAAGTCTGGATACACACTAAGGCCTTCACCTCCAATTTTTTACTCAACAAAGCAATTCTGCTCTTCTTCAGTGGTTGAAAGTTTGATATTATGTAAAAGGTGAGCTTTAAATCCGAATCACAGCTCCACTGAGCTGAGAAGATGATTCACGCTGAGCTCCACCCAGAAATAGAAGCTACAAGATACACTATGTTTCTGTCATTACCTCTGGCCTATTTCCTCAGGGTTTCATCTGGAGATGCGTGTTTGTCATTTTGCCTGTGTAATCATTCAACTTGAGGGTTAAGAAAGCAAGAGAGGGAGTTTGAGAGACTTGCTTGAGATGTATGGGACTTGTTTGATGGATGAGGGAAGTGATTTCATTGAGTGGCTATTAGTGGTCAAAAGGCCATTCAAAACCAGATTCCTTTAATTTAATTTAATTTAATTTCAAGTTCACACAAACATTTTCAGTTCAATTGAAAAATGGGGAACAAAATGTGGATTTTAATCCAAGCTGTTGAGATTTCACATGCCTGTAAAAGACAACAAAAATAGGGGAACTTCACCCCAAAATTACTATTTTGTCATCATATTTCTTCAGTGGGACATAACAGTTCAAGTTCACATGTTAATTTTAAGCTCAAATGAAAGATGGAGAACAATATGTATATTTTAGTCCAAGGAAAGACCAATATAATTTTTAAAGGGACAGTTCACCCCCCCAAAATTTTTTTGTCATCATTTAATCAGCCTCATGTTGTTCCAAACCTTTGACTTTTTTTCTTCTGTGGAACATACAGATATGTATATAAATGTCTCAGGGTTTTTGTCCATACAATAAAAGTCAGTCAGGTCCAGTGTTAGTTCCAACTTTTTTTTTTTGATTGAAACCGAATATTTAGTGAGAAATAATGTCAGGCAGGACTGGTTTTAAGCTTTCATAGAATCACGGATTGTTTGCTGTGATATTATTGGTTCATTATTGTGGATATTATGTTTCCTCGCCCACATGGCCATGATTACATTATCAGAAAAGTTGTTTTGGCTGCAAAAATTTTTACATTTTGAATGCCCTATGAAAAACATATTTTTTTTTTTTTTTTTTTTTTTAATACATCAAACTGGTAAAGTGTTCACAGTAACACAAGTAAAACCAATGTAAATAAACAGAGCAATTCCAAGAGGGTACTCACACCATCGGTGCTCGGGCCCTAATAATATCATAGATTTCAAATCATTAAATTAGTGCTTTAAGACTAAAGAAAGCCCTCCTGTCGTTGATCAATAATTTTGTCTGGGTTTTTTTTTTTCCTTTTGTGGAGGCTTAATAAAAGGATAAAATATAATATAAATATAATAATAATATAATAAAATGACATTGGAGCTTTTGTGTGTGACCACATTTTGGCCAGTGGCCTGCCGGAGTTAAACAATAGTATTGTATGCATACACATGGCTGGCCTGACCAGCCTGATTTTTATCTGCTAAATCTCATTCAGCCTCTAATCCCCATCCTAGCCCACCATTTGATTGCCTTAGTCACGTTGTATTTGTGTATGTACTTGAGTGAGCTAGAGAGAGTGCGTCTTG
Source organism: Tiaroga cobitis (assembly GCA_030578255.1). Classification (NCBI taxonomy): domain Eukaryota; kingdom Metazoa; phylum Chordata; class Actinopteri; order Cypriniformes; family Leuciscidae; genus Tiaroga; species Tiaroga cobitis. Next base: position 32,509,265 of record CM060601.1, on the reverse strand, counting down.
TATGTAGCGGGAGCCATGTGTGTATCTGTCTGCAAGTGTGTGTTGGAGGAGGAGGAGGAAGAGGAGGGGGGATTTAGAGAGAGAGAGAGAGAGAGAGAGATGGGGTGGGCGGGCGGAGGTGGATGAGTGTGAGCCTGAAGACGTTTAGCTCAGATGGTGTTTTCTGTGCGAGCCTCTCACATTGGCTGTGCTTCAACGCTGGGCTGGACGACCGCTTTACAGAGAAAGAGATTGCGAGGAAGAGGAGGAGGAGGGACGACAGACTGGGAAGCGCTAGCTGAGATGCAAGCACCTGATGTTCACCGGAACAGGATTCTGGGATTTTTCTGCTCTTTTCTATTGGATTTCGTCTGGTTGTGCAAAATCTTTAGTGAATTTCATCCATTGGAAGTAGCGGCAGCGAGGTTCTCCCTGCTAAGGTAAATTTAGCATTTCCCCCCCCCTAAATATCACCTGGACTCTTGAGCTTCCGGGGTTTGGCGGTGGGGTGGGGGAATGAGGGATGGGAAAAGAGTGACAGGAAGCTGGGAGTAGCAACGCAGCTGAAGGGACGTCTTGAGGGATGTGATTTGTTGAGGACGGTAAAATGGTGCACCAGAGATTCCGCGGTCCGTGTTCGCTGCTGGAGCGCGCGTGTACGTGCCTGTCTGCTTGAGCGAGTGGAGGTTGAATTAAGCTGTGGTCACTTGACGTGTTGGAGGCCATTATGTTTGGAGTTGAGCAGTGTGGCAGGCGTCTCTCTCCCAGCCCCCTCCCATCCACACCAGCCCCATGTCTGTCTCTCCGCTGCAGCCGCTGTCTTCAGCCGTATCTGTGTCTGAAAGCCTTTCTCATGCTCTCTTTCTCTTGCCTTTTCATGTAAGCTCAGTAACGATGGCTATTTCGAAGGGTTCTCCGTATCTTAGTGGCGTTTAAAGGTTAAATAGCTTAATTCTCTGGCTCACAAATGGCAGGCTGGTGTTTTATCGCTCTTATGTAGCTCTAGAATAGATGACTTGAAGATGAAGATATGAGCTGTGTAAAACTGAAGCCGGGAACAGGCCGTGTGTGGAGTTCCTCTGTAAGCTCGGTTTAGTGTGTTTAGACTCCATCAAATCAAATCTACTCAGCTCATCAAAAGCAATGATCAATATTTTCACCAAAGCATTATTTGGCATGTCTTGATACACTGGTCAGTCGTTTCGGCACTGACTTCATCGAACTGAGTAGATTTGATTTGATTTGTGTTTTGAAGTGGATCTCCAACTGGAGGTCTTTTAGGGGGGATATGCTTTCAGAAAGCAACTCCATTTTGCTAATGGGAATATGTGGGGTGGAAAATGCTAGAATCTGGGGCCTGTGTTGTGGATTAACCCTTTGGTGGGACAGATGGTTCTCTCTCCCACTGAGCCGAAAGGGCTGGCTGTCAACATCAACATGGGCGCACATCCCCAAGCCTTTCCCAATCTTGAGTCTTCCCTTTCCCAGTGTCTCCCGGTTCCAGATCTCCCAAAAACAGGGAACATGAGATGCCAAGTTTCTCCCTCTCTCACTTTCTTTCTCTCTATTTTAAACCCTCAACTTTTTCTAGTAAAAACCATTCTGGCAAATTTTGTTTTACTGACATACTAACAAGATGTATTTTTGTGTGTTTGTTAAGAGGTTACATGTGTGTGTATGTATGTGTATATATATATATATATATATATATATATATATATATATATGTTACATGATGTGCCTTGGTCCAAGAAAAAACAAAAAACAGAAAATGGGGCAACTGATTACAAGACGAAGAATTTTTGGTTTTGTTCAGCTTTTTGAATTAGAGATGAATCTTTTTCAGTTATTCATGTATTTATTGAAGCATGTTGGGTTTCCATGTTTTATGGGGACTTTTCATATATATGTTTATTTTGACCCATGCTTTTTTGCTTAAAGGTGAAGACCCAACTTTATGTATGTTTTGTAAAATTCCCTTATCTGTCAAACATATTTTATTACATTGTCCTGGACTTAACGCAAGCAGAATGCTCTTTTATGAAGTTACTTCATTGAAGGACATATTTAATGAGATTATGCCTGAAAAGGTTTTGGATTTTTTATCATATGTTAATTAAAAATATATATATTGTATAATATGACTTGTTGTTTATATTTGTTTTGTTTTTATTGTATTTATATGACATTTGTATTTTTGTAAGTGAATTTTTGCCATGAAAATAGCTTTGAATGCTGACATGGCATTAAATAAAAAATTATTTGCAGTTGCCATGCTTCTTTTCCAGAACATTTGCCTTGACAAGCTGTTTCGAACTCCTGAAACAAACTCCAAACAGACTGTTTTGGCCTGATTTTGTTCAAAATGACATCACAACAGTTCGTTTTTCGATTTTGCTATAAGTATACATGGTTGTTTTTTCCAGTCTGGTTTGTGTTGTGTCTAAGAACATCCCTTTGCCATGGACAAATCACTGCAATGCAATGTCTCGTATTGCTTTGATATTCCTGATTGCATTGATAGCTTTAATTATGTTTTGGTTGTGCACATTAACCAGTAAATAGTTTGTGTATGAATAATATGAACCGTTATTAACACTATTGTGCCACTCAGTGTGTTTTGATAAATCTGTAGTGATCTGTCAACACTTTGCGGCCATCAGTCACACAGAAGAGAAGGTAGAGCCTCTCAAACGCCTCTGCTGTGACAGGACTGTCAATATCTTATATCCCTTTGAACTCTACTGAGTACTGACGTCGCCTCCGGCCTGTACATGGCATGCCATTTATTGGTGCTTTGCCTTTTGATTAATGCTTCTGACAAAGTTTTTTTTTTTTTTTTTTCCTTCAAAAATTCTTTCCTCTTGTCCATGTCAGTCAGAGGCTAAAGATGGTGAAAGAACTTTAGGGAGCTTGTCATAGGTTAAAAATTGTATTTTACTTTTTTTGCTTGTTTAGTAGTTGTTTGTTTTACTATTTTACAGAGAAAATACCACAAGGTATTTGGCGCCCTGCTCATGGTTTCAATCTTGGTGGAAACTGTGGCCTTGAAAAAATGCATCATGTAAACATGCTTTCAGCAATGTGAATCCAAAGCCACGCTTCATTCCGGTGTGGGGAAAAGCTGGTCTAGTCTTTCAGTTTGAACTGAAAGTTAGGTTACAGTGCTAGATGCTATTTATTTATTTATTTTAATTGGTTACACTTTATATTACAGTTCCTAAGTTACACATATTACATGTAAATATACTTATATTTTATTACTCAGAATTGATTGATTTCCTTTCAGAAAGTGGATACAAGTCTCTCTTTGTTCAGAAAGATCATAGTACCATGGCTTTTGTGTGTGTGTGAAGTGAGTGTACTGTGGTGCAGTGGTTTGTTGTCCTAAAACCAGAGACCCTTCTTTAGAAAACTGGGATGAAATCACTGGAGATACACCAATGATACATGTTTTACCAGGTGTAAATGACAATTTGTCCCAGATGACCCCAGTCAGATCAGCTGAGACAGATGTTTATACCAGGTGTGATGTTAATAACATATTTTACAATAACATGCGTGTATAATTTGATATGCATGTACGTATGTAATTATTTTATTCTTTCTTTTTTGGAATCTTTTAAATCAAATAGCTCCTCTCCTTTTTAAAGGGCCAATTCTTTTATGTCACAGCTGTGAAACATGATTATTGTAAATGTTAAGCAGAAGTAAGTGGTAAATGGGGAGGGAAATTTTCATTTTAGAGAGCAATTAATTGGACAAAAATGTTTTATACAATTGTAAGAGTAGTAACTATTGTACAAATATCCGTTTTCCTACAGGAGAAGGAATGTTTTAGATTTTATTGTAATTCTTAAATGTGTATGTCTAGTTAAAGACCAACTTTTATCAGTACGCTAGTATATGATGTACAGTGTTTTATATGGTCTCAAAGTCAACATGCACTGACAAGTTTGAAGTTTTGCCACTTACTTGATTTGTTTAATTTTTTTTTTTCATTCATGTCATTGCCCTTTTCATTTATAGATTATAGAGAGAAGCACATGTAGGAAAAAAGAGAGATGACAAGAGCGCAAAAAGAAGGAAGAAGGAGAAGAACGACAGAGAGAGAGAGAGAGCAGCCTGTATAACTCACTGGGTCAGGCTCATGAAAAATTTAATCAAGCCATGCAGATAACAGCTTCAGCTCAAAACAAATACATCCCAGTGTACAAGAGCATTTTTCAATTAGTTTTTTATGTATTTAACTGGGAGGGCATCAAAAAATGCATGATATTGCTTCTGTGAGAAGAGCGCTGAAGATTTAGCATCTCAAATGAACCCAGTTTTTGTTGTATAAATATGTAATCATGCTTTTATTTCAAGCCAAAAACCACAAGCCCCTTTAATAACTTTGGAAATGCGGAAACATCCGAATGCTGGTATAGTGAGAGTCTTGACTATTATTAGAATGATGATAATGAGTTGTTTCCAAATGCTTTAACAACAGCCTACGCTACACCGCTAACTGAATCACGGCGGTGAGGCTCGGAGTCACTTAAAGTGTTGCGTCTGATTGATTGCCTCTCCAGTTACTGCAGTATTGCTCTCCAGGAATGCAATACGTCCCCTTAAACACCTCGATCCGCTTTATAACTGGACAGTATGTTGCTATGTCCAATTTCACAATGCCATGTAACATTTGTGTTGTTGTGGCTGTGAGAGGTAAAGCTGACCTAGAAAGATAATAAAGAAGCTATGAAACTTCTTTGTGTCTATAAGAGGAAGTAACTTTTGTGGGTAAATAGGGCACCTTGTTATTTAAGAAATAGCATTAACATTTAAACTTTACTGTATATGAATTATTATGTGTTTAGGTTTCTTTTTATTGGTGTAGGATTGGTTTTTGTTGGCCATTAGAACAAATGCAAGATGCAGTTAAGAAGTATTTAATGCACCAAGGCTTCTGATGTGGGGCTGGTTTTCAATGTGAGGCGCACCTTTCCTTGACCTTTAAGGATTTGAATATGGATACATGCTAATTTTATTACTTATTATGCACAAGAGTCATCAGACACTGCTGAATCATACAGGCTTACTATTTTTGTCCACTTTGCAACTGTGATTTTTCTTCATTGAGAGATTAGTATGCGCATACACAGAGTATTAAGTTGGCTCAGAGACCAGCATCTTAAAGTCAAAGCCTTGTTACACTTAGGTTACACTTAGGTGAAACTAAAGCCGACATCCGGGTTTAAAGCTGCCTGCTTTTTTTGTGTGTGCATTGTGCCATTGTGTCTCTGCCAGTGCTATTTGCCAATGTTTTACACTGAAGCGTTACTATTTCTTTTGCTCATACTCAGGTTTAGAGTTTTGAACAAACTCCTAACAGGGTTTTTGAAGTTTTAAAACCATGATTTGCGTTTTGTTCATTCTAATCAGAACTCGTTGGTAAATGGGGAGAGATATTCTCATAGCAGAGGACATTTAATTAGACCATTGTTTATACAACTGTGAGGGCAAAATATCCAATATATCCGTCAAAGTTTGGATCTGTTTTTCCATGAAATCTTGCAGCTTGTTGAAAAGAGGTGTGCTCTTACTTTTCTAAGCAATTGGATCTCTGCCATCTCTGAAGCTGGATGCTTAAAGTGGTCCTATTATGCCCTTTTGCAAAGTCTTCATTTTGTTTTTGGGGTGTACTATAGTATATTTGCATGCTTAATTGTTCAAAAAACATTTTACATTACCTTCCCAGTCTGGCTCAAACATGCCGATTTTGATGAAGCCCCTCCTTCCAAATACGAAATGTGCTGTGATTTTTTTATTAAATTTTTTTATTTAACAGGGACCATACAGTCAAACACAAGGGGGTAATCCATCAGCCGGAAGTTGAAGCCTCGCGGGAGCCGCCATTGTAGCAGAACTTCACCTGCTGTTAGCATTCCGTTGACTCCCATTCATTTTGGCGTCACTTTGACAGCGAATAACTTTACATCTGAGGCTTAATTGGTCGATTATTTATATCTAAAGAAACACGACAATGTATAAAATGCTCCATTACTTTGTATCTTACGTTACGACCCCGTAGAAGCCGTTTTTGTAAAAATAGGCTAAAGATTGCGTCATAACCACGGGACTTTCTGTCGCACAATAGTGACATTACCGTATAGACAGGAGGAGAAGCTCGCGGAAATCTTTTACTGTCTATGAGGCAATCGGGGGGACATGAAGGCATAAAGTCAAGGTAAAAGCCCATAAATAGAGAGTCCATAAAAGCCACGGGACAAAATATTTCAACAACGTTTTTGAGGAATTAGGTGATTCAGATTTGTCTTGGCACAGCTACTAGAAGATTTTCAACAATCAGACTGTCGTCACTCTCAGTTTGAGCCTGTGCAGTCGCTCAGACATCAGACAGGAAGTGCAATAATCGGGCTTCAAGTCTTCTCCGTTGAAATCAATGGGGTCACTGTGTCCATTTCTTTTACTGTCTATGGTCAAACATAGTTACAATACAAAGCCTGTAACTGATGCACAGCATATAGAGTTTGTAGCTAATGCTAACTTTCAACTCCTGTCCCGGGTTGGGCATTTCTAAGTACATTATAAATAGATACATACAAATAGAAAACATTCACATTTCCGCACACACACACACACACACACACACACACACAACCAGAAAAATAACAATAGTTAAAAATGGTTACAGTTTTGGTTTGCCTTTAGCCACAACTTAATCCTGGAAGTAAACTCAAGTCAGATATGACCTTAATGTCAGATGGTAACTGACCATTGGTAAGCTGACCCAGTGTGTTGCGATCAGCAGCGATTAGCGTGTATTCGGGAAATGTCCTGCCCCTCCATAACTGTTGAGTTCTTCTCTAGCGTAAATATTGAGGATGGCGTCAATTTCAAACCAATTTGAGCTAGATTCAGACCCTGACAATGTTAACGAACAAGAGGACTGTGCAGAACGGATTTCATGCTCAGACTTTTCAAGCACGGATTTCGCAGGACGTTTTAGAGTGGTGTTTTTAAAAAAAAAAACAACATTTTTTTTTTCTTATACATCATAGATTCGTTTTTTTTGTAACCACCATTTAATCATAATATTTGTCTGAAAACTAAGGTGATACAAACAGTAATCGATCACAAAACCATGGTTAATTTTCCTAAGGAGCGGTGAACCATCTTACAAAAGCGAGAGCTTACAAAAGCAACAGAAAACAAGCTGTTCTCCATAAACGTTGGGGTTATAATGTTCAGGAACAGTGTTTAGAATAAGTCAATCAGCCTAGGAAGGTCAAAAAAACTAGTTTTGGAAATGTGGAAAAAACAGTCTCTTTGACATAGCAACAACATTCTAATTCAGCTCAGTGGGGCGGCAGTGGCTCAGTGGTTCATGTAGGTTGTCTACAAACCGGAAGGTTGGTGGTTCAATCCACGGTTCCACCTGACCAAGTGTCGAGGTGTCCATGAGCAAGACACCTAATCCCAGATGCTCCCGACGAGCTGGATGGCGGCTTGCATGGCTGACACCGCCGTCGGTGTATGAATGAGTGAGTCAATGGGTGAATGTGAGGCAATATGTAAAGCCATGCAGATTCAACATGTGGCCATTGGGTCTTTGAAAGCGCTATATAAATGCAGTCCATTTACCATTTACCATAAGATCTGTTGTAGTTCAAACGAGCCATTCGTTGTAGTTCTTGGAAAGTGGATTCTGTTAAATAAAATATCTCCCTTTGGAGTGGACTTTGAGCTTTGAAAACTTGCAGATCTTTTTTATGCTCAAACAGCACCAATACACACTAACTAAAATTGAAAAAGTGGAAAAGCATAATAGGACACCTTTAAGGGCCGTGACACACCAAGCCGAGGGTCGGCCGTCGGGCAACGTCGGGCTATAAGTGAATGTCTGTTGTTTCTGCTTTGTGTTCCCCTGTGGCTTATGTTGGAGGCAGTTTGTCCGATTCAACATGTTGAATCTGCATCGGGGCTGTCGGTGAGACAGATCGCTCTGATTGGCTGTTGTTGAGTTTAGCAAAGAAATCAAGACGGCACAGACAGAAGGCTGTTCAAATTTTATGTCATTTTACCTGTGCATTCCAATACGTGCATATTTTCACAACATCATGAGCCACCTGGAATGAAGAAATTGATCAGCATGATTGATATTCCAAATGGTAAGCAAGCACTGCTTTGTTTACAGTTTGTATATCTGCAGTCCTAGTTTCGGTTCCCCTTTTTGAATGACGAAAATAGACTATTGATACCTGCTGATATAGAAGGATATTTCCTTACACACTGACACAGAACGCACATGCTAGTTGGCAGTCAGCTGTAGTCTTTGCCGTGTGTTTAAAGCACAGCTTTTTGGCCGAGACGCAGCCGAAGCAAGGTGACAACTCTTGTCAGCTTTCGTCGCCATTCGTTTTTTGATGTTGACTTGGTGTGTCTAGGCCTTAAGAGATGTTAAAAGGAAGTTGAAGCTTGAGTGAGCAGAACTCTTAAGGTTCTTTTCTTGTCGGGTTGTTTTTAGGTTACCCAAAAATGTAAATTCACTCATCCTCATGTCGTTCCAAACCAGTATGAACTCCTTGCTCTCCAGCAGTGAAGTTCGAATGTAGGTCATATCAAAAACCTGAACTTCAGGAACACCTCGCTGGGTGCTGCAGTGCTCCTGCAACCTCAGCCGCGAAAATAAACTGATTTATCAGACACGGCTATTTTTAGAGCCTGTTTGTGTGCTGGATGTGCACATGGCATTGCTGTTTTTCTGATGTATTTTAGAATGTGTGATGTTAAATATGTCTGCCTTTGGTGTTTTCAAGTTCCTTGCTGGCTTTGCACTTCACATTGCAGCTATTTTTTAACCACAGAATGTATTTATGTCATATGCAAAGATGTGTAGAGAGATCAGGCTCCATTTTGTGGAAAATAAGACACAGAGCTGGCATGGAAACAGATGAATTGTAATATTACCCTTTTCAGCAATGTAGCACACCGTGGAATGAATTATATACTTTTTTTATTTACTTTTTGGGGCATAGAAATCTTGAAACTTTGTCATTTGAGACACTTGAGGAGAAATGCCTTAAAATAGGGACCAGTCTTTCATTAAGAATGAATGAGCCTCTATTTTGGCTGCCAAATCACTGCACTCATTTCTATTCCGTTCACAGCTCTCAGAATCTGTCCTTGTCCTTAACTACATGCTCACTTAAAGGATTAAATCACCCCCAAAATTTAAATTCTGTCATGATTTACTTGCCCTCATGTCGTTCCAAATCCGTATGACTTTGGTTCTTCCATGGAATACATAAGATGTCATTTTAAAGAATGTGCTTGTTCAAAATCAAAGGCTTTGATGCAAAAGCACCATAAAAGTATTATAAAATTAGTCTAGAATTATATTCCAAGTCTTAATCTGAAGTCATTTGACAGACTGAACAAGATTTTCAATTTATAATTTAGCTGCGTTCAGTGAATCAATGGAACGTTGGATCTGGTTCAAAAAACTGGTCTGAGTTATTTGTTTACGAATCAGAACCTGTTCAACTCACTTCAGTTCCTCACTCAAAATGGCTTTAGAACACTTACAAAAAAGTGCATGGGAACCACTTTTATGATACTTTAATACCTTATACCTAAGCGTGTCCTTTTTGAAGCTTGAATGATTCAATCCCCGTCCATCGTAACGGAATGCATGAAGCAGTATATTGGTACCATATGGATTATCTGCCTTTTTTAGAGATTCTTTTTTTTTTTTTTTTTTATCACTTAATGTGCATGGGTTATATATCAGTCGGTATTTGATAGTTAATTTTCTATGCTTGTTGGCTTTATTTTTGCATTTATGTTACCTTTGTCATCATCTAATGCTCCCTTAAAGTTTAAAACAAAAACATACAACACAAAACAATAATTTAACTAAAATGATAAATATAATCTTTAGCAAAAGTCTAAATTGATATCTATTTTTCATAATATACTTTAGAAAGTTGTAGCATTTAAAACGATTGATTTATTTTATTTAGACAAAATATGATTGAATTTTAATATAGAGTATTTAATGGTTGTTCGACAAAGTACATCCCCAATTGTAAGTAATATTTTTGTGTCTTCCACAAAATGGGAAAAAAATTGTTGTGGGGAGTAAACAATGAAATTTAAATTTCTACATATTCAAATCAGAGAGAATATTTAATTTAAGATACCTACTGTTTTGAATCCCCATGCAGACAAAAAGAAAGCTGTATATTTACCCAAATATCCTTCTGTATAGACAGACTGATGTTAGCTCAAAGTGAGTAAGAAATGCCATTGAGCATGACAGACGATCCAGAATCAGTCATAAGCAAAGTCAAATGCCCAGCCAGGTTTAAGCTACGTGGAGTCTAAAGGGGATTACTGTCTGACAGACTGATCCAAAATCAGACTGCATGTCAACATCTCAGCCAGACCTGCCAGACCTTGACTACACCTAAAACAAGAAGAGACTGCCTTTCTTTCACTGAAAACCACAGAAAAAGAGATGCAGTTCACTTATAATGTTAGCCAAAGATTTAGCACCAAAACAGTCTGAATTTTACTTTACCTGCCCATTTTAAACACTCTCTGTGACCTTCAGAATTAAAACAGGCTGTTTTTAAGACATCTAAATGTAAATGACCTTTGTTATGATTGGCCAACTTCTTTGCATATGAAAACTACTGGTGTAGTTCACACTGCATTCATCAGGACAGGCCATGTTGAATACTGAATAGCTGTTGATGTGTAAATGTGGGCGGTAATATGTTAATGCTCTCATGGGTGTTTAATACTGTGACAGTTACAGAATGACCTGTTTTTGCAACTTAGTTTCTTTGGGTTTTGAATGCTTTAGTCTATCGAGGTCTTTTTTTATATATTAAAAGAGCATGCAGAAAAAATCCTGTTTTGCATGAAATGACCCCTTTGAATGATGCCTTACCATCACCTCTGTTAGAAAAGAATGTGAAACATGTGAAATCTGAAGGATCGTTAAGATTTGCCTGTTGAAATGTATTCGCAATCACAAAATGTAAAGTTTCAGTTGAGAATCGAGTGCAGATTTGAGTTAGGAGTTAGGTGCAGATTTGTTATTTGAGTGTGTGTCTGCATGTATTGCATGTATGCACGTGTTGCATGTTCCCAGGCTGCATTGTGGGAACTCCTGATGCTGATTCATTGTGAGGAACCACTGTTCTTTTCTGGAGAAAGAATGTGTCCAGCCAAACATACACATACACATACACATACACATACACATACACATACACATACACATACACATACACATACACATACACATACTGCTTGGAAATACAGTGACCAGCCAATGTAGCAGCAGCCTTTGTTGCAGCTGTGTGTGTGTGTGTGTGAGGGGGTTATCATTTAACTGAGGGTTGTAAACCCCCATTAGGTAATTGTTTCTCTTTTGGGCCCTGGATCATGCAATTTGGCGACAGTAACCCCTTCTGTTCACAGTCACTGACCCACAACTGATGAGTGTGTGTAGGCCGGGATCGAACAGCTGCAGATTGTGTTGTTTGTTGTCAGAGCTCCTCACCTTTGGTTCATTTAGCACTCGGGCACCCAGTGAGCTTTCAGTTGTCTAGCATAAGTACATTTACAGCAGCATCAAGGTGTGTTGTCTTCTTTGTTTGAAAAAAAAAAAAATTCTGTAAAGAGAAGTGTATGTACTCTGTAATTTACTCTTGCTAAACACAGTGTGCTTATGTCACATGTACACCCAGGGATATTTAAGGCCATTCACAGCTGAATTCAAGGTTTCCACAGTCATGGAAAATCTGGAAATATCAAGGAATTTTACATTGTGTGCAAGACATGCAGATAAATAAAATATTAAAAACATGATATAAAATTGTGGAAATGTCTGTAGTAAACATGCAGTACCATGCAAAAGTTTTGGGGTCAGTAAGATATTTTAAAAGAAATGTATACCTTTATTTAGCAGCAATGCATGAAATTGATCAAAAGTGACAGTGAAGACATACTATTATAAAATATAATTTTTTTTCCTGAAAAAAATGCACCATGGTTTCCACACAAAGAAAAGAAAAGTTGAGCAGCACAACTGTTTTCAACATTGATAAGATGCATCTTGAGCAGATTTTTATTTCAAAATGTATTGTTTATTTCCACCACCATTTTCCACATCTTCAAAATAAATATTTTGTTCGCTGACAGCTTCTTTACAAGATCCACCATCAAGTGACAGTGACACAATTAATTATCTGCGCACAGTACTTGCTCTGCAGTAAATCGCAGAGCCATTTCAAGTTTTGCTGATTCTTCCTATTCTTTTGTTTTCTGCCTGTGGTAACTAAACATCACTTCAGGTGAATTCCACTTATTCAGTCATCGAAGATTCAATTATTGCTGTGCAGAAATTTTTATAAATTTTATAAATTTGTATAATTTTATAAAAATTTTCTTGTTATATTGTGTATAATGAATTGATTGAGGAATACTAAGATGGTTGTCTAACTTAAAAAAATTAATGAGGGTAGTGAAAAACGTCCCGGGTCACTAAAGACCCGAGGGATGCGTTTAAGTAGCTTTAAAGTATTAAACTTGAAAAAATTTACAATGTCGCTTTCAATTCGAAGTACAACTTCGTTTTCTACAATGAATCAGCTCTCCAGTGTGTTTTTTTCTCATGTCTGACCTGAACAGAAGAAATGAACCGGAGAAGATTTCCACATCAAAGAAGGCAGTACTTCACAGCAACAACTTAATCGCCATTACTTAATTGCCATCAACCAATGGTTGTTCGGAGGTTTTTTTCTGGAAAGTTCACTTTGGTTCAATCTCCTGAAACTAACTTTGTCTTGGCCTGATTTTGTTTGAAAAAATGACATCACACCAGAATATCGGGGCCTAAAGCAAACAAAAGGCATTAGTGACTCAATGTTTCTATAATTCATGACAAAAAAAGGCAATACTAAGTCTAAAAGGTATCATATCACTGCAAACACATGCTGTCAACGCATAAACCCATTTCATTTATTTATACATCCTCCAAACTTTAGACAACAGAGGGCCTTTATAGTCAGAAGCCTAAGATATTAAGTAGGAGTATCCCACATCCAACTTTGTTTGGAACTCAGCATGTTTAAGCATTGTGCGTGAAACGGTACATGCAGCTTTTCAAGAGCAATAAGCTGATTGGCCTGTTTACCTGGATAATCTATTGCATGCCTGCATATAGGTGCATTGCCTTGACATGGCATGTTCATTTTTGTGGAACCATCATTCCGTGGCATAGTGTGTGATATGAAATTGTTTGATCGCCTCAGAAATCAGAGATGAGGCTCTCAGGGATTGAATCATTCAAGGGTTGTCCCTAGCAACAAGGCAACAAGAAAATATATCATCATGTGACAGCCATGCTATTTATATATTTGTGGATATATTTTTTTTTCCCTTACTTGCAGTAGTGACATTGGTTTATGTTCGTGCATGTTGTGTATATACAGTGCTGTGATTCCTATTTATTGTTCTGAGGAGCAGGGTGTATCATTGCATTCTTTAAATAGTGAAGTTATATATATAATCAATACTTTGATTGAGTCATTGCATAAAGGTGATGTGTGATGCTCTAAGCATTTAGCTATAAGTAATCCATTGGTTAGTGGATCTGGCTCAGCCAATAGCATGTAACATCTGTTTGTCATACAAGGGACGGAGGGTTGTATTGTTGGTTTCGAGTCAATTGGCCCAAGATAGTAAAATTTTTCAATGACTTTTTAGATCAGTGTTAGCATTAATATAAATACACACTACCATTCAAAAGCTTGGTATTGGTAAGATTTTGTAATGCTTTTTTAAAAGTCTCTAATGCTGACCAAGGCTGTATTTGTCTAAAATACAGTAAAACATTAATATTGTGAAATATTATTATTACAAATGAAAAGAATTTTTCTTCTATTTTAATATATTTTAAAATGTAATTTATTCCTGTGATGGTAAAGCTGAATTTTCAGCATCATTACTCCAGTCCTCAGTGTCACATGATCCTTAAATCATTCTAATATGCTGATTTGCTGCTCAAGAAATATTGTTATCAATGTTGAAAACAGTTCTGCTGCTTAACATTTGTATAGTTACCGTGATATATTTTTTTCAGGACTCTTTCAGGATAATTAGGAAGTTCAAAAGAACAGCATTTACCGTAACTTCAAATAGTAGCCCGGGCCTTTATTTTCTCAAATCGTCGAACTGCACCGGCTTGTATTTGAGACAGGCGTCTATATGAGACAGGCCTTTATAATTTAGTGTTGAGATGTTGTTCATTGAGTGTTTAGGCCTGTCTCTAATCTCTAAAAATCTCCAAATGCTCCACGTGAAACTGCGGACTTCCGACTATTCTTCCGACCTTTTCCTATCGCGTCGTCAATTGATTTTGATTAATAGGCTATATGCGCGAGGGAGAGAGAGCAAGACAGCGCTCGTGTTGTTTGAAGACGTGAGAGTGCGCGCGCGCGGCCGGGGCTCTCTCTCTCTCTCTCTCTCTCTCTCTCTCTCTGTCGGGCGCATCAGTCATTCTATTCTACATCACTCATCGATCAAAAAAGGCTTAGTTTGGAGGGAAAAAAATTTGCTTTGGCGGCCGCCAAAAAGCGGACGATCTGACGGTTTTAGAGGATTAAATACATCCCCAAACTAAAAAACAGACCTCTATTTGAGACCGGCCTTTATTTACCCAAACCTGCAGCCACACCAGGCGTGTAAAAGAGACAGGCGTCTATTTGGGACTCGGCTATTATTTGAAGTTTTACGGTATGTGAGATTTTTGTATCATTATAAATGTCTTTACTGTCATTTTTGATCAATTTAATGAATCCTTGCTGAATAAAAGTATTCATTTCTTTAATAAAAAATTACTAATCCAAACTTTTGAATGGTAGCCTAGTGTACGTAAATGATATTCTGTGACTGCTGGAGAAATGAAAATGCCAAAAATGCTTAAACATTAATAGGCTGTTTTCTGTTTTTGAAGAACTAAGAATCATCTCTGAATTTTTGTGATCCTGTAAATCACAAGCTTAACCAAAATACATTTCATTGATGTTTGCATCTAAATGAAATGGCTAAAAAGACCTGATTCCTTTTAAAAGTGACACACAGGCTTTGAACAGCATCCATTTTCGGGCTTGTTTTACTCTATACTCACTGCAGACACCGCCTGTAAACCAAAGAGAATATTACATAGCAAGGTTGTTAAGAAAACGTAGTTATCATCACATCTTTGATTTATCACCAGTGTCACTAAGATGGCTGCCAAAGAGCATCTCCCATCGCGGGGTGCTATTTATATCAGCTATTCATCAGCTCCATCAAGTGATGGGGAGATACAGCACACAGCAGGACGAGTGTGTGAGACACACGTTGACTGTCTGGCCACCGTCTTAACCTTCACCTTCAGCATCACAAATAGCTGCCAGTGTCCAAGTGAAAACAAATTCAGTTGTGTTGATAAAGATAATGCTTTATGACAGCAGAGATATTGATTACAGTTACAATGCAAAGGGGCAAATGCACTTCACATCTGTAAAAGTGTTGTGTGTGGATGATATTATGATTGATCATGATGTCTAATAAACATGCTCTAGGGTTATCAGAGTCTATTCAAATAGAATGTGTGGAGAAAAAAGAAAAGAAGGAAATACGTGATGCAAGGCCCTGTTTACACTTGGTGTTTGGTTCAGTAACATGACGCTCTCTTGTTTTGTACTATGTTAAACTTCAGGGAAGAAGGAGGCGGGGAATTGCAAATGTTTAAGATAAACTTTAATTATAAAATACAAAATGAAAGTAAAGCAGCAGCCCCTCTGCTGCCCCCCTCACAAAACGCAACAAAAAGTCCAGGCCTGGTGCTCTCTCGTCCTTCACTGTCGTCACTCCTCCTTTTAACTCTCCGGATCTCATCCGTGAGACTTGAGGCTGAAGCTCATTTGCATTCGCTTCGTTCCCAAAGCTCATGGCCCTGCCCTGATTGCCACAGCACTATTTATTAATTTATTTAAAAATATATAAAAAATATTTATTGTTATATAATATACATACCATACAGGCACTTGAACATACCTTTTCTATGATGAGCATTTTTAATTTCTGTATTAAAATTAATTTAGATATTTTTGGAGGTATAAAATCAGAAATGTTAGGATCATGCAATTGTCCTGATATTATATAAAAAAAAGCCTCATTAAAAGAATAAAATACTTGAAAAGAAAACCTCAAGTAGGTAATATCAATAATCCTTTATTATTATTTCATACAATAAAAGTACAAAACCTTTTGAAAAAAAATATTACAGTTTTTCTCGATTGCTTAAACACTATAACCAGGCTTTTGAACTAAAATTTCAAAACCATAATGCCATTTATCAAAAAGCACACCCATTTCACTGAACTATGAACACTATTCCCCTGTTTTGACACATTAGTCAGATTTGTTGAACTGTCACAGCAAAACTTTACACACAAATCCCTTCATTTCTCATTGCCTACACCACGTGGTCATTTAGAAAGCACTAGCATTCAAAATTGTTCACTCAAGTCAGCTCAGTTTCAGCTCAGTTAGCACACAATTACCCAGGTGAAAACACTAAGAGTCAAAATTGAACACACATCAGTCAGATCCTTCAATAGATAGATAAAAGGTTATACAATCTTTTATAAAAGATAAAAATCAGTTTACTGAGTTTTGGAACAATGGATCCACAGAGAAATTAAGCAATAGGTCGAGGAGGGGGAGGAAGAGGAGGAGGAGGAAGAGGAATAGGAGGAGGAAGAGGATGAGGAAGAGGTGGAGGAAGAGGTGGAGGAGGAAGAGGAATGGGAGGAGGAAGAGGAGGAGGAGGAGGAAGAGGAATAGGAGGAGGACGAAGAGGAATAGGTGGAGGAAGAGGAGGAAGAGGAGGAGGAAGAGGAGGAGGAGGAAGAGGAATGGGTGGAGGAAGAGGAGGAGGAGGAGGAAGGGCAAGGGCAAGAAGACAAGCAGTCTCGGATGAAATTCAAGCCACTTTAGTTGACCATGTCCTTGTCCATGGTATGACTATGAGCGAGGCTGGGCAACGAGTACAGCCAAATTTGAGTCGCTTCACCGTCGCCTCCATCATCAGAACCTTCAGGAAGGTGTGGTGGCAAACAGATTTCTATCACTGAATAAGAGACAAACATTTCCAATTGTCTTTGATGAGGTTTATGTTCTTGCAAGAAAAGGCCAGCAGTCGTACAGTCACACAGAGTGGCTGCAGAGTGTGACAGTGAAGGGAGGGCATCCTTTCTCCTTTATAGTCTTGACTCACAGAGTGTTATCTTTCTAGGCCAATGATGGTATTTCAACCAAATGTGGAACATTCTTAGACTTGTTCATCATATTGTATCCTTGAGTGGAGGCATGTACCAACACTCTTTACCATTCCAATACAATTCCATATTTGAATAAGGTTTGTGTGTGCTCTTTTACTGTCATATGATGCTCACACACATCTTGAGTAGAAGCGAGTAAAAAAAAAAGATGGATGGACCACAAGCAACATGACTTACCAGTTTTGGAAATGTTGTTTTGAATTTATAGCACCAGTGTGTAAGACTATGTTGTAGTGTGTGTATTTTTGAGGGCTTGTGTGTCCTGTCTGAGGGCAAAGTTTGGTTTTTCAGCAAGAGTGAATGGTTTTGAGTGTAGAGCTTCATTTTGACCTGAAAATAGGATGTTTGGGGAATTGGGTGAGACGTTATGGATTTGTGTTGACTGTTTTGAGAATACGAGGCATAGTTTCAAGAAATGTGTTTAAGCAATCGAGAAAAACTGTAACAGGAAAAATTAAGAGTCTCTTAAAAATATGTGATAACTTCTTACTTAATGCGGAGCCATAGAGAGAAAGAGTTGCGACACGCTTTGATGTCGCCGCGATGGCTGTCACGAGGTTCATGACGCGGGCTGTCATGTTATTCTATGGACAGACAGCAGCGATTGCATTATTAAACGGTAAATATAAAATAAAACACACACCCAAGTACTTTTTAAGCTGTTATTGCATTTTGTTAATATCAGTTTTGCATTTGGAGAGGCAGGGTGACAACTTAGATAAGTTTTAGGCTATATTTTTGGTGGGAAAAGCTTAGTGTTCATGTTCGCATGGGTAGCACTGGCTTTAGCGGCTCTAACTTAACTTTTCCATGTCATTCATCTGATGATGGACGTCTCATGATATTTATTTTAGCACAACTGGGCTGTATTAGGCTATTGATTGATTCCCGTGATCTTGCTTACAAATTCCGATTCAGCCATTAGACTACCTTCGTGATCACGCAAAGTGGTCTGCAGTGGCGGTCCGTTCAGAATGCCAACCAACATAAAATATAAATAATTTCGCTGTGCATGTACAAATGAATGATTTAGGAGGGAAATAGACTGCTCCCATAACGTAGAAAGCAACGACTATATACAGCAATGTTCGGTAAATATTCAACCGAAAAATATTCTTCATAAAATTAAACCGGCGAGATAGTTAATTAGTGAATTAACTATGTTCCTAAATACATATAAGCACATATATGCATAACCCTAACCCATTTAAATAAATGAATTGTGTGTGTGTGTATGTATATATAATATTATATATAGGTTATATATATATATATATATATATATATATATGTATATATATATATATATATATATATATGTGTGTGTGTGTATATATATACATATAAAATATTATTAAAAAAATATTATATATTATATACATCAGGTTACCGTAAGTTAGCTAACGTTAGTGAAGTGTTGGTCACGTAAGCTATTGCTGCAATTAACCTATTATCTTCCAATAAACATTTACTAAAACTGGATACATAAAATATAACTACAGACTAGATTCACGAGAGGTCGGCTAATGTGTGTAAAAGTAAAAAAATACAGTAATTTCATTAATTTACCAGCGAGCGTACTTCGGAAGCACTGAAAATGAATGGGGTTCAATGCTGGAACTATTAGTGTTTGGAACTATTGGCTGCTCCACGACACGCGTTACTTCCGCATTCCAAAGTTCCTATGGCGGTCTATGGGAGTGTCGCAACTCTTTCTCTCTATGGCTCTGACTTGATGGTTACACCCCATTTTTTTATAGTCATTAAATTAAAACTTTTCTTGAAATTTATAAAATGTTTTTAAATAACATGAAACCAACACGAATACAGCTAGATTAAATTGAGAAAATTCTGGCACATGTTTTGAAGTTGTTTTTAATTTGTTTGTTTTTTTATGAACATTTTAATTCGTAATTGATCCATTAAAATCTGCCTTATTTAAAACTCTTGTTTAAGTGCATGGTTGATTGATAGATCAGTAGCTGGTCTTTTACCATTCTCTGGGATGCATTTGGACCCTATTTACATCTCTATTTATTACTGACCACTTGTGATTGCATTCCCCAAGACGGATTTTAATATGTGTAAACGGGGTCTAAGGGAATGTGATAGAGGAGGCGGAGCAGCCGTATGGACTCTTTGATCCCTAAAGCTAATATGTAGTTAGAGCAATACAGTGGGGGTTGGGGGCACACTTTGCTCTCCTACAACCAATTCTCATCAAGGTGTTACAACATCTTCACTTTTAGCTGTGCAAAGCTCTCTCACACTGAATTCACAGCCAGCGATTGGCTTCCAGGAGCCTGTAGACTGTAGCATGTGGTTGTTGTTGGCCCTGATGTAGGTGGTAATCATAGACATGATGGTATATGTGGTTTTGGGCATAAATTAGCAGTTTCATATGTCGGTATCTTATGTTATCTTTCCTTTTTTGCTCGTCACAGGTACAACCCGCAGTCCTCGTGACGGAGAGGTGCCAGGAGTAGATTATAATTTTTTGTCAGTGGAGGACTTTCTAAAGCTTGAACAGAGTGGGACACTGTTGGAGATTGGATCTTATGAAGGTAAATGTCAATCTATAGAGTTTTAACATGCTTTTTGCTTGGCCTTTATATACAATATTATATATAAAAAAACTATACTCTATGTATGTAAATGGTAAATGGACTGCATTTTATATAGCGCTTTCACAGACCCAATGGCCACCAAAGCGCTTTACAATTTGCCTCACATTCACCCATTCACTCACTCATTCATACACCATATATATATATATATATATATATATATATACAGAAAAATCCCAGATTTTTAGATATCTACGTAACAAAATACATTCTTGTTAATAGTTAAAAACTTCAACTATTAACGGGTTATTTCACATGCTTTTTTGCTTGGCCTTTATATACAATATTATATAAAAAAAAAATTATACTCTATGTATGTATGCGTGTGTGTAAATATATATATATATATATATATATATATATATATATATATATATATATATATATATATATATATATATATATATATATAAAAATCCCAGATTTTCAGATATCTACGTATCTACGTTCAGATATCTAACAAAATACATTCTTGTTAAGTTAAAAACTTCAACTATTAAAGGGTTAGTTCACCCAAAAATGAAAATTATATCATTAAAGGGATACTTCAGGATTTAGCATTAAGCTTTTTATATTAGTAGAAAACCTGTAGTATTTTCAAATTACCGTGCTTTCCACCCTCATATCGCCCTGAAACGAGAGATTTATGTATTTTTTTATCTGGAAAAAATCCTCCGATGACGCAAAAATCGTCATTTAGTAGACTACTAATGTCTAGTAGACCAGGGGTTCCCAAACTTTTCCATTCCAGGACCCACGTAGACAAGAATAATCTATCTCAAGACCCACCAAAATAATTTTAAAGAATGAATGTGGGGTTGGAGGCGTTAGTTCTCTTTAGAGCAGTTTTTTTCCTTGTCATCTGGCATATAAGTTTAATTACAATACAAACTTATGGTACATTATCAAAAAGTTTGAGAATTAAAATAGTAGTCTAATGGCTGTTGAAATAATGTGAAGAATACCGAGTAGTTTTTGTCTGCTGACTCAACTGATTTACCCAAACATGGCAAAACAAATTGAAAGAAATGAAAAAGATTAAGTAAGCTTAATCTTAACCAAAGGTTTGATATGACAAAAAATCAGAATATTAAAAAAAATAGACTAATAATTTTATTTGACAGTATGCCCAGGACCTAGAACTCCAATACTAATATTTATGCTGCGAGTGTTGTTAAACTCATTGTGTTGTTCAGCGCAGAAAACGCTTTCGTGCTGGTGTGTATACATTTGAAATACTTTTTACATATAGCCTATATTTTCCTTATGCGTTGGTAGGTATCAAAATGTATGCGAGGGAACACAAAACAACGCACTCTTACGACGACCATATCTCTGGAAGACAACAGCGCTGTGTTCAACAGACGACAGAGATTAATGCGTTTCCCAAAAGCATCGAATTCCTAAGTAGATCATTGCCACCAATGGTCTCTACAATCAACTTAGCTCACGATGCTTCTGGGAAACGCAGCCCAAGACCTGAATCAGCCTTTCGTGACATTTGAATTCTCCGGTGTAATGCGATCTCATGCAGAATGCAGTGCAGTGATTGGAGTAAACAAGTTTGTTCTCGTTAATAAAGCGCACCAAACTGCTTAATGAACCGAAGCCGCTCTGAGACGGTGAAAATTGTTATCACAACCAGTCGCACACGCGCGCTTCATGAAACACAATACTGACATATTTATCTAACCCTAAATCTCTCTAATAAATATAGTGATTTCTATTTAACGTTGGTTCATCGTGCAACCTGTTTGTATGTGTCACTCATGAAACGTAAATTCAGCTGCAGGCTGCAGCCAATGTAGTGATTGCGCGACTCACCTCTTCCCAATCTGCGACCCACAAATGGGTCGCGACCCACAGTTTTAAAAAAACCCTGTAGTAGACTACTAAGGTCTACTAAAGTAGACATTAGTAGAAAACCTGTAGTATTTTCAAATTACCGTGCTTTCCACCCTCATATCCCCCTGAGACGAGAGATTTATGTATTTTTTATCTGGGAAAAAATCCTCCGATGACGCAAAAATCGTCATTTTGCGTCATCGGAGGATTTTTTGGCCAGAGGCTAAAGACTACAGCCAGTAGAAGGAGCTGTCCCGCATGTTCTCAACCCGCCCATAGAGGGTGGGATCTCACTCACAGAATGTACACATAGTGTCAGACATCTTTTTTGGAAGCTAAGCTAAGCTAGCAGGCTCTTGTTCTGTGGAGAAAGCGGAGTAACTTAATAGGAGAAAGCTGAGTAGTAGGGGTTACCATTCATCCTCTTTTTCCCGGACATGTCCGGCCGTCGAGATCGTACAAAATGTCCGGGATTCAGCTTTTGCTTTCTGCAGTCGCCATTCATTGTTTACATGCACACCTTTTGTTTCAATCTAACTGAATTCATTCCGATTGGTGAATCTGAATGTAGTGTTTACATGAACGCTAAACAAGTGATCGGTTGATGTGCGTTTTAACATTGCTAAGAAAATTCCCGCTCCTCCGTGAGAGATACGAGACCGGTGCGTCTCACAGGTGTCTCTCATCGGTAATCACGCCACCGACCTCGTCCTGCTCGCCACAGTAAACATAATGAATGACGACTGTAGAACGCAAAAGCCGAATCCCAGACATTTTGGGCAATCTCGAAATCCCGGGCAGACTCATCACGGAGACTCACTAGTAGCCTAGACTAGACTACTGCGCTCCGTTACCAGTAGGCGAAGCAAGTGCATTCTGGGAGTTGTTGTCTTTCATCCACATAAGCCAAAAATACATTTTCTGGCTTTTCTCAGTCTAGAAAGCTCCAAATTCAAAAATAATTTCACATTTCTTCTACATAAATGACCCATTTTAAATACAAATTCATCTTTCCAGAGGTGAAGTATCCCTTTAATGACTCACCCTCATGTCGTTCCAAGCCCGTAAGACCTCAGTTCATCTTCGGAACACAGTTTAAGATATTTTAGATTTAGTCCGAGAGCTTTCTGTCCCTCCATTGAAAATGCATGTACGGTATACTGTCCTTGTCCAGAAAGGAAATAAAGACATCATCAAAGTAGTCCATGTGACATCAGTGGGTTAGTTGAATGTTTTGAAGCATCGAAAGTACATTTTGGTCCAAAAATAACAAAAACTACGACTTTATTCAGCATTGTATTCTCTTCCGGTTCTGTTGTCAATCCGCGTTCATGAGTCCGCAGTGACGCTGGTGATGTAAGACGCTGGTGACGTGTATCTGGTGCGTCCGTGTATTCGGGTTCAAATAAATATGGCTGGGCAAAAAAACACAGTCTTCCTCTGTGTCGAAATCCTTAGACATGTTTGCGAAGATTGTTTTGTTTACAGCGTGCGTCTCCCTCAGACTGTAAACGAAGCTCGGGCGCACTGATAACACGTCAGCAGCATCTTACGTCAGCAGCGTCACTGAATGCGGATTCACAACAGAACCGGAAGAGAATACAATGCTGAATAAAGTCGTAGTTTTTGTTATTTTTGGACCAAAATGTATTTTCGATTAACCCACTGATGTCACATGGACTACTTTGATGATGTCTTTATTTCCTTTCTGGACAAGGACAGCATACCGTACATGCATTTTCAATGGAGGGACAGAAAGCTCTCGGACTAAATCTAAAATATCTTAAACTGTGTTCGAAGAAGAACTGAGGTCTTACGGGCTTGGAACGACATGAGGGTGAGTCATTAATGACACAATTTTCATTTTTGGGTGAACTTTAACTATAATATTTTTAATATTATGAATTTTTAATCCCAGATTTTCAGAAATACGTAACATATAGGCTATGCTACGTATATACGTAACAAAATACATCGTTAATAGTTAACATCTTTCTTTTTTTTAATTTCTACTCTGTGCAGCTCTTGTTTTTAATCAAAATGAATCTCTTAATTAATATTAAGGTTGATCCCTCGTCCTGACGTGGTTGAATTCTAAATTTATCACTCTCGTTTAATGATGTGGAGTGCTTTTGTTCAGACTGACAGCTCTGTCCATTGTGCACGCTCATTACCCTTAAACAATACTGCCTGATTGTCCAGACACACTGATACCATTATCTCCCATTAAAGTTGCATCAACTTCATGAAGACAAGCAGTCATTTTCATAATAGAGCATTTGCAAAAAACCCACATCATCATGTCTTGCATTTCCTTTAACCCTCCTGTTCTGAATGCTGGTAATATCCTCTTGTTGCCTAGGTAACTATTATGGAACACCCAAGCCGCCCAGCCAGCCCCCTAGTGGGAAAGTGATTACTGGCGATGCTCTGCAAGACAGCCTTCCTGGTTCCCAGCAGTCAACCCCACGACGCACCAAGTCTTACAATGAGATGCAAAATGCTGGAATAGTGCCTACAGAGACTGAGGATGACGATGAGGTTCCTGAAATGAACAGTAGCTTCACAGGTCAGCAGTGAGCCGATGTGTTTGCGTTTCCGTCTAAAACACATGGGAGAAGGGAAGAGTGATGCCTCTTTGTTGCTTTCCTCTTCCTTCGCCATCACGATTCAGGGAGGAAGGGGAAAAGAGCGCCATCTGGCTGTGGCAGAGGGCTTTTGTTTGTGTTAGAAAGCACCAAGATGGACTCTCCCTGTCTTTATTTATTGATCCGACAGTTATGCGCTGCCAACTTTTGCACTCTGTATCAGAGTATTGAATGGGTTGCATTTTGTGTTGTTCTTAGAAGCCATCTGTCTATGAAATGGATTGCTGCATGCAATAGCTGCTGCTGGTCGATGAGAGGTATTGATATTCTTGTGATCGGATCACAAGTGGGAAGCACTAAGTACAGGTTTTAACGCTTTTGTGATACGATTAGATTGCTGTAAACATATTGGGTGATAGTCGAAAATACGAATGTCCACATTGCATTGTATTATAAATGCAGATCTATCCTGTTGTGTACTGAATAACAGTGAGGACCGCCTATTCATCTGTCAATCAACAGTTATGCTAAAACAAGGGTTTAAAACTACTTCAAAGACATTTTCCCACCCAAGTTAGAGGTTTACACATCTAAAGTTCAGTTAAAACAGCTGCACAACAACAGTTATATTGTGCATTCCTTTCTAAATGTCATGTTTGCTGTGAGATTGGGAGTATATGTGGAAGCAGCGCTTTTGAGCCAACATGTTTTTTTTGTGCTTTATTAACATGCAGTAAGATTCAGTTAAAAAGTTTGGGTTCGGTAATGTTTTTTAAAAAGAAGTCTCTCCTGCTCACTGCATTTGTTTGATCAAAAATACATTAAAATCAGTAGTAGATCAGATACATTTTATTGAAATTAAATGAACTGTTTTCTATTGTAATATATTTTTGAATGTAATTTATTCCTGTGATGGCAAAGCTGAATCTTCAGCATCATTACTCCAGTCTTCAGTGTCACATGATCCTTCAGAAATCATAAATAAAATAAAAAAAGTTGCTGCCTTAAATTTTTTAAGTACAATCAACTTGGATGTTGAAGTCATTTCAACTTAAATTACATTACACTGGCTTAAAAATTATTTGAATCTTCTATAACATAAAAAAAACTTGAAAATTTCTTATTTTAATGAGTTGAAGCGATGTAAAAATATATGTTGTCATAACTTGTTGATCATATACATTTTTACAGTGTATGCTGATTTGGTGCTCAAGAAACATTTTTGATTATTTGTTGAAAACAGCTGTGCTGATTAATATTTTTGTGGAATTCATAATCCATTTCTTTCAGGATTCTACAGGATTCTTTCAGAATAAAACACGTTTATTTGAATTCAATAAATGTCTTTACTGCAATTAAATTATAAATTATATAAATAAATGTATTATTTTATTAGCAAATAATTAAAAATCTTACTGACCCCAAACTTTTTGAAAGATTGTGTAGTCGCATAATCGCAGCACAAAGTTGCATTTGAGACACGTTACAACCAGGTGTAAACGAATTGTGAACGAATCACCCTAGATGAATGTAAAAAACATTACATTTCTGCTCCTGATCCCCACAAGCTGGTTTGTGTAAGCATTATGACATTTTTCAAATCCATACTTCAGGCTGTAATCACATATTTTACTTCAAGGGAATTATACTATTTTATATTGCATGTTTTGTTCAATATCCAAGTTAATTCTAGGGCCCTTCATTTAAAATAGGCAATAAGCTGTCCTATTCATACAGGTTCACGCCTTTAAATTTGGAAGAGTGGTTTAATTTAAAGCAGCTATTTCAGTCAGGCGGGCCATGCGATTTAGCTGAGAGTCGTTTTGTTTGGATTCCTCACCTCTCCAAGAAGGTTAAGTGTTTAATTGTTTACACTCTTACTGATTTGAGGGGATGTTTTTGTGGATTAAAATTTTTGGTGTGGGTGGGAAAGTGTCAGACAACCATGTGTCGGTATGGGTATTTGTGTATATGGTAGTGTGAATAGTGTTTGATCACTGCAGAGTTTACAGGAAGTGAGAGGGAGGGGGCCTGGTGCCACTCTCCAAAGCATTAGCATTAGCAAAAGTACATTGCCACATTTATTTGGGATGCATTTCTCATCCAGAGCCTCATGTTGAACTGAGAGGGTCTTGTCTTTGTGTACTAATCGTATGTGTGCATGCAGGAGACTCGAGTGAACCGGACGACCACCCCTCCGTGCGGCCCTACGCCCGCGATCACGTTCAACCCTACGGGCTCAACAACACCTCGGCGTCAACCACGGAGAGCTCTCAGAATACACACACACACCCCGGCTATCCCACGGAAGAGGATCCTCTGGGGCCTCTGCCTGGAAACTGGGAGATGGCCTACACTGAGAACGGAGAGGTCTACTTTATAGAGTAAGAACCAACTACTATCTTCATGACACTTTTATTTTTACAGTGGCCTTGAAAAGTTTTTGGACTCTGCACACATTAAAAATGCACGAATGCTTGTGTTATATAACAAAATATCAAACCAAGTAGCAATGATATTTTATATGGCCTCCTGAAAGGCAATTATATTGGCATAATATCAATGAATAATTTTTGTTTAAATCAATTAAAAACATAAATGAATAAGAAAAAGACTAAAATAAATGAAAAGAAAAGTTTAAATTGTTTAAAATGGATTTAAACCAATTCAAATGATTGGTTTAAAATTTGTTTAAAAAAAATCTTATCAATAATAGGGAAGCCAGAAAAATCAATAGAGAAGTAAAAAATGCATACACCTGTAACTTAATTTTCAAAAATTAGAATAACTATATTTAAATTTGTTATCATTATTTCTACATTAATAATTAGTGAACTTGTTGTTATTTTTTTAAAGCTGTGAATTCTTTAATATATTTATCAGCATTTTAATAATTGATTGCTTGATAGTTTTGTCAGTTTATTTTTTTAACATAGATGTACTGATTTTTTAAACGAGTGTCACATTTTGGCCTCCATACAGAATTGAAATTTTATCTGAGAAAAGTTGAGAAAAGATCATTTTTTTGCAGATGCCACTTGGTTTGATCTTTTGAATCTAATGCAATAAAATACATACATTTTTAAGTGTAACCTAATTGTCTTTTTTAAATAACTCTTGGGACCACAATTAGTATATTTAGATATGTTTATGTATAGACAAAGGTTGTACTATAAATATCTTAGGTTGCAGTGGTTTTATGTTTCTTATTTTAAGTTTAGAAATTGCTTCTGGCGGTTTTTCAGATATCAAGACAGGAAGTATCAAACATTGTGATATCTTTAGTGTATGTTTTCCTGCCTGCTGGGATGCAGAAAAGAGGCCACAGGATGTTGTTCTCAAGGCATCTCTTAGAACAATGCCTCACTGTCTTTGTTCTGCATCTATTCTTAGCCACAACACAAAGACAACATCCTGGATAGACCCCCGATGCCTGGACAAACCTCAAAAGCCCCTGGAGGAATGTGAAGATGATGGTATGAACGTGTGGTTGAGTTTTTGTCTGGTTTGCTTGTGCAAATATCAGTTTCATGGTGTGCTTTTTAGATTATGCATTCATAACGCTTGCTCGTGAGTGTTTTTGTGGTGTTGTTCATATGCTTTTAATGTAGAAAATCAAAATTTTTTAATAATATCTGTCACATACAGTTTTAATAATCAGGCTCATACACTGTGTAAGTGCCTCACATTGTCCATTGTGATCTCGTGATGGCCTGTAGATGGCGTTCTTGAGCTGTCAGATGTCTAACAGACACTCTCACCATGTGACAGGCAGCTGATATAATGCTACAACTAGTGTCTGGATTGTATTGAATCTCCTCACACAAACAAATAATGAACCTCTAAAGCCAATTTCCCTGTGTGGTGGAATCTGAAATGATTTCCAGAGCGGTTTTATGATTATGCCAAATATAATTTCAGATCTCACACAATAATTCACAATGATTCTGACACAATCCAGATCATTTTGCTATTAATAAATGCCACTAATGAAACATTTCCACTGTTTATGCAATATGGTGGCATAATTGTAAGGCTTTGAGCTGTGATTTTGCTTTTTATTATCAACTAACCCTCTCTGCCTCTCTGCCACCCTCCCTCTCTTTCTCTCGCCCCCACTTTGTGCAAACCTGCTCCCCTGTACTCCCTCTCGAGCAGAAGGGGTACATACAGAGGAACTGGACAATGAGCTAGGTAGGCCACAATTCCATAGGGAAAATTTATTTTTAAACCTGTAGACATATAAGCTGCATGTTTGTGGGGTAGATCGATCCTTCTGTGCTGCTTTGGGACTAGGTTGTTTTCGCTCAAATCCTGGAACTGATTATGAAAACGGACCTCACAGTTGATCAGTGCAAAGGGCAACGTTTACCCACAATGCACCGCCATGTTTCAGTACTGCTGTCATCTAGTTCTTTGGTATTCATTTTGGAATGACCGTAAAACACATTTTATTACTTTTTAAACAAGGTTCATTTGTGTTGTCATTGGCACTGCATGATATGAAATATTCATTGTTACTATTTCTACCGCTGAAGTGTGTGGAGTTTAACTCCGGACTCTCGCAGCTGGGAGTAGTTCCGTTTTCATTATGCATGCAAATAGCTCAAGAGATCCGAAACTATTATGTCGCGCTAACAGTGGCAGTCAAATCACTGAATAATGTGTTGCTTTAATCAGTTTTACCTTCGCCAGAGCACGCAGAGCTCTCTCTGCTGTTCAGTGTACCTTTTGTAATTGAAGGACTGATTCATCATTAGTAATGGGTTGGGTGATGCAGGCAGTGGCCTTGAGGAGGCCTGTGTTTGTGTCCGGGCTGATTGGAAGAGCACGGTCAATAGCTATTGATTTGAGAAATCGGAGCCATTAAATAGATGCCGTGACTGCGGGATGTGGGCAGTAGGTATGAGAGTATCCGGTCACACAGTAGAGACTTGATCCTGTAGAGAGGTAAGATGCGATGCAAACAGATTAATGGCCAATTTGTCAGTAGAGTCGCAGTAATGATGTGGGGGAAGGACAGGACGCACCGTACCATCAGGCAGCTGCTATTGAAAGGCGTTTACGCTTTCTTCTTCACAAATCAACATAAAATAAAAAATAATTATTTTTATTTAAATATATATATATATTAACATATTAAAATATATATATATACTCATGCCATTGGTTGCCTCTGTTGCTATGCTTGTCTGGTCTGAACCTCCAAATGAACAGATCAATAGGTGTGTCCTAATTTGCATATTTACACACTATTCTATGCCGTTTTGTAGTAAAAATAGTGTGAGTAGTGAGTTAACACTGAGAATTTCTTAAAGAATAAGTGCACTTCAGATACCCTGATGATTCCAACTCCAATGCTGGATGACAAATATAAACTTTTATACACTAGATAGCAGAGTTCATAGTGCATAGTGTGTAACATGTAATTCGGGACAAAACTAATGATTTGAAAGCACCAGAAAATCCCAGTGCTTACACTTTTTGGGTAAATCAAGCTACAAAATAGCTTAGTTAAATTATTTTTCTAATCCTTTTCAATTATTTTGACAATGGAAAAATTGCACGCTTCACCTTTATCCAGCATAGCAATGATTTTGTCTATTATACAGCTGCGCAAATCCTATGGCGTAAATTTCAAAAACACTCGTTGATTAATTATGGGAAACTCATGAAAGATCAGGAGGAGTGAAGATATATGAGGCAGAAGCTGCTGAGAGAATCACTCACCGTTAGATCGTTATTTGCAAGTAATTAGTGTTGGTTGACATTTATAATTTCATTAGGACAGTACAGGAGACTGTCTTATTTGCTGCTGCTGCTTGGGAAAGATAGAGTTCTTGCTTTGCGCACACACACACACACAATATATAACTTTTCTATGGTAGGTGTGATGACGAGTTTCCTGTGTGCTGCAGGCACTATGCTAATACAGCAGCTCTGTGTCCCTGGTACTACGACATTTCTGCCTAAATAGGGGTTGCTATGGTAAAAAAAAAACAAAAAAACAATATTTTCATATGCATGAAAGCACATTTCAATGTCAAATGCAGCAGAGCCTTTTTATGATTATTCTAGAGAAGACATGGAGCGTATCTTTTAACAACATCACGATCAAATCTCTGAATATCTTCTGTTGGTTTTGTACACTTGTCAACCTTTGTCTGAAATTTTCGGAGCTGTTCGCGTTTTTGTTGTTTGCAGGGCAAGAGATTTGGAAATGATGGGGAATGCATTTGCTTTTAATGTAAATATCACAGGGAATATTTTTATCAGGGCCTGGGCCTGAAGACAAATGGCAGACCTGTATACAAACTTCATCCTGTTACAGTGTATTCTGCGTCTTTAGTTTGATGTTTCAGTTAATACAGATCCTCGGATATGAAGCAATGTGTTTATTGCTTTGAGATGGGAATCATCCAGTCTGCACAAAAGAATTTATGACAAACTGTTAAATTATTTTAAATGGTGGTAGTGCAAGCGGAAAAATATGTGTTCCTTTTATCACTTATACTTCGTTATACCATGGTTTTCCTCTTGTACATGTATCTTAAACATTTTTAATGTTTTAATCCTTTAATGCATTTGAGTGTAGAACACTGATTCAGCATCAAGCCGTTATTACTAGTTTGAATGAGTCAACCAAGTCTCTGTTACTGATTCAGAAGCATCACTTTAACTGCAGGGGGTTGTTCTCAAGCCATTATTGGAAACAGAGACAGAGAAATCATTTTTTTATAGTTCTTTTATATTGTTGTGGTAGACAATACGGCTCTTTGACATCACTGAAATAATTCAGTGATTTAGTAAAGTGTATGACAATAACCAATACCTAAGAACATCTGGCAACCAATCAGAATCCTACATTTTGTAGCGCAGTTGTGTAAATGTAAAAAAACAACCGATGAATAATGCAGTTAATATTACAATTTGCATGCTATAAATATATAATCTGCTCGGTCAATATAGTTTAAAAATATCCGGCTTGTTAGTTTGAAAGCCTCTTGAATTTTAATTGGTTGAAAAATCAAGACATCAAATGACAAAGTATTTGATAAAAGCCTTATTAAATGAGTTACAATGAGCTGAAAATCTCTTCTATTTTGCTCCTTTTCCAGAACTGCCAACAGGCTGGGAGAAGATCGATGATCCAGTGTACGGGGTGTATTATGTTGAGTAAGTGACTCATCAATATTACCTTCAAGTCATCTTTAATATATGACATCACCCTGAAGCATAGACGGCTGCCATCCCTCCGATTGTGCCTGTTCCATATAGGCTGTACACACCCTTTGTTACTGTTACCATTTTGAAATCTGGTTCTCTCTCCCCTTCACAGGGACTCTTGGGTTTGTAGCGCATAAATATGAATGCATTCATATGTTTTGATGTTGTTTCAAAGCAATACCTCCGAGGCAGGAAACCTTTCGGTTTTTGTCTTTGGAGATGTTTATGTATGTTTTGAGCAGTATTTGCCTTGTAAATTGCACAGGCCTTTTGGAAAGTAGCCTGGATCGCAGCTGGGTGCGATCTGTATTTTTTGGTAAATGTGGTGATGGGGTTTTATTTTTGGCTTTTGATTCATGTTTATTGAGCTAGCCTAGTGTAGTAGACAGATTTTGCTCTTAAGCTCATAAGATGAGAGAGAATAGCATACTTTTTTCTCAATTTTATATGAATGCAGAGGCCTTCAGTCATAGTTTAAGCCATCTTTATTGCCTTTTCTCTGAATTAATTCACTTTATTTCTCGTCCACTTACCTGCTTTCCTTCTGCTCAACCTTTACCTGCCCTCTCATTCTAATTCTTATTTCTCCCTCTGGCTCTGTTATTGACTGTGTCCTCTGCTCACTCATCTTCATCACCTCTTCCCCCCCCCCCCCCCCCCCCCCCCCCTTCTCTACCTCCCAGCCATATTAACAGGAAGACGCAGTATGAGAACCCAATTCTGGAGGCTAAAAGGAAGAAGCAACTGGAGCAGTCTCAGCCCGCTGAAGGTGAGCGGTATATCCAAGGTTCGTTTAAGGCCCAACATGCTGCCATTTCTTTCTTTTCCTATAAGTTTGTGATTGTCCATGTTTGTCATTTAGAGTTTTGTTGACGCTTTGGTTTTGGAACTGTTACTCATCACGTGGCTTAAGTTATTAATGTATTCAATTTAGCCATTTCACTGATTCATTGCTGCTGAAATAACTGCTTTAGTTTTTTTGGAAAATGTTATTTATTTGTAAAAAGATTTTTTTTGGAAGAGATGTCGACACATGACTTCATGCATTTTGATGAATAAATGTTGTGGTCCTTTTTGTAATATATATATATATTACAAAATGTTTTATCTTGTGTTGTATTATGTATATAAATCAGGATTTTCCCAGTTAATAACCAGGAGCAACCGGTATTAAAGTCAATATGAAATGCTAATTGCAACCCATTTTA
This sequence comes from Tiaroga cobitis, assembly GCA_030578255.1. Lineage (NCBI taxonomy): Eukaryota > Metazoa > Chordata > Actinopteri > Cypriniformes > Leuciscidae > Tiaroga > Tiaroga cobitis. The sequence continues at coordinate 32,476,377 of CM060601.1, read as the reverse complement.
CTCCATAATATGACATTTTTCAATTGAAACTGAATTTTCTTAAAAGAAGTAGCAGCCTTTAAAGTCAACATGAACTCATAATCAACCCCACACTGTTAAAAATAAGATCAATAAGTTATGACATATGTTTTTACATTGCTTTCACTCATTAAAATAAGTTAAGCAACTTTTTATATATATATTTTATATATTTTAAGTTATACAAGATTCGGCTCATTTCTATAAGTCAGTTTAATGTAATTTAAGTTGAAAAGACTTAAATTTATTATTTAAAGGGATAGGTCACCCAAATCTTTTAATTCTGTCTTCATTTACTTACCCTCATGTCTTTCCAAACAAAAAGAAGATATTTTGAAGAATATTGGTAACCAAACCGTTTTGCTGAACATTGACTTCCACAAAAGGGAAAATAAATAATTCTTTATTTATTACTTTATGTATATAAAATACTTTACTTTAATGTTCCACAGAAGAAAGAAAGAATTTCCATTGCCCCAAAAATTCCAAGATCACTTGGCCAATAAACTGATTCTGATTCTGAAAATCATACAGGTTTGTAACTTTCTCTTTATGAAAGGGAATAGGGTCGATTATGAGCTCATGTTGACTTTCAAGGCTGCTTGAGTCACACCTCGTTCTATAAACGGTCTAAAAAATTCTACTGAAATACAGGTTGTCTTGGTCTTGTTCCCAGCCAACTCAGCTGAAAATTGCTTTCTTGATTACCTAATAACTTCTTCTCCCTCAAGTTCTAATATCTCATTCTGCCACTCATTGTGATACAGTACTGACAATATGCAAGTTTTACACAGAGAAAGTTAGGATCCGTAGCCTGGGACTGTAAAGGTCTAAAGCTGGTGGTTGCACAGCCTCAGTATTAGTTTGAATAGGCAAGCAGTGCGACTGACTTGAGAAACACACAAAAAGGAAGTGCATCCTTCACTCTTTCAGAATGGATAGAGGAGCATTCTTCAGGACCACCGCTAGCGAGCTATGCTGCTAACCACCAAGAGACTTACAGAGACCCTGGCACCGCTCCTCCACTACCACCCCAACTGGTGGCTAAACGTATGTGTTGCCTCCTTTTTTGTTTGTAACACAAACACATACACACCCGTACGTGGCGTATTCCTCTGTGGTCATTCACTATTCACTCACTTTTTCCAAATCTTCCTTCCCTCAGCTCTATGTCTTTTCCGTCCCTGTATTGTTTGAACACCCAATGATAAGCTACTTGTTTAAAGATTTAGCAAACACTCTTTTTAAGTGAAGGATATTGCGTTATCCCTCACACCATTTGCCATGTCTCTGGTGTCTTAATGTGGGCACTCATTCAATTTCTGTGGTGCTTTCTAGGGTCACGTACAAAATATGCTTTGTGGTCAAAGTCAAGGATGTGTTGAATTACTGAAGAGAAATGGTGTCGTTTCAAAATATTCTGAATGATTTGACACATTAAATTCCAACCAAGGCTTATGCACTAAAGAACAAGTATGTTGGGAAAAAACTGATCTTGGATCAAAAATGTTTAGGATACATATGGATACGTTCAGGGTTATATACTGTGGGCTTATAAAAGTCCACATTGACAGGGTCCCCGCGGGTCCTTAAAAAGTCTTAAAACGTCTTAAATAAAATTTTCGCTTTTTAAGGCCTGAAAAAGTCTTAAAATCTGAAATTTCCGATAAGGAGGTCTTAAATTTCACGTACGGGCCTTAAATTTCTTGTCCGACTCGTCATCCGTTATTTTGTTTTGTTTTTTGAACAGTGCGCACCATTTGGGGGCAGCACTTTTCTATGTGGGTGCAACCTGCTTCATTCCATAGGTGACTGAAGATGAATGCGGCACGTTGATGGTTTGCCACACCATTCTGTGTCGTGTCGCAGTGTTAATTGCGTTATTGAAAACCATGACGAAAAATGTTTGTTGACGACTTTTTTTCCCCTGACTAAGACAAGACCATGAGAGACGATACCCACGTCATTAAACGATAACTGTGACTACCGGTATTATATCAACACGTACAATATCGTTGACGAAAAAAGACGAGACTAAAGTGTGTTTAAAAAAATACAAACTTGACTAAAACCACTTTTTTGTCGAATAAAGGAGACAACAACACATTACAGACTGTGTTTACGAGCGAGCGTTCATGCTTACGGTTGCCAGATGTAAATAATTAAATCCCCAGTCAGAGCTTTTCTGTTAAAATAACACGTTTTCTAGCCGGTCTTGTCAATGGTATCTGGCAACCATGCTCGCGCGCGCGCCCTCTACACTGCTGAAGAAGCGCGGATGATCTGAAAACACAGACAAGTAAGCTGGAGTTCAGTGATCTTCATTTGATATTTTCTACTTAAATTAATTAAAGTGTCATTCAGTTGGTCTTTATTCTGTCACGAGCCGCTTGCGCTGTTTGTGCGACTAAATCTGCGATCAGTACAGGCTGATATCTAGCAGTGTTTTTAATGTTGATCATTTTATTGCTGTTTTGCAACGAAAGCCACGGCAGAACTGCAGCACACAGCGGTGATTCGAGAACGAATCTGTGGCTTTGAACGAATCGTGAGATTCAATGACCCGTTCATAAATACACCCAATTGCTTTGTCACCATAAATGAATGACTCGATGACGGATGACTCGCTCATAAAGACAGTGACTTACCGCCACCTACTGGCGATTTTAATTTAATGTTTAAAAGTATTACCTTTGTTTTTACCATCATTGCATATTTATTGAACATTGTTTGATTTAAAGCATTATTTATTTTATAAAAGTATTTATAAAGGTAAAAAATGAACTGGAAAAAATCGATTAAAATGGGCAGATATTGTCCCTTAATGGAAAAGGTGTGACTGCAGTCTAAGTGCAAGAGGGGTTACGGCACTATAAAAGATTGGAGAACCACTGAAGGGATATGTAGAATTGCACAAGTGCTACTGCTAAAGAGTGCATTGTCAATACAGCCTGTTACCTTGATTCAAATGTCTCAAAAGCTTAATTGAATTGGCCTAAAGCGAAAAATTATAATGTCATTTTTTGTCTAAAGACTACATATAAAATAGCTACCAAAATTAATGTCGGTAACTGAAGTTTGACTTTGTCAACTAAAACTATGAAAGACAAAATTACTAAAATGTGACCAATAAGCATTTTCATCTGAAGACTAAGACTAAAAAAAAAAAAGGCTGCCAAAATTAACTGTCGTGTTGAACATTTTCCTGTTTTTTTGTCGTGGTAAAGTCTTAAATTTGCCTTTTAGAGGACTTAAAAAGGTCTTAAAAGTCATTAAATTTGCTGTTAAAAAATGTGCAGATACCCTGATTGAGAAAGTGTGGGATTCAAAATTGAAATCTTTTGCATTATTTCTGTTCTAAGACTTTCTGAAAGTAGTGTTATTTGTTCTGTTCTTTTCACTGAATATTTATGTTAATATAATTTGTAATGAAAAATTTGTATTAAAACAAAATAGAACAATAGAAAATAGAAATAGATGCATTTTCACTAGTGGTCTCAGACTTTTGGACCCCATTGCATATGCAGTTTTGTGTACTTGTGTGCATTTAGATTTTACTGTTATGGACAGCTCTGTTGCTCTGTCTATCATATATTCCCTCTCTCATATAAATCTTTATCATATCCAGCCATTTGCATTCAGTGTGCAGTGTGTCTCTCCTCAGGGTATCTCTGCAGCTTTCTCTGATCCTTCTGTCATGACAGACCATGATGAACAGATCACACATCATCTCTCTAGCCGATCACACCACTCTGCTCACTCCTCTATTCTCTCCTCTCATTCTCTCTTGTATCTTGTACTAACGTCACTTTTGCTCTGATCTAGGACTGATTACCAGCTGATCCATCTACTAACATTCATTTGACCATTTACCTGAATAACTGTAATAATGCACAACATGATTATTTAACAAAAATATCCTGAGAAGTTCACACGTTAATTTCTTTTCTGACAGAGCAATGCTAAAATGTAAAAAAAAGGAAGGTTTGTCGACACAAACTTGGATGTTGGCTTGACAGATTAAAATTGTAAAAGGTGGTTTAGACCCTGTGTAGTTAAGGCCTATAAAGCGTTAAGATGGATAGACAGTTAGTTAGTTAGTTAGTTAGTTGACTGACAGATAGATAGATAGATAGATAGATAGATAGATAGATAGATAGATAGATAAAGTTAACTTTGTAGTACAGCTTCTTCTTGAAAATGTTCTTGAGATTTGCTGTTTTAATACACAGAGGTATAATCATCTCATGCCGAGGGGCCAACAGATTTACCTTCACCCTTTCCCATAGCTCACGAATTGTGCAATGCTTTTCTTATTGCAGGAGGGAAGCCATTTTTCACAAGGAACCCTGCAGAACTGAAGGGGACATTCATTAACACCAAGCTGAAGAAGAGCAGACGTGGCTTTGGCTTCACCGTAGTAGGAGGAGATGAACCGGATGAGTTCCTGCAGATTAAGAGTCTGGTGCTCGATGGACCAGCTGCCCTGGACGGAAAGATGGAAACAGGTAAATCTGAAACTGTGGTCTCATAACACATCTTTGTGCTGTAATCTTTGTTCTTGGGCCAACACGTGTTTTGCTTTCTCAGGTGACGTTATCGTGAGTGTGAACGACACCTGCGTGTTGGGTTACACACACGCCCAGGTTGTGAAGATCTTCCAGTCCATCCCTATCGGCTCTATGGTCGACCTTGAACTCTGCCGTGGCTATCCATTACCCTTTGACCCTGATGACCCCAACACTAGCCTGGTGACTTCTGTGGCCATTCTGGACAAGGAACCCATCATCGTCAATGGAAAAGAAAGCTATGACTCGCCTTCCAGCCACGGGAGCGAAACTACAGGTGGCGGTGGTAGTTTGAACGGCTCCAGCGACCCACCTCGCCCCCATAGCCCTTCAGCGGAGGTGGCTTCCAATGGCTCTCACGGTTATCCCAGTGACGTGGTGACATTGGCGTCTTCGATTGCAACCCAGCCCGAGCTTATTACTGTCCATATGGAGAAGGGCGACAAAGGATTTGGCTTCACAATAGCGGACAGCCCTTCTGGGGGAGGCCAGCGAGTGAAGCAGATAGTGGATTACCCACGATGCAGAGGCCTGAGGGAGGGGGACATCATCATGGAGGTGAACAAGAGGAACGTGCAGAACCTGACTCACAATCAGGTGGTCGATTTGCTCAGCAAGTGCCCCAAAGGCAGTGAGGTGACCATGCTGGTGCAAAGAGGTGAGCTCACAAAGAAATTTTTATTGTTTTCATTTTATTTTAAAAACTAGCTCTATTTGTAGAAGTCAACAGGGTTTATGGGATCATTAAAGGGTTATCCATCAAAAAAGTAATCCATCCGACTCCATGGGGATAATAAAGGCCTTCTTAAGTGAAGCAATGCATTTTTGTAAGAAAATATCCATATTTATACATTTATAAACTATAATCACTTGCTTTCGTGGATCGGCCGTATGCGAGTCGAGTTCCAACCGAAGAGTGAACTCTGACTCGAGCTGTATGGATTATGATGGATGGATGCGCTTTTTTGGGCTTCAAAATCTCAGTTACTATTCACTCCCATTATAAAGCTTGGAAGAGCCCGGATATTTTTTTAATATAACTCCAATTGTGTTTGGCTGACAGAAGAAAGTCATGTACACCTAGGATGGCTTGAGGGTGAGTAAATTATGGGATAATTTTCTTTTTTGGGCGAACTAACCCTTTAAGGTTGCACCGATAATACAATTCTGACCAGCACCATTAAATTATCATAATGGTTGATAACCCAAAAATAGTTGATTATTAAAATGTAATGCCACTCCTAAATGTAAAATAATGAACTGTGATTGGTTGGTTTACAAGACTGTTATATGGCTGTATCCTGTTTAAGTGGGTGCTTTTTGGACCTTTTTGATTACATATTTCTGTTTTTATAAATCTAGTACACTTTCTTTCTCACTTTTTCTCTATGTGGTATAGTTTTCTTTTGGTGTTCCAAGCCTGGGAATGTGAAAAGGGTCTTGCAATGTAGACCTGACTTTATGGAGATTGTTCAAAGTCTTACTACTTGAGTGTAAAGTAAGGGAAGAGTGAGAGAATAGGCTGTTCAGTCAGTGTTCCTGAATGAGAGCTTGTGCACTTGAGATGAAGAGAGAATGACAGGGAAGTGCCCAGACAGAGACAGTCTCGGGTGAGAGGTCTGTGTCGATCATGAATATGAAGTCTGTGACATCTGCTTTTCCCTCGAGGGCCACCAAAATCAGCTGTCTGTTAACCCCCATCTGACACTTCCATTCCTATTCTTGAATTTTGGAATAGGAAGTTGAGATAGAAATATCAAGGTTACCTGCTTTTGGTGGAAACTCGCTGTTTCTACAGTCCAGAGACAGCAAAAGAGAATGAAAGAAACAAAGAGAAACAGACTTATAGGAATAGAGACTCACTTGTGTGCATGTGTGAAATGAGAGAAAGCATTGAATACCAGCATCTGACTGTTAAAGAAAGTTCATCCTCATAGAAAGTTACAGTTTGAGAGAGTTTTGCCCACAAATCCCTTTCAGAACCTCAGAGCTTCAAGTTTTGCCTGTTTTCAGGGTATTAAATCAGAGCCTAGCACTCGGATTACTAATTTGATGAATTGAAAGCGCTTTTATCTGTCTTGTGTAAGTGCTTTTAACATGGCCATGAAATTGCTGCATGCCAATTGCAAGGCCAGAGCCTGTTGTATTAAAACGTCCCCATTTGTCATTTGGGACAGTTACCAGCATGTAAACAAAAGAATATGCACTGCTTATATTTTATGGCTCATCAATAGAACTGCCGTCTAGCTATTTTCAGTAAAGCAAAGTTGTCCTCCAGGATTTGATGGCCTACTGATCTGACGTCACATAACTTGAAGTGTAATTTATGCACAAACTGCTGGAAGCAGAATAAGATGGAAGGACAGAAATGGCCTGTTTTATATCTGGCTTATATGTGGCTTACATGCTCTATTGCAATGCATTTTTAAAGCACAACCAGAGATCAATAGTAAGTATTTTATTCTGCTATAGTTGCCCTGCCAACATTTTAACTGGCCTCGCCAAAAGAAAATGAATCAAATACAGTATAATAATAATAATAATAATAATTGCTTTTAGCCATGTATTTGTATATTTTCTTGAAATAGAAATTATATATGTATGTGTGTGTATATATATATATATATATATATATATATATATATATATATATATATATATATTTACAAAAAAACAGCATGTTTAATTCTAAGGGTCAAAGAAAGGGCGGGAAATGAACATTTAATACTAAACTTTGACTCTTTTTTGGTGCAAAATAGAAAATACATTGACCAACATTATATGGTGGTAAGGGTAAAAAGATAAAAACATTTAAAACCGCTTTAATTGTCATTGGAGTAATCCAAGTTCAGTGGTTCATGCTGGTACACACCAAAGGCATTCTCTAATGCCTGTGAAATGTGTCTGGAATGTTTTATTCTCTGTGCTCACATCTCACCTTTAATTGCTGGCCAACAAATCCCACCACACACAAATAAGCACACACACACACCATATTCCTTTTCATCAGCAGATTCAGCACTCACCCATCACTGGCCTACCAATTAGAGTAGAGTCCGAAGAAATATTGAATGGGTAGAATTAAATATTAAATACGTGTCTTCATTCCTTTAAAACATATATACGCACATATACTCGCATCTTAAAATTGCGGAATGTTTTGCCTATTAAAACACATTTCTTATTGCAGGAGATGTGCTGCTGGCTCTGCTAGTTTTCTGGATAATTGACATGTTTATGTATATATGAAGACTTCAGATGCAAAAGTCTCTAAGTGCCAGAATGGTCATTTTTATCAAGCTTGTATGTTTATGTTCAGTTATTTCACTTGAATGGCAATGAAAATTACCTAATTGTCATTAAAGTGAAATTACTGAAGAAAATTTCAGGTGGCACTTAGAGGCTTTTGCATCTGAAGTCTTCATATATATATATGTATGTGTGTTTATATATATATATATATATAACACTTGGGGGGGTAACACTTGGTAACATGCTCCGCTACATGTACAGGCTACATGTACCTCCGGAAGAACTTTTTTTTTAAAATAAACCCTTAAACCATGACTTCTGGCAAGTTTTGTGGATACAAATTGACATTTTGAGACATACAATTACGACATACCATCAACAGATTCAAGGTGATTATTGCAGCACGCACCTTGAACTGGTCACAAACAGAAAACTTCATTTTATAATTTTACACAGGATTTTTCACGTTTTTGTTTTGTGTTCATTTTCAGCTATAAGGTAGATATTGATAGGGGAAAAATGAAATGGCACAACCCAGAAAAAAGATTATTTAGAATTTATTGAAAATTTTAGGCCACACCCAATCTGTGAGCACTTAATTTTTTTAATTTTTAATTTTAACATTTTTAAAATCAAAAGTTTTAAGTTAACATTATTTAATGCACAATGAATGAAGTGAACAAACATGAACAATCAAGTGTTTTATTTGACTTGACTGTGCCTTTATTTAATCCAAAACTGTGTTCGTATTTCATTTTAAAAGACTTTTTAAAAGAGTTATCCAGCCAAGAATAAGCCTAGAACTGCTTTTCTGGCGGACTAATAACAGCACTCGGGTGTCGGTCCGAGACTGTGCTCATGTACTTCTGCTCGTAAAACTACCCGGATACAACCGCACCCGAGTCCACTTTAGGGGCCGTTCACATATCGCGTTTTTTGCGCGCAAATGCGTTATTTCAATTGTAGGCGCACGTGGCGAGATGAAAACATCGTAACATCTCATCTCAACACGCCATGTGACAAAAACCAACCGATCAGCTTCGGCCTTTCCTTAACAACATCGACAGCTCGGCTGAACAGCTGATCATAGCTGTACAGGGCGGCTTTTTATTTCTCATCTCCATAAATATATCTATTAGTAAAGCTAATGCAAGGGCTAGAAATCAATTAATTCTTTGCTGCTACTTCCTCGTCCTCATGGAGAGCGCCGCTTTCTCCTTTCTAAAAGCGCTTGCTCTCTCCCGTGGCGTCTGTCGTTGCTATGCAACCATGAATAGAGGCGGCCTGGAGAAACGAGCGTGCTTCCCGCGCGCCTACATTTGAAATAACGAATTTGCACGCGCAGAAAAACGCGCTATGTGAACGGCCCCTTATGGCAACGTGACATTAACCTAATCGAAAATATTTCCATATGTGGCTCTTTCCTCCTTTCTTGTCAACAGTGGATTCAGAGCCACCGCATTAGCAGCACCGGCGCACGCCACGTCTCAAGTGTTTTTAGGTGTGTAAGTGGATGTGATTTACTGATCAAGTGAAGATTTTGCAGCGGCGCTGAAAATCCAGTGCCGCCGCTGCTAAATACATTGTAGGGGAAACACTGATATATATATATATATATATATATATATATATATATATATATATATATATATACACTCACCTAAAGGATTATTAGGAACACCATACTAATACTGTGGTTGACCCCCTTTCGCCTTCAGACCTACCTTAATTCTACTTGGCAATGATTCAACAAGGTGCTGAAAGCATTCTTTAGAAATGTTGGCCCATATTGATAGGATAGCATCTTGCAGTTGATGGAGATTTGTGGGATGCACATCCAGGGCACGAAGCTCCCGTTCCATCACATCCCAAAGATGCTCTATTGGGTTGAGATCTGGTGACTGTGGGGGCCATTTTAGTACAGTGAACTCATTGTCATGTTCAAGAAACCAATTTGAAATGATTCGAGCTTTGTGACATTATTCTGCTGGAAGTAGCCATCAGAGGATGGGTACATGGTGGACATAAAGGGATGGACATGGTCAGAAACAATGCTCAGGTAGGCCGTGGCATTTAGACGATGCCCAATTGGCACTAAGGGGCCTAAAGTGTGCCAAGAAAACATCCCCCACACCATTACACCACCACCACCAGCCTGCACAGTGGTAACAAGGCATGATGGATCCATGTTCTCATTCTGTTTACGCCAAATTCTGTCTCGAAATCGAGACTCATCAGACCAGGCAACATTTTTCCAGTCTTCAACTGTCCAATTCTGGTGAGCTCTTGCAAATTGTAGCCTCTTTTTCCTATTTGTAGTGGAGATGAGTGGTACCCGGTGGGGTCTTCTGCTGTTGTAGCCCATCCGCCACAAGGTTGTGCGTGTTGTGGCTTCACAAATGCTTTGCTGCATACCTCGGTTGTAACGAGTGGTTATTTCAGTCAAAGTTACTCTATCAGCTCGAATCAGTCGGCCCATTCTCCTCTGACCTCTAGCATCAACAAGGCATTTTCGCCCACAGGACTGCCGCATACTGGATGTTTTTCCCTTTTCACACCATTCTTTGTAAACCCTAGAAATGGTTGTGTGTGAAAATCCCAGTAACTGAGCAGATTGTGAAATACTCAGACCGGCCCGTCTGGCACCAACAACCATGCCACGCTCAAAATTGCTTAAATCACCTTTCTTTCCCATTCTGACATTCAGTTTGGAGTTCAGGAGATTGTCTTGACCAGGACCACACCCCTAAATGCATTGAAGCAACTGCCATGTGTTTGGTTGATTAGATAATTGCATTAATGAGAAATTGAACAGGTGTTCCTAATAATCCTTTAGGTGAGTGTATATATATATATATATATATATATATATATATATATATAGAGAGAGAGAGAGAGAGAGATGGTATAACATCTTTTGAACTCTCTTACAGTAACTTGTGTCCCTTTTTTTGCCTCTGATCCAGCAGGTTTGGTTGGTAGTTTAAAAGCTGTATTACATAATTATTTGAACATTTTACTCGCCTAGACGCCGACTAAAAGAGGCTTAGAGTTGCACCATAACACAGCAGTTTTTCTTTAAGAACTGCTCTAGGCCAATTACAGGTTAAGCTCAATCGACAGCATTTGTAGCGTAATGTTGATTAACACAAAAGTTTAACATTTTTTAAGTTATAATAAAATAAATTATATAAATAAATGTATAAATAATTTACCACAAAACAATCATGACTCTTAAAATGGAAGTGGACAAGGGAATGACGTTAATTTTTTATTTAAAAGGAGAAATAAAACTTGTGTATTTAAGCGGTAAAGCTTTTTAAATTTTTACTTTAATATAGCTAAATATTGTTTACTATTTAGCATTTACGGATTGGGCCCATTCATTTCCATTGAATGTGCATCATTGTAACCCAGATTTATTTTTTATTTTTTTGAAGAACTAATGGAACTAATGTCCCCAGAGTGTGTGTGTGTTTTAGCTCAAAATACCCCACAGAAAATGTTTTATATAGCATGTTAAAGTTGTCACTTTTTGAGGGTTAACAAAAACGCTCCGTTTTGTGCCTGGCCCTTTAAATGCAAATGAGCTGCTGCTCCCGACACAGAGTGCGGGTTTCAAGGACCTTGTGTGTGTTAGCAGCTCCGATTACCTCAGAAACACACTAAAATGACAGAAACTGTTCTGCCTTTAATGTTTAAACGAAGTCAGACAAAGATGGAGAGACTCAAGAAAAAGTGACAACACGTAGAATGCAACAGGACGTCTCTGATTGGTTAGTTGATGAACTTATGTTGCTGATGTGGAGTTAACTATCTTCAATTAGCATATTCTGTCATGATAATCTATAAATCGCTCATATAGGAACTGTTGTGAGATGCACACAGAGTGACTTTCTATTGCATGTGAAAAGACGGAGGCTACAGTTTGAGCTGACTCACAAATGTGCTCGACTACGACTCCTCTTCTCAACATGGACTGTGTGTTCCAGGGGTTCGGGGTTTATGTAAATTTTAGGGTTCGTGATGTCACTAACCCGTGAGGAATGTCGTGTAGTCCATACCAGCCGTTTGTTGTAGTCCTTAACAAACGATTTCTTTAAAAGCAAATATCTCCCTTTGCTTTGAACTTTGAGCGTTGTGACTTTGCAGATGTTGTTTATGCTCAAACAGCAACATTACACACTAACTAAAGTTAGAAAAGTGAAATCATACTAAACCACCCCTTTATTTAAGAACCAAACTTAATGAAATTGTCTGATGCTCAGACAATACAACCTGTGGTTGACTTGTCATCGTTGACTTTTTTTTCCTCCAATGAGGGTTTGTCTGTTTTTTTCTCTAGATGCTTCTCAGTTGTTCAGGTTTAAATGTCACGCTCGCAAACACTCAGTATAAAGGAGATTCATGCATCTGTTATGCCCGGAGTAATCAGTTCAACACAATGTGCGTTTGCAAGCTGAATACATCATGGCTTTGAGTTAGTGGCCCAAAGGTCTATTCTGTCTCCTTGAAGTGTGTGTGTGTTTATGTATTTACGTCAGTGCGGAATTACTAGCGCCTCGACATTTAGAAGGCCATTTCTAGCCTCATTGCAATTCTTCCTTATGGTATTTATCAGAATCTAAAGCTTTGAGAAAGAAAGTGAGGGATGCTCCAGTTATGGATAGCGTGATGAAATGAAAAGGTGCGTACTACTATCTGATCCGCTCCCTTTATGAGACGTCAATCATGACAGCACACACCTTCATTTCCCCAGCAGTAATGAAACCGGCTTCTACACAGCCATCAACTAGTCTGGTCTCATTAGCTGCTGTACTCGAAGCATCCAAATAATAAGAAAATACCAAAATATGTTGTGTTTTGGATGCTGATTCCCAACTGTCATCTTAACTAGCGTAACCAGTAGGACTTTATTGGTCAGCTTCTTAAGAAAGATCATGCATGTTTTAACTAACACCAAACCACCCTAAGATAACTTTATTACGCTGAGAAAAAAAAAGGTAAAAAAACGATTTTTACTCAGAAATTGCTAGTAAATTTCACAATTAATTACAAAGAAACAGCAAGTAACACATTTATTTAAACATGTAATTTTGAAGTATACAGACTGATGGTATTTTCTTGTAAAATGTTCTCCAATCATTTTTGTTTTATTTTCAACTTCAAAAGATAATTTATTACACTGACAAATGACAATAACGTTCTGTTTAATATGCACAAGCTGTGTTTACGGTGTATGTCGTTTTAAATGCTTGAGCTCTTTAAAATTAGTGGCTTTCAAAGTTTTTATCTTTCATCATCTGGAAACGATCATTCTGAAAGTGATTCCAACAATATATTTTCTCTGTCGTTATTGTTATAGTTGTGGTGTGGACTTGCCCTATTCTTACAGAATTAGAACGATTATTAAAACTTTACAGTTATAGTTGGCGTTATTTATCGTTCTTAATTAAATCAGCAGGGAAATTAATGGAAGCTGGTCTTTTCAGCATGGAACAGCATTGCAGTCTCATTTCTCTTTTCTGGCTGGACAAATACATTGAGAGAAAGATAAACAACAATGATTGGTGGTGTGCACCAAAGTAACTTGATTTAATGTTTTAAAGGAAGGATTCCAGCAAAGTTTTTTTTTTTTTTTTGCACTTTTTGCATAAATTTTTTTGCACTGATTTGTCCAACAGCAAAAATGAATGGTGTTGCAGACCAATACTCGGGATAGCAACAGTCCAAAAGAATTAGTCGTCTGGCTCTAAATCAAACCAAGAGGTTTTTGGTGAAAAATATGTTTAGATAATGGTAGTGGGGAGCATTTTCTCCCTGACTGCTCACCCGTTGGCTTGCTAAAAGGGGGAAGCATAGAACCCACCAATCGCACGATTTCACACCTTGTTTCCATGACGATGCTCTGCTGCACTTTGCGGTGGGGTTTCCTGTTAAAATGATAAAGCGGAGGGGTCTGTCTTGCACACAACATGCAGGCGCATCACATTCTGGAACAAATGCCAGTAGGCAGTGAGGACAGACAGACAAGTGTTTTCAAGTCCACTCTGCATCTTATTCTTTCATTATGTGTTACCCTTCAATGATTTTTGATTGACATGTTTGTGCGGACCATCTGAATCCACACAAGCAATGGAGGGGAAGTTGTACAATAGCCATCAGAGCTGTGTGTGTGGATGTTACGTGTGCATCGGTGTATGCACAGGGCTATTTTAACATCACCTCATGGCCTGTCACCTCCAATTGAAGGCCATGTCATGTTAAGACTATTCCAGTGTACACACAACAACCGTGCACACATAAGCTGTGTTTTCTAGTGAGCAGCCTACATAGGCAGCTGTATTAGGCCATTTAGTAACTCACAAGGAATGTCATGAGAACAATTTTAAACGCTCTACATTGGCAGCAACTACACACAAATAACGCTTCACATGAGCGGCTGAACTAACAATTGATCAGAATTGATTTCTTTCCAGTAATGAGTGAATTATAGTTATAGTAAGTTAACCAAAATGTATCTTGGTCCACCATCTCACACTAAATAATGTATTACTGCTACTTAACAGTATTGAATGAAGTATATTTTTTAACATCTCTCTCAATTTGTCTTCCATCTTGGATTTATCTCAAAGTGTGTCAAAATACAATATTGGGTCAAATAATATATTTTAAGTATTCTTAAAGGTTTTTTATTGATACTTTTCAGTACTAAATTAAGTGTACGTGTATTTATAATCACCGTCTATAAAGTATTAATAATAACTATTAGGGGTGTGGCGAGACGCTTATCTCACGACTCGAGACGAGACACGAGATTGGGTTCACTAGAACGAGACGAGACGAGATTTTTGCACAATTTTTCAGAAATCCTCAATGACAAAATTCATGAAAGAAAACAATATACAAGCACTGTAAAAGGTTTTTATTGACTGGCTTTTCTCCTGTTTGATTTCACATGAGTCTCTTCAGACCTGTACATAAGAGCTTTCAGAACTTCTGATTGAGGCTGTGTGTGACCTCCTAACTGAACTCATTGAAGTCTGAAGTGCAAACAATAAGTGCAAGTGCAACCATAATCAAAGTTAGCACACAGACTCATAATTGTTTTGAAATTGCTGTTTTATTTTGCACCGACAGTTATAGGGTTAATGCGGCGAGTTCGGAAAAAGCTGGCTAGAGAGAAACGGCTGGTGTGTTTGTCTCTATGTTGTTCTTGTGTTCCGATTATAAATTCAGAAACAGAGCCTCGTCTGTTGTCTTTAAGACATTACAGTACTCTCTCAATATTCGAAGTGCAAACAGAGACCATAGCCGCAAATAAACAGTCCAGAGATGGGTATTGGGAGACGGACTATGAAGCCTAATTTGTGCGCAATGCACACCAGGGAGCTTGTGTTTTACTTTCAAATTGGTGATCGCGCGTACTCTGTGAATAGGGAGCAGCGGTGCTGAGCGTGCATTTTACAAGATAAGACATTTATCAGACGTTTAGTCTATGTTGCGCAACGAATCCTCCGCCATCGTCACGCGAACAGTTAAGTGTGATTCGTGCTGCACTGATTGCAACGGCAACTCGTGCTGGATGAGCAGAGCAGACTTTTACATTAGTTTATAATGGTTATTATTTATTATAAAAAACAGCAAAACGATAGTTTAGGCGAATGTGAGTGTACAGTAGCGGTGGAATATTCTATTGTAATCTCACCCTCACGCTCAGTCATGGCGATATTGCGAGACAGCTTTTCACTCAACGGGAAATCTCGTCATGTTTTAGTCTCGCGAGATCTCGTGGCACGAGATCTCGTCACACCCCTAATAACTATGTTAGAATAGGAAATGGCACACATATTAGAACACGGAGTGACAATATTGCTGAAATCACTTTCAGAGTGTTTAAAGCAGCAGACAACATATTTTCACTGCGAGCTTTAAACAGAACATTATCATCCAGACCGGTGGTGTGGACAGTAATATAGTTATCGTTATAGTTAACTTTATAGTTAACTTTCTTGGTGTGAATGGGCCTTTACACTGAACAATTTTTATTGATATTTTTCAGTGTTGAAGGAAGTGTGTTTATAATCTCTCACACTTTGTCCGCCATCTTGAATTTATCACAGAACTTGTTAAAGGGATAGTTCACCCAAAAATGAAAATTCTGTCATCATGTACTCACCCTCATGCTGTTACAAACCTGAATTAATTTCTTTCCACTGTTGAACACAAAATATATTTTGAAGAATGTTGGTGGTAACCAAACAGTTGTGGGACACCATTGACTTCCATTGTATTTTTCCTACTATGGAAGTCAATGGGGACCAGAAACTGTTTAGTTACCCATATTCTTAGAAATATCTTATTTTGTGTTCAACATAGGAAAGAAATTCATACAGGTTTGGAACAACTTTAGGGTGATTAAATTATGACAGAATTTTCATTTCTGGGTGAATTATCCCTTCTCCATAAATGTGATTTATGTGCTACCTTACATTTTGCAGCAGGCAGCTTAATTAAATTGCCTACCTTTTTTAACAGACTTCACTGTTTGTGATGCCCTAGAATGCTGCCAAATTGGGATCTGACAAGTTTTTGGAACTGCATAATAGTCATGAAAATGGTTTTGTGTCTGCCGTCACACTCTCCGCACTAGACTCATACTGCAGCCGCTCCTGGGAGACTGTCTCTCATTCCTCTGTGTGTCAGACTACATCATTGACAGATGGTCCTGACCGTCAGAATCTGTTCCGATCAGCCTAGCAGAGGAAAATGGGTCCAGTACAAACCCTTCGCTCTCTTCATGCCTTTATGCACATGCATGTGCGCATGCAGTGCACCATAATCTTCTCCTGCTAAACCTTCTTATTAGTCTCCTTTGTGCCTGACGTGATTCCCACTGACCTGTCACCTCTAGTCTTGCTGATTTACTCCTGCATGTTCAACATAGTTATGGAGGGAGCTCACGTGCCACTTGGGTTTTGTTAACTGGCTTAGTCTCTCACACCAACAATATTGTTAATTTGAGTTTGGACATGAGCCAATTTTCTTGACGACTTTGTGCAGAACTGAAGTATAACTAATCTCAGTCAGTTGTCGTTTCTTTGATGTTCCGCTCAAACCTCTAAATAAATGATGAATTGGTGGAGATGTTGAGCTGATATGGTATCAGTCCTGCACAAAGGAAGGAGGAGCGAAATGGTAAGGGTCTTAAAAACTACCACAAAGTGCTTGACTATAGGATTTGAAACAGGTCCAAGAGTTAAGCATGCAATCACAATAAGAGTCATCCACTTTTAATGCATTGGTCACTTTGTTTGTTTTTCATTCAGCAAGCAGCACTGCTTTATGGGATTCAGATAAAGCCATTATGTGCCCAGTAAAGCGAAATGGATTGATTGATTACAAGGTATTAGGCAGCATCTCTCCTCTATAAGCAACGACCTCCAGACACTCAACTGGGTTATAAAATAAGACCCGCACAGATCTACTCTTAAACTCATAAAGTAGCATAGATTAATTCAGGGTTTTTTATGCATTCTTGTTGCTGTGCCACTGTGGAATAGTTTGTCTGAGCATGGAGAATATAAGAGAAATTACACTTGAGGTCATAAGAATTATCAACGTTTAGTCAAATCAATATTACAATTACCATTGTCAGAAGTTTTAGAAAAATTGCTCTACCAAACAAATCATTGTGTGAGATTTAAAGTGAATACATACAGAGAAAAATGAAGAGAGTGTGTTAGCAAAGAGGGTGTGTAGCAATGCTGCAGAAACTTTTAACAATTAATGGAGTGTAGTGGAGACGGGCATAGAGAAGAGAGGGAGGCGGAAGACTGCAGAGGACGATTGTGTTTGTTTTGGGGATAATGAGTCAGGTTGGGGGCAAGGCTTTATGAGGCAGGTCAATTTGCAATGGAAAGGACGATTGAATACCTGAAGTTGTATCAGAATAAAGAGTTGAAGCGTTTTGTTGAAAGAGAGAACGATGTGTTCAGGACAGGCTGGACGCGTAAAGGGCGCGAGTGTGCATGTGCGTTACCGTGGGCGCGCTCACACGCAGACGACTTGCTCTCAAGGGAACGGCTTCATAGTAAGCAGCCTTATTTTCAGGCCAGACTGGAATCAGAGGACCGATCAGGATCCCAGGTGCGAAATCACAACTTATGAGCACATAAATTAATCTTACTCTTAAATTAATCTCATCTGTTTCCTGTTTTATTTATTTTTTTCATGTTATAAATGACGTTCACATCTATTTATGTATGAATGCATAATTTATGCATGGCCTGTCATACCCAGCCTTTCTGATGGAGGCGTGGGAGGGGGCGATGGCACATCAGCGCACGTAGAAGTGGGAGGGAATCAGTGTTCGGAGGAGGGAGTACGATGGTAAAGCGAGCACGAGAACGGTCGCGTCGGGGAGAAAGAAGCAGAGAGAAGCAGCAAACACATGAAGACGGAGCGAGGGTGATGCACATCGAAACAAGGAAGGGGAGGGCAAAAAAGAAGAAGGAGAGAGAGAGAGAGAGGGAGAGAAAAAAGAGAAGCTCAAAAGACAGGAGAATCAAGGACTGGCTCTAGATGCAGGATCCTTCGGCAACAACATCGCGAGGGGCAGGGACGCTGGAAGATGGTTTCAGTAAGAGGGGAACTGACCGTTGCCTATAATTTAATGTTCAGTATCTTGGACTCCTTCTCCATGGGTAATAGCTTAGCACCTGTCTGGGCATAAGCCCCTCTCTGTTTCTCTTCCTGTGTCTCGTTCGTTCTCTCTATCTTCCGCTCTCCTCTTTTTCTGTCTTCATCTCTCGCACAGTGTCTGGTAGGTTTAAAGGGTTTTTTCTCCCTGGAATGAAATTTCTGGCATCATGTCATTCCAAATCTTTTGTAGATCATAAAAGGAAATATTTTGCAGAATGCCCGTACAATGGAAGTGACTTTCATTTGATGGAAAATGGCAGCTCGGACATTCTGTTAAATATCTTCTTTTGTGTTTTACATAAGAAAGGCCGAACTGTTCCTTTAAGTTCACGGGGTCTGCTTAGCATTTAATCAGGGTAATGGGGGTCGGTCCTCTGATGCGGATAGTCCGCGCTGCCCTCTTTATGGTCTGTGCTGTCGGAGTAAAGGAACGAGAGAAGAAACGGAAAGAGAGACGGAGCTGCCGCCGCACCACACGCCCTGATTGGAGTCATCCATCTGTCTTGGGATTACTTTCAGATTTGTGCCTGTGGGGAAGGTGAACTCTTTGTGTGCGTACAATTAATTTAATATATCTGTCTCTTTCGCTTTCTTTAGGGGTGGCACCTGCGAAGAAGAGCCCCAAACTGGTGAGTACAGATGTTTCATTCTCAGTCTGTTCTTTCCTCTTCACCACCATTGTTTTATTATTAATCTTCTCCACGTTGTTTCTGATTGCTTTTGCTCATTGTCTGTGGCATTGGTCTAGTGTTCAAAAGAGGTTTTACAATGTTACTGCGCAGGCAGAGAGAATCTGATATGCACTTCAATGCAAACACTCTGTCAGTGAACAGTGAAAACATGTGGTTGGGGTTGGGAGGATGGTGTTCACCCCTGGGAGGAGGGCTGATTTGATTGGTCACATGGGCATCCTGTAATAGCCCTCTAATGATTTACAGAAAACAGCGAAACCAGCCACAATTGCTACCCAGTTAATTATAAATTTGCTAAATTTAATAAGAGTATTTCCCCCTTGTGCTCCTTTTGTCATCAGTTTGATGAGACAATTATTCATTTGTTTTGGGAATGTGTGTATTGCGAAATCTTTTGGGTTGACTTCTCAAATTTGTTAAAAGGTATCGATCTTTAAACTTCTGTATAAGCCCAAAAAAATAGTTTTTTTGGTGACTCTGAAATTAGACCACTTTCATTTTAAATTTGTTCTTAACTTGCTACTTTTTTTGCCAAATTTTATATTCACAAGTGTAAATTTTCAAAAAAAAAATCCTTCTTTTTTAATTTTTAAGAAAGATTTTGATAGGTATCTAAATTCTTTGAAGAACTCTAAAAACTCCACTGCATGTAAGACTCTGAAATGTTGTCAATCATTTAAGCTAGTTTAATGTTATTTATGTTTATGTAACCCTTTGTATTGGTTATTGTTTATTATTGTTTATTATTGTCCTAATTTGTTTTTGTTATTACTGCATAATAAAAATAAAAAAAACGAAACCAGCAGGTCCATCCTTGGAGCTTCAGGGGCAGAATAGCAAAGAAGTGTGCTTATTTTTAATCTTTTGTGTTCACCAGCCTGTTGATGGTCTGAGGGTATGAGCTCCAGTTTGTGGACAGTAGAAACAATAATCAGTAAAATGGCAGCCTTGTTTTTTTTTTTTTTTTTTCTTTTTTTTTTTAAATGGAGTCCATGCTTGTATGAGTCCCCAATGCCAGACGAGCGTCTTTCAAATCTCAAATGGCCTCTGTTTTATTTGGATGGATTTATTAGCTACTTATTGAATTGTGGTTAGATTTTTTTATTTTTTTTATTGCTAAATTTCAATAAAAATTCTGGATGTCTGCTATACAGATTCATAAGTTGTGCTGGGATGAAAAAGGATGTAGAGCTGTGTGCATGGGTTTAAAAAAGAACTTCAGATGACTTAGTGGAGGAGAGAATATTAAAAAATCCAACCCTTCTGGAAGCATATCATTGTTAAGGAATGATTTATTACTTGGAATAAACATTTTAAATTAAAACATGGTTTGAAAATATTAAAATATGAATATAATAATTAGTATACAATAGGGTGAAAATGCTTCTATTTTGCATTTTATAATTTAATTGTTTGCTTTGCAAATTATTAAAGCGCAAATATTACAAATTAAATTGTCAGCATGACAGTTTGGGTGACAACTATCACAGCACCCAAGCTGTAAGTTTGTGTAAAACCTGATAATCAATCATGTTATCCAGCTTAACTTGACTATGATTCAAAGAGCATCTTTGAACATCTGACCATCTATACAAATGAGTCACATGATCAGTCACTTTAATTTGCTTATTTGATTAGTGACCTAGTTATAGTGCAGAATCATATTTCTTATTCATTTTAATGTTGTATTGTTTACAGTTTTCTAAGTTCTAAAATATGGTTGATTTGCATATGCATAGTTTCAGTGTCTGAGACTTTTAGACCCCACTTTTTAATGTGTATTAGATTACATTATTATGTCAGTATCAGTGTTAATTTTCATTTTGTGGCCTATTTATTATATTAATATTATTAAAAAGAATTGTATACGCTCAAAAAAGAAGAGCCAGTGAGTTCTCAGGTGCATAGAACAAAAGATGTAATGTCAATCAAGTAGTTGAAGTTGCCTGCACACTGAAGAAATGCAATCAGACCAAAAAAGGTCTATAACAAAATGTATAAAAGGAAAAAATCTTAAAATGTGATAACTGAAGTAAAAATACTGAGTTGAGTTGCTTGGAGGGTATTTGTTGTTGAATGCCTTGATATAATCGTTGGCTTGAATGAATCCTGACAGAATGATAAAGAGAGTTTTGCGTCATTCTGTCCTTCAACTCATGCATTCACATTTCTTTTTTTGTTTTCTTACTTGCCTACTCCCCATTTATTCAATTCCTTCACTCCATCTTAAAGACACCGGAGATGTTGTGATGACTTTTTTTTCTTTCTCTATTCATGTTTCCTCTCCCTCTACCCTCCCCACTCAGCAACAGTTGGAGCGCAAGGACAGTCAGGGCAGCTCCCAGCACAGCGTGTCCAGTCAGCGCAGCATCCACGCCGACTCTCCCCTCCACGCCTCCCAGGCCCTGCTCAACGAGTCGGCCGCCCCACCTCCACCCTCCCAGCCCCTGCCAAGCCTACCCCAGGACCCTCCAGTAGACGGAACTCTCCAAAAGAAACCTGATCCCTTTAAAATCTGGGCCCAATCCAGGAGCATGTATGAAAGTAGGCGTAAGTAATATGGGATTCTGGTGGCGGGTGCTTTGGCAGTGGATCACTGGGTTTATGTTTGGTTGGTATTGGGATATCAGGTTTGGTTAGTTGGTTGGGAACAGGCTGTATTTCTTGTTTGTTTGTTCTGCTTTGCCATTAAGCTAAATATTAACATCTAGATCAACATTTTGGGGATTGAAAATGTTTGCTGGTGAAAAAATGATCTAACCTTGGTGTAAACAAAAATAATGCATGGTTGGTTTGGTTTAAAAACAAGGCAGTTGTCTTTATATTTCAATGTGATTTTAACAGTTGATGCAAATTTTAAGAGTCAATCTATACATAAACAGAATTCACATTTTCAACCATTATTCATGGTTTCTCAATATTAAGCATATTAAATAGTGACGTTAAGTAATTTGTGCATTTCAAATGTGGCGAAACCGCTAAAAATTCCATTTACATCAAACACCCTTTTGAACACGGCTGTAGTCTTTCAGTATCCAAATAGCTGTCCATGCCTAATGTAAACCATTAGCCGTCAGTTCGAATCCCCTGTGTTTGTTGTGATCAGAGAGCTGTGTTCGGATAAACCTGTCATCTGTATTTCCAAAGCTATTCATTAGCCTTTCCCATTCCTGATTTCCTTCACTTTGCTTTTGCCTACTCACTCACCGCCAGTGAGAAGCCAACATGAACACAGAGGCACTTCTGACCAATTACACTTCTCCCTGCCATTAGTGCGTTCACAAGCTCGAGCGCACTCTAGAACACATTTTTTGACAAATGTGCATATAATTGGTAGTGGTGGAAGACAGTGAATCCAATACTACTTTCATGTGTGCCAGAGAGCAGAGGGGCTAATTAACAGGAATATCTTTTAGCGGATGTTAAGAGGCTGTGGAATGGAGCACTCCAATGTTTGGGTTGGAAAAATTGTGCTAACTTGGAGTGTCTTCATTGTCTCTGTTTTTGTTAGGGTTTCTCATTAGTAAGTCCCTTAAGGAGGAGGATGTGGGGACTATAGGGATGGGAATCTTTCAGAATTTGGTTCTGACATCTCTTAACTATTACAGTTCTTTAAAGGGGTCATCGGATGCAAAATTCACTTATATGGTGTTTGCATATAAATGTGTCTTTGCAGTGTGTGGACACAACCACCATACAATGAAAAAAATCCATTCACTCCTTTTTTTAAATCCTCAAAAAGCCTAAACACTCAATAATCAGGCCGTTTGGATTTTCTGAGCACTATGATATCATAATGCTCATGCTCCGCCCACGACCACTGACGGACTGTCCCGTATTAGCATATTTCTGCCCTCAGCCATTCTACACCCTCCAGGAAAGAGAGGGGTGAGCAGTTGCTCATTATCATTTATAGAGACATGCACCGAAACAGGTCACTGTGAACAGAGCTATTTTTGAGGAGGTAAAAAGGGTGTTGTTTTACACAACCATTGAGGAATTTTAACCAAATTATATTACAAACTTTACATGAACACCCTAAGGAATGAGAATCACACCAACTTGTGGAAAATGGGCATCCGATTACCCCTTTAAGAGTTCCATTAACAATTCTTTTAACTACTCTTCCTTAATGGGGGAAAAAAATTTAGACAAAAGATATAATTTCAATAATAAAGTTAAAACTATATACTAAAAAGAATTGACTCCTTAGAGTCATTCATTTGGGAATTGGTCTACAATGATTGCGCCTTAAGTTTTTTGATTCTCTAAAAACTCATTGAAATAATTAATTTGGGAGTTGGATTACACTTGTTAGACTAATGTTTTTGATTGACTAAAAAGAACCAAATCATTTGTTTGAAAATCAGGCTTCACTGGTTGAAGTGTATGATTTTGAGTCACTTAACAGAACCGGCAAATGGGAGCCTGTTCCATAATCAGACTGTTGCGGTCCTTGAACGGATTGAGAGATAAATCATTGACGTTTGATTGGGGTTTTTGGACCAGCTTGAAAACATTGTTCAATAAACTCAATGAGCAGCTGCATTGAGGGGCTTTAACACAAATGAATGTAAGGTCTATGCCATAATGCACAATTTGCAGAGTCTGCCACAACCGTACTTGCTTCTTAATGGAGATCGAACGGTGTGGGAAAATTGCCCATGCAGCAGCCATTTTGAATGGCTCTGGAGCCATTCTACTTCCTGTCCCTGTTACAGTAAATTGCTGTAGATCTGGTTAGACTGGAGACAGAGGTCATTGTGTCTGGCAGCTGCTCCACACGTCCAGTTGCATTTCAATAGCTTTGCAGCAGAATCACAAATCCAGAGCATTTGTTGTTAGCTTACGTTAACCGAAGCCCATTCTTAAAGGTAAGCACATTTAAAAAAAGATCTCCAGTAAAAGCTGCCTAGAGCCACGGTTTCCAGCTCTCTCTTACATCACAGGCATACGTGTCCCCCAACAGAACATCATGTGATGCGTTGGAGAGCTACAGGGTCAATAATGTAAAACCTGACAGATTGCTGATGTCTGCAGGACTTCGAGTCTAAATGAGGGGGAAGCTCTGCTGGTGCTTGTCCTGACTGATTTGACACAGTAGTGCTGTGGTGGAGACGGCACACAGGCGTTGGTGTAAGCTCAAGGGCACATCTGCTTCAAAAGACCTCTGGATTCTCTCTTCTGCTTCACTTGATCTGTAATATTGATTTAAGCACGTGGGTCTGTGCTTGTCATTTTCTCAGATGGAAATACCTGATAATCGGATTGTAATATATGAATTAATTGGAGCAGAGTAATCATTATATTACATCTTCATTGGTGTGAACCAATTCGAAAAAAATCCAGATGTGTGTGAACTAGATGCAATCATGAAAGCGACATTGTTCGCTTTTCCTTGAACCAGCAGCCATTCTTGAAAGAGGCAGGATCGGGATAATCAAAGCTTGTGCGTCATTCTGCAGGTGAATTGATCTCGGACTCAAGCTATTTTTCTTCCTTTTCAGTACCTGATTACCAGGAGCAGGATATTTTCCTGTGGAGAAAAGATACCGGCTTTGGATTCAGGATCCTGGGAGGCAATGAACCTGGCGAGCCGGTAAGTTCAAAGAAATGAGTGCAGGCGTCATATTTGTGCAATTCTGCGAGTATTGTGTTCATTAGTTTGTTCATTTATTGATATTTATTATAGTTCTTTATTCGTTTAATTCGTTTAATCTGCTGTGGTTATGGGTAGATGATATAAAGGTTATTTCCTGTGGTTTGATGTTGTAGGCCATCTAAACCAATTTTAAATATAATTTAGCTAAATATTTTATAATTATTTTACAGCTGTCATACTGCCTACATGGATTTTCTTGGAAACACATTTGTCTTACCGCAGGGCCATTTAAAATGAAATGATTAAGGCAAACAGTTTTAAAATTGTTAAAAAAAAACATGTACCATTTACAGGACCTAAAATATATAGGTTATTATATTTATTATATTATATTATATTATATTATATTATATTATATTATATTATATTATATTATATTTATTGTCTTGTTTGGATTTGTCCATTTGTCATAAATATAGTATAGGATTAATAATAAATATACAATAGATATAGTATTTATAATGTTTTCAATTTGCTTTTACAGTATATCTACATTTTTAGTTTTCATTTTAGTTTTTGTAATTTTGTTGTACTTTTGCCATTATTTGATTTTTGAATATTTAATTTAGTTTTATTTATTTTTATTTCAGCTGTAGTAATTTTAATACTTCAACTTCTTGAAGTGTTCAAAATTTCTCATTTCTATTTATGTTTTTAATCAAATATTTTATTTATATTAGGTTATTTCAATTAACAAAAACAATATTAATAGTTACTTTTCAATAATATTTTATAAAAACGGAACAACATTAATTATTAATTGGTTTATATTAATTAGTTATAATGCCAGACAGAATTTTTTCATTTTTTATAATGCCTGTCTATAAAAACAATCGCACTCTTAGACTTTTCAAAGTCACCCAACAAATATAGACCCTTTGAAGATTTTCCAAATGTAATAGTCCAAGCATAGCCAAGATCTCACAATCAGTCTTCACATCTTGTGCATGATACCCATTCCTATGTGAAATGTGCACATTACAAACACTCCGCTTTTGGCAAAACTTGTTCCCAGTGAAAGCATCTGCCCTGTGTGTGTAGGTTGACAAAGGCTTTGATGTGTGCAGTACAGCCTCAATCAGTCAGAATATATCTCTCAGACCACCAGTTCTTCCCTTTAATGAGGCCCACGTTACATCTTTGAACTGATGAGCCGGTTTCTCGGACTCTAGTCCTTGAAGAATGAAAAACGAGCTGTCCACATTACTGCTCCTTTCGGCTGGTATAAGGGATGAAAAAAAAATTCCATAGAGGTTTTACTATTTGGAGAACATTTCACAAATATTAGACTTAAAATAATCAGACCTTTCGATGAAGTTAAACCCCTTGACACGACACAGAGCTTGAAAAGTGATGAACCTCAAGGGTTGAAGTTCAGTTTGGCCAAGACAGATTTGTTTCAAAACTCTTGTTAACTCTATTTTTGTGTCTGTTTGTACAGATTTATATCGGCCACATTGTGAAATATGGAGCTGCCGATGAAGATGGCCGTCTGCGATCAGGAGATGAGCTAATTTGTGTGGATGGAACGGCTGTTGTGGGAAAATCCCATCAGCTAGTCGTTCAACTCATGCAACAAGCCGCAAAACAGGGTCACGTCAACCTGACTGTGAGACGCAAGACTGGATATGGATGTAAGCAGGCTCCAAAATATTATTATTGTTGAGAAAAATTACTTATTACTTGTCATGAAACTGTATTTTACATTTTTATTGAAAAATATATTTTGTCCCTGTGACAACAGAATTATGTTAGCTGTTTTTCTTTATTTTATACTTCTTCATTATTGTGAGAAACCGGTCAATGGGTCACCTGCAGAGATGATGATGAGCCAGTGTCAGTCACCGTCTAAAAAACGTTTAACCACATTTAGTTGCTCATATTTCCGTTTCGATGGCTTAATGCAGGAAATTTACAACATGTACGTTGAACGTGGAGAAAAAGAAAACTTTGGGTTGGTTTGGATCATGCATTTGAACCGTAGATGTCACTTACATTTGCTAAGTTTAAACTATTATTCTTGCATGTAATCTAACCATACATTCCTTATAAAGTTACTGACTAACTATTTGTTCAATTATTTTGTTTTATATACTACTGTTTAAAAGTTTGGGGTTGGTAAGATTTTTTTTAATGTTTTTGAAAGAAGTCTCTTATGTTCACCAAAGCTGCATTCATGTGATCAAAAATACAGTAAAACGGTAGTATTGTGAATCATTATTACAATTTAAAATACATTTTCTATTTTAATATATGTTAATTTTTTATATTTTCCTGGGATGATAAAGCTGAATTTTCAGCATCATTACTCCAGTCTTCAGTGTCACACGATCCTTAATAAATCATTCTAATATGCTGATTTGATGCTCAAAAACATTTTGTATTATTATTAGTATTACAGCTGAAATAGCAATCCTTTGTAATATTCTTCGCGAATAACAGTATTCATTCAACAAAAATCTTACTGACCCCGAACCTTTGAACAACATTGTACATTTTATGTATTAATAATTCAGAGTCATTTTGTGTCCTGGTGGATTAGTTATGCAGTATTTCATGACCACCAGAAAAGATAATCTGCACCTAAAGTATAGTACAGTATCATTATGTCATTCATATCAGTATGTTGTGTTAATTCCAGAGGAAGTGTTAATTACAGCTTACACTTTGCACTCTACATCCCTTACGTAATGACCAGCATGACTAGTGAAATTGTGAATTATGCAAGATTTTGCGGCCTGATTATCCATTCCTATCAGACAGACTTTATTTAAATGAGAGTTCATGGGACATGATAATGAGGGTACGCCTGCTGACTCTTGCTAATTAATCTATGCGGGGCTATATGCCCATATGCCAGGTTTCAAAGTATAAGTTAACCTTGTTCACTTATCCAGGATCACCTACCTAAATACAAGAGCAGAGCAAAGATATCTTATACATCCAGGGAAATTTAGCTTTTATCCAATTGCATGTCCTAACTACTGAAGCTTGTTTCCACCATAGAATAAAAAATAAATAAGATAATTGCAACGACTTCTTTTCTGGCAATTGCGAGTTTATACATCACAATTCACTTTGTTTTTCAGAATTGCAAAAAATTATGTGGCAAAAATAAGTTTCCATATTCAGAAGCATGTTTGGTGCATAGATTATAAACGTGAATGAGTTTATTATCTATGCTGGAGTTCTAGCCTTTTCTTGTCCTTAAGGGCTTTCTCCTTGACTTGCAGAACATAAATCTCTTAGAGCGACCTTCCTAACCCTCCCCCAACCCTTTTCCTCCTCAGTGGCAAAGGTGGATGGTGAGATGCCTCCTTCTCCAGCCTCCTCTCACCACAGCAGCACACAAGCCCCGTCTCTAACCGAGGAGAAGCGCACGCCACAGGGCAGCCAGAACTCCCTCAACACGGTCAGCTCCGGGTCGGGCTCCACTAGCGGCATCGGCAGCGGAGGTGGAGGCGGCAGCAACAACACGGTGGTCCCCAATGCCATCCAGCCCTACGATGTGGAGATCCAACGAGGAGAGAACGAAGGATTCGGATTTGTTATTGTGTCGTCAGTGTCGAGGCCTGAAGCGGGAACCACTTTTGGTAAGTTTGTTGAATTGTTAAACAGTCATTAATGTATTTGGTTACACTTTATTTGAAGGTGTCCTTGTTACAGTGTACTTACTTTAGGGTTAGGGTAGGATTAGGTTTTGCTCTTATTATTATGACATAGAAGTAATAGAAGTACTCTTATTCCTATGGTAAGTACATGTAACATTTGTTAAGGACACTGTAAAATAAAGTGTTACCATGTATTTTTTTTTTTTATTAAATATCCAGACAGAATACATTTAATCTGCCTATGATTTTAGTAAAAAAAAAAAAACAAGTGTTCCTGTAGCTCAGCTGATCGGACCATGGCGCTAGCAATGCCGATGTCTTGAGTTTGATTCCCAGAAAGCACTTAAAATGACTAAATATATAGCTTGAATGCACTGTACATCACTTTGGATCAAATCGTCTGCCAAATACATAAATGGGAACAAGCAATCACATATTTACATTTTTGCATATTCACTTCTTTTATATTATAAAGAGAGGAAAGGACTAAGAGATTCACATTCTTCTGGGAGCTTTTTGCCTTTGAATGGTGCTTTGGTTGTGGTTTTTACTTTTTGGTGGGTGTGGGTTCTTCGTATTTTCCTTACGCCAATCTGCATGTCCTGTGATTTTCTTATTTCGAAAGGCAGTGTGTTCGCAATGCCTGCCTGAAGCGGGGTCGATATTCACCCTCTTTTCTTGAGGCTGTATTTCCGCTCTACTTCCCAAAGCCAGACAAGTCTCCATTACACAAGATGGCTGTCGAGTTAGTGAAACAGCATTTACATTGTCCAAATCTCACTATTTAATCTCAGCAGTTGCCAACAGCATTTGCCATCATTATTTTTTTTTAACAATCGTAATTGATAGAGAGATCAAGTTAGTAAAAAGGCAAATGAAGTATGACATCCCATGTTTACATACTCAGATCCTCCTTCGCCGTGTTCACTCTTTAAACTCACAATAGCTCCGTTGGCAGCTACGAGAGCTGGATCCAGCAGGCTCGGTGATTACTCCACGTGGGAGTTTTGTTCAGAGCGTTATGATGGAAGAGAGGACTGACAGATCCATGTTTGAGAGGAATAAAAGAGAGGGAGCAGTGCTTGGCACTCGTTTACTACAGTAATGAAACAAGTTCCTGAGCCAAAGTCACCGTGAACGAGAACCTCAGAGCAAGCAGAGGGTTCCAGTCATTAGTATTACAATCAAACTACAAATCATCTTCATAGCAGTGTGACAAGCGTGACGGGTTCAATTTTATAGTTGTACTAAAAATCCTGCCCAAGTGCCATCGCAGCATTTAAACGTGCACGATTCGCAAGATAAGACCACAAAAAATTAGTTGATATTAAATAATGATCAAACAATAGGGTCTTTCGCACCGGAGGAACCTTTTCATAGTTCCTAGAACTATTAGCGGAAGTACTCGCTTTTTGGTGTGTCCACACCGCAGGAACTGGGAACGATTTTAGCTCTAGGAATGCCTTTTTGGGGGAACTAAATTAGCTCCTCCTTCAGAGTAGGGTCTAATCCTGCACTATAGGAACTAACAGTGACAAAAATGTGCACTGATTGACCAGACGCATACAAAACACAATTTTGAAAAACCCGCAATTTTTAAAAAGCTGTGTTAAACACACAGATTATAGCCTATATATATGTACTCCATGAACTAACTCTACGAACATGGAAAACAGTGACATGTGGACCCCTCAACCTTTACACTAAGGAGAACGCAACTTTGAGGGGACCAAGCGAAACATGATTATGTATTTCTGCTCAGCTAGTGACATTGGGCATCAACTATAAAAACGCAGTGTTTAAGTAAAAATATCAATTGGGTTTTTTTTTAACATGTCTCTACACCTTGCTTTTTTGCCATTCCACTGGCCTGCATCTAATGTTTCCATTCACACAGAAAACGCATTCTGTGTGAATGGCACCTTAAGCTATTTTTGTTGCCATAAGTATACATATAACCTAGCAGATAGGTTTCCAATCGGAAATGTGTAGTCTGACTGGAAAACATTTTATGCATTTGCGAACCTTGGAAGGTGGGTTTTTGAATGGAGGGCATGTGGTTGAATTACGCAAAATGGCAGAAATGAGCAAAATGACTAACGGCACCTTTAGGGGTGCACTGCATAAGTAAACCACAAAAGGCAAATTTTAATAATCCTAATCCAGTCATTTTTCATAATTCATCACACAGGCAGAGTTATAGTACAATGCGGTTCTCTTAGGGAATTTCAAGAGTTTACACCTTTTTTTGCATAACGAATAATTCAAAAGCGGTGGTGATTATTCAAAGGATCTGAAGAACGCTACAGAAACGATGCTCAGGGTTATCTAGCATGCATCCGAAAGTCTTTAATATCGCCAAATTCAGCACATTCATTATGTGCTATTGACCCCCCCTCCTACCATACCTTTGCTGTCCATTCAGTAACATGCTTTTATCTGTCACAAGTTTCTTTTGAGGTGTATTTTGCTTGCAGGGCACAATCTGTGGGCATTTGAAAATGTTGGCACTTTAGCTTGGTGTATTAACCCCTACACATTCTCTCTTTCTGTTTTCTCTCTTTCTGTTTCTCTTTCTCCGTCCCCACCAAAAATAAAAAAAACAAACATAACCATCTTAATTCAAACTCATACATGCTCAATCACTGTTGGCCAAAAGTTGGAAACGCATGTGTGGCAATGCCTCATAAAATAGGTCGCATCATCGAGGGAAGCCCAGCCGACCGCTGCGGGAAACTAAAAGTTGGAGACCGGATCCTGGCTGTAAACGCCTGCTCCATCACCAATAAGTCCCACTCGGATATCGTCAACCTGATCAAAGAGGCTGGAAACACGGTGACGCTGCGGATCATTCCAGGAGACGGTCAGTTTCTCTCTCTCTCATTCTCTTAACCCTTCTCTCAACAGCATAGCTGAGATGAGAACATATTGGACATGTGGGTATGCGCAATATGTGTAATAGCACGGCATCTCTGCATATTGCTCTCGCGAGCTTCATAGTAATAATGTAGACGGTACATTCAGCATTATTAGAAGAAGAATAATGAACAGGAACCTGTGAGGGGATCAACACAATGAATATGCAACATGCTTTTATAACCTTAGAGGCAGAACGCCTTCGTATTGTGCTGTTGTAATATTGACAGATGGCACACCAACAAGGTTGGTTGCGGAACAAAGACACAGCGGTGCATAAGCGTCATACACATTTCAATGTTTCCCTAGAGATTTTAGTAGTGACACCATTGGTTGCACTTGCAGCAGGATCTATGTGCTGCAGACTTTATTAAATAACAAAAATCAAAATAGCCAAACATTTGGATTACTCTGAACTTCTCAAAAAACAATATACATTGACAATAACTGACGGAGAATCGCTGAAAATAAGGGCTGTAAATTACACAGGGAAACTCTAGGGACTCTAGATAGATAATTAACAAGACACAGGTGAGACGCATGAGGACAAATAAAAAACCATGGCAACAGAAGAGCGTAAACAAAGAAAACACGGGAAACTGAACTGAGAACCGATCAAAAATAACTCAAAGCAAAACATAGACCAGACGTGACTAGTAGCAAGTGTTTTTTTTTTTATGCAACTTTTAAGAAAAATTACATCTTTGGAAATTAAGTTAGAAGTGAAGAGTAAGGATTGTTTTAGGAACATATTTTATTTGGAAGAAAAATGGTTGTTTATATATTTGTTTATAGAAAAATATATATTCATAGAATATAAAATGTATTTATGTATTTTTTTTTTTTCGCTTTTAATGCAAAAAAAAAACCTCTTCCTCTGACCTATATCTAAGTACTTATTAGTTGTACTAAGTATTTTCTTTTCTTTGATTAAGTCTCATCTCACCTAGGGCACCAAGTGAGCCAGAACTGACACTGGTTCCCCCTCAAAAACGTGAGTTTTGGCCAATGGTGAAAGAGCTCATGGTATATGCGTGCATGCATGTGCCAGTGTGTCTGTTCACAATACTGAGTGTTTTCCTCAGAGGGAAGGCGGCATGCAATAATAAGAAAGTGAAGTTTCCAGTGAAGTTTCGGCTCTACTGTAATATGTGATGCCAAATACACTGGAGTCCATATGAGTTCTTCATACTCTTTAATCGGAGAGCGCTGGCGTACTGGGAATTTCCAAAACTGTCAGAATGTGGATGTATACGTCTGGTTGTGTTTACAGGAGGGCGAAGACGGTTCGTTGTGGGCAGTTTTTCTTTTTTGCTTCCCTGAATGTTATTTGACTGCAGTTACTAAACTGTAGTCTTTTGGTTTCTTACTGGTTTCTGCTCTTAATTTATGCATCATTTATAATTTATGCATTTCTTGTGCTTTCTGAGTGGAGAAAAGAGGAAGGAAAAAAAACAAGATAAAACCATGAGATGAGAAAAGAGAGAGAACACCAAGTCTGTTCCCAGCAGAGTGGTGGGGAAAGGCTATTTTAAGACGGTGGGATTCACGGGCTGTGCACTCATCAAAGTCCCCTCTCGCCCCCACAGTGACTGCCCAGTGGGGCGGAATTAAAGCAGCTTTAAGCGCAAGCAACAGAAGCCTGCGTTTCATTGGTGACAGCTGATTTAAGAGTTAGGCCGAAACAGTCAAAGCAAACGATTCAAGATCAATTAAACTAGTACAGTGGTTCACCCACAAATGAATAAAAGGAGAAGTTTTGAAG
The DNA here is from genome assembly GCA_030578255.1 of Tiaroga cobitis. Lineage (NCBI taxonomy): Eukaryota > Metazoa > Chordata > Actinopteri > Cypriniformes > Leuciscidae > Tiaroga > Tiaroga cobitis. The sequence goes on along the minus strand of CM060601.1, from coordinate 32,443,189 downwards.
AATGTTTAAGCTGTTTTTTTTCCTTTTGACATATGACATCAGTCTGTCAAGCTCCAAAAATATATATATATATATATATATTATGTTGTTAAACATTCAGTCTCTTATCCTCACCAAGACTATTTATTTGATCAAACATACAGTAAAAACAGTAAATTGTAAAATTATTACAATTTAAAATAACTTTTCTATTTTAATATATTTTTTAATGTAATGTATTCCTGGAATTTTCCGCAGCCATTACTTCAGTCTTCAGTCTCACATGATTCTTCAGAAATCATAATAATATTCGATATGGTGCTTAAGATATTTATCATAACCAATTTTAAAAACTTGTGCAGTTTAATATTTTTGTGGAAACCACTACCTTTGTGGTAAGTATGATTTTTATTTTAAAGGACGCACTAATTTGATCAAAAGCGACAGTAAGGACATTTATAATGTTACAAAAGATTTGTATTTTAAATAAATGCTGTTTTTAACTTTCAATTAATCAAAGGATCATTAGAAAAAATTATCATGCTTTCCACAAAATCAACATTGATAATAAGAACCATTATTAGTAAGTGAGCGCCAACAGTACTTTATAATCAACAAATCAGCATATTAGAATGATTTCTGAAGGATCATGTGACACTGAAGCTGAAAATTCAGCTTTGCCAGTTATTTTGAATTGTAATAATAATTTATCAAATAAATGCAGTCTTGGTGAGCATAAGAGACTTCTTTTAAAAACATTAGGAAATCATTATTATTAACTTTTGACCGGTAGTGTATGAGATATGACTTGTGCAATACTTTCCAAGACCGAAAATTTTGTCATTATTGACGATAAATCTGATCTTCTTAATTAGGTTTTTCAATTTTATTCAAACTTGCAAACTCTAACCACAGCACGAATACTATTCAGTATATCTTAATTTACTGTATGTTCCATTGAAAGAATAAAATCATACTGGTTTGGAACTGCATGAAAGTAAATAAATGATACAGAATATCAATTTTTGGGTTAACTATCCCTTCAACACACTCTGTTGTAATTGTTAATGCGAGGGTAGATTGTTATGTGAGAATACAGACAAAAGAGGAAAATTGGGTGTTCGGCTTTGCATGGTATTCGGTCATTAGGCTGTAATGTAATCTGTGAGGAGAAAGCTACAGCCAGAATGATAAATGTGCCAGTGCTGCCCAGCTGGAGTGCGCTTGCACAGTGCACTAGTGCTAATGTTTTGTTGTATGGAAAATGGGCCTCTGATACTTGGTCCACAGGGTACGCTTACACACTGCAAAAGCATTATGGGTAATGATGTGAAGGCTTCTGTATCTTCCTTACCATTTCTGATGTTCCTTCCGCAGAGTCCTCCAATGCATCACTGCTGACCAACGCTGAGAAGATTGCAACCATAACTACCACACACACCCCTCAACAGCAAACTGCACCTGAGCCAAGGTACATGCCCACATACTTGAACTTAATAATAAACAGCCATTTTGAGTTGGAAAAAAAGAGGAATTTGAAGTAATTTAAGTAAAGTATAATATTCTTGATGGTTGCTCGTTATTTATTTATGAAAGAAAATCACATCAGGCCACTCCATTAAAAATGTAATGTGGCTCCAGAAAGTATTTGAACACTTAAGTCACATTTAAAAATTAATGAACTTCATTGCATTTGTTGATAATAAATTAAAAGTTGGTATCAGCGCTTTTCTGAAAGCTAACTAGTGTAACAAAAATAATAAATAAAAAAAAATTATACTTTTATTCTGCAATGATGCATTGAATTAACTGTTTTCAAAAGTGTTAATAATAAGAAATGTTTCTTAAGCAACAAATCAGCATATTAGAATGATTTCTGAAGGATCAAGTGAGATTGGAGTAATGATGCTGAAGATTCAACTTTGTCATCACAGGAATAAATTGCATTTTGTATTAAAATGGAAAACCGTTAGCTTAAGAGTGTCCTAAGGCTTTTTGGGGGTGCAATGTGTCAGTGCTCATTATTTTACAAAAAGGTTTGTCTCTTTTTTCTTCCCAGAAACAACACCAAACCAAAACAGGAGTCTTATGAGTTCAAAGCCCCACAAGCTCCGCCCCCTCCAGCTCCGACACAACCTTCAAATCAGGTACTTCGCTCACTCCATTCCCTACACTGCCATCTCCTTCAGATGTTCTGCCCTCTGAGAGAAGGCTTGCCAGTAGTTTGATGAACTGTCAAAAACAAGAGGGATTGAGTGAGTCAAAATGTTTGAACCACCCAAGTGATTTTGTGACTAATTTTACACTAGAGATTCTCTTATTCTCTGTTTGTATGGTGGCATTTTGGACTTTGAATGTGTTCGTTGGTGCCTCGTGACGGACCTTTGCACCTACCTAAAATACCATCAGAGCCAGATCAATTATTTAAGCTATTCTTCTGATGATGCTACTATCAAATACATGTTAGTTTCCTGCTGGTGGCTTATGTTCCCTTTGTTGAAATGGGAGCCTTGGTGGAAAAAAAACTGCACAATTATAGATTCATCACTGACCTTGGTGTGTATGTGTTTGTGTTTTAGGATGCTGAATTCTACTCTGTTGATCTGGAGAGGGACAATAAAGGCTTTGGCTTCAGCCTTCGAGGGGGTCGAGAGTACAACATGGACCTGTATGTGCTGAGACTAGCAGAGGACGGAGCAGCCGTGCGAAACGGAAAGATGAGGGTGTGTGCAGCTAACCCTGAACATGAATCAGGATACACATATTAGGATATAATCATACTTGAATTAGAAACAGCATCTGAATATGAGTGATCTGAACTTAGATTCATTAAATCACCTAACAAGATGCCCCAGGATTAGTTATGATAGATAATTAATAAATTAATAAATATAGATCAATAAATATTCATTTGATTTAAATTATTATATTATATTATATTATATTATATTATATTATATTATATTATATTATATTATATTATATTATAGTATTACTGTTGAAGTTTGATTGGATGCAATGCCTTTCTCACCAACAAAATATGTGTATATATAAGCACTTCTTCTTTTTAAAAGTTGGTAATTTAATGTTCATTATATTCTATTATATGCATTTCTAAAGTGATAGATACATTTGCTACTGAAGTTTGATTGCACACAATGCCTTGTCAACAACAAATAATATATTAAGCAGTGTATTTTTATTACTTTTCTAAAACTTTTATTTTGCTCCCCTAACTATGCACGATAATACAGTTAGTTGCATTTTATTCAATTTACTATTGCTTCCACAGTTAGAACCACCCACAACATCTGTTAGCATCTGTATAACACATTATCTGACTCAGGACCCAGTCTTGCATCAGACTAGCACTTTTTATTTCTATCCCCATTGTCATCTTACAAGTGATGTTGAAATGTGGCTTTTTAAAGTAAATGAGAAATAGAGAGATTAACTGTCCATTAGCATCAATGCAAACAAATGAATTGCACAGCCGCTGTACTAAGCTCTGCAAGTTAGATGAGAGGAAAGCAACACACAGCGACTCTGTGAAGCGCAGCGAGTTGTCAGCCGAAGACCCACTTACGGTATTCCCTTGATGGTGAGCGCTGACAGATAACCAGAGGCAGAGAGGAAAAATAGAACAAAGGAAATTTTACCTTCCTCTTCATTTTTAGCTTTCTATATGCATGACGGTGTTTACTGGATGTCACAGCTAAATATAGGTACCATTGCCTTACTTTTATCCTCGTTTCATTTCTTCATAGGTTGGAGATGAGATCCTGGAGATCAATGGGGAGAGCACCAAGGGCATGAAGCACGCCCGTGCCATTGAACTGATCAAAAGCGGTGGCCGAAAAGTCCACCTGGTTCTAAGGAGGGGGGATGGCTCGGTGCCAGAATATGGTGGGTCAATCTACGAGAACATCCCCTTCTCCCCTGTCTTCACACCTTGAGGAGTTTCCCCCGCGGGGGTCGACAACACCACCACCTCTTCTTTTCTGCGCACTGGTCCTCTCCTCTGACCTCCTGCTGGGTGATGGGCCTTCCTCTTGCTGCTGTTGCCCCCCTTGCCTCTGTGCACTGGGCTAGCCTAGGGGACTATGGGATATGTGGCTTTTGGGTGGTGGTTGTGGCACATGCTTTTCGTAATACTTCACAAGAATTAAAAACAAGCAAAGCGAGGAGGCAGAAATATTAACGTTTCTAAAACTGGATATACGTTTATTGTTTTTCAGAGAGAAAAAAAATATGATAAACTCCTTCATGCCCTCCATTGAGGTGGCATGACCATGTCAGTGAGTTGTAACATATTTATGATATTTATTGAAGGTGAATGTAAGCTACTGAGAAGGGTCTTTAAAGAGACTCCATGACTACAAACGCATTCTGGTATCATTAGCCGTTTCGGTGAAAACTCACAATACTGTATTCCACATATTCACCGATCGTTTTGCACGTTGTACATGTCAACTGCTTCTTTGAGAACTTTGCAGATGGTTCCTAAACTCCACATTCCATTATCACATTTTTTTTTTTTGTATCTAACGGATTGTTATCGGACGTTACATCCTTTCATTTACAGACAGAAAGCAACTCACTTATTGAGCATAATGTCAGTGCCGCATGATGTCAGTGAATATCTAAATGTGTTTTTTTTGTTGTTTTTTTTTTTTTTCAATTTCCATAATATTTATGGAAAATTCATGTACTAATTTGCCACAGTTTTTTTATGTTTTTTGTTTTTGTTTTCGGTCTTGACCATTTAAAGATGCTCATTCATGTATTTTGTCGAGTTCAGAATGTGATATAATGTGTCCTTTCCTGCACCAACATGATATCTCTGTGAGGTTGTATATTTTTATACCATTTTGTACTTGTTTTTCTCATTATTCTCTTCCATGTCTCACCACTTTTGTTTTCTTTCTGTTTGCAATGTAAACTGCTTCATATGGTGTGTGTGTGTTTGTGCACATAAGCTTGTTACGCCATCCACATCTCACTGTCTTTGGGTTGCTTTTGCAGCTGGGCGAGGATGTGTGTGTGTGTGTGTGTGTGTGTGTGTGTGTGTGTGTGCGCGTGCGTGCGTGCGTCTCTCTCTGTTACTGTTGATTTTTCACTCAAGGGTGGGGGCGTTTTATGGACAATCTCTATCTTTGACTAATTGATAAAATAAACACTGTTTCCATTGCAAAAGAGCATAACTCTCTCACGACTGTTGTTTCAGGGATCTAAATACTATGCTTCTCTCTCTTCTTTTTTATCTACTCTTTTCTGTTGTTCTGGGCTCTTCCTTCCACCCATAGCGATGGTTGCTCCCCAAGCCGCTGCTTGTATGAGATCTGAAAAGACAGGAGAGCCTGCTTTCTACCAAAATCAGACCACGGTTTGTAGATCCCGTGTTCCGTCTCATCACATCTCTGGCAGTTTTCTGTGCTGTGGCTTCCACTCAACTGTACTGTCCCTTGCAAGTTCATTTACACAAGAATGCATTGCCAGTGCTGTGGCCATTCCTGACATTGTGACCTGAATGAGTGGGTTCATTCTTACATTTAGGTTTGCCAACATCACCACAGACAAAATGAAAACCTCATCAATGAATGCATTTTTTGTTGGTATTACTGGGTGTTTTTGTTTTTTTGTCATGCGTTTCTTTTTTTTTTTGTCGACGTTTGCCACCCACCAAAGCCATTACCTGGTACAGGTACATTTTCTTTGTCTCTTTGGATCCTCGTCTATCTTAGGCATGTAGAAAATATGTAGCTCGAAGGTCCTTCTACATGTAGAATCTTAGTTTTTAAACTGCTTCAGAAAAGAGTCGTGGGAACAAAAATGTTTGCCTGCAAGTTTTGCCACAGGTTTGTTACATCCATTTTTTTTCTAATCATGTAGACATGTCTATCAAAAACCAGTCTGTTATGTTTGGAGTTAAATAATTCAAAATCAATTTGAACAGAAGCAGCAAATGCATGAGTTTGTGTCAGATGAGAATCATTAATCTGCATCAACACTAAAACTTTTCTTAATTGTTGCTTCAGAGTAGAAACAGAATCACCAAGTACGTTAACATGCGCAGATACAACAGGCTTTTGTATAGCCGAGTTCCAGTCATCATCTGTCTGTCCAAGTATACATGGCAAAGCATAATCATTTAGAAAAAAGGTCACGCATCACTTCTGTCTTACAATGCAGAGGCCAATTGTAGTAACCACTTGTAGATTAACATGTACACATGCTGGGCAAAGCTGAATTATAATAGCATATTTCGGTTTGTTCGTCTGACTTCACAAGACTAAAGGCTGGAATACACTGCACACATTTTTAAACTCTGAACAGATTTTATACACAAGGCATCATCCTCTAATTGCCAACTGTGAAAATGGTTAAAAACAAAAAGTGGGCATCACACATTAAATGACTGAAGTTCACACTAACAGGCTTACTTGTCATTCCAAACAAAACAAATCCATGCGTTTTTTTGTGTTGCTAGGAGATGCATGACAAATGAAAACAGTATGTGTTCTAAAATCGGCTCAAAATGTCAAATACTGTATGTTTGATTTCCTCTGACTGGAATTAATCATAGTCTGAAGCTAGCGAATCAGACTCTATGCCCCTCGTACACTACATGAGTTTCTGTGAAGTCCAACTGACCAAAATATACAGACTGGCTCTGACTTTCGGTGACAAGCATTGCCTCCAGACTGCAAATCTGGGCAAAAGTCATGTAGTGGATTCCAGCCTTGATTATTGTTTTAGTTCAACTGATATCAAACTTTTAAAGTGCATGTAAACGTACTTAATGGGGACACTGTTGTCTAGTCATGGTAACAGTATTGGTAACCAATATCAGTATTGGTAACCAATATCAGCGTTTCATGGAATATAGTAAGGATAAAGACACATTCACAATCCATCACATAACATGATACTTGTTCAAATAACTGAGTTCACCCATAATTACTCATATCTTACAGACGGCATCAACGACGGCAACGGCCTCCGCGCCGGTGCACAAACTGTTTCGGAAGTGAACGCAGCTCCTCCCGAAAGTCGGCCCCACCCTCCATCGGAGTCCAACTATCCACCAGACCTTCACAAATCATCACGCAATGACGACAGGAGGGGGCAGGAGTCTGGCCAACGGGAGCACGGCCACCGGTCAAATCACCGTCACAACAACCACAGACACCGCTCCCCCGAAAAGAAAAGCAGGAGCAAGGGTCACGGAAAGGACAGCGGAACTTCAAAGCCTCAAAAGAGGAAGGGCGATAAGAAGAGGTCTAGCACGGATGACTCACAGCATCATCACCACCACCACCACCGCAGCCACAACCAAAACCACCATCACCACCGGAAGCACCGCTCCCCAGACAGGCGCAGAGCTCGGAGTGCCGAAAACACCTTGGACAGTCGATACAACCAGAGACAAGGCCGCTCGCCAGATAGACGTTATCATCGCGACTCGTCCCCTCGCAGACACAGTTCACCTCAGCGTTCACCCCACCGATCTGGTCATCGCCACAGTTCTCCTTACCGTCGTAGATCTCCCTACCGGTCCCCTCAACGCTCCAGATACCAGTCTCCCTCAAGACGCCCTACGGCTTCTTCAGATAAACCCTACAACGATGAGTTCGACGAGGTGCTGGATGTGACCTTAAAGGAACCTCCTCCTCCGAAGCCTCCATCCCGCTCCGAGAGCATTCCACTTTTGGCGACATCCCTGGACCGGCTCAGTCTGGGTAACACCCTACAGAGAGAGCCACCCAGCTACCTTGAATCCTATCGCGATTCAACCCTTCTCCGTGGGGCTTCTCGTGACAGCACCTTTCCCCGCGTTCGGACGCCCAACTCGGTTTCGGCTTTCCAGAACTACAATTCTTTGTTGAGGGGCCGTTCCCCTGTAAGAAGTGGGGGCAGACAGGATGGATATCGTAGAGTCGAGTCACCAGTTTCATACTCGTACCGGGCGAGGAGTCTAAGTCGAGACCTGTCTCCCTTTGGAGGGTACCGCGATGAGGAGGAGGAAGAGGACGGCTCTCAGCTGAGTGGGTATTATAGCACGCTCAGATCCAATTACAGTACAGCTAACAACAACAACGTACCTGAGCCGAGGAGGAAGGCCTACAAAGAGAGCTCCAAAGACCTCAGCATCTGATGTGTCGACTAGGAAGGACACCATACCCAGAGCCCACTGTCCACACGAGCCTTCATCCAAGGACTGCACAGACCCTGGATACTAAATTATTGATTTGAAAACTGGTGTTTTCTCATGGTTGAACATCTTTACAACTCTCAACAGCAGAAGAATGATTTCTTTTCTTTACATCGAAGTGTCATTTTGGTTTCTTTTATGACCCTTTTTATAAATCTGCTAGCAGTTCTACAGAGTTTGACAACTATGTATAAAGAAAACGATTATGTGCCTAACAGTACCATTCTTGGTGTTTTCTTTTTGGTTTTCTTTTGTTTTGTTTTTCAAAGGACAGCCTTTTGGACTACTGTCCGATTCTGAAACCTTCTGTTACAGAGAGCCCTCTCATGCACCGAGCAGCTCAGTCAATGTGGTGCTCAGACATATACTGTGCATGTCTTTACACTTTCAATGTCTTTTCTCTCTTTTATTTTCTTTCTCTTCCCCAGTGCCACTGTTTTTTAGACATTTGACCAGAGTATAGCACAAGCCTGCATTCGTTTGTATATTTTTGACAGTTTGCAGTATGTGTACATTCAGAGGTGATCATTTTAAAAGAATGAAGGGATAATAAAATAAAAACTGATGATAATGTTCAAAAAATAAAAACAGTATATATACACATTTTGATGGTCTTTCTTGTAATTCTCATGCTTACAAAGAGGAAATGGGCTAGTTAGCTGATCGAGCGGAGGATAACTTGGACTGTGAAATGTATTCAAGATGGATGCGTGTGGGAGGTATAGAGATGGTGTTTAACTGCACTGGGTTCTTTAACACTTTGCCAACATGTCTGGAAAATAAAGAGGAGGAGAGAACAAAGACGACTTTATCTTCTTGACAGTTCAGAGGGTGAAGGAAAAGAGATTCAATACACTACCCACGGAGTCGACAGCTTTTTAAAAATCCAGTGAGAACGACTCCTCTCGGGTTATCATATGAATAAGAGACTGAGCGTTCCTCTCTGGCTTAAAGAGAATGATGTGAATGCATAAAAAGAGAAGCGCATCAGGTGTACTTTGTTCTCCACTACAGCCCTGGTAGGGATAGACTGGTTTGGGATAAGAGGGAATTATTATGTCCCAACTTGAACAACACAACTTTACAGAATGATCATAAAAATTACAGATCTAGAAAAGTGTTTTTAAAACCTTTGTTTGTCTTTTTACTAAACTTTCAGTTAATTTAGGTTTGCTCAACAAAATATAGGCCTTAAAACTATTTAGTTAATGCTGGCGCAGTTTGGTCTATAGCTTTTAAAAGGTAGAAATTGTTTTTAACAGATGAAAAGATGACTGTGCAGAAGAACAATGTGTGATTGAGAGTTCTCTAACAAGACAAAAGTGTTTGTTTGATTCATTCCTGGAATGAGTGTTAGTTGAGCTACCTGGTGTTATTTTGACCTCATTTTAGTCCCACTGCTGCATCCAAGAATAGAAGGCCTACATTTTGGAGAATTAAAAAAAATTGGAGTGACGTAAGCTACAGACTACAGCCGTGCAAAGTATGCTGACTTCCCAACATCTCAATCCAAGCAAAGAAATCTGTCTGTCTGTCTTAACTATTGTTCTTGTTATCTGTCTGTCTGCACTGTAAATTTTTTTTTTGTATTTTAGTAATTTTTTTAAGAACAATCAACTTGGCTATTTAAGTCATTTCAACTTAAATGACATTAAACTGATTTTAAAAAATGAAAAAAGTTGAAAATTGCTTAACTTATTTTAATGAGTTGATGTAAAAATATGTTATAACTTATTGCTCATATAAATTTTCTATCTATCCATCCATCTATATATGCTAGCATTTGTGCCCTTCTCTTCTTTTTATGCAGGTTTGAATTTGTATTCTGTTGTTCATCAGGGGGAGGTAGGAGGTTTCTGGGTTGCTATAGTTACCTCAAGGTCATTTTTACAGAGTTTCATAGACATTTGTTTGCACAGAGCATGGCTCAAAAACCATATAACGGTGATATAAAAAAGTGATCATGGAAACGTTGTTTGGACTTTAAATGTTTATTTTCCATTCTCACACACATGACAGAAAATGCATGCATTTGTTTATAGTTGACTTGGCAGTCGATGTCATTGTGTCAATGGTGCCTTGATCAGTGTTTGGTCAAGTTTTGCCACGGACTGTTAGTTATGTAGTCTAATTAAGTTTAACATTAAGTATAAAACCAACATTGCCAGTTACATTTAATAAGAAAGGGATTCTTTAATTCATTCTCTGAAAACCTTTGGATTAATCTTGATCCTGTTTAGCACACATTGTTTTGCAGCTGGTAAAATATAACACTGCATGAATTTTTGCAGTGATCAGTATACAGCTCAGATGATGTTTGCATTTACTTGATTGATATTCTTGTGCTACGCAGCCGGTTTATTCTGCTCAATTTAATTAAAACTAAATGATTTTGATTGATTCGTTCATGCTGATTCATAAAATATGTGGGTTATATAAAGAAATATAAATAATATATACAATCTTATGCCTACCGAGCCTGCATTTGTCGGATCAAAAAAATTGATGATATTAGTATATTTTTACATGTATGTATTATAAAATATTATTACAATATTAATGCCATTTAAATTTGTTTTCTATTTTAATATATTTTAATATGGCTAAACTGAATTTAGTTTTTCACATGATCCTTCAGAAATCCTTCTAATATGCTGATTTGCTGCTCAAGAAACATTTCTGATTATTATCAATGTTGAAAACAGTTGTGCTGCTTAATATTTTTGTAGAAACTATGATGCATATATATTTATTATTAAAATATTTTTTAAAGATATCTTGTAACAATATAGAAGTCTTTACTGTCACTTTTGATCAATTTAATGCGTCCTTGCTAAATAAAAGTATTAACTAAAAAAAATATAATCTTACTGACCTCAAATATATATAAAATTCCAATTATGAATATAATGTATAAAATCAGGATTTAACCCCAAGTCCTCTTGCACACCAAGGACCCTATTTTAACGATCTAAGCAGGTGGTCTAAAGCGCAAGGCGCAAGTGCACTATACGGCGTGTCCGTATCCACTTTTGCTATCAACGACGAAAAAAATTGTCGGCGCACCCGGCACATGATGGTCTAAAAGGGGTTGTCCCTATTCTCTTAATGAGTAATGGTTGTGTTTTGGGCGTAACGTGCAATTATCCAATCAGAGTCTCATCTCCCATTCCCTTTAGAAGCCAGTTGTGCTTGCGCCATGGCGCATTCGCTTTTTACATGGCGGAATTTGCAAGGAAAAACTGAAACACTGCTTCTCTAGTGAGGAAACGGATCTGCTCATGCGCGAGGTTAAAGCTCGCAAGCAGACCATCTACTGGACAAGCCGGATTCCACCATATCTTTATGTACACAATAATAATCTTTTACATTGAAATCCTTTTATTTTTTAATATTTGGCATGTTTGTGTGCTGTCCCTGTGTGTGTAATAAGCAGAATGTACGTGTGTTGTGCACTCGCCTATAGGCGCATATTATTAATGCACCTTTTAAATAACAAAATTTGCGTATTTATTTCAATCTATTTCAGTTGCCAACGTTTTGCAACTTCGTTTTCAGACCAGCGCATGGGCGCACAAATAGGCGCAAATGCATTTCCTATTTAAACAGCGTGGCGCAGGACATGAAAATGATAACTGCGTCGGGCTGAATCTAGCATTCACAGTCTGAGCTGTATTGAAACGCCCGAGATAGTAGTATACAAGTCCATCTGCCGTTTCAGAATTTTCCATATGTCCTTACAGGGAAGTTGCTGCCACAGGTAGCAGGCAGTTGAATTGTGTATTCCGCAAATAACCTTGAGCGTGACCCTCAGGCAGAGGATGCAGAGCTGGAGGAGACGGATGAGGTCTCTGTCTTGGACTTTGAGGTGGAACTTGCTTCCTCCTCGTCGTGGAATGGATCGTTTCCACAGAACAATATTAACATCACGGAGTGACGGAACTGCTTATTCATGAAGATGTAAATGAGCGGGTTGTAGAGCGCTGAGCTCTTGGCAAAGAATGCCGGGATGGTCATGAAAATGGGGCTGAACTGACTCCCCTGGTGGGTGAAGATATACCAGGCGACGCTGGCGTAGGGGAGCCAACATATTAGGAAAGCGATGACCATGAGGATTACCATTCGGGTAACTTCTCTCTCGGCCCTCTGGGTAGTCTCGGATTCCTGCTGCTGGGCGGCTGCTACCTTGACAGTGCAGAGCAGACGGCCGTAGCAGAAAGAAATGACCATGAGAGGGATCGAGAAGTGCACGACGAACATGTAGATAACAAAAGACTCGTTATCAGTCTCAGGATTCAATGTGTAATAATCCACTCCGCACGAACACTGCAAGCCCTCAGGAATGTAGCGGGACCATCCGATTAGAGGCGGTATGGCACACGTACAGGCCATTGTCCAAGAGAAGGCAACACCGAGGGTGGCGTGGAGTTGCGTGAAGCGAAATTTGGTGAAGGGCTTGCAGACGACCACCCATCTCTCAACAGCCAAGACAACCAGAGACCAGAGCGCGATCTCACCACCGAGGGTAGCGAACAGGCCCTCCAAGTTGCAGCCGGCACGTCCCAGGACGAAATATCCGTGTAAGGAGGTGTAGAAGGTGGTCGTGAATCCACCAAACACCATAAAGAGGTCAGCCACGGCTAAGTTCAGAAGGATGTAGTTCAGGGGGGTTCGAAGTTTCGTGTTTTCAACGGTCACATACAGCGTGAGGCCGTTGATGGTGGTGCAGGTAATGATGAGGAAGAACATGTACGCGGCAACACAGTAAAACGCCCCTTGCGATGCCAGGTAGTATTGTGGGTACTCGTATGGGTTGCGCACCACGCCGGTCTCATTAGACATGGGGATGTAAAAGTCCGGTCCCTCCGTGCCATTCATGATCGCTGGTTTGTTTCTCCACCCCTCGCTGTAGGTTTGTTTGGTCTGGGAAAGTGAGCACACTCCGTTTAGGTGCCTTTATGGGACAGATTATAGATTATCATATTTGACTGCTCAGCAGAATATGGTTTAGACAATGCTTATGTTAATCTCTGCCTGCACTGACACACTTCAGTACACTCATCGTGTGATCAGGTTATGTGGATTTAATCTGTCTATATCAATTGGGGTAAACAGATCAGTTGTTGTGTATAGAGAAATTTAATACACACCTCATGTTGTCTTCTTATTCAGTGTATATATATATCTTTAACATATTCATTCATTAATAATTTTACTCCACAACTAAAGAGTCTGAGACAAATGAAAGTGTAGACAAATGAAAATATACAGGACATTTTTTTCTGCATAAAGATTTTAGGTTAAAAATAAAAGTGAAAGTTTTATTATACAGATTTTTTTATTATATAGGATTTTTTTCTATATTTGATGTTGCTTTTGTAAGTTATTCACTAGTGTTATTAAGCTTTTTGTTTTGATTTCTATTTTGTATATTTAATGCTAATAATTAAAATTTGACCCTAAAGTGCCTTGATGTATTATATAGTTAAATTCAAAACAAAAGCTGTTAAACATTTCTATAGTATGACAGGAATTCGTTCGTTCATTCAGTTTCTAATTTTCAGGATCATCTAGAAATGATACTTTGTAGACATGTTATTTAGGGAAACTGTGGGGAATTTTTTTTATTATATTATTAGAATGTATGCCTAGTTATATTCTTATTTTAGAGCCTATTTAATGCATATTTAAATCAAGTTGTATTTTATAGCATATTTATTTTAAGACAGACCTTTAAGACCACTATGATATAATGTCTGATGTTTTATTATTTTATTATTTGACTTAAACAATTAATTTAGTTAGGACATGATATTCAGCCCTGGGGACAAATGAAGGCTATAATTCCATATTTCTTTCAAAATGAAATTCTAAATATGCTTATAATTTCATATGGTTTAATATCTTTTCCATGAAGGGACAGAGATGAAAAAAAGGTTTAACGTCAGGAGACAGCATTAACCCTCTGTGCATTTCTTGGGCAACAACTTCCCATGCGCCATCTTGTGGTGAATATTTGAAATGGCAGTTTGTCCACAAGGCGAACCCATTTATTTATTTGTTTGTTTGTTCTTTTTTATTATTATTATTTTGTAATGAGCATATCTAAAATCCAGCAACTGCAAGAGTGTGCAGAAAACTTCCATCCCTTTCCACCAGACATGAACTCATCATTATGTAATTTATGTAATATTGTCACAACTCTGAACTGGTGTGATTCAGTACTTGGATTTATTGCTTCCAAAGAAGGATTCATGAAAGTCCACTTCTCTACAATTATGTCTTATTGTAAAATTACATATTTGTTTAGTTTGTTTAGACAAAGTCATTATAATTTCACGCTTCACTTTGTACTTTTCAATTTTTTTTTTCTATTCTTTTCTAAATTCACCTTTTTCTAATTAGTTAAATTTAGTCCTACAGTTCTATATAATTGTTGATGAAATGTTTTTATTCGAAATGCAGAGAAACTAAAACTGCAGCACTGGAGTGTGAGCCATTGCACTCACAAGTTGTTTTTGAAATGAATGCTGTATTTTCTCAAACATCAATCTTTCACTCTCCTGGAGCTTTTGGAGGACTGGCTGTTTATTAGCACCGGGTTCTTGACTTTGACGAGAAATATGGCCAGGGGAGTTGAATTATTTCATTCCAGTAGTGTATTAAATTATCTGTGCCTGTGACACCGAAAGACCAAACAAAGCTCTTCTCACATCAGCAGAACTTCCCGTGTTATGTGTCTTAAACAGCACTCTTCTCTCTCTCTCTCTCTCTCTCTCTCTCTCTCTCTCTCTCTCTCTCTCTCTCTCTCTCTCTCTCTCTCTCTCTCTCTCTCTCTCTGGTCCTTTAGTGCTGGTTCTCTTGATAAAACTTACACGTATGTATGTATATTATTCTGTTATTAATACCTCAGGATCAAAAGCTTTTTGTGCTAACTGATGGTAATAGTCTGTTTCTTTGACATATTCCGGGTTGTATCTTCCCCAAAGAATCCAAAGATCCCCTCATCCAAAGAAGTGGTCTGTCTGTCCGTAAATTATAACAATTTAAAAAAAAATGTATAAGAATGTATCAGAATGGAACACATAGCCCATTTTATTCCCATTAGCATTAACTTTCAAGGCTGGGCTTCCTAATGTGTTTTGGATTACTGTCCTGATGGAAAATAATCTTTGTTGTTATGTAGATTTTAAGAAATATTTGCCTGTATATGACACCATTCATGTCCTTTTTGATGCCAGTACGCTTTCCACTTCCTCCCGCTGAAAGCCCAGAACGTGTTTCTGCCACACTTGATAGCGATTGTGGTACTTTGGTGTCAGCATATGTTTGGTTAATGCCAGACATAATATTTGGCTTTCAGGTCAGATTTAGTGTTGTCACACTACGATATTTTCTTCTGAAAGGTTATAGTCTAGTCACCCTCCCAAAGAGCAGTGTTAAATGTCTGGATAGTGTCTCCTGTTTTAGCCAGAGCGTTGAAACTCTGTTAGTGTTGCAACTGACCTCTTGATCTGACCATTGCTCTTCTTGTCCAGTTGCTCAATTCTTCCGATTTTTTTTGCCACAGTGGACTTCAAAAGCACTCCTTTCAAGGTTTTCCAGGATTTTGCCTAACATCTTAACATTAATTTGATGAAGAATGAAAGATGAAGGAGAATCAGTATAATAATATTTATTATCAAAAGCTCAGGAGATCAGAGAGATATAACCAAACTAACACAACGTAACACTGACGAGAACAGACAGAGAAAGAAGGAGAACTCGGGGTGTAAATACATGGAACAAACAAAGGGAACTAATGATATAATTAATGAGACAACAGGTTAACATAAATGACTAATCAAACACAGAACCAAAACACAGACTAGAACTGTAACAGGAGCTCGTCCTCCCGGAAGGTGCGTCCTCATACCATAAAGAGTTCATTTGAGGAGGGAGGGAGGGAGAGCCGTGGCGGCAATCCCAGAGGTGGAACCAGGGTACCAGAGGGCTGAGGTGGAGCCGGAGCGACTGAGGGCCGGGGTGGAGCCAGAAGGAGTCTTAGGGGTGGACAGATGGCGCACAACATACGAGCCGCAAGATTTCCGACCAAGGTGGAGCCAGAGGGTCGAGGGAGCCCGGTGGAGCAGTAAGGTCGATGGTCTCAGGTGGAGCCGAGGGAGGGAGGAGGTATCTGGATGATGGGCCGAGGTGGAATGACTGGATCAGTGGCTGGAGGTGGAGCCAGGGGATCCATACATCCAGATGGCGTTGTTAAACTGCTGGCCCGAGATGGATCCACACAACAGAGGGATGGTAGAGGAGGAGCCGAGGGGCTGAAGCGAGACAGTGGCAACTGGGCAGAGGAACTGGTAGAGGTCTGAAGAGGAGGTGGGCGAGGAAGGCTGGGAGGGGATGCTGGAAGCAAAGGAGAATGTTTGCTGGGAGGAACCAACGTAGGCACAGGGAAATTAATGCTGGGTGGAATCAGAGGAGGCAGGGGATCATACTCTTCAAAATAATCATCAAAATAAATAAAAAAACAAAGTCCAGCGGCAGCTCACTCTCTGTGCCAAGAGTGAGGGGGGTCGGGGGCCCACTCAATTCCCTCGAACTCTACGAGGACTCTCATGATGGCGCACGGTGTTGCTGGCTCTCACACCTGGTCAGACGATCGTCGAGGGTCAAGCTCGGGAGCGCTGTCAAGCCTTTTTGTCGGCTCCGGCTCATTCCTTGCGGCAGGCTGAATACCTCCACCTGCGGTGGGCTCTGGCTGAATCGCAGTTCATCAGCACCAACTCCAAGTACTCTGCGAAATTCCCCCAAGGACCCACACCAGGCAGGCGTGCCTTCATTTCTACACTGAGGTTTGTATGGTAAAAGGCGCTCAGCACTTCACAGAGGAAGTTGGTGAGGCACCCCAGATCTAGTAATCCAGTGGTGTGGGTCTCGAGGGATTGCTGCTCCCGCTCCAGGCATAGCAGTAGGACTGCCGGCCTGTCCATCTTGTACGCTTTTAGAAGGTACGTTCTTCTGTCATGGGTTGGCTGTATAAACAGCACGAAGACGAAGGAGAATCAATAACAAAATATCAGTATTGTTTATTAAAAGTTTAGTATTATTTATGTATTATAGTATTTATATTTTGAGTTCGTTTTTATTTTAATATTTTTTGTTTTAATAAAATTTTTGGTTTAAGTATGTGCTTTTGTCATTTTTATTAGCTTTAAAAATATATATATTTCTATTTAGCATTCAAACTTTAATAGTTTTTTTTTTTTTTTTTTTACAATAACAGCACGGATTGTATGATAATAATAGGGGTAAATACACTCTAAAGTCACTATATAATATTTTCTCAGAGAGATTATTTATCATCACCAAATCACATTTGTGCATCGAAGGTTGAAAACTGTAGACTATAACTGGAATCTATACTAGTTTATCAGTAACGCTTTAGATTACAGCCCGGAAAGTACTGAGTAATTAAAGCGATTTTACAGTGTAACGTTCGGTAATTATAGTGTACCTATAACGTACATACAATATAAGTATAAGGGAACAATATTTTAAGTTTGGGGAATAAAGGTGTAACAACCAGGAGAATTAAACAATTATTTATACTGTAAGTATCAAAGAACTAAAGGGTGCGTATTCTACTATTATGATATAACAATCTTACATTTGGGAGCAATTTAGCAAGAACATACCTTTTTTAAATAATGGTGAACCAGTACATAGCCTACTGTATAGGCTTTTTAAAAATTACAGGGTACATATCTATGCATTTATAAAGTAATCTTTTTAACAAAAGTGCACTGAAAACGAAAACTATTGCAACTTTTGCATAAATATTGGGGAAAGATACTCTTGTTTCATGTAGTGGTGCTTGTTACCCTCTTGTTCCATTTAGTTACAGGGTAAGTACAATAAAAATGCATACACACAATCTTATATCACTGACTCGGAAACCTTTATTTATTATACAAGCACCACTTATCCTGTAACCACATGAAACCGGATTTATTTCCCAGTATATTTTAAAAAATTGCAATAGTCTTAGCTTTTCTTGCCTTGAAACATGTTAGCCCAAACTTAAACATCTGCACTTTTGCTATAAAAAAAAAAAATATATATATATATTTTTTTTTATAAATGCATAGATATGTACCCTGTCATTTTTAAAAAGCCTATACAGTATGTATTGCCTTGGTACACAATTATTACAAAAAGGTACGCAGTGTATGTTCTCGCTAAATTGTTCCCAAATGTAAGATTGCTGTATCATAATAGTAGAATAAGTACCCCCTTAGTTCTATAATACTTACAGTATAAATATTTTTTTTTATTTCTCCTGGTTGTTACCCCTTTATTCCCCAAACTTTACATATTGTTCCCTTACACTTACATGTAAGTACTTTATAGGTACACAATAATTACAGAAAGTTGCACTGTAAATTCCTCTTAATTACACAGTACTTTCCGGGCTGTAATCTAAAGCGTTACCAGTTTATCTTTTCTATGTCTGTATCCACTCACTTACTGTAAGACATACTGAAATAAGTGGAATGCTGAAATAAAATGCTGCGCATGTTGTGATTGCAAGTGCAACAGGGCCCTGTGAGCCTGAGTTTGGGTTCAAAAAGCACCATGGGGCAATGCACATGAGAAACACAATCACGAATCAAGCTGCCCTCTGCCAAGGAAAATACACAAATGAGACAGACACCTACTGTTAGAAGTCCCTCTGTTGTATACAGTTGAGAAATACCAGCATAAGAAAAAGATTTGCCCATTTTGAAACAGCCGTCAAACAAACCAAGACCTGGCCTTCTGACATTGTAAGCATATTCTGTCAACATAAGTTTATGTGATAAGTAGGCATTGATTTAATTTCCAAACTTATTGTGCAGTTTCTGTGCTGGTGAAGATATCTGCATAATTTTTGCAAACATGGTGAAATCTGCTAAAAGGAGCTGACCATTCAAATTTTTGGGGTCGGTATGATTTTCTCTCATGCTTACCAAAGCTGCATTTGTTTGATCAAAAATACAGTAAAAACAGTAATATTGTGACGTATTATTGTAAAAATAACTGTTTTCTATTTTAATATATAGTAAAATGTAATGTATTCTTGTGATGGTAAAGCTGAATTTTCAGCATCTTTACATCATTACTTATTCAGTCGTCAGTGTCACATGATCCTTCAGAAATCATTCTAATATGCTTTTTTTAACGTTACAAATGTCTTCAAGGTCACTTTTAATGCAGCCTTACTGAATAGTTAATGTAAAAACATATGTTGTCATAGCTTATTGATCATATAAGATTTTTTTACAGTGTATTACATCAAAACAATTTTTTTTAACATTATTATATATTGGTTGCTGAAATCGAAATCAAATTAGCCAAGAATAAACTGCACACGAGAAGGGCATGATGGGTAGAACTTTGTTAATGTCAGGTCTTTCAGCAGAGCTTTCTCCAGTGTTCCTTTAGTTAGTGTCACCATGCAAAAAAACAACAACACCAACACCGTCTACTTACAATTGCTGGAATCTGGAATCTGTTGACTAGAAGTGTTTGTGTACAACCTTTGTGTTAGACGTACAACAGACGTGTTGATAAAAGAGGTGTACTGTCTGCAGTCAATCGTCAGGATGCTTGCATTTGAACAGACTCACTTCTCCATCAGCCAGACTGATTTCACTGTACAGATCATTTATAACACTGGCCTGACTGTAGGGTCATTTGAACTGGTCTCTCTAATGCTTATTAATCAGTCACGGTGAAACGGTTACGGTCTGTTTGGACTCAGAAAAAGTGATAAGCAAGCAAAATATGAGCAGAACAGACCAAAATGTCTTGGCAGTGAAGAACAAAAATGATATCTGGAGACTGTCATTAGATAAGTTAGATAAGATGACTACAGAAGATATTTGTCTCAGCTGTCAACTGAATTTTCACTTCCAGGGACATTATCCTTGTCATTTACTAACATCTTATTAATAATAAATTCACTTCACTGTGCAGTGAGGCAATGTTTGAGAGATATGCTATCATTATAATTCAGCTACTTAGCTTGAAAAATTGCAGGATTTATGTATTACTCAGTACACTGGAATACTCGATTCTGATTGGTCAAACTCTGGAAATAAGTCATGTAGACAAGTGCACAGACAGCAAGTCTGGGTATTGGGACAAGCCCTGTATGTGAATCCCTCTTTTGGAACCCACTGTAAATGTTCGTTAACACACTTCCTTATTGGTAGATCTGTGACTGCACACTTCTGAAAGTCAGGTTTCAAAGTGATGTTATCAACCAGGGCTGCGTTTCTCAGTAGATCTAAGTTGATCGTATGGCCATGGGTAGGCCTACGATACTTTTGAGAAACACAGCCCAGCTTGTTAAGTTTTTCAGTAAGGTCTTCACACAAGTTTGAGAGGTGAAGATGACATTTTTGGAAAGGTAATATCCTCCAGAAGACGCACCATTTATGTGCTTCATCCCTTGATCTAATCATCCACTTTCTTCTTCAACACTATCAAACATGGTCAGCTTCTCTTCTTTCCTGCTTCGAGACAATTGGCAAGGCAGCTTGTCTCTCCCTTTCGGATCTTTCTTTTCTCCATGTCTGCCGGGACTTCCTTCCACAAATTCATCTCAGAGCCTGCCTACATGTTTCAGCTAATGGATCTGGTTTATGTTTCAGCTATTACAGTAAGTAGAACTAGAAGGGAGGAGGTTGCATCCTCCCAGGATGATTACATCTCTGATATGACAATGCTGGACTGCTGAGAGGCGTGTGGAATAAGGTCTGCACAATTAAAGTGAGGTGGGGTCACTTGTGCTAGGATGGCACTGTCATATCCCATTCATGACCTGTAGACATTGTTAAACCTAAGAGGTAGGAAGGGATGCTGGATATGGAGGTGTTCACAGGATGTCCTGAATAATAATAGGTTGGGTTGACAAGGAAGTGACAGGGCTAAATGCTTCTGACGTTGCACATGAGGGGAGGGGAGCCGGTGTGAATGTAATGAGGGCCGAATCAGCCCAGTTCTGTGGGAAAAACCAAGTGAGCATGCTCAGCTTCCTTGTAGAACAAAGGCCATTGGTTGCGCCTCTCGGGACAAGCAGCAGATCTCATTCAGCATGCCTGCTGTGAGAGTAAAAAATAGAACTATTACACACTTGTTAATACACACAAACTGTGGCTAAAATACACTGAGCATTTCTGTGTAGACCATGATTTCAGGAGCAAAACCAAAAATTGTGAACTAAAAAGGGGAGGCCAGGGATGACTGTGACGTCTTGTTTCAATGTCTGTTTTAAATATGTGTTATTTCAATCTTTGATATAACGTTTCCATATTTGTTTGCTACAAATTAAAGCTGTTTTTGACATCTACAAACTGGGTAAATTATTTTACACTTGTTCAAGATTATTTGTATGTCAACCCCTTCCCCCATCCCATTTAAGAAAAAAAGAAAAAATAGGTAAAGGTTTTTATCAAACAAGTGTGAAAAAATATTGAAAAATACATAAAACAACCCTCTCGTCTGCTCAAATATGATATCTAAGCCTTATTTAAACCTTATTTGAACATACACCACCATCTTTTGCTCAGCAAGGCTGCATTTATTTGATAAAGAAAAACAGTAAAAAACGATTTACAATTTAAAATACACTGTAAAACTTTGTAATTACATTTAAATGTATATAATATTGTAAGAATATTTACATTTAAATAATTACAGTTATATAATATAATAAAATTACATTTAAATTAGTGCTGTCAAATCGATAAATCTCGATGAATCTAATAACATTTTTTTTTATTACGTAATAGGTGTGTGTAATATATACACTCACCTAAAGGATTATTAGGAACACCATACTAATACTGTGTTTGACCCCCTTTCGCCTTCAGAACTGCCTTAATTCTACGTGGCATTGATTCAACAAGGTGCTGAAAGCATTCTTTAGAAATGTTGGCCCATATTGATAGGATAGCATCTTGCAGTTGATGGAGATTTGTGGGATGCACATCCAGGGCGCGAAGCTCCCGTTCCACCACATCCCAAAGATGCTCTATTCGGTTGAGATCTGGTGACTGTGGGGGCCATTTTAGTACAGTGAACTCATTGTCATGTTCAAGAAACCAATTTGAAATGATTCGAGCTTTGTGACATGCTGCATTATCCTGCTGGAAGTAGCCATCAGAGGATGGGTACATGGTGGCCATAAAGGGATGGACATGGTCAGAAACAATGCTCAGGTAGGCCGTGGCATTTAAACGATGCCCAATTGGCACTAAGGGGCCTAAAGTGTGCCAAGAAAACATCCCCCACACCATTACACCACCACCACCAGCCTGCACAGTGGTAACAAGGCATGATGGATCCATGTTCTCATTCTGTTTACGCCAAATTCTGACTCTACCATCTGAATGTCTCAACAGAAATCGAGACTCATCAGACCAGGCAACATTTTTCCAGTCTTCAACTGTCCAATTTTGGTGAGCTCTTGCAAATTGCAGCCTCTTTTTCCTATTTGTCGTGGAGATGAGTGGTACCCGCTGGGGTCTTCTGCTGTTGTAGCCCATCCGCCTCAAGGTTGTGCGTGTTGTGGCTTCACAAATGCTTTGCTGCATACTTCGGTTGTAACGAGTGGTTATTTCAGTCAAAGTTGCTCTTCTATCAGCTTGAATCAGTCGGCCCATTCTCCTCTGACCTCTAGCATCAACAAGGCATTTTCGCCCACAGGACTGCCGCATACTGGATGTTTTCCCCTTTTCACACCATTCTTTGTAAACCCTAGAAACCCTGGGTTGTGCGTGAAAATCCCAGTAACTGAGCAGATTGTGAAATACTCAGACCGGCCCGTCTGGCACCAACAACCAGGCTACGCTCAAAATGGCTTAAATCACCTTTCTTTCCCATTCTGCCACTCAGTTTGGAGTTCAGGAGATTGTCTTGACCAGGACCACACCCCTAAATGCATTGAAGCAACTGCCATGTGATTGATTGATTAGATTAATGAGAAATTGAACAGGTGTTCCTAATAATCCTTTAGGTGAGTGTATATATATATATATATATACACACACACACACAAGCATATATTTAGACATATATTTGTGTATACGTGTATAACCACACAAACACGTGCACGCACACACACACAGAGACATATATATAATATATATAAATATAATAATAATTTAAACACAAATAATATAACAAAAACTTTTTATGTTAGATGCAATTAATCGATTTGACAGCACTAATTTAAATCTTAAAATTGTAAGTAAAGTAAAAGTATTTTTACTGTCACTTTCTCATCTTATTCATCTTTGCTAAATAGAATTATTAATTTATAAAATATAAAAATCTTACTGACCCTTTTGAACGTTGGTGTAATTCTTACAACGCACCCAATGTTACAACCAGCCCAGTCTCCTATTTTAGTTG
Source organism: Tiaroga cobitis (assembly GCA_030578255.1). Lineage (NCBI taxonomy): Eukaryota > Metazoa > Chordata > Actinopteri > Cypriniformes > Leuciscidae > Tiaroga > Tiaroga cobitis. The sequence continues at coordinate 32,419,536 of CM060601.1, read as the reverse complement.
ACACTCAATTTAAATAGGACATTTATTTTTATTTTTATGGCTGTTATTTCTAACATTTATATTATAATTATTATTTTTGCTTTTATTTTGCAACTTTGATCTATTTTGCTATTCATTTGTGCAACGGGTTCAGTGTTATTGTTTCTTCACCAATGCACAAAAGTACATAGCTACTATAAAACACATCTCTACTGAACAAATATTGTTTTACACTGATGCTACACAGATTATTGTAAAATCCACATTGTTCGTAGAGTTATAGCCAATGCCTTGAAAGAACACTCTAGTGGCGTCATTTCCCAGATGCAGAGGAGCCCAATGACGTAGCCCTCTCATATCTCTGTGCATGTGTATGAGCACAGTGACGTCTGCAGCTACTGAGTGTGTTTGGAACTAACCAGCGAGTAGAAAAGAGGAAGATGGAAAAGGAAAGGGATGTGAAGGGAGCAGTTCTGGGAAGACAACGTAGAGGGGCTTGAGAAAGGGTTGCATAAATTCCTACTCACTTTTCTGAATCTTGCACATAATTTCTGATGAGCATTACAGCTTTGTGTGAAATACTTTGCTAAAAGTCTATTAAAATACTTTCTCCGGTAAAGACAGCAAGTAATCCATTCATAGGTTGATTTGTAATAGTGTAATAAATTTGGACTCTATGTACTATCATTGCTCTGTTTGTTTGAGCATCACGACCAGCCCGACAACAGCAACGCTGGCTTAACTAATGGCACGAGTTTCGGGCGGTGCTGTCTGTTTGTTTGACCAATGACAGACAGACGGGAGTGTTTAGGGAAAACTTTTTGATAACAATCATTGTTTTTGCAAATCTGTTTGGTGTTTCTAGTGAAGAAATTACACTTCACTTTTAAGTTGTTTTGATACACTGCAAAATACTTTTAAAAGTTCTCTAGCATTAGCATTCAAGAACAGGACAAACTCAATACAATATTTCTCAACAGATTGCATTCTGTTTCAGAATATTTTTCTTTCCCAAAACAAGTCTGACATGTGTAATTGCTCCCAAAGGAAGTATTATGTGTTTATAGAGGGATTCCTGTAGAATGATAATGGTGACAATGCACCAAAACATATGGTGTTTAAAAACAACGACAGAGAGGATCATTTCAATGTGTCTGAGGAAAATTATTAAATGAATAAACTCACATTAACGGCGCGTGGGAGGTCTGTGCTGTTCATATGCACAAGTGGTTAATCTCTTCAACACACTTGGCCTCTTTATAAAATCTATTCAACTACAGCCAAGAGTGCTTCTACTTTTGTCTCCTTTAAGCACACTGGCCTAACAATTTCTTACAGCTCACAATAAGCACTAGTTTAATCATAGTTTTGCTGCTGCATTTGAGCAGATGTGAGACGGTGGCTTTTTGCAGATAATTAGCTGGAATGTCTGTTTTGAGTTGTGGTCTGTGTGTGAGCTTGTGTTTGAGGTTTTGTAAGAGGGTAGGTGTCATGATGAGTGTCTGAAAGTGATCTATAACTGTGTGCATAGCCTGGAGGATTGTCTTCCAGACTGTTGTAGTACACCACAAACCACTTTAAACATTACCAAAGAACAAATTATTAAAAATAAGTGCCCATAAAGCTTCGAATTGGCTCGTTTCTCTTCACGTTTTCTTCAATGCCATCCTGATTCTGAAGACATTGGTGTGTAACATGAGACTTTTTACAACCTGACGTAGATACCTGCAATAGAAGAACGGTTGATGAACAGATTATACATAGACTTTTAGCAATAAATTTGTTTTCAATGATACACAATTTTCAATGATACTCTTTCTGTTTATTCCTCCAAACACCTGCATCTTCTACAAAGGGAGGGAGACAAAGAAAGGGATGAGTAAAACGAGAGGACATGTGAAGGAAGAGAAACAGATATGTTGTACAACCCACTGTTCTTGCTTTTGCCATTAGGTAAGTGCAAGGGAGACTGTTGTTGTAAAAGCACATTCCCTGGATGTTAGTGCTATCAGCCTGTACGATGGAGTGAATAGCACAGACGTACTATATCTGTTTGTGTGTATTAGCATACAGCTGAGTGGAGACAGATATGCCAGCCCAGCTGGAAAGAGCCGTTTCAAAGAGGCAGAAGACAGTTCATGTTACAGAGAATACTCTGACATTACAGGTGCAGAGTAAAAATCTGGTACTGTTATTCTTTATACACAGTACTATATATACAATGTTCAAGTGGAAACTATCACTCTGTTCCAAAACATAGCAAATGTGTACTCTGTGCTATGCCAGTAGCCATTCCTGCAGGATCAAGTAGTAGATCACTGTCGACACACCCCAGCACATTTGCATAAAGTTCAGCTTTGTTCAACTTTGTTTGTCACTTGTGTATTCGTAAAGTTCTTCAAAATGCTGTACATGTGCACTATGGAGGAATAAGTCCTGCCATATTACAACTAGTGGTGGGGAAAGTTACTTTTAAAAGTAATGCATTACAATATCGACTTACTCTCTAAAAATTAACTAATTGTATTACTTGCACTACATTACTTTTGTGTTAGTATTTCTCATCTGGGCTGGGCTTGCTTGTTTGTTTTTTAATAACAAAAAGCAACTGAAAGTTTCATTTTTGCAAGCTGTAAAGGCCCTTTCCCACCAAAAGTGAAATGAATAAGCCTCAGGCTGAAGGAAATGCAAAATCATGCCTGTACAGTAGAGGGCGCAGCTCAAAGAAACACAACGGACAGGTGAGGTGTCAGTCAATAAACAGGAAAACAGAGTAACTTGTGTTACTTATATGAAAAAGTATTTTCTTGTAAATTTAAAAGTAATGCGTTACTTTATTAGTTGTAATGAAAAGAGTAATCTGATTACATAACTCGTTACCCTCAACACTGATTACAACCAGGCTCATTGGGAAAACATGTGTTTATCAAAATTGTACCCATTCAATTCACTGTAGTTTCCAGCTTAAATGGCAGTATAATACCAACAACGTTTATTCCTGTTCACACAAATTATTAGCTACTGGGTCAAATGATCAATTAAACGTATATTTGTGTAATTCATTACACAATAGGCCTTATATGACTTAAAAATACTTTTACTGCATGATTTGTAAACTAGTACATTTTGGCAGTTGCATTACATAAGCAGCTCCATATGGGTTTTCTGACGTACTAAACTTGCTCTACTTGTACAGCATTGCACCTGTTATAACGGAGCAGTTGGGACCTATAAAAGTCACAATAAACAGATCAAAGACTTGTAGAAGTAAGCTTAAATGGCATGGCAGCTTCAGCAAATGCGTTTTATCTTACGTTTGCTTTTGTTAAAATCTTATAGGTTTAAGGTATGGTTTAGTAGGTTTAGTATGTTATTTTCAAACGCGACACTCACAGGGCATCTCCTTTCCAAACTGCCGATACGTACAACAACCAGCATAATAAAACGTTGACAGATTAACATTCATCTGTTTTGGATAAAACTAAACTCGATTTTAGCTTCACTCACTGGACATTTCACTTTGAAAGAGCAATGTAAAATCATTTCAGACAAATTTCAACCCCAGCCACATTTTTCCAGTGGTCCTTCATTAATTTAATACTGAAAATTATATTTAAACAGTATCATTGTTCACTGTAGTTTTACTCTGAATTTTCTGTTCGCTGTGCATTTGCTTATTCGACTATCATTAGCTTAGCAAAATGTCATTAGCTTAAAATTCTAATGTCAAACTTTGCTGGAAACAACTGTCAGCCAAGTCTCCTGTGTGGAGCGCTATTTGCGTGACATGCAATGTTATTGCTATGTAAAGCACGTCAAACCACTTATGAGTGATGACTTATGAGCTTCTGTTTTAGTTAGAATGCTACCTCGAAGGCAGCTGCCTATATAGCCAGTAGATAGCGGTGCTGCTCACTAGGTTTTGGAACAGAGCGACTATGTTGAAATTCCCTGTGAGGCATCTGGCTGCTCTTATCAGTTTCTTTTGCTTCTTTTCATCCCCTCTTATTCTGTTTCTTTCTCTCTCCATCTGTCTTTTTTTCCCTTCAAATATTTTTGTAAATAATCATCTTCATACCACGCAGAGAAGCATTAACACACTGCCATCGAGGTCTGAGAGACGAACACGCTCAGATATTACACTGATATTACCATAGCACTTTTCATAGCAAATAGCACACCATAGCATAGTTTCATGTCTTATTATTTATGCTAAATTATTATGGAATAAACCATCTTTACAGACACGAATATATAAATAAGTGCAGAATTTTCTACGATAAGCCTCTATGAAGCACTTGCAACTTTGCATGTCAAGACTTCATGAAATAATGAGATGTGGGTCATTTTTCAGTATGTGACTAAAAGTTGAAGTTAACTGTTTGTAGGCTTTACCAGAGACGCTGTCACGTACTTACAGATGCCAGTGAGATATTCCAAGAGTTTGCCACCTCAACAATGCCAGCTGTTGGAGGCCCACTCGGCGTGTCACACACACACACACACACACACACACACACGCACACACACACATACACACTCCTCTTTCAGCTCTCCAGACACCTCATTCTTAACAAAGAACATAATTCAGTGGTGTTGAATGACATACAGCAGCCCCAAAAAGATGCTGTGAGAAGAGTGAGGCAGAATTTTTGCAAGAGTTTTTCCATTTCTCTGAGTGCAATTCAGTTTGGGAGTTTTTTGATGCAAGAGACAATGAGAGTGATGTGCTTCTCCACAGGCCTTTTTTCCACAAGTGTACCTGTCTATCTGGGATCCTGCTTCCTGTTGGTTTGTGTCTGTGTGATCCCTGCTAAACTTTATGATTTATTTTTTCTCAATCAGTTGAGCGCAAACCCTGTCCCACAGTCGATTTTGTTGGTCAACTCAGATATCCAGAGCTGTCGTACGACTCAAGCTCACGTGATGTTATGAGCTACAGCCAATCAGAGCAAGGAATGTTCGCGTGTTGTGTTCTTCTTCGTCTTCTTCGCTGGGTATTGGCGCACGTGCTGTTTCGCGTCATTTCCGGTTCGTTTTATCGCGTGATTTTTCGTGACAAAACGTGGTTTGTAGACAAGATAGAATCGTTGGGTGACTGAGTTGTTGTCAACTCGTGTAGTGCGTTACCCCCTGTTGCAGATCAATCACGTTGTGTCGTGTGGTGTGAACTAGCTCAACAACTTGAACACTCCTGATTTCACAGAGAGCAAGTCATGTAGCGTGAACCGCACAGTTCAGCCCGACGTTTTAAAATCATATAGTGCGAACTAGGCTTAAGTCACAAAACCACCTGTCAAGAAAAGGTCAGGCTTCCGAAAATTTGTGGATGGATCCAATCGTGTCGAATTGTAAAGCCTGGAACACACCAAGCCGACGGTCGGCCGTCGGGCAGTTTTTGTGCGTCGGCCGACTAAGTTTCCTCGGTGTGTTCCGCACGGTTCCGTGCCGTCGGCTGTAATTGGTCCTCGTCGGCTTTGTTTCGGCCGATTCGAAATGTTGAATCAGCGTCGGGCCGTTGGTGAAAGAGGGAACTCTGATTGGCTGTTCAGCTTAGTGAAAGAGTCAATGCACGAGAATAATTGCAAAACAGCGAGCAAAGAAGTTAAAACTCTACAGATAGAAGGCTGATCTAATGTTACGCCATCTTACCAACCTGAGTGTTCCTTGGCGAATATTTCAATATTAACACGAGCGAAGTGGAATAAAGAAAGTGTTTAGCCAGATTGATATGCAAAGAAACGGTAAGCACGCACTGCTTTGTTTATGGTTTGTGTATCTGCAGCCGGCAGCGTCGGTTTCCCCTTCTTGAATGACGAATATATACGAATATATCTGCAGAAATAGACAGTTGTCTCATTTACACGCAGGCGCAGAACGCACATTCTAGCTGACAGTCGGCAGTAGTTCTCTCGTCTGTTTAAGTGCAGCTTTTTACCCCGACGCGAGGAGACAACACAGTCAGCTTTCATCAGCGCTAGTTCGTCGGCGTCGGCTTGGTGTGTTCCAGGCTTAATGATTCCAGAATGTGCTACCAATGTTATACTTAAGTTAAGGTTTAGGGTAGGGTTAGATTTAGGACGAGTTTTGTTTCAGTGCTGTGTGGGCAATAAGCACTATGATTGACATGACCAAAGAAATCTTTGGAATTGTCTGTGGGGTAGGGATGTCAACGGTGAGAAAATACATTTTATACATTACCTAACATTTGACAAAATATTTGTTAATGATGCTATTTGGTTTTGACACCAAATACTCCATAGTATATATACGCCATAGTCTTGTCAGTCAACTTGTCAGTCATAAAAATGCAACGGCTGTTTTCAAACTTACTGGTTTGATTATATGACGTAGCCTATGCTGTCGTTTTCTTTGCACATGAGAGTTCATTAACATACTGTGACAATGGCGGATGCATAAAGAAAAAAAAAGCATACTAAAAAGCTCTTGATGTGACTGCATATCCTCCTATCGACTCTTTCTTTATTTGAATGAATGAATGAATGAGGCATTTATATAGCGCTTTCATATGTACTACTGTACACCAGTCGGGGTACAGGGTATCAGGGGTTCTCTCCTCAACCAGCACCAGTGTGCAGCATCCACTTGGATGATGCGACGGCAGCCACAGTACAATGGCGGCAGTGCGCTCACCACACACCAGCTATAGTTGGAGAGGAGAGAGAGTGATAGAGCCAATTCAGTGGATGGGGATTATTAGGAGGGCATGACTGGCAGGGGCCAATGGGTGAAATGTGACCAGGACACCGGGGTTACACCCCTACTCTTTACGAGAAGTGCCATGGGATTTTTAATGACCACAGAGAGTCAGGGCCTCGGTTTAACGTCTCATCCGAAGGAGACGTATTTAATCTTCCATTCTTCCATTCTGTCCTCTCTTTATCCATAAATCTGAATCATTTTCTCCAACATTTGCTAAAGGGACCTTGTAATCTGGCCACAAATTGGATATGTAATCTTTAGTTTGTGGTTTGTCTCCTTCCCTGCTGAGTGAAGTACACTTGTTTATGTGTGTCACTTCTTTTGACTGCCCACTTCTTGACATGAAATGTGGCTGCGTTCTGACATCACCCTTCTGCAAAGTGTGCTCATCTTTTACCAACCGCACCAGCAGTTCTGAATTGCACTAACCTCAAACATGCTTTTATTGCTCATCTCTTCTCCCACAATGAATTCTGCACTTCACACTATAAACACAAGCGAGGTATTATTGTATCCAAAATGCAGCCCAACTTCAGCTATTTTTAATGCAATGGACCACCACCTTTAAACCATCTTAATGTGCCAGAAAATCATTTATCATAACCTAGCTACGGATAAAAGCATGTGAATCAAGTGTGACTTGATTTCCTTGATTTTGAAAGTGCATTCAGAGTGGATCGATATTTTAGCTGGAAAAGAAAAGACCTGGGGCCTCATGTATAAAACTGTGCGTAGAATCCTTACTAAAAGTGTACGTGCGCCTGAAAGCCAAAAATGTCGTACGCAAAAAAATATCCAGACTTATAACCGTGCGTACGCCAGAACCTGCGCAGAATTCACTTTATAAATCCGAGTCAGCGGAAGATTGTGCGCACATGCGTCTCCACCCCGAAATAACCATATATGGAGATTATAACGCCTAGTTTTACAATGCATATCCTCATCTGCATATCATTTGCATATGATTATTCATCCACATGATAACATGTTTAACGGTACAAGACATTAGGAAAATATGAAATACGGATGTGCATTACATTAATAAAAATCATTTAGTAGGCTAGCCCATCCTTCCCTTGTTTTTTAAATAAATAAAATAAAATAGTGCAAATTGCATTTCAGAGAAAGTTTTTCTCAATCTTTTCCACTGGCCAAATAGTATTTTAATTGATTTATATTTTTAATGGAAACAGATAGACCTTGTTGTGCACTATTTGCACGAAACCATTTTCTCAGACAATCTGCCATCATGATAAGCAATTATCTACATAGTTAACACATTAAAACATAGACAGCATGCCAGCGGAAAAGTGTTCAAAAGCATCACATCCACAACAAATATTTATATTTATTGAATATAAAAATGTTGTAACTTCTCAGTAATGATTTCATGTAGTTCAAGTGTTTAACACCATTAATGAGAATGGCATATTTAACCTAAATGTTTATATCAGAAGTAAAACATAGTTTAAATCATTCATTTATTTATTTAAACTGTTGTTGTGAACATGAACTGTATTTATGATGGACTCATAATGACGATTTACGGTTTTACTTCATCTGCGTAAGTTTCACTAAACGGCCCAACGCATTCGCTGGCGCGGATATTTAAGAAGGGATGGATATTTGCATCAAGTGATAGGTTTGGTGCGTGACATTTTATTTGTATTATCTTTCTGTATATGTATAATTTTCTTTAGATTTTCTGTCTAAAAGTGACCAAAAAGACATTTAACTCGAGCTCACCATCGGTGTCGCCAAAACACATACTCTTCTAAAAGAGTGCGTACGCACGGTCAAGAGCATCCTTACGGTGCGCACTTATTTACGCCAAGTTTTTCTTTTTATAAATCCCGATATGTGAGTGAAAAAATGCGTACGCACATTTCTATGCCCATTTTGTGCGTACGCAACGTTTATACATGAGGCCCCTGATCTTTTGAGACAGCTCTGGTATTCCTGTGGCCTTCCCAAAGGAGCCAAAAATATTCTGTGAATTCTTGCGAAAACCAGTATGTGGTTCCTTATCACTTAGAAACTAGTGCAAGCTTGTATGATGCCATAGGAACTCAACATGCCCCTTACAGTGTTTTTTTTTTTAGTTTTTTTTTTTAAATGTCTTACTTTTCAGAAAGTCAGCAAGTAGGCTACAACACCCCACACCAAAGGCTTTTTGAACCTTCTGCATGTCAGGTGATTTAAAGTGGTTAACCAGAACACCGAATGACCTAGGCAGCCTGCCTTGAACCTGAGCCAGCGGAGAACAGGAAATGGCAGGAAGGAAGAATTAATATTCAAGAACACATAGCTGGGAGCCAATCAGTATGCAAACACATCTGTTTATTCAAATTCCCTTACTTTATTCATCAGGCCGTGTCAGTTCACGCTGCTTTCTCGCTCTCAAAAGTGGTTCCTGAATGTTTATTCATCACAGCCCAGTAAAATAGACTATGGTTTTAACGCTAGACTAGTAATCTGATATTTCCCAAAAGTTCTGGACTAAGACTGCTTTGGTGTTGCAGACAGATTATCTGTTGTAGTGAATGAGGAGCTGATGATTCCTTCACATTCTGGAGAATTCAAGGCCTGTTTGGCTGTCTGGGTGTTTGAGGGCTCTGGTTACACACTGTGAGATTAAGGGTGGCTTATAATTAAAACTCTTAATTACAAAACATGATGAAGAAGAATATGTGAAATGTCTCTGAAGCGGTTTTTCAAGCCATGAAATGTACTCCTCAACACTCATCCTGGAACATTTTGTTCATCCAAGATGATTGGATCTTTGTTTGTGTGTTTTCTTCAATACAACTTACTTCTACAAATCCTCGTCCCTGCAACACCATGACAGATTCAGAATAGTGACAAAACATTCCTGTCTTACAGATATATACTCCAATTTTTTTTAATAATTACAAAATATAACAGCTTTAGAGCTGATGTTTTCAAACTTTTTAATTTCCTCAAATATAAATTGTAATATATACCGTGAGAAAAAAGTTTGTGTTTTATCCGTCAATAAAATAAATAATTTGTGATTTAAATAATTCTGTCAAATAATAATTTAATTAAATTCTGTACGTTTAAGTTTAATTCAATATAATTATCAATATCTATTTTTTTACAGTTTCTTTCCTTTTACTGATCACTGGTGATATATATTATACAGCTATTTTATGCACAAGATTGTTATTTATTTATTTTTGAATAGCGCTGCAGGAGGGATGGATTGGGCATGGTCAAAATGATTCCCAAGGCGTCAGTTTCATGACGCCTAGGGATGAGAATGGGCTGTGGATTAGGGAGACAAAATATCTGTGCTTCATGGATTATTTTTGTTTGAAGTGTCTATCTGAAGTTCAAAATGAGGTGCTGCTGCACTGAGCTCTGTGTGCGGCACGCTGGGTATCTGGAGAGGGCTATCAAGGTGAAGATAGCATCTGAAAATGTTTTGGTTTTGATTTTCTTTGTTCCTCTTCATCCCCTCTCTCTGACATTGAGAATGAAATACAGAACATCTGTATTTCATTAATGCTAGAAAGCAAAAATCATTTAAAAAGACAGTACTAAAGGTGCTCTAAGCGATGCTGGGTGACGTCACTTCTTGTTGACGTTCAAAGTATTGTCAAACAAAACGAATGCCCTCCTCCTCATCCCGTCCCCTCCCCCTGTAGTTTTACTGATACTTCTTTCAAGGTGTAATGTCGCCAAGTTAGATAAATGCCTTCATTTAATGCAAAAAAAAGAGAAACATTACCCGAAAAACACGATAAAACGTTTCGGCACCTGAGGTTATAACTTTAGCTCCCATACCAGGACGCAATAATAGCAAGATAACGTTAGCTTCAAATTTAGTCAAAGTTGTCAATAGGCTATGAATGAACATTCAATTTCATAATAAATAGTTGGTGAAAACAATCATTCACACAAACTGTCGCCCTACTGTGAGTTTGCTTGATTATTTACAATAGAGATCGATAGCTAGCTGCTAGAAACCTATATGTTGTATTCACCAAAGTTAGCGCTGACTGCATTGTTCTAGCTAATTATATCCTTGTGTTTGTTAGGCGAACATGAAAGTCCATTTAGAAAAACCAAACTGGATTTACCCACCTGTCCAGCAAAAACAGAGCTAACGTTACCTGAATGTCGGATTGGAAGCCCTTTTGCCGGCGGAGTACTCACCACCTTTCAAAGGCTTTTCCAATGTAAATTCGGGCATGCGTTCCTTCTCCTTTTCCCTCTTCTTTGTATTTTTGCAATCTGTTCATCAGAACATCGTCTCTTTGGTCGTGTGTCGGCCATATCAAACTTAAAGAGTTAAAATGATAACTTCCCTCTTCATGCTCCTCTCTCCTCCACTCCCCCCTTGTACGCTTACTAACCCCACCCCCAAATCATTCTTGTCGGTTATTGGCTGGAACACTGTTTGTTTTGTTTCGTGGAGCGGGTTGCCCCAGTTTGTTTTTGTTGCTGTTTGTGGAGCCTGGGCTGTCTACAGAGACCGCATTTTTTTTACAGTTTGTTCAGGGGACAGGCAGCTAGCGGATAGTGAGGAGATGTTTGCTGTATGTGACAAAAAAATGTTTTGGCCTAAAAAACACGTGACATCGCTTAGAGCACTTTTAAGTAAAGTGAGAAACTTTGATTTTTGTTGACTCACATCCATCATAGACTGTGCTGCATAAATGACCTTTCAAAATTGCTTTTGATCACTCACTTGAATAATGATCCTACCAGAGTTAACATAAATGATAACGGATTAGTATTTAAAAGCGTTTTTCTGATTTTTGGGCAGAAGTTTGGAAGCTACTGTATGCTTAGCAAGCAAGGAAACTGAAGCGATGCACCCAAATGTCCTGGGGCCACACAGCTTCTGCAAATCTTTTAGCGTGAGAGAGCAGATGAGCAGCATGGGTGTACTGTATATAGGGTAGAGGGTTTTCACTAACACTAATTGCTTCTTCTGATTGAAATAATAGTTCATGGGAAAATGAATAAAGCAGGTAACTGTGACTGAGTTTCACATAGTGTAGTAGCAGAAAACTAAGCAGAATGATTTAGCTTCATGTTTGTTAGCATGAATGCATGCATTTTTTTTTTACCAGATTACCAGAAGAATTTTTTGAGCTTATGCACCAAAGTATTTTCCATTTACAAAATTCTCCAGTATTTGGCGTGGACGTTTCATGGCTTTTTTGCTAGTCTTTCATTCGGGATCTGAATTAATCAGCAACTGGAATATTACTAATAAAAAGTTATTAATAATTAAAATAGTGAATAAATAAAATAGCTTTAACACCTCTGCTAAGTGCACCACTGTCGCTGCGAGCCATCAATCATCATCAAACATCCCACATCATGCAAATGTCTGGACAACTTTCTTCTTTGCAGAACCTCAGGGAATTTACTTTCATTTCGTACCGCTAATCAACTGTGGTGATCATAATTACCGGTTTTAGACACTGATTTCCCAATGTCACAAAACATTCAGCAGACTTCTTAAATGTCCAGCATGAGGTTGTTTCTACTGTACCATCTCTAGACTGAATGTTGACTCAGTATGTCAGCTTTCTTTATACTAGAGAAGTATGGCACATATATGGCATATATGATGGCATATATAAGCCTGTAAGGACTCATTCAAAGAGTGTGGCATCATTCAAAGAACTGTATCTTATGAAAATAGCTCAGAAATCCATATGGTGTCATCTGGTACCTGTGCTCATGGTTGAAATGTTGCTGCCTTATATTGATTTCAGAACAGTTTTGTTGATTCTCTTAAACATCCAAGGCCAATATTACGAACTGTTTTGGGAGATTGTGAACTAAGCACTTATCTTTTCCATTCTTTTATGTAAAGGTTACAGTCAGGTTGGCTTTCTGTGGGGTTTCAGAAATATGCTCAGCCAGATGCTTTTGATTGTTCTGTTTGAAAAACAAGAATCAGTGTGTTAAAAGAGGTTAAATAGGTCAAATTCCACTAAATGCAGTAATTCCTTTTTATTTATGATGCACTTTGCTTTTCTCTATATACCCAGTCAGCTCACATTTTATGAAGCAGAAAGCCATGCTTTGTGGCTAAAAAAATCTTCTTGCACAACAATTTCACTGGAAATTAAACTAATGGTAGTGATCTCAGAACATTATATTTAAAAACTCAGCTCTCATAAAAACTGTATTGCTGTCTTGGCATTTAAATGTTGCCTGTGGCTTCTTTTGAGTATTCAGACAGCAAGAGACTTTAGGTATGTCTCAAAGACTGGATGCTTTAATATAGTATTTATTTAAACAAACCACAAAGATTTACTTTTCAAACCACTGGGATGATATTTATGTAACCTTAAAAGTGTTGTAGGATGAGATGAGAAGGAATATGATCATAAACAACTAAAGCTGCTTCCTCAAGAGCTGAGTTGCACATCTGGAAGTCCCTCAAGATTAAACACGCACTGTATGACCTACTGAGAATCACTCGCTACAGTATAAGCTGCTCTGTCAAAAAGAAACGAAAGATATTAGCTTCATAGGTACATTTTCGATCTTGACCTTGGTTGAAAATTTGAGTTTGAAAGTTTGCAGTGTTAGATATAATCTCCCATTAGATTCATTCGGCAGGATGGGAGGGTGATAGTCACAATCCCAATAGGGATTCACATCCCACCCATTTGTAAGCTTCACCAGTCTGTTCTATAAACATGAATGATAATGATGATTCTGATTCTGAATGATAAATTTTGAGCAGGTTTTTTTTTATGCATGAACAAAAAGGAAACTGCATTGTAAATACATGTCTCTTCCATTCATAAGTTTGGGATATTTTAATATTTTTTTAAATGATTTTAATGTTTTTGAAATAAGTCTCTTATGCTCACTGCATTTATTTGATCAAAAATACAGTGAAAAAATAAATATTGTGAGATATTATTACAATGTTAAATATGTATACACACACACAGTATATATATATATATATATATATATATATATATATATATATATATATATATATATATATATATATATATATATATATATATATATATATATATATATATATATATATATTTCACATGATCCAGAAATCATTTTAATATACTGATTTGCTGCTCATGTAAAATCATTTTTACTATTATTAATGTTAAAAACAGTTGTGCTGCTTAATATATTTGTGTAAACCGTGAAAATTTATTTCAGGATTCTTTGACGAAAAGAAAGTTCAAAATAACAGCATTTATTTTAAATTTACTATAAGTTTTGACAAATTGGGTGCATCCTTGCTGGATAAAAGTATTCATTTATGACAGTTCTGGTTGGTTTCTTAACCAGGTGTATTTTAGTTTATAGTTACTTTTAGAGAAATAAAAAAAATATTTTAATTATACACTTCTTTGAATTTCCCTTTCTAATTATTTCCACAATGAGGCAGGAATACGTGGGAAGGAAAGTTATAACATTTCAGTCTATTTTCTTTCCAGATTGTTTTTTTGTGGCTTTCAAATAAATTCTCAATTTAGAAAAAGAATGACAAAATGATGGGGTCTGTAATTTAGGAACAAAAACCAAACATTTCACGTGCAGTGTTCTTGATGCTGAAATGGCGATTCAAAGGCTGACATTTACACTTATTATTGTCTCTTTCACAGCATGCATAAACAGCAAGGCCCTTAACATCCATTAAATGCTCTGACCATGTGCAGCTAGTTAATACACTGACTTTACAACAAAATGACCACAATTATCTAGGATAAGTGCTTTAACATAACTAAAGACTCTACATTGCTCTGATCTTCCATCACATGCAATTCATTTGTAAAGATGCCCGCCGTGAACTTCAAAATAGGACAAAAGCATGTAAACACTCCATTATAATTAACAGGTTTTGGCTATATTTCAGCTACACTCATTACTAACAGGTGTATAAAATCAAGCATACAACCAAACAATTTCCTTAGACAAACATTTTTAGCTGAATGGGACCCTTTTGTGGGTCTGGCGTGGAAGACTTTGACTGGCCTGCCCACACTTGAACTCCCCTGAACACCTTCAGGGTGAACTGAAATGCTAAATACAAGCCAGATCCCCCAACACCAGCAAATTCCCTGCATCCATGGTCCACCAGAAAGAGTTATTAAAACAAAGGAGTTCCGAAAATGCTTTGGTTTCCATTTTATTTAATATGTGGCATGTTTCATAATATGGCACCTTTCCATCACTCTTTTCCAGGTCATGTCGCTAGAACTGAAGTGAGAGGCAGCAAGAAAGACTACTCTTAGATACCATGATACCCTACAACTTCCTTTGTGCAGCTTTGATAGCAGCAAGTAATAAAACAGAATTTCCTTTTTCATGTTTTTATCAGTTATAGCTTCCGTTGAGCTCACCGCTCCTCTCATTTTCGGTCCCCTCCTTCTAACAGAGATAAGTAGGTCATTAGGGTAGCTGAGATTTTCTTATGCAACATTTTACCTCTCTAAAGACACAAAATGACAGTTTTCTGTGACTTCAGAAAGAGTAAAACATGATTGCATTGCATGTGATAAGACACTATGCACAAATGCTGATGAGCAGCCCAATCAAATATAACGTCCCTGGGAGATGAAACGTATCTTTGCAGCTCAAATTTACATCAGTTCATCTGTGTTTTCCTTTTGAGTCCATTGCAGAACTGGTACAGATGGATAGTCACAGGAAACCGCAAGCCCAGAAGGGATTTGGCATAGCATTTGGTGTGCAAACTACAAAGGGGAAACACCATACCCTTGTAAAAGAGTTAAAATAAAGCTGAAATAAAATTGAAGGCTTATAGGATGTCTCATAGACTGACTATATGTGGTGTGCTGCAAGAGAGAATCTGCCTTTAATTTAAGATTTTTATTTGTTTCCCTATATCTGCAGCATATAGTATGAGCAGCAAAACTTTAGGACTGAATTTATTAAGGAACTATTTTTGAACTAGGTGGGTCATCTGAATTATGGGGTAAGCAACTATTTGCTCTTTGATTTCCTGCCAAGTTTCAAAGCCTCATTAGAACGGCATTATTTGTGGAATTTCTCCTTCGCCTGATCGTTGATAATTACCTGTCCTAAACAATTTCTTCAGGCCAGATGCAGTCTAATAATGAATAGGTACATAGCCACGTGAATGCAACATGCCTAAACTGTGCTCTTTGTTGGGCAATGACTATACCAACAAATTAGGAGGGGAAAATCCCTTTGTATTGAAACAAAAGCATTCTTGCTATATTGGGTTATAGTCTTAATGGACACATTACCTCTGTTGCTCCATTAAGCATGTGATGTTGCTTGTATACAACAGTTCAATGAACAAGAAGTTAATAATAAGTAAACTTACATTTTAGACACAGTATTTCCAGTTACTTTGTCTATTTTTGCTCCACCAACAAAAATAGTTGCAAACAAAGTCACAGTATTAACTTTTGCACGTCAATATCAATGCCGTTGAACGAGTCTTTTAAATTAAGATTCAATGACTTATAAAAAAGTCTCTCTTTTCATTCCTGAATGAATCAGTGTGTTTGAATGAACGATTCAATGACTCACTCATAGAAACAGTCGCTTGTTGCCACCTACTGGCGTAACGATGTAACGTGAAGAAAGAGTCACTGAAATTCTTCACACTATTTCACAGACTGGCCTGTCTGGAATGTGCAAAAAGGTACCAGTTCTGGTCGACTGTTATATGTGGTTTATTTTTCCACAGTGTTGCTACGATCACGATGAGCAACCTCACGTAAGCTTGAGTTACGTATATGCGATAGAGTGACACTGTAAACATAAAGTGCAACAATCAGATTCTGGAAGTAAAAATCCATTCATTGTCTCGAAAAAGAAGCTGATTTTTAACCATAACTTAACTCTTTCTAGGAAAACTTACCTAGTTCTGAGGTTGTTAATCAATGGCATATCGATGGCTTGTTGAAGCCATTACCCCACATTATTTGAAAAAATATTTTTTTTCTTCCAAAATGATCATGTTTAACAGCTGAATTTGCAAAAAACGTAATTACCCATAATTATGTGCAGAAAATTCTACCAATCAGATAGTTGTGTTGTAGCAAGCAAATCATGGCTAAAGTGATTGCGGGGAAAGCCCACTCCAATGAAGCATGAATGGCGTAATTGAGTTGGTCTGCTATTGTCACGGCGTGGGTTTTGTTGTGATTCCTGTCTTGTGTTCCCCTTGTCTTGTGTAGACTTTTGTTATTTCCTGTTCTGTGCCATGTTTTGTAGTCCTTTGTAGTTTTTCTTGTTTATTAGTCTTCCCAGGTGTTTCTGATTAGCCACGCCCCCTTGTTATCTTGTTTAGCTTGTTTGCCTTTGTATTTAAGTCCTGTGTCTAGTTCAGTCTTTGTGAGTTCTTAATGTTGTTATGTTGTATGTTGGTTGTTCTGTTCGCGAGTCCTGAGTCTGAGTCTGAGTCTGAGTCTGAGTCTGAGTCTGAGTCTGAGTCTGAGTCTGAGTCTGAGTCTGAGTCAAGTTTATTTAATAAAAAACACTGCTGCACGTGGATCATGCTTCATGCTTCAGTTCTGCGTAACAGCTATATGCTGTCAACATACTTAAATATTTGTATATCTTGTTATTTTATAATATACTTAAAATGTATTGTTTGATATAATTAATAACTTTAAATTAGTAGTTTTATATTTTTCCATCATGGCACAATGCTTAATGGGATCACTAAAGCCCCTAAGAACACAGTCTTTTTATCTTTTTGTTCAATTTTTTAAATACTTTTTTGCTTCAAATAAAAGTTTGTAATGTTGTGATTCACCTTGTAGGTGGTTGGCTAAGTTTATGGTAAGAAAGTTTATGGCTAAGAAATTAGAGCTGGGAATGTTTTATAATCGTACATGAACAGTGCTTATAACCATTCCGTCTGATGATGGTTCCTTATAATAGTGTTCCTTTCAGTATGAACAAGACTATTTTTGTGGTAGCTGATGCAACATCAGTGTAACTTGCCTCTTAACCTTTGGCTAATGCCCACTCTAGCAGCATGTGGACCTTTGACATGTGAACTTCATGGATCACTCTTTCTGAAATTCAGCATTCATGACCAAACTCAAATTGCTGCATCTTGCACTCTTTCAGAAGACTTTGTTATTATGATATTCTGAAAAGCATATTTCAATCTGTAGTCTCTCATTGTTTCCCAGTAAAACTCTGAAGGGTGTATGATTGATTGTAGTTTATACTACTAATATTAATGGGGCACAACATCCTCGCACTTTTGCTTCTTTTAATCAGAACAGCATTCCTTTTATATCTGACCAAGCTTACACTATAAAAACTGATTATTTTGAGTTTCATATAATGTTTTTGGCCTCAAAGAAGGATTTGCTGTTTAATAAAGTACTGTGCTTTACTTGCCTTTTCCTGAGGAATGAGTGTTTCAGGGTATACAAGTATAGGAATTTCAGCCTGTTGTCATATGATATTTCCTGTACTTCTCCAGTCATCCAGTTCACAACTGAAACATACGCAAAAAACAATCTCCGGCCAGAATGTCATTACTGCTAGGAAAGAGAGAGAGGATCCATTGTGATTTTCTGCTTCTACATTTGGTACTTTTTGGCGCTTCTTATCCCCAAAAATAGCGGAATATAAAGTTTAGCGGAATATAAACAGTTTAGTGTGAAATAATCTTGATCACCTGAACAGCTTTTTGATTTGGCTGAAGATGTTGAAGCAATCCTCTGGAAATGTCTGAAGATGTCTTGTCTTAAATATTTGGATGAGGTTAGTTTTACAAGGAGCTACTGATGTAGAAAGCGCTAATGTCAGAAAGATCTGACATTTCCGAATTTTGGACATTTTTTGGTTTATTTATTGGTCTTGAATTATAAAATCTATTTTGGTCCCTCCTATTTTGAAAAATAGGATAAGCTTAAAGGTAATTATTTCAGATAATTTTGCATTGAGATCTTGACTAATGAGGCAAGTTTTTCTCAGATAATGCCAGGAGGAGCTCTAACAGATTGCAATTATGAAGCAGGTTTCCCTCAAGTTTGTGGAACTTTCCGTCTATAACAGTTGGATCATCTGACATGCAACAACAGCTTCTGATGTTTTGAACTGAAAATCTGTCAATCACAGTGATTAGAAGCATTGCCAAGGCATGATTTCACAAAATACTAATTTTCTTATGTTCAGACAGCCAAGTTACAATTTATGCTAAGAATGAATGCTCATGATCATCATCATTAATGTCTTGAAACTCAGCCAGGTTGTCCATCTGACTGTATTCTGAAAAGTTTTTGTAAATATGGAGGATTTCTCTCAGCATGTCTCTCTCACTCTTTCAGAATCTCGAGCTCCCCCCTCCCTTTGGTCTCTTTTCAGTGCATGCCCACAGTCACACAGGAGCGTAGAGGTAATTTGGGCTGCCGTTTTTCTCCAGCGGGGGCCCCAGCGCGCACCGCTGCGATCCTGTCAGACGCTGAGGGGCTGAAGTCACAGTCAGTCCTGGGTCTCCAAGCTCCTGCCAGCGGGACTCTGGCCTGGCCATTCTCATCCCAGTGACAACCAGAGAATGGAGTTTGTGACCCAGAATTTTAAGCTATATATGATAAAACAAAAGGCCAGGCCAATGCATCTGCAGAGTGCAGGCATATTGGCCCATGGTTCCTCCTCCTATACAGGCACATGGCTTTGATGTAAAGATGTACAGTTTGGAGAAAGAGTTTTCCTGTTTGTAAGAAATGGGGAGACATAATCTGATTGGCTTCTCGTTAACTATGATTAAAGGAGTATTCTATACAAGATAAGATTTACTGACAGCACTTGTGGTGTATAATGCTGATTACCACAAACATTTATTTTGACTTCCTCCTTGTCTTTTATTTTGAGGCATTTATATTGGAAATAAATGGGACCAGTATATGTGAATGTTAAAATACTATTTTAAATGTTCATCCATAATATGTAAACTATATGCATGTTAACATGATTTGAGAAAAAAATACTTTTTTTATACATTGCTATGACAATGTACTGCCTAAACCCCTAAACCAACCATAAAAATGACGTCTTTGTGAAAAAGTTTGTATTATTTGTGCGAAAGGAGGGAGAGTGTTCTCACATTTGGCTCCTAAACTCTGGAATAGCCTTCCTGATGCACCAACATGCAACATGCACCAATGCTATATTTTTTAAATGTCATAATCATTTGTTAACAAACAAGTATTCATTACTTCAATTAGCTCATTGTGATTTTATATACATTTCTTAAATACATAACTTAGTTACCTGCACCAGAACACTCTAAATTGTAATATGCACTTTCTGTAAAGCTGCTTTGAAATTATGTGTATTGTGAAAAGCGCTATACAAATAAACCTGAATTGAATTCAATTGAACTGTAATTTAAGTGTTTCATAAAATAAGTTTCATGATTCAGCTTTTAAATCCCAAAATTTACTTTCAGTTGCCTCACTGTAACCTGAAAATGTAATCAACATGTGGTAATCAACATTATAACTCAAATAATTTCAACTAAGCTTAACTTATATAGAGTGGTGCAGGTATATGACATCACTTTGTTGGCCAACCGGCAGTTAGCATCACACTGATTTGCTTGACAAAAACCCAATAGGATTTTCCCATGCTTTTGGATTATCGCTAAAAACAAGCTCCGTGATCAAGAAAAGTTTATCATACTTACACGTTTTGTCCACGTAATTTTCACAGATGAATACAACTTTTATGAATTTTGAAGCCTAAATGCAGTTGCCAGAGGTAAAAAGCTAAAGGCTAAACGAACTACACCGCGGTCGCTCGACTTCAAAGTAACCATCACTAAGCTTCCGACAACTCTTTCAGTTTTTATCTAAAAACATTTTCCCAGAACGTTTGGGTTAGAATAGTTTATAAGAGCACAATTATACTGAGGCTGTATACTGACACTGAGACACATAACAGCTTAAAAAAATCACAAGTGGGCTAATACTGGTGTATTTTAGGCCGTAGAATAAATCGTGAAATTGTCTTGAGCTTGTGTTCACCACAAACCTAATTTCTGTCATTTAACCAAAATCCCATTAAAAACCCCTATTGACTTCGGGACGATGGAACCGGAAGTGCTAAAATGCTAACTCGCTTCCGCGTTTTGGCCTACAAAGTGATGTCATACCTGCACCACTCTATTAAACCCGGAATATTACCTCAAGAAGTGGTTTCAGTTTATTTGCATTAATGCCATTAAATTTAATAATAAGATGAACTCACCAGAAGGAAATTGAGAGCTGCACTGATATGAGGAACATTGCATTCCGTATGTTATAATAACCCACAAAGCAGACTAGTGTATAATAAGAAGAATTATGTCATTGAATATACCCTTACCAATGACTCTCTGCATTGTCATGATACTAAATGTTTGGTGCAAGGAACATAAAGCACAGCTAAAGAAAATAGTTTGTGATTATGCTGTGGGTCCTTCTTATTCATTTGCTCCCCTCCCTTCTTCCTCTTTCTGTCCAGCTGCTTTGTATCAGCGTGGAGGCTTAAGCAGTTTGGGCATTGAGTTATCTTTTTCAATTTCTATCACAGCTGAGAGTGATTAGGTCACCATGTTGTCCTTATGTTTGACACGAGAAGATATGTGAGGAGATGGGTCAGGCAGCCGTAATGCAATGCCACGAAGTCTCAGATCAACAATACAACCACTTTTCTTAAACTAGCTGTCACAATTCATATTAATCAAAGTTTGTCTGACTCCATCTGGATGCCCAATCCCACACGTTTTTCCAAGTACTCGCCATGGTCAGTCACAGCAGCGATACCATATGTAAAAAGCTCTCTCATACATTACAAGTTGATGATTTAGTGTGGCCATTCTTGGTCAAAAGAAAATGTCTAAAGAGTCTAAACAAATTACTTTTTGGAAGAGCTGAGGAGTTTTAGAAACACAGATGTGCTTTGTTATGAAGTGGCATAGAAAAGGTCTTTCCAACCTTAGCAAGTTTAATCAGACTATCTCTGTTTGCACATCTTGATGGATCCCTGCTTTGCTTAATCTGTAGTTTTCCTATTCCATGGAGCAGTATGAAATTGGGGAAGTGTCTGAATTTGGAAAAGACCCCAAGCAGCTGCTCTAGATCTTGGAAAGTGTCCATGTTCAGTTTGGCTCCGTCAGCACTCTGACCTGGCGATGCATTTGATGTTTAAAAGCTTATTAAGACAAAACCCACACGTTTCCCCCCACGGTGATAGAAGATTCAGCAATTCTAACCACTAAATGAAAATCATCTAGCTGATATATAGACATATTTCAACACCTAAAAATCAGCCCCTATTTTCTATTTTGAGATAGTTCCCAAGAAAGCTTTTTTTAATGCAATATTCTGGGAATTTATTCTGAGGGCACAATCCAGAGACCACTGTGGTAGGAGGGTAAGGCCTAAAAATAATTTTATTTGAGATCAACATAAAAGACATGCTATTGAGTGTGAAACACATTACATATGGAAGCCTGTTTCTGCCACCTAGTTAAAAATAATTGCGATAAAGCGTCTGCTAAATGCATATGTTAATGTATAGCGGAAGTTTCTTAATTTCTCATAATTGTGACTTTATATCTTATAAGGTCACTATATCTTATATCTCAAAATTGAATTTGTTTCACTCAATTGACTATTTCTCACAAAGTGACTTCCACAGAACTGTGACTCTATGTGACATTGTTTCTCGTAATTGCCACTTTGTTTATCGTAAGTTTGACTATGTCTCGCAATTGTGAACTTGTTTCTTGAAATTTTGACTTTAAAGACCAGATTTACTAACAGCTTGCGCCAACGCAAACTCTCAGTCTGGTCACTAGGAACCTACCACAAGCTTTGGGACATAAAAAAAAAAATACTCCTTTAGGTGATTTACAATAGGCCTAATATTTTTATAAAAAACAAATTGTGTACTGTGCATACAGGGAGCTATTGGCACAATTTCACAGTCAGTCTGGTTAATAGGAAATACAACCTTTGAAACATAAGGTTATACAAAAAAAATAAAATAAAAAAAAACTTACATTAACAGAAATTTTCTAAAAGATAATTGATTAGGCCTACTGTAAATACATGAGGGGAAGAATTATCCGTTTTAACAAATTGAAGAAATTAGCATTTCGTTTTGTTGTTAACTTGTTTGCTTTTTAAATTTCGTTGTGTTGTGCACTACTGGGCCACCGTAGGAAATAGGCTTTCATTCATTTCAGAATGACTGCTAAGTCTTTTTGTTGAGTTGTGAATGTTTGCAGCATTGAAATCAAAACGTGAACTTGTGTGCGCAATCTATTAGCAACCTGTGTTCAATTGGATCATAACTTGAAAATTTTCTCTCCACCCTATTTTTCTCACGAGAATGCACAAGACTCTGTCTGAACTGCAGGATATAGAAAAGAGCAATCCAGAACCTGGGAATCTAGACATTATATCTGATTGCCAGTTTGGTGAGGTAAAGTTCAGTATGGTGGTTCAGGAACTTTCAGTGTCTCATTTTGACACTTCTTTGAACACTCAAGCCAACTTTCAGCGTCCATTCAAGCTTTCTAGGTCTTATCATCTCATCAAAGGAAGTGAAGTTTACACTGACTTGAGGTCACCCTACACTACAAGTCCAACACGCTACGGTCAGCCTCTCTCCCTCATTCATACTTTCCATTGAGGAGCCTACAGCTGGTGCACAGTAAAATCCACATTCACTCCAGGAAATCCTACAGTGTAGATAGGATCTCCAACTCCTTTCATCTAAACCTAAAACATAGCTGTAATGGAAAACCGTTTGTACTCTGCTTTGTCCAAATCTATAAGCCAATGAATCCCATGAAGCGGCAGATTTATAGTCACTTCAGAGAAGATAGTGTAATTGTAAATAGAGAATACCTACAGTTTAAGAGTTTGTGGCTTTAAGGAGCAATGTGTATCGACCCAAGATGTTTATAGTGCACATATGCAGTGATTTTAAAAATCAGCTCATCAAAGTCTTCTTAAGATGTTAGCAATTAGAGTCCAAAGTAACATTTGTTATTGTTTATATTTATATTACGCAAAACACATAGGGATGCATCTCAATTGCTTTAAGTTATAATATCACATATATCAGAATAATATAATTTAGTCTTCAGCCAACCTGCTTTCTAATCACTGCAGCATCGGTCACTGAAAAACACTTGGCAGTCATATAAATGCCAGTAAATCCATATAAATGCACATTTATGGGACATATGTTTTGGAAAAGACACAAATGCTTAAAAAGAGGGAAATGGCCATATACAAGGGGTTGTCCTGGGAAACCTCAGTGGACTTCACCACTAATGTCATATTCTGTTCAAGGTTATGTTTCAGGTCAGGTGTTCAAATTTGCAATGCTCATTACTCTTTAAAAGTCGAAGTTTACGACTTTTTACTTATTTTAAGGCTGTTTGTATTAACGTGAGCATTAATTTGACTAAGAACTAACTTAAGTGAGAAGCAGCGGTGAGCTTATCTAACTGTACAGTTTAACAGCACAATCTGAAGCTGGAACAAGAACATACTAACGCACGTATGGACGATCATTATGAGTAATATGTTTAGTGATTTTGAAAAGAAGTTTAGTCTACACGCTACATTAGCGACACATATGGCAGGAGTGGCTTTCTAAGAGAGGGGTGTCTCTTAGAGTACGCCCAAGTCTCGGCTAAAGTAATGAGCAAACTGGAGACCACCACAGTTGCATCGACCCCCTTTCTGCTATTATGCATGCAAACCAAGAGCTCCGACCGAGCGCTTGTTAGCGACATGGAAGTCACTTCTGTAAAGTAGAGGAGAAACGCTTTGAATGTGCCAACCGTACGGCAGAAAGCCCGGCTGAGCGCGGCTTCAAGGGACAGCGGAATACTGTATTCGGGCTCGCTTGCATTCATTTCTCTTAACGTGGACAATCATGGTTTTGTTCTTCTGGGGACTAAGCTTTTTTGTATTTTTCTCTGATTTCATGAATGCACTAACTTCAACAGGGAGTCCGCGAGATTCAGAGAACGGTAAGAACTCTTTTCGTGCTCTTTTCTCTCTCATTCAACTCAGTACCTTGAGGCGCAGAGAATGAATGACTTTCCTCGCTTGCTTCAGAGCTCATAGCGAGTCGTCTGAAGAGTCTTCGAGTAATAGTTTGAAACGTCAACGGACTGACACCTGATTCATCTTTTGGAGTCTGTTAGAATGTGACAACTGTTTTGGTAGCGATTTGTTGCATGGATAGGCTATGGATTAATTATTAAAGAAGACATGAAGGTTTGTTAGGGTGTGTGCATGCACTATTACCTTCCCTAATTTGAGTAACAAAAACTTTTTTCTTATAATTGTTTTTCAAGAAGTGAACAAAAGTATGAAAAGGTATCCTTTTTCATCACTTTTGTATGTTTATCAGTACAATGTCAACCCTGTTACCATGATTATTGATAACTAAATAGCAGATTTTTTATAGAAATATCGATTAAATTGTCTTTCAATTAATTGTAGTTTATCTTATAGGCTAGTAGCCTACTGTAGCCTAGGCTACGTTAAATTATTGTACATTTGTCAACCCTGTTACATTTACCTGTTAGCCCTAGATGCTGCCTTGCAATTTACGCTCATTAGGTATAAAATGTTACGAAAAATTTTTTACTTTGACAATAATATTATTAGGCTACACAGCAAACGACATTCATAGAATACCCCATTGTTACTGAATTTGACTATCCAATCTCTGTTCTCGTCCACAGCGATATTACCGCAGTTTGGCGCGTATGAGATTGTAACTCCGGCCAGAGTGAATGAAGCCGGTGACGAACTGCCAACGG
This sequence comes from Tiaroga cobitis, assembly GCA_030578255.1. Taxonomy (NCBI): domain Eukaryota; kingdom Metazoa; phylum Chordata; class Actinopteri; order Cypriniformes; family Leuciscidae; genus Tiaroga; species Tiaroga cobitis. The sequence continues at coordinate 32,393,993 of CM060601.1, read as the reverse complement.
GCGTGCACTTCAAGAGGAGAAAGCGGAGTACCGGTCCAATAACCGGCAACATTTCCCATCATTGGACCTCCCCACACGTCTATTATCAAATATCTGCCTTTGGGCAGGACTATTACCTTAACCTTACGCTCGAGTCGGGATTTATTGCCCCAGTTTACACTGTCACGATACTCGGAGCATCCAGTGAAGGTCATAATTCAGAAGAGGGGGAGGAGGACACGGAGTATCAGCACTGCTTTTACAAAGGACACGTGAACGCTGGGCAGGAGCATACTGCAGTAATCAGCCTCTGCTCCGGTTTGGTGAGTTTAAAAGATTATCTCTATATTAATAATTACGATTATCGTTATCACAGGCTAAATGCAATTGCGGTAACTTATGCAGTAGCCTAAGCATTCGGTAACTTTGCAAATGTTTATGTAGGTTATGTGGTTAGGCTACATAAAAACTCACGTAGCCTACTTGAACAGAAATGTGGTGCAGGTTATTTAGTAGGCTATACATGCGCACCAGTTTTGAGGCAGGTCAATTAGAAAGTATTTTCTCAAACTTGTTGGTAGGCTACGTCGATCGTACAAAATTGCGCCTACATGAGCTGGTGACGCACACTGACACTCATCATCGGTGGCATAAGTGTGCTGACGTCAACGGCAGTCCATATACGGGACTCAGATGTCATTTGCTGATTTGAACGTAATTTCGCGCCATGTATCACCGTTTCTCACAGAGCGAAAGCAGTCGTGGGAACTAGTGCAGTGATTCGAATAGGTTATTTCTAAAGAACCTGTTCAAAAAAGTATTCCGCGGTTCTTTTGCCGTCACATGGTCTCTGACATCCCAGCATCCATGCAAAGTCTAAATCATTCCAATAAAAACACTTCAGAAGAAAAAGAAATGAAAAGTGAAGTAGTAATTTCATGTGTCATAATACTACAGTCTGTTGCATACAGCCATGATTTAGTTAATTAAGAACCTATCATTTACACGAATCAACACTGAAATTAATTTAGGCCTAGGCCTACCGTACAGCTCCCTGCTGAAAATGTTTTAGAAAGTCGACTGAAAGTAGGCTATTGGCTGTCTGAGTTCCAGGAACATTTGTGATTTCACTGATCACTTATTTCTGCAAATAGAGAGAGAAAATAATAATTTCACACTATTAGGAGCCCTCCAAAACAATCTGTCACTGGTAAGACATCTACTATAACATAATGAAATACTTGCAATTTATGTGTTTCTTGAAAAAAAAAGAAAGATTAGTGAGCATATATGGTTACTTTTTTGGTGTGTGTGGGGGGGGGGGGGGGGGGGGGGGGGCATTTGCAATGTGCTTCTTGCTGGCTTTATCTAGTAGAAAAGTCACATTTCAAAACATTATACTTTGTAAATGTAGCAGAATTTTCTGATAGTTATCAACCACATTCATTACCCCCCAGAGACCAGTATACTGATATGCATGCAATGTATGTTTACTTTATCACTCCATCAGCCACTTAGGGTTTGTACGTAAATAAAATCTTAGGGGGAAGTTGCAAGGGCAATTTACAGTCACACACAGAATGTGTGCATAGATTTCACTGGCCTTGGACCAATTTAAACATTGTTGTTGTTTGTTTTAGCTTGGCACTTTCAGGTCACCAGAAGGGGAGTTTTTTGTGGAGCCCCTTCACAGCTACAATGGTGAACATTTTGAAGAAGAACACATCAAACCTCATGTCGTGTACAGAAAAGATGCCTCAAAAAAGAGTGTGGATGATCTGACTGCATGTGAAACTTCAGGTAAACAGGAATACCCATAAGTCCTACATTTTGAGTGGGAATTAGATATATTTTAAACATTAAAGGGATACTCCACCGTTTTTTCATATTAAACTATGTTATTCCCTTAACTAAGACGAGTTGATACATACCTCTCTCGTCTCAGTGCGTGCACTAAATCGCTCTGTCTTGCGGCGAAACTTTGTTAGCACTTAGCTTAGCCCAGTTCATTCATTAGGATCCAAGTAGAGAAGCGACCAAACACCTCCACATTTTCCTTATTTAAATACAGTTACACAAGTAGTGTAATTGACCAAGAATGGTGACACAAAATAAAACACTGCACTTTTTTAAGCGTGTAAAATGGATAACTATAATGTATAGTGGAATACCATAGCACATAGCTCCCAAGCACTTGCTATGGTATTCCACCATACATTATAGTTATCCATTAGACACGCTTAGAAAAGCGCAACGTTTTATTTTGCGATTTAGTGCATGCACTGAGACGAGAGAGGTATGTATCAACTCGTCTTAGTTAAGGGAATAACATAGTTTAATATGAAAAAAAATGGTGGAGTATCCCTTTAAAGGAAACCAATGATGGTAGTAGTCACATTAACAGAAATTCAACATTAGATACTGTACTGGATCTTGACATTTCCGAAACACGCTTGAAGTAGTTGACCAATCACAACACACTGGTCCAGCCGACCAGTCAGAGCACATTGCGCTTATCGAAAGGAGGCTCTTCATAGAAACAGGAACTACGGTAAACAGAGTGTTATGACAGAAGAGAGGGAAGAAAGGAATATTTAAGCATAAAAACCTATTTAGTAGACCCTAAAAACAAAATTAAAACTTTTGAAAAAGTGCATTATGTCCTCTTTTTCAAAATAAGAATCATTAAATTATTACCATATTGTTTTTTTGTAGCTATGAAAATGGTATATGTTAACTCATAACTAATTTACCCAGTTATAATTCTGTAAATCTAAATATGACGATGGTTATATGAGTGTGTCTCAACCACACTAGACATGGAAACAGATACGCTAACAGATACGCTATATATACGTATATATACCTAATACGTATATGAGCTATGTTTCCATCCACCTACAGTATTTGTATGCGCATTTTCAGATATTGTATTAAAAAACGCTGGATGGAAACACCAAAATGGACATAAATTCTAAAAATGAGCAAAAAAAAACGTATGCGCTCAGTTGAGGCGGATGATTTTTTTATCCGATAAGAAGGCATGCACATAAACTATGATGGAAACACATTTACTGAAAAAAATCCCATCTCAAATGTTGGTTTGATCATTCTAAAATGTCTGAGGCAAAGTCTGTCATCAGAATTATTTGGTATAATGATGACCTCCTAGAAGTGTCTCAATTAATTGCATTCACTAACAGCAGGCATTTCTTCTGTGCGCTCTGAGACGCTAGTCATTCATAATGTCGGAAAAAATAGCCACACAGTGGCTTCCCCGATTGCAGCTCCTTCCATTATTATTATATATATTTTGTACCAATTTCCCAGGAAGTGAGGATTTTGTTCTCTTGAGCATGAAATGGAAACGCTGCTAAATTTGCAAATGTTTTATGCAATATTCCAATTTTGCATACAAGTTAAAATCGCAACCTTGAATGGAAACATAGCTATTGACATTCAAATACTCATAGTATCACATTCATGGTATCTTTTACATCCTTTGCTTTTCTATTTTCAAATTTCATTGAGTAGAAGTCAGTGGAACATGAAAAATCATTGGAAGTTCTTGGTATCAGCCCTATCTTAGTTTACTGCCTCAAAATCCTGTTGACTCTTGCACTTCCTGTAGCTTGAAGATAAGGAAACTCAAGAGGCACAATTGTGACAATACCATGAAAGCCACGTGGTGAGCTGCATTGTAATAAAGCAATGCCAGTTTTAAGTGTTTGGAAATTCAATATTACAAAAATAAATTTAGATAGGGCTAATGCACACTTTTATGTATCAAGAAAACTCAATGGCAGCATTGTTTTTTGAATTTGGCATTGTGTTATGTAATGGAATTTAATTTTTTTTAGATCGCATGATTTTTATTGAAAACTCCATTGTGGCATTCTTTTTTTCTAGTGGAAGAAATAGGATTCATTTTGATTCCCAGCTTTTTTTTGTGCAAAAACAATACTTATTGTTTGACGTTGAGTAGAAGGTCAGGGTTGTGTTGAATTTTTGTCCTATTTTAAGCTCATGGAAATTAAGGCTACTTATTGCTTTTAAGTTGTCATTAAAATGAAGCTCAGTCTAATATAACAGTCTAATGTAGTAACAGTCAAGTCTGCAGTACTTTGAAGAAAAAAACAACAATAATATTGTGAATTATTATTGCAAATAAAAATAATTGTTTTCTATTTTAATATATTATCAAATGTAATTTATTCCTGTGATGGCATAGCTGAATTTTAAGCATCATTACTCCAGTCTTCAGTGTTACATGCTTACTTAGAAATCATTCTAATATGCTGATTTTGGTGCTCAAGAAACATTTATTATTATCAATGTTGAAAACAGTTGTGTTGCTTAATATTTTTGTGGCGCATTTCTTTTCAGGAGTCTTTAATGAATAGAAAGTTCAAAAGAGTTTTGTACATTCACTTGATGGAGGTTTGCCACTTTCTACAGTCCATCTGATCATCTAATATACAGTAGATCATGATAAATCCGCCTTGGATTCATAATTACTTGCTGGTTATCACTGGACATCACCCTGTGATATAGTGATAGTATAGTAGCCCACATGGCTGCTTTCATTCATTATTTCCTATTTATGGAACAGATTATATAATTCAATTATTTTAAATTGCTATATTTTAGTAGTATTTAACATATTATTTGTATTGTTCTCCTCCTTCATTCCAGGACATATAGAGCCACATCACAGACACAGGAACAGACTTAAGAGAAAGTTGCCCTCAAGCATGCTGTCCGACCTGGAGACTCTTAATTCCAGGCTCTTCTCTGCCCCCTTCCACTCCTCAGAAAACAAGCACAACTCCGCTAATGAAAGCAGTGACTCCAAGCCACACCGGAGATCAAAGCGTTTCCTCTCCTACCCCCGTTTTGTTGAAGTCATGGTTGTGGCTGACAGCAAGATGGTGGAACATCATGGAAGCAACCTTCAGCACTACATTCTTACACTGATGTCCATAGTAAGTTCCGCCTAGTTATCGATAGTCTTCTGCTTTGATGGGTCTGTGTCTGATGCTTTAGGTCTATGTGACAGATCATCAGCATGGGGTGAATATGTCTGACAGACTTGATGAATGCGAATATAAAACAAATAAAATCAGGTATGTTGCGTGCAAAGCATGCTTTAGATGTTTTTTCATTGGAACTCAAAGAGAGGTTAGATGACCTATATTTTGATCTTGGCAAAGGCTGCATTCTCAGCAGTACCTGGCAGCACAAGCTAGTTCTCAATGGCCAAGAAACATTTTTCCCATTCTCCCTTTAAGAACGCTCCACTCCTGCCTGGTCCTCTTTGATGAGAATGGCCAGATTCATGCCCCCCATGGTTTGGGTACCGCGTCTGCCGCGGTGCGGCGGCTTAGATCATGGGGGTCGCACGCGGAGGAGTTTGAGACAGGCCCAGCCCTTTTCATCATCTCTGGTGGGCAAGACTTACATGATAGCAGGTCAGGCTGGTGCGTGCCTTCACAAATATTGCAGGGAGCAGCTCCAGCCATAAGCCTGCAGCTCCTCACATGGAAAGCAACAGAAGGAAAGTGTTGCTTCTCGAGCCCCCCCCCCCCCCCTCAACAAGCTTGGGGGTCGAGACAGCATTCTCGCCCTAAGCTTCCTCAGGAGAAGGCAGATCTGAGGACCGCCATTCTCTTGAGGAATGCTTCAGGGAAGAGGTCCTGACTACAGTCTCAGGCCTCTGAGGGTGAGCTCTCTCAAGCTCGGGTGCACCCGCTCCTCCATGGAGCCCTCAGGAAATCGATCTGCCAATTGATCAGCAGTGTGAAAACATCTACCAAATGTGTCTCAATAGGTTCTGTGTACAATAGAAAAGGGGTACAGAATCCAGTTCGGTTCTCGATCATCAATGTTCGACGGGGTGTTATCTATGGTAGTGGGCCCTGAGCAGAGTCAGGTGCTGGAACAGGAAGTTCAGCCTCTCTTGGCGAATCAGGCCATAGAGCGTATTCCTCCTTCTGAGAGAGAGTCTCAGTTCTACAGCCGGTACTTCATAGTTACAAAGAAGGATGGGGGGTTACGTCCCATCATAGATCTAAGTCAGTTAAACCTTTCTCTGAGGATATACAGGTTGAAAATGTTGACGATTCCTCTTATTGTGACTCAAATCAGATCCGAGGACTGGTTTGCCATGATAGATATAAGACGTATACTTCCATATTTCCATCCTTTCTCAACAAAGTAAGTTCCTGAGGTTTCCTTTTAGGGTCGAAGCTTACCAGTATCGGGTTCTTCCGTTCGGCCTAGCATTGTCTCCCCGCACCTTTACAAAGTGCATGGATGTAGCTCTGGCTCCTTTGAGATTCCAGGGCATTCGTGTACTCAATTGCATCGATGACTTGTTATTAATAGTTCAGTCACAGGAGATGTTGTCCTAGCCCACATAAAGTGCTTGAGGCTAAGACTGAACTCCAAGAAGAGTATGCTTTCCCAGTTCAGAGGACAACTATTCTAGAAGTAGTTTGGGACTTGGTTACCATGCAGGCACAACTGTTTTCTGCTTGTATTGAGTCGGTTCTCTCAGTGGTGAGCAGAATCAGGCTAGGCCAGGTCGTCATTGTGAAACAGTTTCAAAAGCTGTTGGAACTCATGGCAGCCGTGTCCAATGTGATACTCCTGTACATGAGACCCTTGCAGTGGTGGCTCAAGACCAAGGTTTTTTTTTGGGTGATGGAGTCAATTTGGAGGCTTAGGGCAAGAGTGTATATTATAATGTAATATATAACATACACAGTGTTGTAGTCGAGGCCAGCTCACTCGAGCCCGAGTCGAGACCAGAGAGGGTCGAGTCCGAGTCGAGACCGAGACCAGAGAGGGTCGAGTCCGAGTCGAGACCGAGACCAGAGAGGGTCGAGTCCGAGTCGAGACCGAGACCAGAGAGGATTACCTAATTTAGTTTTATTTACTTAGAGTGATATTGGTTTAAAAATATTATCAGTTAAGGGTAAAAAGGCCACATAGTAGGTGCTGTTAAGGTAATTTTATTACAATTATTACTTGTCAGTATTAAGTACTCTTGTCCACATAACATCATTGTACCACAACATTAGAACTCAATCTGATTAACATTTAGTTATGGAGGGGGTGCAAGAGTCATCAGTCATCATCGTAACTGTATTAATTTTATTATTTAAACGAGATTTGGTTTTCTCTGTGACACTTTTGTCCTATGTTGTAAACAGTAAATATTAAAATAACACAGTTGAGACAAATGTAGCATGTGACTTTCTGAAAAGCAGGATCACTACAGGCGGATGGCAGGTGGACACAGCGTAAAACAGAAGCGAGAGCGGGCGGGTCACTGGTTTAGAAGAGCACATGAAGCGCGGGACGAAAAAAGTAGTCCCTTGCAGACTTCTACACAGAACTAACTAAGCATTAGCTGTCAAAATGCTAAAATTTCATGCATATACAGACATTATGAGTTCTTAATCTTACTTTATCTTAATCTTTCTTTGTGCTTCATTTGTTGTTCCCTTTGCTTCGGTAATTGAAGTACCACAGTATATTTACATGTCGCAGAGGTTTTCCTTTTTAAAGTCTTACTGCATATGGATTCTTTGTGGCTCTTATATGCAAACTGGATAATGGATGATTTAGCAGACATTTTCAATACATAGTTGAGCTATAGGCTCATGACATCCTGACCTGACCTGAGTCCTGCTGCCTTTGCGCTAACGTTAGTCTAAGTCATGCACAGTTTTGCACAAGAAAATCACCAATCATTGGATGTGTCAATCAAACATCAATTTGAAGAAATATTAACATACAGTAATAATCATGAAAAATATTTTGAATTGGACTCGAGTGGATAAGTCCGAGTCCTAATATGTTCGAGTCCGAGTCAATACCGAGTCAAAATGTACACGAGTCCATGACAAGACCAAGACCATTAAAATATGGTCTCGAGACCGAGTCCGAGTCTCGAGTACTACAACGCTGAACATACATAATATTACAGTATACTGTAAAACTGTATTATTGTAGAACTATGGGATAAAGGCCAAAACCGGCCATTTATAAGTTGAAACTGTTGAAACTCTCTCGGGTCGGTAATTTGAGAAGTAATTGGAAGCTTTGACAATAAATTTCAATTGTCTGTATTCTCTCACTCAGGTTTCCTCCATCTATAAGGATCCCAGCATTGGAAACCTTATTAACATTGTTATTGTGAAATTGGTCATTATAAAGAATGAGCTGGTAAGAGTTCACCTCTTTTAAATGTGCTTAAGTAGTTATTTAAAGTTAAGCCCTAATTATTTCTGTAAGGGTAAATGTATTCAAATGTTTCAGTATCACCTGTCTCTATTCTTATGTCTTATGTTATGTTAGAGAAATATGTTTCTCTATTCTGCAGGATGGTCCCACAATCTCTTTCAATGCACAAGCCACTTTGAAAAACTTCTGCATATGGCAGCAGAGTCAGAACCACCTAGATGACAACCATCACTCACATCACGACACTGCCATCCTAATCACAAGGTAAAAGAAATTTTATGGGAGGGTTTAGATTTTGTATTTTTTTTAATTATTTATGGTGTGCATAAATTTGGTGTGCAACAACGACTTTTCAAATTGGGTTACAATTTTCAAGGCTACAAAGGCAGAGAGTAGAATGCAACAGTATGGACACATGTGATATCAAATAGTATCCAAGTATTTGTACACATTTGTAAAGCCTTGTTCTATTTTTTTAGGCAGGACATCTGTCGAGCACGGGACAAGTGTGACACTTTAGGTAAATCTTTGTGTGAAAAGAGTGATTATGATCCTATTGAAGCTGACAATGAGGATGATGTTGACGATGGCAATTACAGCAACAACTATGATTGATATTCCTTTAGTTTTGTGTTCTCTCATGCATTTTTAGGTCTTGCTGAGCTGGGTACAGTTTGTGATCCCTATAGAAGTTGCAGTATTAATGAGGATAATGGACTCAGTACTGCTTTCACCATCGCTCATGAGCTTGGCCATGTGTGAGTACTGATTTTATGAAATGTTTTGCTTCATAAATGTGCTTTATGCCACTTTGTTTGATGTTTTGCCATGTAGCACAATGGTAGTTATACATTTTCAAGTTTTAAGTGTGGCTTAAGTGCCCAAAGGCTTTTTGCAGCTGTAATATCACCTGCATTATAAATGCTATTTGTCATATGGACTTTGCTTGAGAGGAGCTTTTATTATACCCAGAACTAAATTATCTTTAAAACATTAGTAGTGTTTCTTTCATTTTTGGATGTTTGGAGGAGATGTCATTGCCTTTTGTACAGTTCGATAACAGTGTGTCTGTGTCTGATATGCAACTTCTCAAGGTCTTTTGCAGAAATGACTAAACTATCAGTAATACTCTGTGTTTTTTTTTAGCTTAATAGAGTCTTCAAGGTAAATATTAAATAATCTAAATAAATGATATCATGGCACATACAACGGTCTCATGATGGTACCTATTTCAGTCATAGCTTGGCTAACATCCTCATTTACAGGCTATTGTTTATCCCACAATATTGGCAAATGCATCTACACCAAATTCGCATGTACAGTCATATGAAAAATTACCCCTAAAAGAACTCCCTTTTTGAATTCCATTCTTATCCGGTGGCAGGTGGTGACATCAGTGCCGTGCGCTTGAGTACGGATTTAGTCCTGGTGCTGTACAGTGTAATGCCGTGCGCACCACCTATTCACTTGTAATATTTAAATAGTATTTAATTTTTATTTCAAAATGTATCTAGAACAAGTGTTGTTTTATTAAATCTATTAATCAGCCATTAATCAGTTATCCTGAATAATATGAAAATCATTTTAGTTTATTAGTATCTGTATTGTTTTAATGTATTTCTTTTTAATTGATCGGTTTATTATTATTTTTTTCTAAATTGACTGCCAATTAATCAGCTTGCCGAATATATCAGCCTGTCACTACTTCTCTCTACTGGCTTCTTCATAGGGTAAAAGTACTAATGTGAAAATATCTGATATTGGTCAGTCTTACAGAAACTGTGTGGATCACAGTACATGTGTCCCGGACCTGCTCATCATCTTGTCCTGTTTGTGTGTGCGCATGTGTGTGTGTTTTCAATCATGCCCTCAGGTTCAATATGCCTCACGATGACAGTAACAAATGCAAAGAGGATGGAGTCAAGAACCAGCAACATGTGATGGCCCCTACGCTCAACTATTACACTAATCCTTGGATGTGGTCCAAATGTAGTCGGAAATACATCACAGAGTTCCTCGAGTATGTAAACCCCTTTTACACTGCGTTCAGTGACAGGTTGTTATTGAGCTTGTGATGTTGGCTTGGACTCTTGAAGTTGAGCACCACCGAATGTTTAATGTCCAGCTTTGGCATGCATTTGTTTTATTCTAAACATTCTCAATTGAGATGGAAATAACGTCATCTGTAACAAACGGAATTCTCTTTTTTTTGTTCGATCACCTACTGAGAACATTTCTGTTGTTTGTCTCTTGTTTGTTTTGTTTTCTTTCAGCTCATTCGTTTATCATTTCTCATTAGCACAGGGTATGGTGAGTGTTTGCTCGATGAGCCGGTTTCTAGGCCATACGGTTTGTCCCAGCAGCTGCCTGGACAGATATATAGCGTCAATAAACAATGTGAGCTGATATTTGGGCCTGGAACACAGGTGTGCCCATATATGGTGAGAAGATCCCTCAAGGAATTGCATAACATACTGACATGGACATCTTCTAGAGTGTATTATCTATTCTGATATTATTTATGGACCTGTTTTTAAATAAAAGACCATTATGAGAATCAGTTTTTTTTTGGTTACATGAAGTAGAGCTTGTTATCCAGTGACTTTCAAAGCATGTTACATAAGCAGAAAACAGGCATCATTACACATTTTGTGTTTAAGAGTTAGATATTAAAGCTAACATTTAAGTGTTTGGATGTTGTGCAGACACAGTGCCGGAGATTGTGGTGCACCAGTCCAGAAGGAGTCCAGCGTGGCTGCCGGACCCAACACATGCCATGGGCTGACGGGACAGAGTGCTCTCCAGGAAAGGCAAGCACTTCAGAAAACGAAATTTACTGCAACATGTACAGTGTTTGGAATTGTGTTAGAGCTTCCCCTATTCCCCCCTTTTTTGTAATGTGCCAGGGGTTCTGATTCAGTGAAACAGAATGGGTTCGATCAGTGATCAGCCCTTGTCTATGGGTGTAAAAAAAATTGGTGTTGGTAAATGACAAACATAAAGATCTGAAATCCCCTTCTTAGGAAACATTTGGTATTATTTAAAATAATACGTCACCCAAAAATGAAAACTGTCATGACTATCATATGACTATCCCGACTATCATGTCGTTCCATACCTGTTGACCTGTATTTTTTCTGTGGAACATACAAAAAGATATTTAGAAAAATGTGTCTCGGGTTTTTATTTTGTCTGTACAATGAAAGTCAATAGTGTTGTTTGGGCCCCAACATTCTCCAAAATATCTTTGAATACCTTCCAAAATATGTTGCGAAGTAGAAAGAAAGTTATACAGTTTTGGAACAACATGAAGAAATTATTTTAGTTTCTGAAGTTATCATTTTCATCTTTGGGTGGATTATCCCTCTAGCTGTTCCTATTATGAAACAAGGCTGGTTGCTTGTGGACAGTTTACGGTATGTTAATAGTTTTGTTTAATTTCAATACCCTGACATATACTCATTATGTCTCTTGAAAGAACTCCATGCAATAAACACATTATATTTCTGCACATGTTGGAGTTGCAACGCAGATGAAAAGCAGATTCTTCGATGTAACTTCAAGCACACATTTCCTCCAAATAGCGACCAAATCACTTCCACAGTGACACTCGTCCACACTGATATATTGCTTTGTTTTTGCCCTTGTTTTACAATGTTTCCCAGATTGTGAACTCTAGTCAGAATTGTGCAGTGGTAATGATTGTAAACAGCATTGAATCTCTCATTGCATCTCTCATGAAAAGCATTGCAGAAAGCATCTCAAAAGGGCAGTTTTACAAGGTTGCTAGGTATCTCAACAATAACTGCAAATGCATAGTTTTTTCTCTGAATGTCATATGGCGGAATTCATATGGAACGCCTTTGCTGTGGAATCATGCAACTCAATGTATCTAGATATGCACAGAATCAGTCTCTTGCATCTTGTTTTGATTTTAACAATGGGAACACCCAATGTGGATTGTCTGGTAATCATTGGGTGAAACTGTTTTAAATCAAAGCTTGACCCATGTGCAATGAAATGGCAGAGTAGTGCATCGCTCCGTGAAGTTTTTTCCACTTGAAAATGTTGATATGAATCATATGAAAGGGATTTGTATAATTAAGAAAACAAACTAAATGATTTTATTACTATTACTATTTTAATACCGCTTGGGACTAAATTGGTCCACTTTTAGTATATAAAAGTATATGTTTAAGTGTACTATAAGTGTAACAGTAGTAAACTTTAAGTGCACAACTAGTTCATACTACTATGTTCAAATGGTATGTTTTTATAGGCTACTTGAAAAATACCTTTACTGTACTTTAGTTTTAAAAACATTTTATTAGCTTCATGCATCCTCTTTTATCAACACTTGAATGTTGGTAAGTTTAATAAAGAAAGGCAACATTTTAAACAAAAAAGTTGAGAAAATCTAGAGACTACGCCTTGATCATATTATAGGCCAGATATACTTGGACTTTTCTCTCAGTATAAGTCAAGTATCCTTAAGTGTAATTTTAAGTATATTTCTGAGAAGTACATCAAGTATATTTTTGAGAAGTATATAAAATGTAGACTGAAAGTATGCTTTCTTATTTTTACTTAAACAGAAGTATACTAACAGAACACTTGAATAAACTTATTTTTCGTAAGGGATGCTCTCTGGATAAAAGCGTCTGCCAAATGCATAAGTGTAATACGTGTCATTTTGTTCCAATTGACTAAACAGTTTGTTGAAATTAAACAACTCAGCCAACCAGATGCTGGACAAGGAGTGCTTTTGAGTGAAACAAAATAGACAGCATTCAGTATCAACAGCATTCTTCGTCATTCTAGTTAGTGGCAGTCATGACTGATTCTGCAATCATCTTTTCTCTGTTTTCTCCTCTTGCAGCATTGTAAACATGGCCTGTGCATCCCTAAAGAGCATGATTCCATTCCAATAGAGGGGGCCTGGGGCGTGTGGAGTCCCTTTGGCACATGCTCAAGGACCTGTGGAGGGGGAATCAAGATCGCTGTGCGCGAGTGCAACCGACCCGTGTAAGCTGCCGCTCTTTGTAGTCTAGCATTCTCAATGGACTGTGAATTGGCACCAGGTTTTTCAATGTTCCCTGACAAATGACAGCAGCAAATCCTTTAAAAAAAAAAAATATTCTTCAAAAGTGCACTTGGGTAGACAGCAGCTCTGTTTAAATTGCAGTCAGACAGAAACATGATCAAGAAAACAGAAAGGATTTTGTAATAAAGTTTTCCCAATGTGACCATGTGCTCTGATTGTGTGTTTTTATGACATTTAGGCCCAGAAATGGGGGAAAGTATTGTGTTGGACGAAGGATGAAATTCCGCTCATGTAACTCTGAGCCATGCTCCAAGCAAAAGAAAGACTTCAGGGAGGAACAGTGTGCCAACTTTGATGGGTTACACTTCAACATCAATGGTCTACCTCCAAATGTTCGCTGGGTGCCAAAGTATAGCGGAAGTAAGGCATTTAGTCCAATGATTGCAACTGGCACCTCATGGGCTGTATAAAAAACAAATTAGAGGGACAGTTTTCATAAAAATGAAAATTCTGTCATTAATTTCTCACCGTCATGTCATTATAAACCTGTAAAACTTTCTTCTGTGGAACACACAATTATATTTCTTGAAGAATATGCATGCGGGGCTTTCCCAAACAATGACAGATTATAGTGACCATGACTGTTTCTAGGAAAGACAAAAACAAAACACCAAAAGCAGACCATAAAATAATTTTTATCACCAGTAAGCTGCTAAATCTGATGCGTGAACAAATTGTTCAGTCTGGTTTTAGAAACGAATCAATTGAAAGAAACCTCTAAAAAGAATGATTTGTTCAATGATCCGGTTTATAAATTCAACACACTGATTCAATAATCCGATAACAGCAGTTAACAGAGTTAACCGTTCACTGGAGAAGAAGACTTTCAGTGAAAAATACTTTTGAAATATCGGCCTGTTCACAAGTAGATTTGAGCTACATTTATAACACTTTTTTGTAATTTGGGAGCTTAACAGACAAGAGCCGAGTTAAGATTATTCAACAATTTTTCCTTTTCTACTGAAACAATAACCGTATACAAGGGCGAGCAAATAATACCAGACTTTTCATTTTTGGGTGAACTCATTTGCGTGATTAATTATCCCTTTAGATAAATATGTTTCCAGTTTTATTTTTAACTAGAACAAAAACTTTGTTCATTAAAATAAATTAAATCTTTTTCAAAAACCCAATTTGTTTTATTTAAATAAAAAATAAGAAGAATAACAAACCAACAAAATTGCCAAAACTACCATATAAAAATACAAAAAAGCTAATGAAAAATATGTATAAATACTATTATAGTATATAAATAATATTAAAATAACACTGCAGGTTTCTCACTTGCTATTTTCCAGTAGTCTCTGCTCATTTGGCCTCAGTATTTGTTGAGGGTGTCCATATAGAATACGTTTCTTAATTTCTTTCAGTTTAAACATTGTTAAACCAGTACATAATTGCCTTCGGTATGTATAACCCATATTAAACAAGTCCCTAGGATTCCCTTATGATTTGAGACACGATGATGATTTCAAAGGTTCCATATATACTTTCAAAATCAAATTACCAAACACAATTAAATTTCAATTAACTTGATAATTGCGTTGTACAAAGCTGTGATGAGAAACATATTATTAATGTCCTAAATACAGTAGGCTTGAGGTCAGACTGTATTAACTCTCTCTCTCTCTCTCTCTCTCTGATGTCTTTGTGTGCTGTAGTTCTGATGAAGGATCGCTGTAAGCTATTCTGTCGTGTGGCAGGCAGCACAGCTTACTACCAACTCAGGGACAGAGTTATTGATGGCACACAGTGTGGGCCTGACACCAACGACATCTGTGTTCAGGGACTGTGCAGGGTGGGTGCATTTGTGTGTGTGTGTATGTGGTGCAAAAATGCAACTTAAATCAAAAAATATCCTGCATGATCTGAAGGAATATTCCTGTATAATCCCGTTCAAGTGTCTACAGCAAGACCTGTTTCTACCTTTTTCTACAGCAAGCAGGATGTGACCATGTGTTGAACTCCAAGGCCAGGAGAGATAAGTGCGGGGTGTGTGGTGGGGACAACTCATCTTGCAAGACTGTTGCAGGAACATTCAACATAGTGCATTATGGTAGGTTTAGTACAGTTCTGTTTATGTCAGTCAAAGTAACCCAGAGTAGCTTTGTTCAAAATCTGTATGATTCACTTCAGTTCCATGCAGTTCAGCCCGATTTCAGACTAAAAGAACAATACTATTTTAGGAAGAATATTTGATTTATTTCTGATTTTTTTTACAGGTTACAATGTTGTGGTGCGAATTCCCAGTGGTGCTACAAACATAGATGTGAGACAACACAGCTACTCAGGGAAACCAGAGGACGATAACTACCTCGGTGAGACATTAAATAGAATAGCACATCACTTTTTTTTTTCATTTCTGCTATGTTGTAGCCCTGAACATGACATACAGAATATATATATAGGCCTATATCGTGGCCACAAATTAAGAATTAATTCTCTCATTTTAGTAAATCGTGGCCTCTTTTTAAGTCTGAGGGACTTAATGTGCATGAAGAATATAATTATTCATTACCTCGATATAAATCCAGGGAACAAATTATTATATTGTGCACATGATTTAGTAAAACGAGGGAACGAATTATTATATCATGCACACAATTTACTTAATAGTCCAGTAAGTGATTTCTGAGAATCATTGTTGATGAACATTGTTGATATTTGAAATCAACCCAAACATACCCCTTCTTGTATTGCTCCGCCCCCAAAATGCACAAACACGCAATGCATGTGGATGTATCTTTATCATAGCAGAAGCGAAGCAAAATAAAGCGAAAATGACAAACAAATGACAAGGAAGAGTATATACAAGCAAGTGTTAGTCGCCAGCAGTACACACTTAAAACCAATGTCATTCGCGTATGGAGCATGGACTCCCTTCTTTTTCCAGTGATATTCCTCTGACTTTTTCTATTTTGTAACATCTCTCAGACATCTCTCTTTCTACAGTCTTTCTTCAAATCTCCCTCTCACTCTCGCTCTCTCCTCCCCCATCTTTAGTGGACACGCCCCCTTCTACTGATTGGCTACAAGTGTGTTGTGGTGTTCGGTCTGATCCACTTTCAACAGCGTTTTTCAGAAATTGCTTACTGCACCTTCAAAACACATTTTCCCCCGGATGTCATGCGCGGGCCTCCGTAGTAGTTCAGTGGTAGTTCAGAGGATTTAAATAAAACTTGAATATGTTATAGTAAAAATTGGAGATGCATTGACCAGCAGAATTCTGGTAAATACGGATGCTGAAAATAATTTGTTAATATTATCTACGAAATTAAAACTATTTGTACTATTTGTGAAATAAATTTTTTTCACAACATTATATTGTACCACATGAAAAATGGATATTCATTATGATATTGGCTAAAGATTACATTTCAAAGTATTTCTAAATTATTAGTTTAATTACTTAGAGATTAAATGATCCTTAGATGACAGCAAAGGTAATCTAAATGTAAAAATAACAGAAATGAGCATACAATCAAATATCCAACATTGGCCGATACTGTAAAATATCTCTAAAATCACACACAATCATCACCCCCATACACACACACACACACACACACACACACACACACACACCACCAATGAATTCAGGACATTGCATAATATTATACTATATTATATAACATTGTATCATATTTAAGCCTCATAAGTCAGGTTCATTCAAAAGTATTTGTGCGGCAAAAATGAAATGAATGTAGAGTGTGGCGAAATAAGAGGGGAGGGTCTCGACAAAATCCAAATGCAAGTGGTCACAGGAGATGCATTTGAAATGCATTTTAATACCAGATGGATACCATTTTGTTTTTTTTGGCTCGCTCGATTTCCGGATTTTGTATATAATTTGCAGGCATCAGGGAGTCGCCATCAATATGTGGGAGACTCCCGGATCTACCATGTGAAGTGGGATGTCTGTGACATTGTCAAATTGATTTGCATATTCATAAACAATCCTAATTTAAAATGTATCCATTGTCATTTGCTAAAGTAGGCTAATGTGCTATACTGTAGGGGAATTGATGTAAAAATGTATTGCAAGCTTTACAAAGGGCTTTTGCAAGAGCTTCCATAAACTTTTTTCGTGCTAATGCTCCTGCACTTTACAAACCTAAGGAAATATGCGCTGTTTTCAAAAGATTAGTGAGTTGTGCATGTGTGCGTGCGTGTTTATTGATATCTTTGCATGTTTCTGTCTATTTTGCGTATATGTGTGTGTTTAGGTATGTTTATCTACAGTGTATGTGTGGTTTAGGCCAAGACAGGAATGCAGATGTTTTGGAAAGGGTTTGTTTGAATGTGTGTAGGTGGTGGGGAGAGGGAACAGGGGTTGGAAGCTGTAATGTGTGAAGTAGTGAGGAAAGTAACTCAGGAAATTAGCTACATAATCACATTAGTGTGCATTTTTGAAGCATACTGACTTCAGTAGAGCAAGACGTGGCCTCTTCACGGAATACTGGATTTCTTTACCGCGATTAGCCTAATCTGCCCTGACTGTTGCTAAATCTGACTGTAAATGAAAACGTTTTATTTCTTAGGTCATGCAGGTCTTGTAGTGAGACAAATTTGTGATTAAAACAAATGGACACTACTTTAGTTGTTTATCCTGTGGCATGCCTGAATATTTGCTTTGACATTTTGAGCTTTAACATAAAGAAAATAAAGCATTCATGCATGTTGTTTCATTTTTGTTTTGCAGCCTTGTCCAACAGCCGTGGAGAATATTTACTCAATGGAGATTTTGTGGTCAGTATGTTTAAAAGGGAAGTCAAAGTAGGGAATGCTGTTATTGAATACAGTGGTTCTGACCATGTCGTTGAGAGAATCAACTGCACTGACCGCATAGAAGAGGAGATTATTATACAGGTAATATGGCTTTACTGAATTTGATTTAAATTTAAATGTTGTTTAACATTGTGAAATCTCACAACTTCACATTTGAACAGTTCAGAAGCACGTCAGTAATTTTTAAACTCTTTTGTAGCATGATATTTTTGGTCTAATTGTGATCTTTTTACCAACTAGGTGCTATCCGTAGGAAACCTCTACAACCCTGATGTCAGGTATTCCTACAACATTCCCATAGAGGACAAACCTCAGCATTTTTTCTGGGATGCATACGGCCCGTGGCAGGATTGCAGTCTTTTGTGCCAAGGTGGGTGAGAGAGAAGCAACACATATTTTTTTGCCAGAAATGTCGGTTTAGAATTTGGCATGTGATGCTGTCAAGTCATCCAGTTCAGTATTTCTTGGAAATTTGGAAAATGGAATGGAGAACTTTTCTTCTTTCTAGATCACAAACATATGTTGGAACTTGTGTATGTCTTGTGCTGTATGTTATGTGCATCAGGAGAGCGCAAGAGGAAGATCTTGTGCAATCGTGAGTCGGATCGAGTGGTGGTGTCTGATCAGCGGTGCCATGGCTCTCCTAAACCAGCTGTGATCACTGAGCCATGCCACACAGACTGTGAACTCAGGTACATGTCCAATTCACTAGTTCCAAAAACAATTGGTGTTTTATTTAACAAAAACATATACTACCGTTCAAAAGTTTGGGGTCAGTAAGGTTTGTTTAAAATGTTTTTTATTCAGCAAGGATGCATTAAATTGATCAAAATAGACAGAAAAGATACTTATATATTACAAAAGATTTTATTTTAAATAAACGCTGTTCTTTTGAACTTAATATTCGTCAATGAATCCTGAAATCCACAACTATTTTTAAATTTTTTGGCTTTTAGTATGAATATGTTAGCCTTACTGTTGTCTATAAGCTATGTGCTCCAAAACAATTACAAAATTCGCATTTAGAAGGTATAAGCATTCAAAACGTACAGTTAACAGTCTCTCACTTCCGCCAATATGGATCAACAATTTTGATGACCTCACTCTGCACCTTTTCTGTACAATCAAATGCTCTCTAGACTGTAAAGCGTCCCGCATCCCTAGATTATAAATAGACGCTGAAGCTGCGGCTGAAATCGGTCACTTGTTCACACATTTGCTATTTTCTACATGGTGAATGGCACATAGTGCACTATATAGGGGGTAGGGATTGATTCAGAAAGTTAAAAAATGCTTTCCATTGGGGCAAATTAAGTCTGGTTTCACGATAGTGTCACACGAACCGCTGCCGCAGTCTGCTCCGGTCCAAAGACATGATAGCACAGAGAGGATCATTGGCGTGAGTCAGCGCAGACCACAAAATGTATCAGACCCATTTGAATTCTCACAGAATGCTATATTTTAAAGCGATATGGAGGAGAAATGGTTAAAGATTAGGAAGAAACTGTGGCTTTACCGAACTGTACAGCTCTGGCCAAGCTATGATATAAACTAACCATGTGACTCTGAAGACTGGAGTAATGGCTGCTGTAAATTCAAAATATACTAAAATACAAAACTTTTATTTTAAATTTTAATAATATTTCACAATATCATTGTTTTTACTGTATTGTTTTTCAAATAAATAACTTGACTTCTTTCAAAAACCCACTCCAAACTTCTGAACAGTAGTGTATTTTTTGTAATGAAACCAGAAATTGAACTAAATTAGGTTTATCATGGTGGCATTTTGTTAATTTCCAGGTGGCACGTTGCTCGGAAAAGTGAGTGCACAGCCACATGTGGTCTGGGCTTCCGAACTTTGGAGATTTACTGCACCAAACAGAGCAGGTTGGATGGAAAGACCCAGAAGGTCGACGATCGGTTTTGCAGCAGTCAGCGCAAGCCTGATGACAAGGAAGTGTGCCATGGAGACTGCAACCCTGGTGGATGGGAGTACTCCTCCTGGTCTGAGGTGCGAGAAATGCCTCTGACCTCAAATCAGTCTTTGCTAAATTGTATTGATGTACAATATGGACTGTATTTATGTGATGTATAACTTACTTTGAGGATTTTTTTTCTTGGTTATATAGTGCTCCAGGAGTTGTGGAGGAGGAACGCGTCGTAGGCGTGCAATGTGTGGAAAGTCAGCAGAGGCTGATGACGAAAGCAAGTGCAACCCACAAGAAAAGCTCACAGTCCAACCCTGTAATGAGTTCCAGTGTCCTCAATGGAAAATTGGAGACTGGTCAGAGGTAAACACCAACATGGGCAGCATCAAATGTAATCTGGATTTATGCAGACTATGTATTAAGTAAAAATCTAGCCGTCAATCATGACTTATACCACCGCTAATATGCTCCTTTTGGATTAATTTGGTAGTGTCTGGTGACATGTGGCAAGGGCTATAAGCACCGGCAGACCTGGTGTCAGTTTGGAGAGGAGCGTTTGGATGACCGTTTCTGTGACTCATCCAAACCAGAGTCAGTACTGGCCTGCCAACAGCAAGAATGTGCCTCCTGGCAGGTTGGACCATGGGGACAGGTGAGAACAACCATTTATTTGATTGCTGCGAATAAAACATTGTTTTGGTGCATGTCATGTTTAGGCATGACAAGTATTACATTGTGAATATTTGATGCTTATGCCAGTGAAATGGAATTTCAAGCACATTGTGATAGTGCAATGTAATTTACAGGAGTGCAGTCGTTGCTGCTGGATATTGTAAACAGATTATCACAGCTGCGGTGTGGGCGGAAATCGACCACAAAAATGGGATGAGGTTATAGACAAAGAACAATATTTGGTATTTTTGTGCTGATGGTGAGCACATCCAAACAAAGATAACTATATAAGGTGTCCATGGAGCCTTGAAAAGAATTCAAATATCTGTAATTTACTTACCCTAACAAGTCTTAAATGTTGTCCGCAGAGTTCTTACGTTTTTTGATTGAAAGATAGGATATAGCCTACTTCTATTTAAGCAGTAATATACCAGAAATGTTGTCATTATAATATATATACAGTAGGTTAATTGCTGTAGATGTATAGACAATATATATGTACAATATATGTAATTCAATAATGTTCAAAAGTTTGGGGCTGGTAAGATACTTTTTAAGCTTTAGTTTTGAAAGTAACAGAAATAAATATATTAATTCAAAGTTTTACATATATTTAAGATTATATATAATTTAATTATTTTTTAAATTATATAATTTAGATTTAATATAATTTAATTATAATAATCCAGTGAGATTTTTGCATACACAAGGAGTCTGACAACAGCCAGCATGCTCCATATGGAGATCTGATCTCACCATCATCGAGTCTGTCTGTGATTACATGAAGAAACAGAAACAAACTGAGACTGACTAAATCCAGAAGAATTGTGGCAACGTCTCCAAGACGCTTGAAGAAACCGACCAGCAAAGCTACCTGAAAAACTATGTGCAAGTGTACCTGGACAAAAGCTGTTTTAAACGCAAAGGGTGGTCGCACCAAATATTGATTTGATTTAGTTAATAGAAATTAATTGATTAAAAAAAAAAAAATTATGACATTATTTTTGAAAGCATCCTCACTTTACAGTACCTAAAACTTTTCACAGTACTGTAGCTTTGCAGGTAGGTTTCTTCAAGCGCCTTGAAGACATTGCCACCATTTTTTCCGTTTCTTCATGTAATCCCAGACAGACTCGATGATGGTGAGATCCGATCGTGCATACAAAAATCTCACTGGATTATTACAATTAATAGCAAAAGAAATGTTTGGAAATTGTAAACTGATATTTCCTCCTGACATATAGATATAAATAATTGGCTTAAAACAATTTTTGGGGTGAAAATAATAACGTGCCTAAAACTTTTCATTCTCCTAAACATGCAGCCTTTTGAATATAATCCAGTCATGGATAGTGTGTTTTCTACCCAATTGAGCAGTTAATGCCAATCTTTAGAGAAGCACATAGTTTCTTCAGGGGAATCACAGAATTTGCAGCGTTTCTGTGGGCAAACTATCTTTAAGTCCTAAAGTATGATAGAGATTAGACATCACTCTTGCATCGATTAAGCAACCATGATAAATGCATGTTTGAGGTGCTTTACTGAAGCATATGCGTTCTAGCTGCAAATTCTGCCACACAAGCTTGACCTTGTTGCAGTCAAGTCAGCGATGAGGAAAAGAGATAAAGAAAAGGAGAAAGGTGGACAAATTACTGGCCCGCGTCCCAGGTTGCCCATGCGGGTGCTTATCACATCAGTGCTGGACTGATGCCAGCGAGCCATAGTGGACAGTCTTAAATCTGAAATTATTCTACAGAATAAAGCATAGGCATTATTATGTAACATTAAATTAGATACGTCACTAACTGACCTCCCTCTTTTTTTGTGCATGTTAGTGTACTACCACATGCGGCCCGGGTTATCAGATGAGAGCTGTAAAGTGTGTGGTTGGCTCATACGGCTCTGTCATGGATGACACAGAATGTAATGCAGCAACACGTCCAACAGACACTCAGGTAGGAGTATTGATCTCTAACATTCACTTTGACTCTCATTCATTTCTCTCTATCTCACTACTGATTGCAAATTAAGAACTGTGTTGGATTTTTATATGACTTTTGGAAACCATAAAGGGGTCAGTCAGTCTATTATAACAACTCTTCCTGTTTCAAATTGCGGTATTCTTGGTGAAATAAAAGAACAAGAAGCCAGGGTGCAGGTTAAACGCTGCTGTTATGAACTGAAGCCATGCCACAGTTAAGACTCCATTGCAAACACTGTTTTTGCTTGAAATGGATATGATTTGTTACACTGATTTATTAAATGATTCACTTGCATTGTTATACATTTAGTTTTTAAGTCATTTTTTTAGGTATTGTATGAAATAATACACAGTATTTTAAAAAGAGGTGTAAAAACAAGTATTATGATAAATATCTAAGTAGTTTTATGCCATCCTGGAATGAGAAACTGGAAAAGAGTTAAGAAAGTGGGTGCAGGTACAGGCTGAAAGGCAGGAAGGAAGTTTCCCACCCAGCATATTTATCACCTGCACTCAATAAGGCCTTGTCTGAAGGAAAAGCATAGGTTTACACACGCACACACACACACACACACACACACACACACACACACACACACACACACACACACACACACACACACATTGCATCAGGTCAGTGATAAGAAATCAAACTTAACTGGGTTCCCACGGTCTTGGAATATCTGGAAATATCAGGGCATTTTAAATTTGCTTGTTAGTCATGGCAATTAATACAGTCTTAAAAGTCATATTTCAAGAGCATAATTATTTTATTTTCAAAAGAATAATTTTAGTGATGTCCTTTTTGTGTGTTTTGAATCAGTTCATTTTGATGAATAGGTTCTCAAATCTATCTGAATGATTAATTAATTAATCTGAATTAGATTTTATTTTAAAGGGGCAATCAGTAAAAAATTTGAGTATCTATTAACAGAAATGCAAAATGACATCCATAACTATGTTTTCAGTGGTGTATAAAGAACTTACTTAATAAACCGTAATGTTTTTATTACCTTAGAATGAGACATTTATATCTACATAACCGCGGGAATCCCCTTCTATGAAGGTCGACATATTGTGACGTCATGTTTCTACCGTAGCCGAACGCGCACAAACAGCGCTACAGAGCGCGTTTCGCCACTACCTTGAAAGAGAAGCCACAGAAACCTAGAAGCTAGCCATAAACACCGTGAGTAGTGACTTGTCAGTGGTGTAAAAATGTAGTTGGATTGTTTCATGTAACTTAGTTCTCCCTCGCTGTGTTATGGCTTTGCTATGTGGGGATACATGTGCTGGTTATGTTCGTGAGACCACTGATTAGTAGCCTACTCTTGTCATTGGCCATAAAACAGTAACGTTACAGGAATCACCAACCCGTCGATCTTGGAAGCATTTTAAGTCGATCGCGAAGAGTTTTCAAAATCAGAGAAAAAAAGCCTATTGTGTGTAGTAAATGGTGTCTAGGGGATGCGGAGGCGCGGGCGCTGTTATAATCATGTCATTTTTGCCGCGGGCACCATTGGGCTCATGCGAACGTGTCGAGTATAAACAAGGCTTTACACTTTAACCAGCTCAGCCACAGTAACAGCTCATATTAGCCAGCTAAACTTTTACTAGCAGCTACCCTGTTAGAAAAATATATAGTTGCCTAGTTTAATGTGGTTCTTCTCCCTCGCTGTATTATGGGTTTAGACAATCAGCTGACTGATTATATTATAGACCCTTGATCCTCACCTGACTATGGCTTTGAAAACGTTATCCATGATGTGGTTTATAATGGACTGTGGTACAGAAACAGTGACAATGTTATACACTCTTGGCTTACTCTGGCTATTCTCTGCTGTCTCAGACGACGATATGTTTGTCCCGTTTTAGCCACCGTAGCTTCTTCGAAAGGGAGGGGTGAGCAGTGGGCTGAGCCCTTAGTGCAAACTCGCAACCGAACTGCTAGATGCCGCTAAAAATCACACACTGCACCTTTAACTTTGATCAGTAACCATAAATTATTGAAAAGATGGAAAAGTAATTTAAAATGAAATGTATGTGTGTGTGCCTTTAATTTTTGCATTTGCATGTTTAGTTTTTTCATAATAAGCTGCCGTGGTTATAACGTCTGTCTATATAGTTCCAGTGCAGATTTATATTTAATGCTCATTTAAGTTAAACTGCAGTCATCTGGATCTCGATTTGATCAACCTTCACAATCTGCAAATACCTGAAAAATGACATGTACCCCTCCCCCTCTTTCAGTGTAATTGTGCTCGAGAGCCGGAGTGGCTGAACGCTGTTTCACAGACTATTTTATGAACTTTCCTGAGGCATCGGTTTTATAGAGCTTCGTTTTCACAAGGCTTTTAGGAGATGAAAGAAAAAACCCTTTTTCCCACCATCAAGCCATCCAGGTTGATACAAATCTAGGAACATATATATATATATACACAAACATATATATATATATATATATATATATATATATACAGTATATACTGTAGGAGACAGAGAGAGTAAAGAATTTAATAAATAAGGGATATTGTACAGTCAGACGGATTATCGCAAAATAAGCCCAGACGGGATGATCAGAACCCGGACGCAAAGTGGAAGGATCTTGTATCACCCTGAAGGAGTTTATTTGGCAGTTCCAGGATGACTGTACATTATCCCACATATTACACAGATACTTACCAAAGAAGGAAATAAATGCACATGAAATTTCGATTTGAGCTCAAATTCAGTTATATAAACATAAGCAGAAAGAACATAGCTATGCAATAAATTGTTTGCTATGTAGGAAAATGGTCAACTATACTATATAGTCTTTATACAAACGATTTGATCACAGAGTGCCATGATTGACTTATCAGAATCAAGTATTCCAGGAAGACATGTAAAATGATTGGCGAAGGCAGAATCAGAGGGGCATTAAGTGTAGGTAGGCGGGAGTGTGAGAGAGTCAGGAACCGAAAGGAGGGATACGAGAAATAAGAAAGCGGGAGGCCCCCTGGTTTAAAATCCTCTTACCGTAAGGCGCAGTGACCCAGAACAAGTGATTCCAGCCAGTCAAGCATAAATCAAGCACATTGGCCTCACCCCTAGAGTCACGGATCTTCATTACTGATAATTGGTTGTCCTTCTCTACTTCCTTTCCTTCCATAGGACTGTGAAGTCTCGCAGTGCCCTGTGACTCACCCCGTCGCCCCAGAGACCAAAGTGATGTCACATCCTGGTCATAAAACACAGTGGCGCTTTGGATCATGGACACAGGTACATCCCTGAAAATGTGATGTATATGAATTACTAAAGAGTTTTTACGCTTGTCTCTGTAGTATGTTATTGCAAAATGGTTGTTCTTTATAATAGTGCAGCGCCACCTGTGGAAAGGGCACCCGGATGCGTTACGTAAGTTGCCGTGACCAGCAGGGAGGAGTAGCAGAGGACTCAGCCTGCGCTCATCTTACAAAACCTCCTGCTAGTGAGGTGTGCTCCATAGTGGCGTGTGGGCAGTGGAAGGTTCTGGAATGGACTGCGGTAAATAAAATATACCTGTTTTTTTATTGTTGTAATCTATTAAAGCTTAAAGGAATAGTTCACCCAAAAATGAAAGTGATCCTATAATTTACTCATCCTCAAGCCACCCTAGGTGTATATGACTTTCTTCTTTCAGCCGAAGTCGGAGTTTTATAAAAAAAATATCCTGGCTCTTCTAAGCTTTATAATGGGAGTGAATGGTAACTTAGTTTTTGTAGCCCAAAAAAGTGCATCCATTCATCATAAAAGTAATCTATATGACTCCAGGGGATAATACAGGCCTTCTGAAGCAAAGCGATGGGTTTTTGTAAGAAAAATATCCATATTTAAAACTTTATATACTATTATCACTGGCTTCCGCCAATGACCGTACTTACGTTCATGAGAGTCAAGTTCCGGCGGAAGGGTGACCTCTGACCCGATGTATGACGTACAGTTTTCATTTTTGGGTGAACTATTCCTTTAAGTTTGTCAGTTCTGCACCACTAGCATCACCAAACAGAATTTCAAAAATAATGGTTGTTTTCAAATATTTTATTACTTTTTATTTAATCACTTTAGTAATTTTATTGCTGAAATATTTTATTTCAACCAAACTTTTTTAAGTTATTTATTTTATTTTTAGCCTAACATTTTATTTTATTTTATTTATTTATCATAACTATTTGAGTTGAAAAATTATCAGGTTATCCAGCATAATTTAAAGGGTTAGTTCACCCAAAAATGAATTCGTAAATTCGTAAATTCGTAAATATGTCTACTGATTTCGACTTTTTAACCATTGTATATAATATAGCGAGACCTACAGCACATTAAGTGTCGAATTGAAAAGCGTATGTACAGCGCGCGTCTTCCTCTGCTTGTAAACAGAAAGTTTTGCGCTTCCAACACGTCATCTTATACGGTAGGTGGCGGTAATACTTCTAAGCGGTGAGCAGCCGGTAACAAGAAGGAGTCGAAGAAGAACGTCCTCATCTCAGTTCTCGCGCATGCGTCGTGGAAATCTCTTGAACTCTCGTCTCATGCCCACAAGGAAGAAAAGGAATAGTCGAATAAAGTCGTTATTTTTGTTTGTTTTTCCGCACAAAAATCTGTCTCGTCGCTTGATAAACTTATAATTGAGCCACTGTAGGCACATGGAATATTTAAACATTTTCTTTAATGACTTTCTGGACCGTCAAGTGTCAGTCCCTTAGGCAGCCTATGTAGCAGTGATCCAGCTCTCAGATTTAATCAAAAATATCTTCATTTGTGTTCCGAAGACGAACGAAGGTCTTACGGGGTTGGTACAGCATGGGGGTGAGTAATTAATGACTTAATTTTCATTTTTGGGTGAACTAACCCTTTAAGAATGTCCTTGTGTTTCAGTGGAAGCAAGAAAACATTTTTTACAAAGAGTTCACAAATTTACTTATTTGAATTGTGACTTAAAATAGTGCAGAATCTTAAATATACTTAAACAAAACCTAAAATACTCAGTTTATTTTCAAGTTTAAATTACATTCTGTTTGGACCCCACTGTATTTATTTAGTATATACAATATTAACATGCCACTGAGTTAGACAGCATTCTTTCAACACTGCAAGTATTTGTATTTTCATTCACAGCTGTTCTGCAGCCTAACATTATAGACAAATGACCTTGATCATTCTGCTCTCATTCTGGTGTTTAGAGCTCAGTTGTAATTGGAAACTGATGAGAGTTAATTTTGTGGATCTTGTGTGCAGATGGGGTTTGGTGTGCATAATGTTCACATTTATACAGGAAGACAAGAAATACTATGGAGTAGCTGGATTGCTTTAGTCAATGGTCTCCTGCTTTCCATTGGTTTAAAATTGAGACAAACCAGTAAATCAACATTACATAGTCCATGTTGCAGTATCTGAAAAAGTACAACAAACTAAACTAAAGGGACTATTATTCTGGTTGCACTTTATTTTACAGTATGTGTACTTTCAAAGTATTTACAGTGTACTTACTCATAAAGTCGATCTCATGTGAGTGACAGGTTGTTAGTTATTTTGATTTAAAGATAATGCGAGAACATGTATATAAAATAATAATGACAGTGCACAGATTTAAAATAAACTGCAATATTCCGTTAAAAAATATTTCTGTCTGTATTTACAGTGCTCCGTATCCTGTGGTCAGGGTACAACTACACGCCAAGTAGTGTGTATGAACATCAGCGATCAAGTTGTGGAGTTGAGTGAGTGTGACCCAGATGACCAACCAGCAACAGAGCAGGAGTGTGCCATGCCCCAGTGTCCGTCTCGCTCCAGCGACCACGGGGGCTTTTCACCTAACCCCGATTCTCGGAAAAAAAATGTTCCGACCGGACGAACTGACCGTAACAGAGCTGGCAGACCCCAGTCGCATCAATGGAGGACTGGACCATGGGGGGCGGTAAGTACCTCTAAACATCTTAGAATGATTACATCTCTGCATTCCCTGCTCTGTATGTCTCTGATATTTTATATAGTCCAGAGACTATTCCTGTTAGAGACCTTTTGCTAACCCAGGAACTGAATGACATCTAAGGTGTTGTACATGAACCCTCCAAGTCAACCAGACAGCATCATTTCCTCTGTCTGATAAATGATGCTCTTTCCTTCATGATATCAGTGCTTTAAATAGTCTGCAGAATTCAAAGAAAAGCTAAATATTGTGCATTATTTGAGAAGCTCTTCCTCTGTGTCTAAAAGTAGGTAGTTGTAGATCTTTTGAACAGGGTTTCCTTTATAGCTATATATAATTTATATCCTTCCGAGTGATAGTAATCATGAGGAATTGGATGATTTTTGTTCTGACTCTAGTTTTTTAAAGGATTTCGCTCATGATTTATGATACTTTAAATCTTGCGATCCATTACCAGATATCACAGTAACAGTAAGTTGTTAGATATTTAAACTGATTACTCAAGATGTGACTCAGATTCCTGAGTCTTTATGACAGATTCATAAATAAACTCAAAGCACGAAAGAGTCATTTTTTCTCAGTCTATGCTACATGTACACTATATAAATTGTTCAAAAGTTTGGGGTCTGTACGTTTTTTTTGTTGTTCGAAAGAAACGAAAACTTTTATTTAGCAAGGACGCATTCAATTTATCAAAAGTGACAGTAAAGAATTTATAATGTTACAAAAGATTTCAAATAGATGTTCTTGTTATTCATCAAAGAATCAAAAATGTTTCACAACTCCTTTCAACATTGATAATAAGAAGAATCAATCTGCAAAATGAAGATGCATTTATTTATTGTTTGTTGCCGTTCAGGCTTTCTCTCTTATTACATTTAATTCAGACTGCAAGTTCAGAACTTACCTACAACGTCAATTATTATTTTGCCAGACCATCAAGTGTATTTTATATACTGAACCATATCTGAAACAATGGGTCCAGCCTTTTCTAAAAAAAAAAAATTCCCCTTGATTCCCAGTTGTAATCTTTCTCATCAAAGAAATCTGGGCTGGTCAGTGTTTGTGCATTGACGACGTATATTTTCCGTCAAAGCTACTGGGATGTGAAAATTGGGCCAGTGAGAATGTGCTTGCTAGTGTTTTTGATTGTGTGGAAGGCGTGTGTGTGGTCTTATTCTCATTATGAAGCTTCTGTTTCTCTTTCACACCGCTCAGTGTTCGAGTACCTGTGCCGGAGGATTCCAGAGGCGTGTGGTGGTTTGTCAGGATGAGAACGGCTACCCTGCCAACAGCTGTGAAG
This sequence comes from Tiaroga cobitis, assembly GCA_030578255.1. Classification (NCBI taxonomy): domain Eukaryota; kingdom Metazoa; phylum Chordata; class Actinopteri; order Cypriniformes; family Leuciscidae; genus Tiaroga; species Tiaroga cobitis. The sequence continues at coordinate 32,364,038 of CM060601.1, read as the reverse complement.
AAAGCACACAACCCATAGAGCAACGCTCCTGTGAGTCCGGCCCATGCCCTCAGTGGTTCTATGGCAGCTGGGGTGAGGTGAGAATTGAACTTAATCAAATCTATTCACTATTGTTTGAACGTTTGGGCTCTTTTTTTTTTTTAGAAAGAAAATAATACTTTTATTTAGAAAGGACACATTACAAGTGACAGTAAAGACCATTGTTTCTGAAGAACTGTTCTTAACTTTCTATTCATTAAAGAATCATGAAATGGATCATGGTTTCCACAAAAATATTAAGTACAGTTGTTTTCACATTTATAAGCACCAAATCACCATATTATAATGATTTCTAAAATAATCATGTGACACTGAAGAAGGAAGTAATGGTGCTGCTGAAAATTCAGCTTTGCCATCAGTAATAAATTACATTTCAAAATATATTAAAATATAAAACAGTTATCGTGTATTGTGTGTGTTTATATATATACTGTATATATATATATATATATATATATATATATATATAATCATGCAATCTATTAGCTCTTAGCAAATAGTAAGACTCAAGGTTTTGATCACATTACACACAATCTCCATTTTTATCATGCATTCACATTTTTAATCACATTTACAACTTAATACAAATGTGTTTTAAATCTTATTTGTAAAATCAATTTCTTGCAGTAGGGTTAATTGGATTTTTTTGCTATTCAGACAACAAAAAACAAAATGTATTTGAATAGTATAGGCCAAAATATCAGATTTCTGAACAAAGTCTTATAACCATCCCTACTCAGCAAAACAATGTGACATTCTGAAATTATGAACATGTGGTCCAAGCCATCTTTTGCTGTGTAAATGCTGTCTCAACAAAGATGATATACGTTAATGAAACAAGACTTTCACTTTTTTTACTCTCATCCATACTCTGTTTCTACCTCCCTAGTGTTCAAAATCCTGTGGAGGAGGGATAAAGACCCGGTTGGTCGCTTGTCAGCGGCCCAACGGGGAGCGCTTTAACGATCTGAGCTGTGAAATTCTTGACAAACCACCCGACCGAGAACAGTGCAATACTCAGTCCTGCTCTATTAACCCTCACTGGAGCACAGACCAATGGAGCTCGGTACGCTCATAACTATTTTAACTTTTTCCTTTCGTAAGTCCTCATTCTCGCACCATGCTGAGGTTTCTTTACACTCAAGACATGAAGAAAACAAACTGAAACTCAATTGGTTTGATCTTTGAGTAAGCAAATATCTGGTTTTAACATTTGGTGCTTATAATGAGTTTTGGTTGCACTTACAGACCTACCAAACATGCAGTTAAAATCTATTTTCGAGTTTTCTTTCCTGACTGAAAAAGTGAGCATCTCTTTGGTCGATGTGTTTATGTTTGAATGCTGTACCCCCCCCCCCCCCCCCCCCCCCCCCCTTTTAATTTTCTTTTTCCAATGCAGCTGTACTTTTGATAAATACAAATCCTTGTGAGGCCCTTTTTTGTGACTTGTGTTCAAAACACTAAACAGTTGTATATATCCTGAAGTATTTAGAAAACATGGGAAGTAACACTTGTATTGCTCCACTGCAGATCTGAAACATCTGGCCATAGGCAGTTTACTTTATTATATTGAAACCCTTGAAATTACTTTTTCTTTTGCTCTTCATAATTAATTTCTCTTGAAAACTGACTTTTTCTAACCATACCTCACATGAACTCAGCTAGCCATTGACCTTTTTAAAATTTATTATGGTGCTTTTTCAGTATAAGGGAGACTTTATGTGAAAATATGTCTAAAGTTGCTATATTTTTGTATATTTAAGATAATTTACAGAAGTACAAGTAAATACAAAAAAAATTGTGATGTAATCTGAAATCAAATGTAGCTTTGTTCATTTTATGTATGTTGATTTGTTCTGATGTTGTAATATTTTTCTGGGTTATTTACAAAATCAGTATTATTTCAGTTTTGTGTATAAAGCAACAAACAACATGTACTAGTCTAGTGTGTAAAATTCCTCATTGTATTTCCCTCAGACCCAGGGAAGGCCAGTTTTTTTTTTTTATTCTGGTTGTTGGCCAGTTACTTGTGTCTACCTCATTCTCAATGAAGTGCCCCATATCCATCTTCCGTCCACTTTATATTTGTGGATATAAATAACAAATGATAACATCCATAATCTCGCATGGATATAAGTATATATTTGAAGAAACATTCAGTGTTGTGAAAAAGTTTTTCTCCGTCACAAGAAATTATACAAATCATTATAAAATGTGCATTCCAAGTGTGCTTTATTATCATGCCTTTTATCTATTAATCTGGATGAAATGCCAGTCCAATACCTGTATGTCCTAAAAACAAAAATTTTCATGGGATGTACTTACTTTTTCACAGCACTGTATCAATACAAATTTGTATTTTTCCCAAATACGCCATGGTGCTATAGTGTCTGTGGTGCAATTCCCTTTCATGACATGGTCTGTTAATGTCAGCAGACTGAAATTAAGTGGTTTCAATCAAATGGCAGTATTGAGGTGTGCATGAACATTTCTGTATATTATTGTATGTATTCGTATTTATTTTTGCTGCCATATGTTTGTCATTATTTGTTTGAACCTGCTATTGATGATGGTCAAATTAAACAATTGCAAGGTTTTATTTTACACGTTATTTTTTATTATTGGTGATGTTTTGAAAAGTAGGCACAATTTTGTAATTGATGAATATTACTAGTTGATTTATGAATTAGTTAACTAGAAAGAGAAAGAATTTGAATGTTGAATGTCTTGTATTATTCTGAAAATGTTTGACATTTTAACTGCCAATTGAGCATATATTTTCAATATTTAATGAATGAAATAAGGTACAAAATCACTGAGCTTAATATCTGTTGTTTCGTGGTGTCAGACCTTTATTCTGTATGACTTTTTTTTGTTATCCTGCTGCTTTTATTTAATTTCTCATCTGAATGGGACGTCTGTATTACCTGTTTTTAAATGATCGTTGGATGGGGGTCTTTTTTGGTGCTCACTCACCTCAGTACCTGTAGAGGAAGTCTCCTACCGCTGGCTATTTCCTTTTGGACACCACAGGATATTAACCAGCCCTAATGGTGGTGATATGGTCACAGTCAACCGAGTGAGCATCCATCAAAAATAACAATGGCAAGGGCACGGGGTGGGGGGTGGGGTTAAGGACGGCCTTTGATCTGTGCGAGGGTCTTTACCGGCCTTCCCAGCTCATCTAATCAGAATGGACACACTTCTCAGAAAGAGTTTTATTCTTATGGGAAAAATGAGTGGCAAGAGCGAAGGCCCTTACGGAGCACGGGGGCCTCTGCGGCCTGGATATCTCTGTGCAGTTTGAAACCTGGAAATTCTCACGTTGGAATGTAGTGAGGCACGTGGCCAAGTATTTAGCCAGGTCGGGACTAATCATTTTTGGCAACAATTTAAAAGAAAGACAAGGGAATTTTGTATTGTCCAAAAAGCAAAAAAGTCTGACCAATGAACAAGAGTCGGACTTATCTGTTTTGATTGCATTCAAATTGGAATTGGGAAATTTCTCTTGAGTATGTTTTGTTGTTTATTTTTGACAAAAATACACGTTAATAATTTGTATTTTATTTTTCTAATGTCAATTTGATGAAATTTGGTTGAACAATCCACTCTGGGAAGTGAGTTCAAGCTTGAGCATTTTAAGATCATGGCTGGTTTTCAGATAAAGGGAATTTTTAAGTAAATTACCCTTATTTTGTATCATTTTGAGTGTAAAAGTTGGTCATTTGCACTCATTAAATCAGTGGTGCATTTTACAAAGTACATAAACTCTGAACTACAGTATGGCAGCTTAACCATGGCCGTAATAAATACATTGCCATATAAAAACTAAATGATTGATATGGCCCCTAAATATTTACATATATTATTACTGTATGTAAAAGCGTGCCAAATATTAAAAAAGTAAATATAAAATACCTATATAAATAACAGATAACTGATGAGAAATTAGCACCAAGATTGTGATACAGTTGATTACAAGTAAGTTTATTGAGGTTTAATATTATATGCAGCCTGACCAGTTTTTCATGCACCTACACAAAACTAAGTATTCATCTTTGATCACACTTGTAACTTGCATAGACAGTAGCATATAGAATTTCTAAAAGAAAATGAAACCCTTTTCATGGTTACATATTCTCACACATAAACACACAGACACTGTAAAATTCTGAGGCAGAGTGAGCAAGTGTATGATTTATTATGAATCAATATCTAAGGCTTTGGATGAATTATTAAAGTGGTACATGGTGTTCTTGCTTTAAAGATAAATGTGCATTTTTATATTATTTTATGTGAAGTTTCTTTGATTTCTTTATTTTGCTTCAGCTGTCCATGTTATTGGTATTGAATTTTGTATATGTATTCAGTTGAACCAATTGTATATATTTTGGTACTGTAAATATTTAGAAAAGCAAATATATATTTGAATGTTAAACTGGTTGCTCAAAACTGACTGCTTTGTTCTGGTTTCTAAATAAATTCCAACAATTTAAAATGCAACTGTGACACATTGACTTGCTAGACTCTTATGAAAAAGTATCCCCACGAACACATTCAATTGAGGAGTTTCTATTCTCTTAGTTCCTGTATTTCATGCATGCATGCTGGGAATGGACTCGTTCAACTTCAGACTTGTCGCATCATATCACATCATCACATCACATATCACATCATAAGGGGCTCTCTCTACGAGCCCCTTTGATTATCCGTTCCTCTCCCATCCTGGATCCAGGGAAGCCTCTCTCTCCTTTCCCTTCAGCTCCCCTCGTGCTTCATTCGCTCAGTGAAGCTGGTGCCAGAAAATATGTCACTGTTTCTTTGGCTCAACAAGCAGATGTAGCAACTGCCATTCATTATGATTCAGACTTTCCTTCTTTTATTCTGTAAATAATATTTGAGGCAAAAGGTGAAACAAATTAATAGAAAGTCTCATGTACAAATGAGTACCTGTTTATGCGGCTCCCATTGTCTATCATGTATTATGTTCTTGGCATTTTATACTGTACATGTCCATATACTAATTCTTCACATGAATAGGATATGCTGTCAAAATGGTAATAAATTTGAAAGTAATTACAATAATTAACACAAGATTGGTCTATTCTTTTGTTTACTTTGACATACCCCTCAATTCGCATATTTAGACATAATCAGCTTCATAATCACACATAATCGCCTCAAATGACCAATGGCGCCACCAGGGGGTGGCCGTGGCTCCTGGCCACCCCAATGGCCAGTACAAATTTTAGTAGCATCAGTCTATGCATTTCATAAATAAGTCAAAAATATTCTTTAGCAAAAGAAGACGGGGAATTATGTGTCGTGACGTGCTTTTTAAGTGCCAAACGGTTACAGTATACTGTTTCAGCAGCTTTTTGATGTGTCTTTGCCACGTTTTGACAAGCAGGGATGCAAACAGCGCGCTTTTCGGCGCCTCCCGATTTTTTCACTTCAGTTTGGGTGACATTTGGGAGTCATCTGAAGTCATTCCATAGCTTAATGTGAGGGACAGAAGTCTATTTACATCATTAAAGTATACGGAAACTCGTTTTCCCTCCTCTGCGGCTGTCAATCATTCTCCCTTCATATTCAAACAGCGCGCGCGCCTCTTGGATGCACGGTAAAACTCTCTCCAATATGATATATTCACATTATAATGCATTATCTGTAGATAAAAGGCTGTAGATTTGCATACAATTACTTTATTTTGTTGGAGTTTGTTGCTGTTTTTAAACTACTCACTACCGTGTGCTTGCTAGATCACACACATCACAAGGACTATGAATCGGCATCAAACGCACAATAACTGGAATTCAAAACTGTGAAACAAAGGAACAAATCGCACTACGATTTGTGCGCTCGACATTTCTTCGCTTTGTGACGTGAACTTTTAAATGCACACTTATGCAGCGCAGCGCTGCACACTGTGACTCCATGTTGCTTTGAGCACATCAGAATCCCGAGATGCGCATACACGCTGTGTGCGCTCTGTTTTTCATGTTATCATGGGTTTGCGCACTGAAATATTATTAAAAGCCAATATATTTTGTTATACCTAGCCTGCTCAATACATTAAAAATAAGCATAATTTAATTGCATATTATTTCTTTGTAGCGTAGGCTATATATGCACTTCTGAATTCTTGACATTCATATATAAATATAAAATTGTGAAATGTATGATTGCCTGATTGAATTTTATAAGAGAACTAATAGTAATTTGTTTTTATTAACATATTTAGATTTTATAAAATTACTGTGCAGATTTTTTCAAGAATTGCTTTTTGCTGCTGATTTATACACTCATTAAGTTCATAATACATTTATGTAATATTTAAAGGTGTTAACTGTAATCTTACACTGCAAAATAATAACTTAAAAAGGATTAAATTCATCACAATTATGTAAGTATCTGGAAATTTGCCGCGGGGCGAGGACCCTTATATATATCATATCTATATAATATATATCATTATATATAGAATATAATATATATTAGTTATGCCCTACTAATATCATTAGTAACATTAAATATAACACAATAAACCAAAGTATATCAGTAGGAGTTTCCTTAAGTCTTTCTGATAGTTTTCTACAGGCCGGTTTACTACAACAGTAGAATACAATTCTGAAATTAAGGTTTATAGTTTTGGTGTGCCACCCCAAGATTTTAAGTGGCCCCATCTGGCCACCCCTATGAAAAATTTCTGGAGGCGCCACTGCAAATGACACACTAATTAAGCTTGTGTTTATCAAGCAGTTGGAATTGACTGCCGATTTTTCCCCTTTTTGCAGTGCTCTGCATCCTGTGGGAGAGGATACAAGTACAATAATGTGACTTGTGTCAGTCACTCGGGCCAGCCAATCGCAGAAGAGAAATGCTTGCACCAGCCCCTCCCACAAAAGGAAAGGTGTTGCAGAGGTGGGAGGTGCTAGGAAGAGGTCAAATTGATCCTTCAATATATATTACAGTGTGTGAGGAAAACGTCTCGGTTACGTATGTAACCCTCGTTCCCTGAGTACAGGGAACGGAGACGTGTCGTCGGGGGAGTTCCCTGACGAATTGGGATCACGCTAGGGAGCCTATTGCCTTTGAGAGAATTAAAACGAGCCAATGGAATTGGCATGCAAAATTTGCATTCCGCAGCCCGCCTACCAGCGCGGGTATAAAAAGCGGAAGTAAATATTGCGTAATGCTTTTCGCTGAGGAGCCGAACAGTGTCCAGTCCTCCGCGAAGGTACAGCAACATGGCGAAGGGACGACACGTCTCCGTTCCCTGTACTCAGGGAACGAGGGTTACATACGTAACCGAGACGTTCCCTTTCGTCCTGGGAACTCCGACGTGTCGTCGGGGGAGTTCCCTGACGAATTGGGATCCCTAACAAAACGCCATGGTGCTGGCCCCTTCCAGCGCCCAGCTAAGCTACCCAAGCAGTTTTACAAATTACGGGAGCTAGCAAGGGAATCGCACTGCTGTTCCGCAAGACCCGCACAGTGGATAGGATAACACTGGGAAAGCGTGCCCAACCCGTAAACAGGGGAAGGGAACGCTGCGGAAGCCAGATGCCTGAAGAAGGCCTGGAATACACATATGTACTAGCCCAGGGGGATAGTGAAACATATGGCAGTCCCTGAGGTAGTCCCCTCCAAGGGGAGTGGGAGCGTACTCAACAGGGACGACAGAACGAGTCTGTCAAGGGGAAGACACGGCTAGACTGCACGTGGCATAATGGGTCACCGAAGAGACCACTGGACATAACACCCAGTCTACACAACAACTCCCATAGAGGTAGTAGACCTGGCGCCGGCGGTCCGCCACGCCTGGCACCGAAGGGGTGATGGAGGAACTCACGAGGCTAACCAACGTATGGCGCCAACGGAGCGAAAGACGCACGTATCCGGCTGAGGCACGGAGTGGCGTAGCAAGCCGACACAACCTATTCCCTCGCACCACTGGCCGTAGCGAGTACTCGGGAGGAAATAGGTTCCACACGTAGGCTATAGAATCTAGCGAACGTGTTCGGTGTCGCCCAGCCCGCAGCTCTACAAATGTCTGTCAGCGAGGCGCCTTGAGCCAACGCCCAGGAGGCGGCAACACCTCTTGTAGAGTGAGCACGCAACCTGGGAGGACAAGGCTCACCCGAAGCTTCATACGCTTGGGTGATAGCATCCACTAACCAGTGAGCTAACCTCTGCTTGGAGACGGCCTTCCCCTTCTGCCGGCCTCCGTAACAGACAAAGAGCTGGTCTGAGGTCCTGAAGCTTTGCGTTCTGTCAGTGTAAACCCGCAGGGCGCGGACTGGACAGAGAAAAGCTAGGGCTGGGTCTGCCTCCTCCTGGGGCAGCGCTTGCAGGTTCACTACCTGATCCACGAAGGGAGTGGTAGGAACCTTGGGCACATATCCGGGCCGGGGTCTCAATATAACGCGAGAAAGGCCCGGCCCGAACTCTAGGCACGATTCGTCGACCGAAAAAGCTTGCAGATCCCCGACCCTCTTAAAAGAGGCCAATGCCAACAGGAGCGCTGTCTTAATGGACAGGATATTCAGCTCGACTGTCAGCAAAGGCTCAAAGGGAGGACTTTGAAGAGCTCTCAGTACCAGAGCTAGGTCCCAAGAGGGTACAGAGTGTAAAACACGAGGTGGATTTAACCTCCTAGCACCCTTGAGGAATCTGATGATCAGGTCGTGCTTCCCCACGGACTTACCTTCTACTACATCGTGATGTGCGGCTATTGCGGCAACATACACTTTGAGGGTGGAGGGAGACAGCCTTCGCTCCAACCCATCTTGTAGGAAGGAAAGCACGACTCTGATCGGGCAAGTTCGGGGGTCCTCCCGGTGGGAGGAACACCATTCGACGAATAGGTTCCATTTCAATGCATAGAGGCGCCTCGTAGAGGGGGCTCTAGCAGAAGAGATGGTGTTTACCACTGCCTGTGGTAGACCACCTAGAACCTCCGCGTCCCGTCCAGGGACCAGACATGGAGTTTCCAGAGGTCTGGACGCGGGTGCCATAGAGTGCCCCGTCTCTGAGAAAGGAGGTCCTTCCTCAGAGGAATCGGCCAAGGAGGGGCTGTCGTGAGGAGCATGAGTTCCGTGAACCAAGTCCTGGTGGGCCAATAAGGCGCCACTAACAAGACCTGCTCCTCGTCCTCCCTGACCTTGCACAGAGTCTGTGCAAGAAGGCTCACTGGGGGAAACGCATACTTGCGCAGGTCCCGGGGCCAGCTGTGAGCCAGGGCGTCCGTGCCGAGGGTCCCCTCGGACAGGGAGTAAAACCACTGGCAATGGGTCGTGTCCGGAGAGGCAAACAGGTCTACCTGTGCGAGTCCGAAAACACTTCAGATCAGCTGAACCGCCTGGGGATGGAGTCGCCATTCTCCTGGCAGGGGAGGCAACCGTGAAAGCTCGTCTGCCACACAGTTGAGCTCCCCTGGAACATGAGTGGCGCGAAGCGACCTCAGATGCTTCTGACTCCACAGGAGGAGGTGGGAGGCGAGTCGCGACATGCGGCGGGAGCGTAGACCACCTTGTCGGTTGATGTACGCAACGGTCGCAGTGCTGTCCGTACGGACCAGTACGTGCTTGTCTTTGAGGAGCCCCTTGAGGCGGCACAAAGCCAAGCGTACTGCTTGCAACTCTAGGCAGTTGATATGCCAATGCAGCTGGGGCCCCGTCCACAGACCCGAGACTGCATGCCCTTTGTACGTGGCCCCCCACCCCATGGCAGAGGCATCTGTGAAAACCACAGCATGCCTGGAAACCTGGACTAGGGGCACTCCGGCCCGTAGAAACGCAGGATTCGACCACGGGGAGAAGGTTTGGCGACAGTGCGGGGTCACTTTGACCCGGAACGTGCCGCTCTGCCACGCCCACCTCGGGACTCGATCGTGAAGCCAGTGCTGGAGCGGTCTCATATGTAACAGGCCGAGCGGCGTTACTGCGGCTGCGGCTGCCATATGCCCCAGGAGCCTCTGAAATTGTTTCAGTGGGACCGCTGTCCTGCCTCGAAAAGACCTGAGGCAGGTGAGCACTGACTGGACGCGCTCCTCCGTGAGGCGCGCTGTCTGGGCGACCGAGTCCAACTCCATACCGAGATAAGAGATCCTCTGCACGGGGCAGAGTTTGCTCTTGTCCCAGTTGACCTGAAGCCCCAACCGGCTGAGATGCCGTAGCACCATGTCCCTGTGCTCGCACAACACATCTCGCGAGTGAGCCAGAATGAGCCAGTCGTCGAGATAGTTGAGAATGCGAACGCCTTGTTCTCTCATGGGAACAATGGCCGCCTCCGCGACCTTCGTGAAGACGCGGGGTGACAGGGCCAGCCCGAAGGGTAGGACTTTGTACTGATACGCTCGACCCTCGAAAGCAAACCGAAGAAACGGTCTGTGACGAGGAAGAATCGAGACGTGAAAGTACGCGTCCTTCAGGTCGATCGCTGCAAACCAATCCTGGGGACGGATGCACTCGAAAATGCGCTTCTGCGTGAGCATCTTGAACGGGAGTTTGTGCAGGGCCCGATTCAAAACTCGCAGGTCCAGGATTGGCCGTAACCCACCGCCTTTCTTGGGTACAATGAAGTAGGGGCTGTAGAACCCGGACCTCATCTCGGCAGGAGGGACCGGCTCGATCGCGTCCTTCGCCAGCAGGACATCGATCTCTTTCCGCAGGACAGGGGCATCCACTGACCGCACACGGGTGAAGTGGACGCCCCTGAACCTGGGAGGCCGGCGTGCAAACTGAATTGCATAGCCGAACCGGATGGTGCGGATGAGCCATCGAGACGGACCCGGAAGCTCTAGCCAGGCTTCCAGGTACCGAGCCAACAAGCCCACCCGAACCACCGGCGTACCCGCGGAGGGGCAGCGAGGTGGAAGGCAGGGACCCGGCTGCAGTGGCGATGTGGCCACTGGAAGCGGGGTCTGGGCGTGGAGTTTGCCAGAGACCTGCTTCCACCGAGGGGCAGACGGCAGAGAGAGCGCGTGGGCTTTCTGCTGCGGGCTGCCCCTTGGCGAGAGGAGGGGAAGAGACGAGGTACGAGGCCCTGCCTCCTCGTGAGCTGGTCTCTGCCCCTCTGGGCCCAGCCGCCGAGAGGAGCGACGCAACCGAGGAAGCGTTGCCGCTCTCTGCAGACTGGGAAGAGGGGAACGGGAGCGATGCTGCTCGGTGACAGCATCCACTGCCATTCTGACCCTCTTGGACGGAGGAGACTGCGTGCCCACCAGTCTCGACCGAGGATGACCTGAAGGAGGAAGGAGAAACTGCTCTTTTAATGAATTTTTGGGTACCGCTGACCGAGTGGCCAGCGGCGGAACAGAAAGTTTTTTCATACAAAACAAAAAATTCTCCGCCCGGCCCTCCCCCGGGGGAAGGAGGCGTGCAGGGGCACCCTCCTGAAGAGCAGTCATCTGGTCCTCCTTCAGGTCGCCCGTCTCAGGAGCGCTTCCCTCCCTTCCTTTTACGGGAAGGGGCCGGGGGCGTCTGAGCGGGTTTGGCCGACCTCTTACGACCAGACTTCCTCACTCCAGGGTTGGAAGGCTGCGCTGGAGGGGGAGCTGGCGCAGGAGGACGGCCTCGGCGACGGGAAGCAGCTGGAGGTTCAACAGGAGCAGAAGACGGACCCGCAGCAGCCCGTCTCCTGTGCAGGACGTGCCGTATCGCCTCCGACTGCTTCTGGGCGGCGGAGAACTCTTGGGCTAAGGTCTCCACCGCGTCGCCGAAGAGGCCGCCCTGGGAAATGGGGAAGTTGAGAAGTCTGTTCTTCTCCGCTTCCCGCATCTCAGCCAGGGTCAGCCATAGGTGGCGTTCCTGGACCACTAGAGTGGACATCGCCCGACCCAGCGAACGTGCGGCGACTTTCGTCGCCCGGAGGGCGAAGTCCGTCGCCACACGCAGCTCCTGCAGCAGAGCCGGGTCAGAACCACCCGCCTGCAAGTCATGGAGCGCCTTTGCTTGATGTACTTGCAAAAGCGCCATGGCATGCAGGGTGGAAGCGGTGTCTCCACACGCCACGTAGGCATCCTTGGTCAGACCGGAGGAAAACCTACAGGCGCGGGAGGGGAGTGAAGGGGCACCCCGCCAAGCGGAAGCGGTCTTAGGACACAATAGCATCGCTACCGACCGCTCCACTGGGGGGATTCCCTCGTACCCGTGCGCCGCTCCACTGTCCAGGGTGGTGAGGAGGGAGGAGCGAGGATGTCCACGCCTGGACGCAAAAGGTGCCAGCCAAGACTTCCTCAACTCCTCATGCACTTCAGGGAAGAATGGGACTGGAGCAGGCCGTGGGGCAACAGAACGGCCCGCCCCAATACACCAATCATCCAGCCGCGAAGGTTCGGGACCCGGCGGAGGGTTCCACACAAGCCCGACATTCGCAGCCGCCCGTTCGAGCATAGCAGCCATTTCTGGATCCGGCTCAGGCTGAACCACCACACCCGAAGGGGGCAGTCCTGCCGAGTCATCACCAGAAGATGACCGCTCCTCCTCCGATGCCGCGATCGACATCTGATCCTCAGGTGGTGCTCCGAAGGAGACAACCGGAACCGCCCGAGGGGGCTCCGGCCGCTCCAACGGAAGCGCCGATGGCCGCGAGCTACTAGAGGTGTGAGGATGCCGATAGGATCTTTCACCAGTCGAAACATTGCTCACAGTAATCCTCATACGCTCACCAACAGGAATCACAGAAGTAGCCGCCTGCCGAACTGAATCGACAGGTGAACTAGATCTGGGATTTTCTGAAGGGACTCCCCCATGTTTCAGGGTTCTCAGTCTCGAACGCAGCGTCGCGAGAGTCATATTCCCACAGTGAGAACATGACTCGTCCACAAACGCTGCCTCAGCGTGCGCTAAGCCCAAGCACGAGAGGCAGTATTTGTGGCCATCATCCCGAGGGAGAGATCGACCGCATCCAGAAACGCACGGGTGAAACGTCATCCTGAAAAGGACGCGAAACACCCGTGATGCTCTTTTAGAGAAAGGAAAAAAACTCTTTAAATGTGCCGAGGCACAGAGGGACCACCGCGGCAGACAAACGGGGAAACTGCAAGCCCGAATGCTGCACTCCAATACCAGCCGTTAAAACAGCTTTTTGTTTCTGTTTCAATCCAGCCGCGGGAAGCGATGGTCGCTCGAGTGCCGTGACGCCAGCAGCAGAGGATTCCTCTCTTCTCCAAAAGACGCTCGTTCTGTTCTTCTCTTCTTCAAAAGCTTTTTCAGAGGACACAGCAGCTCAGAGAGACACACTGGAGGCTCCGAAGCTAAAAGCATTACGCAATATTTACTTCCGCTTTTTATACCCGCGCTGGTAGGCGGGCTGCGGAATGCAAATTTTGCATGCCAATTCCATTGGCTCGTTTTAATTCTCTCAAAGGCAATAGGCTCCCTAGCGTGATCCCAATTCGTCAGGGAACTCCCCCGACGACACGTCGGAGTTCCCAGGACGAAAGGGAACAGCTTATAATCATACTAAGTGATGTTTTTTGAAGATCTAAAAATGCAGAAAGTTTTCTGTCATGGGTAGGTTTAGGGTTAGGGGACATAAAATATAGTTTTTATAGTATAAAAATAATCATGTATATGGAATGTCCCCATAAAACATGAAAACACAACATGTGTGTGTGTGTGTGTACACTACCATTTAAAAGTTTGGGGTTGGTAAGATTTAAGTTTTTGATCCAAAAAGATACAGAAAAAGAGTAATCTTGTGAAATATTATTATAATTTAAAAGAACTGTTTTCTATTTGATATAATTTATTCCTGTGATGACAAAGCTGAATTTTCAGCATCATTACTTCAGTCTTCAGAGTCACATGATCCTTCAGAAATCATTCTTACATGCTGATTTGGTGCTGAAGAAACATTTATTATTATTATCAATGTTGAAAACAGTTGTGTTGATTACTATTTTTTCTCAAACCATAATACATTTTATTTCTTTGAAGAATAGAAAGTTCTAAAAGACAGCATCTATTTGAAATAGAAATAACAATATAAAAGTCTTTACTGTCACTTCTGATCAATTTAATGCATTGTTCCTTCCTTTTCCAAAATAAATCTTACAGACACCATATTCTAGGTGCATCAAGATTCTGCCAGAGCTTAACAGGAGCAGAGAATGTAGTTTATGACTTTCACTGGAAGTAATAAGAATTTGAACAAACTAGACAACAGCTCTGATTTGTTACTGTATGTAAACAGAAGACAGAAATACAGAATTGATGGACAGAGTTCCATTAACCTACCAGTGTCGCTCTCTGTAGTGTTCATCGCCGTGTGGAAATGGACTGAAGCAGAGGTTTCTTGTGTCAGTGACGAGCGCAGGAAGCAGGAGTATAAATGTTCCCATCTCTTTCGCCCGTCCTCTACCCAGCCTTGTCGAGTCACTGATTGTGTTTTCCTCTACAGGTGGGGTACAGGAGATTGGCAAGAGGTGAAAGTGAGAACTAAATTAGTGTGCACAAAAATGCATCTCAAACCGTTCTTCCTGAGATGACATGGGGAAATTGCAATACAGCACAACAGTGACCCCCCACTTTTTAGAATCCACAGTTCCGGAAATTTTCTTTTTTTTTTTTCCTTTAAAGGGATAGTTCACCCAAAAATGAATATTCTGTCATGATTTAATCACTCATGTTGTTCCAAAACTGTATGACTTTCTTTCTTCTGTGAAACACGAAAGAAGATATTTGAAAATTCTTCAAAATATCAAAAGAAAGTCATACAGGTTTAGAAAAACATGAGGGTGAGTAAATGATGACTGAATTTTAATTTTTGGGTGAACTATCACTAGTGAAAAAAACCTACACCAAAATATATTTAAAATACCTTTATTTCATACTAAGTATACTACAAAACCATTAGCATATTTACTGACATATCGGTTGAGATTTACTGAAATAAAAAATTATTATTAAACTTTTGCACAATGTACATTTCTTAATATTAAGCCTAAAACAGTTCAGTTTTAACATCACTATTAGTAAGGATAGTATCATCTCTGTATAATATCAGTCTTTAAATGCAAGATATTTAAAGTGTACCCAAAATGTACTTGCAATAATTACATTTTAGCACAATCAAATATACT
Source organism: Tiaroga cobitis (assembly GCA_030578255.1). Taxonomy (NCBI): domain Eukaryota; kingdom Metazoa; phylum Chordata; class Actinopteri; order Cypriniformes; family Leuciscidae; genus Tiaroga; species Tiaroga cobitis. The sequence continues at coordinate 32,348,908 of CM060601.1, read as the reverse complement.
TAAGTATATCTTTAGATGGACCTCAGTACTATTTCTGGATAACTAAAGTGCATCAAGTACAAAATGAGTTGTTCCAAGCAGACTTTAAGTATATCAATTTAGTATACCAAAAGTACAATTGCAGGGTATTTATATTAAAGGGGTCATATAATGGTACATGCACTTTTACAAGTTGATTGTACTGAAATATGTGTTGGCAGTGCCTGTACACAACCATCATAAAATGATAAAAATCCATCCAGTGTTTTTTTTAAAAATCTCCTTATATGTTTTCCCCTGCCTCAAATTGAGCCGTTCGATTTTGTGACGTCACTAAATTGGACGCCCCTCCCACGATTGTTGATTGACAGCAGCGTTTCAACACAGACCCGCCCCGGACCGGCGCGGTCATTGTTGACATGCTGGAGCACTGTCTATGAGCAGAATGGCGTCTAAGCGATTGTGGTGTGGTGTTCTGTTCTTGGGTGTAATAACCGTAATAACGAACACAGCAGTCATTTTATTATTCCTAAATCCGAACCGTTTAAGACGCATTGGCTGAGTTTGTTTTCGAAGGGAATATTCCCCACGAGCAACGTCGTCAATGTTTGCGCGAATTCTCAATGTCAATTCTCATGTTTGCGCGAATCATTTCACACACCAGACTGCTTTATAAACGAGGATCAGTATAAAGCTGGTTTTGCTAATGCTACGTTCACACCGGACGCGAATAGCGCGTCAGGCGCGAGTGATTTCAATGTTAAGTCAATGCAAAGACGCGTTACGCGCGTGAAAAATCCCTGCGGCGCGAATGAGGCGTAGAGCGCGGCGCGGTAGACGCGAATACGCCTCATTCGCGCATCAAGTTCGCGCGAATGGGGCGAATTGAAGCGTCTGGCGCGGAAGCGCGTTACGCGCGAATGATTTAGTTAGTGCTATTTGTGCATTCACGCGTTTGACGCGAATTCGCGTCTGCCGCCCGAGTTGAAAAATTTGAACTTCTGCGTCAATTCGCGCCGCGTTAACCAATCAGGAGCCTGTTTGCTGCTGTCACGTGGTGAAGTGAAAGTTTGTTATTTTAATAAATTATTTTGTAATATTACTAAAATGTCTGGTGTGGTTCTAATGCACAACAAAGCAAATCTTTCACATAAAAACTCGATTTTAATATATGAGAGATAGTACTCATGTTGTATTGAATGCTATTTATTTCCTATCTATTTTAGATTATATGAAACATTATTATTTTAATGTAAAAACAACAAACACAGTGTATAATAGATAAAAAAAATCACAGGACAGGTTTCACTTTTGGAGGCTGGCTCCATTTATTATCAAATAAATGTGCGGGCGAGGGTGAACCTCGCGCCGGGCTGTAGAGCGTAGGCTCGTCAGGCAGCGACCACTCGAGGCCGAGGCTTTACACGGCCTACGGTGTCCTCGTCAGCGTCCTCACCGTTAGGTCCACCAAACCTAGCTCCTGGAACAAATGATGAAACTCCTGAAACCCTCCGGAGGGTCTGGTGGACCCGAGTACAGCGACGATGTCCCCTACGCAGCTGTTTCTGCTCTCCAGAGCATATACGAGCGGTGACTCTCTCGAATAATGCTAATGCTCGATAAACATCTAAAAAGATGGCCGCCGACGGGTTTCGAAACTTTCGCCAAACTTTTTTTTTACGCGCGTCAATTTCGCCATTGACACGCGAATTAACACAAAGTGGTCAAGCGTCAAACTAGACGCGGTAGACGCGAATTTGACGCGCTATTCGCGTCCGGTGTGAACGTAGCATAAGAAGCTGAACAGAGAGGCGGGGTGAGCAAAGCTCATTATCATTTAAAGTCATATGCACTGAAACGGCATGCTGAAAACAGAGCTGTTTTTGACCAGGTAAAATAAGTGTTTTCTTACAATACTAATGAGTATTTGTAATTAAAGTATATTACAAACTTTTAATTTAGACCCTAAAGAATCATATTAGCTTGTTAAAAAATGGCATTATATGACCCCTTTAAGTACGTAATATGTAAATGTATTTGTAGTGTACTTAACATAAAATAAATGTATTTCAAATATATTTTAGTATATTTATTTTTCACTAGGCATCCCTTTAAATTCTCCCCACAAGGATTTCAGAAAAAAAATCATGATGAAATGAAAAACAGCTGTCTGATCTAGAACTCTTAAAGGTGCAGTAAGCGATTTCTGAGAAACTCTGTTGATATTTGAAATCAACAACCAAACAAACACGCTCCTATGCAAAAGGCACATTTTTAAAGTAACACTATGTAGTTTTTCAACCTTCATAATATATTTCCAAGACCCTTGTGATGGTACATCGACTTAAAATAAGTTAAATGACACGTCTGCCATAGTGGTCTGTATCGCTTTTACTGGCACTATGTAACTTCGGGTTTCAGGTAGGAACCCGTGCACAAAAAGAACTACAAAATTCGACTGCTTTACGGCATACGTCACTTCCCCCACCACTTCCTCAAATTCGGACGTAAGTGACCAACCAGAGTTTCTTTTCCGTTTGCTTTTGTCATGGCCGAAGCGGTAAAAAAACCTAAGAAGACAAAGGTTTTGTTGGAGGAGACTCGGAAGAGGAAAAGGCTGAGTGATAAAGCAAGAGGCCGGACAAGGATCAATATTGGGCCGTGGCGGGTAAATAAAAAAAGCATACTGTTTCACCCGGACGGCGGACACTAGAGGAGGCACACCTTCAACACCCGCGCGCTTCTTCCGTCGAGGCTCGACGAGGGAAGAAAACGTGGGAGCGCGAGAGATGGTTTGCCGTCCAAAGGGAGAGCTAGCTGCGAGCGCATGGTGTATTTTTAGGCCGGGGTAGCTCTCTTGTGTCGTAAAGAGCTAGCCGCGCGAACATCTACCAGCGCGCTTCTTCCGTCGAGGCTTGAGCGCGAGAGGTGGGAGCTAGCCGCGAGCGCATGATGTAAATATGACAGAACAGGCATACCGTAAAACTTCAAATAATAGCCCGGGCTTTTATTTTCCCAAATCGTCGAACTGCACCGGCTTGTATTTGAGACAGGCCTTTGTAATTTAGTGTTGAGATGTTGTTCCTAGAGTCTCTAATAACTAAAAATCCCCAAATGCTCGACGTGAAACTGCGGTCTTCTGACCTTTTGCTATCGTGTCCAATGATTTTGATTAATATGCGCGAGGCGAGGGAGAGAGAGCAAGACAGCGCTCGTGTTGTTTGAAGACGTGAGAGTGCGCGCGCGCGGCCGGGTCTCTCTCTCTCTCTCTCTCTCTCTCTCTTGCTCTGCTCTGCTCATTCGCGCCCTGTCAAGCACAGCAATTTGGGACTTGGCTATTATTTGAAGTTTTACGGTACTCTCGCAGAGAGATCAACCTCCAGCATAGAGTGCGGTTTAGCATCGGTTCAGTTTTTTTGTTTAATCTGCCCTACTCATTTAACGAAATGTATATCAGTTCATGGTTTGTGTGTGTATAAGAGAGAAAGAGAAAATGTCAGTATTTCATTGAGACTTGAGATTAAATTAACTGGTTAAGTATTTTAGATCTTGTAGTATTAATTTTCACATGCAGTTACACATTGTCGGTTAAAAACAAGAAAGTGGCTGGTAAAAACATTGAGTGGCTGGTAGATTTTGAAATCCACCAGCCACAGTGTCCGGTGGACAAAAAAGTTAATTTCCATCCCTGCTGCACATGTAACACATGAAATAGCCCCGTTGCAGATCTATACAGGTGGAGCTTGGGAAGGTTTCTGAAAGCGTGCTGCAGACTGGAACAGGAACAGGAACACTACCTGTATTGAATGTTGAGCCACTGCTCATAGACCGCTGATGCAACAGCAACCAATCAGCTGTCCTATGTTAAAGGGGTCATATAATGCCATTTTTGTACAAGCCAATATGATTCTTTATGGTCTAAATTAAAAGTTTGTAATATACTTTAATTAAAAATTCTCATTAGTATTGTAAGAAAACACTTATTTTACCTGGTCAAAAACAGCTCTGTTTTCAGCACGCCGTTTCAGTGCATATGACTTTAAATGATAATGAGCTTTGCTCACCCCGCCTCTCTGTTCTGCGCAAACACCGTTTGTAACACAATAACACAATAACCACGCGTTGTTCATTATAAACGTGGGATTATGAATTATATTGAGAACGTTGTACATAGAAAACATGCTGTAATATAAGTTACCGCATTCATCGTGAAGCGTGCAGCTGGCGATTTGCAAAGATTATATAAATATTAATATAAAGATTAATAAAATGTTACACTCACTTTAGTTCTTCTGAAGGTTCAGCAGGAACACGAATAGGTTTCGATCCTTTATTCAGGTGCAGCTTCTCAGCAAAACCAGCTTTACACTGATCCTCGTTTATAAAGCAGTCCACTGAGAAATGATTCGGCAAACATGAGAGCATTGACGTTGATCGTGGGGAATATTCCCTTCGAAAACAAACTCAGCCACTGCGTCTTCAGCGGTTCGGATTTAGGAACATTAAAATGACTGCTGTGTTCGTTATTACACCCAAGAACAGAACACCACAATCGCTTAGACGCCATTCTGCTCATAGACAGTGCTCCAGCATATCAACAATGACCGCGCCGATCCGCGCAGACTATGATTGACAGGACGAGCGAGGGCGGGTCTGTGTTGAAACTCCTGTGCGGACTCCTGTCAATCAACAATCGTGGGAGGGGCGTCCGTTTTATTGACGTCACAAAAACGAACGGCTCAATTTGAGGCAGGGGAAAACATATAAGGAGATTAAAACAAAAACACTGGATGGATTTTTATCATTATATGATGGTTGTGTACAGACACTGCCAACACACATTTCAGTACAATCAACTTGTAAAAGTGCATGAACCATTATATGACCCCTTTAACGATGTGATCGCTACCAAATGAGTTAAGGACCTTTCAGCCTGCGCCATATAGAGATTCATGCCAGAACTTGGTATTTATGTTAATATTATTTTGTAAAGGGGGCCTTTGAATATTGTGTTGGACAGTGGGGGGTCTTCGAGTCAAAAAGACTGAGAACCACAGGTCTACAGGAAAAACAGTTTCAGAAAACAAAAACTGTTCCATAAAACTCAAATCTGGGTCATCTAGCAGCATGAAATCACAGCACTTAAAAGAAGTGTAATTAGTTGAGTGCACTGCTCTAGAGAACACCTCCACTTCTCCCCCCACCACAGCAGACACAGGCAGCTGGAGCCTATTAGAGTAGCTCACTTTGCCTGTCGGATGCTTGAGGGGCCACGCATAAAGCTTGGTGCTGCTCACTGTCAAAAATGTACAGCATTTCTGCTTGTTCCTTAGCTTGGCTGATCAAAGAATCATTAGCCGCGTTTCCACTGCCGGGCTAGGGCCGGGCCAGGGCTAACAGCGAGCCGAGCCGAGCCAGTGGTCTCGGGCCTTAAGCACCGGGCTTGCGTTTCCACTGCCGGGCCAGTAGCCCCGCAGCGCTGCCCTAAACCCCGCCCCGCCGTGGCTGCAATAGTGTCCCGATTGTCTCGCGAGTTGTCACTAACAGAGGGACGGTGACCCAACACACATCCATCAAGTCGAACCATGGAAAAATCCTTTTCTGAGCTCCGCTTTGTCCGTTGTGCGTTTTAATCGCCTTGAACAATACTGCGCCCGCAACTTTTCTATTTTTTCCTGAACTTGAAGCGTTGATCGCCGCATGCTTAGCTTAGAAAGCTCAGCATCGATGTATTTAATAACTTCCTCGTTTCTTCACACGCCGTCAAATTGACGTTGTACCCTTTCTTCTGCCCAAATGCTCAGAAGAGCTTTGCAGCGATTATTTTGCGCGATATAAAAAAGTGAAATGTGCATCTTGCTTCAGATCATAACGTTCCATAACACCGATAAACTCCGCCTTTTACCTTGAGCACGCGTCTAGCCCGAGCTGGCCCGCTTTGGCCCAAGGTATTCGACGGGCCAGAAATCCTGGCCGTTGGCCCTGAGGAAGCCCCGATCAAGCCCCGGAAGTGACAGTGGAAACGCGACTGGCCCTGGCACGCACTAGCACGGCTCTGGCCCAGCAGTGGAAACGCGGCTATTGTGCTTGCTAGAGTTTGGTGATCACTTTACTGGATATCCTTTATTTCAGTGAAGCAAAACAAGCGGTTTTGGGCACAAGGCTTGAGCAGTGATGTATTTGGATAAGGATGAAGATGAGGTGCATGACACGTACTGCATGAACCAAAGAAAACCTGCTGATAAGGAACCTTGTAACTGAGGTAACTTTTTAATGAAAAGTATATTATAAAATAATTTGGCAATTTAAAAGTTCCATTAGATATTTTAAATTAACAAAAATGTATTTAAAAATATTCTGAATAACAATTTATATTGAATAAATGAATAGATTGTGTGATTTGTAAAGTGTGCATTTATTTTTTTATTTAAAGCTGTAGCTTTTTTTGGGTTAAAAATTACCAAAATACATATTTGAGAAAATCCATAACCAGCCAGTGTTCAAAACTCTCTGCTTGCCTTAGCTCGATTCAAAGCGGTAAGCTTGTAATAATGTTTTTAATTCCAGTGGTACTGGTGGATTTCCGCAGGAGATTCGAGCATGTCTTTACGTCATTACGTCACATCTGTACACTTAAAGAAGGAGTCTCTGCTAGTAGGCTATATTGTGTGTGGAAACCCCTATTTTAACATTCAAACCGGCCTCCCCCCAATACACTCAGACACACATTTCATTTAATGACAGACTACAAAATCAATTAGGTTTTTAATAAATGCAACAACAGCAGAAACATTGAAATAATAACATTATCAATGACTGCTGGAGTGTTGGTTGGGTGACAACTCATAACATAACAATGTTATCTACAAACATGTACTACTACATGGTCAAATAAAGTATCGACAAAAAAGTTTTATAAAATGATAAGCCTCAGATTTCAGCCTTTAAAACATTTTAAGAAACAGGATGGGTCAAAATGATAAATGATTATAGGTATTTTATCAGCTCCATGAATAATTCAAGATACATATTATCCAATTTGTTTATTTTGTTTATTTTTAGAATGCACATTAGCTTATTTTCCATCATCTGGTTAAAATGTACAACAGTGCATACAAATTTGGTCTGAGTTCACAAACAAAAACCAGACAGGCTGGATAAAAGCCTCTTCTTTCCCTATGCCAAAAATAACCAATGTTGCAGAGTTTGTAAGGAAAATTGCAGTATGAATTGATTACCATGCGTGTTTCCGTAGTGTAGTGGTTATCACGTTCGCCTCACACGCGAAAGGTCCCCGGTTCGAAACCGGGCGGAAACAATAAGTAGCTTTTGAAACGAGTGCCTCACTGAACATACTAAAAGCAGTTATTCAAACAGTCTATTTGACATAGTTTTCTTTTAGGGCCCAAAATGATTACAATGAATGACCTTGTAATTTTATTTTCTACCCATATTGGGATTTGGGAACTAACTAGTGGCTCACTGAAAATAGTTCTTCAAACAAAGTGAGGCTTTTTAAAAAGTGTAAAATTGATGAGGAGTGGCCACCTACCACTTTTTTGCCTACCACAACAAGAAAGATTTAGCATCCAGGTTTCCGTAGGGAGGAAACAATGTGTTGCTTTTTCAAAAGAGAAACTGACTTTTCTTCAAACAGAGGGTCGACAGTTTCAGGGCCCAATAACGATGACCAGCACAGTCAACTACAACTACTAATTTGGCCTGGTAGAGGACACGCCAGCTTAAAGATTCAGACTTGTAACCCGAAGACTCAATATATCTTGATTCTTAAGGTAACTCAATTCTCCATACCGGTAGGAAAATGTAGGTGGGGGGAGTGAATTTTCACTACTCACTGCTCCTAATGTGGGTTAAATGCAGAGGAAAAATTCTGAGTATGGGCTACCCTATTTGGCTTACACGTCAGTTTTTTTCATCAACTGGAGATTTTAAAAAGAAATTTTAAAATCGATGTTTCCGCCCGGTCTCGAACCGGGGACCTTTCGCGTGTTAGGCGAACGTGATAACCACTACACTACGGAAACCCATGCCAACAATGCCATGTGTGTTCAAATTGAAATGTTACGCCTCACACGTGAAAGGTCCCCGGTTCGCAACCGGGCGGAAACAATTTGTAGCTTTTGAAACGAGTGCCTCACTGAAAATACTAAAAGTAGTTATTCAAACAGGGAGTCTATTTGACATAGTTTTAGGGTCCAAAATGACGACCAGCGGTCAACTACAACTACTAATTTGGCCTGGTAGAGGACACACCATCTATCCAGTCGTGGCCTAACGGTTAGAGTCAGACTTGTAACCTGAAGACTCAGTATAACTTGATTCTCAATGTAACTCGATTCTCCATACCGAATGGGAAATGTAGGTGGGGGGAGTGAATGAATAGCGCTCTCTTCCACCCCCAACACCTGTGACTTGAGCAAGGCACCTAACTCCTAATAGCTCCCTGGGCTGTCCACTGTGTGTGTGTGTGTGTGTGTGTGTGTTTACTGCTCCTAATGTGTGCGCACTAACTTGGGTGGGTTAAATGCAGAGGACAAATTCTGAGCATGGGTTACCCTATTTGGCTTTCACGTTACAGTCTTTTTCGTCAAAAGGAGTCTTTAAAATGCTAACTTTAAAATATTTGTTTCTGCACAGTCTCGAATCAGGGACCTTTCGCATGTTAGTACTAGTACCAGTAATTAATTTTCTCTGGTTACAGGTCACATTATGTAGTTCATGAAGTGTATTATTTTGATTTTGATTTCATGAACTCACAAAGCCCCTTCAGTTTGCCAACAAATCCTTTTGGGAGGTGCATGAGTTTCCGTAGTGTAGTGGTTATCACGTTCGCCTCACACGCGAAAGGTCCCCGGTTCGAAACCGGGCGGAAACAATTTGTGGCTTTTGAAACTGGTGGCTTCAAAAAACTATTTTTTTGAAAGGGACAAGAAAGATGTAGCATCCAGGTTTCCACAGGCGAAACAATGTGTTGCTTTTTGTTGATTTTACACAGTTTCAGGGTCCAACATGATGACCTGGCTTGGATAAGGACTCAGCATATATCCAAATGAATTCAACAACAGGAGCAAAGCAACTTAAAAAAAAAATGTTTCCGCCCGGTCTCGAACCGGGGACCTTTCGCGTGTTAGGCGAACGTGATAACCACTACACTACGGAAACCCATGCTACCCCCACATGGGATTTGACGAACAACTCAAGGGCTTTGTGCGTTCATAAAATAAAAATAAAAAGAATACACTTCATGACCTGCGTTATGAGACCTATAAGTTATAACCATAGACAATTTTACGTGTGAAATCCAAATGTTTTTAATTATTGAAAAATTACTGGTACTTAGTACATTTGCACACAAATAAGTAGAAGTACTAAGTAAAACGAGGTCAAATGAGATTAAGATAAAAACTTCTCACGATTAGGCCTACATCTTTCTTGAAACGTCTTGTAGAAAGTGATTGTAGGTATCTGCCAAAAGTGTCAAATTTGTGAGTGCTCGCCTGTCACATTGGACAATTTTCTGAAAAGGGCACAAAAAAAAAATCACCATCAAGGTTTCTGTAGTGTATTGGTTATCACGTTGCTTAACTTTATTTAGCTTAACATTTATGTTTCTTTTTTTAGAGGCAATCAGCACATTGATATTTTCAATCTGTAAATTAACTATGCTAAATGTAGATTGAATTAAATAGCAGAACAGAGTTTACTAGTAACAGTTATTTTTTTAAATGTTTTAATAAATATTAAAAACATACAAATGTTTTACAAATCTGAACAAGATAAAAATACAAGTACTGACTGTGAATGATTGACAGATACTTAAATACCCAGCTACGGAAATGATAAAACAGCGCCATGAAACCTACTTGTGGGCCAAAGTATATTGCATCCATAATGTTAAGCACTACCATAGAGAATAAAGGAGAAAAGTTAAGCTTAACTACTTTACCTGTTTCTAAACGGAAAGAGTAAATTTTTTTCCACAGATTGGAGAATTATTCTTTTGTCCAAAGGTTATTAAAACAAAAAAAAACTTGTTTCCGCCCGGTCTCGAACCGGGGACCTTTCGCGTGTTAGGCGAACGTGATAACCACTACACTACGGAAACTCATGCAACTCCCAAAAGGATTTGTTGGCCAACTGAAGGGGCTTTGTGAGTTCTACGGAAACACGATCTACTACTTGGAGCACCATCCACCATTTCTTGGGGGGAAATCTAATAATTAATATGTAACATTTAAAATCATTAAATAAATGGATTTTGAAATGACCATGCTCATAAAAAATAGGCGAGGAACTCTTTCTAATTGAAAATAACAAGTCTACAAGGGACTCTGAGTATGCTGTTGTTAAATCGACAAAACTTGGTTTTGATCGGGAGCTTCTACCTGCCAACTGTTTTTGCTAAAATATCAACTTCTACCAAATAAAAATGGAGAAATTAAATGTGAAGCTCGTCAAAAAAAAAAAAAAGATCAGCCACTTAACTAGCTAACAACACTAACTAGTCAGAGCAAACAACCACCAAAATCATACATTTGAATTTTTGTTTAATAATACCTATTACATTTCCCATGATTAAATATAAATCCTTGGTGGCCAGGTGCCGCACTTTTACGTCTTTTACGCATCCAGCCACAGCATATTGATATGCATCGATACTCTTGAAAGCCTTCAAGCGATCCCCACTGTGGGGAGGGGTTATGCACAAGATATATATATATATATATATATATATATATATATATATATATATATATATATATATATCATGGAAGGCAAATTGGGGCAAGTCTGGGGCAGATAATAATGGATAAAAGAAAACTGGGGGTAACAAATAAGGATCGGAGCCTAAAATTTTAATTTTCTCCAGGTATCTCTGTCTCTCTCTCTCATTCAAATGGGCAGTTTGGGCGGCCATACCGGGCGAGATCGGTCGTAAATATGGCGGCGTTCTATTTGGAGTGACGTAGGTGGCATCTATGAATACACATTGTTTCCAAGCAGCGTTACAGAAATTATGTCTATAATGAAAGAAAAAAAAGATTGTGAGTGAGTGTGTGTTTGTGTGTGTGTGTACGCAGTAGAGTTGCAGTCACTGGGCTATAGACTAATATTGATAGATCTAGCCTGGCTCCGCCCTCCTACGTACTTCCGCTCAATTTTCATTTTCCTTCAGTACTACGTCTGGGGTTGTGGTGTATTCTTTGGTTTTCTTCGGTCAAATTTTTACCGGTCCAACCAGCGAACAGAGGGAGTGGCTGAAAACGAAGAGGGTCGTGCGCTCATTACGTGTCCTAGTTTGAGTCGTCATACGTCACGACCAAACATTAGCGATTGGTTATGGCAGATCCAGAGTGGCTCTGGGCAGATCCAATAGTTTTAAACTTCAACAGAGTAGCCTACCCGCCTACAAGGAAGTTAATGCTTGTCAATGGAGCGAGGCCAGACTCTCTGTATAAATGAAATGTACGAGAGTCTGGTGGGACCAGGCTAACGTGACGTGGCAATAGGGACAGCCTATACACTGGTCAAAATCGGGACGACTCGCCACATTTTTCAAACATTATCGAGAGGTCGGAAGATGCTCGTTACGTACCCGGTTCGGTTCGTAATTCCTCTCACACAATACGAGCCATGATTTTTCCAGAGATAAATCACCTGTGAGCTCATACGACAGCAAAAAATTTACTGTCACGTGTATGCCCGGCTTTAGTGTTTTAACAAGTTTTAGGGCTTGGCGGTATGACAATTAGGGATGCACGATATTGGATTTTGGCCGATATTCGATATGCCGATATTTTCAAACTAATTTTGCCCGATGCCAATACCTGTATATATTTGTTTTGTTTTTTTTAAGTGCAAAAAAAGCTTATTAAAGCTTATTAAATCAAGAGCAGTGAGTGATTTCCTCTTTGTGTTTTGTTGTTTTATTAACATTAAAGGGATAGTCCTCCCAAAAATTTTAATTGTCATCATTTACCCAAATAAATGTCTTTCTTCTGGTGAAAATAAAAGTTATTTGGAAGAACGTGGCTAACCAAACAGTTGCTGTACTCCAGTGACTTCAACAGTATATTTAAGCACAAGCAAGAAATTAATACAGGTTTGGAACAACATTAGAGTGAGTAAATAATGACAGAATTTTTATTTCTGGGTGCAGTATCTCTTTAAGGACAAGCAGCAGCATATTATTACTGTCTCTTTGAGAACTGCACGCGACGCGTCTAATGCTGCGTTCAAGGAATTGTGTAAACAAGCTAGATGTAAACAAACCATTGTTGTTTTGTATGGTTTCGCGGGCTATGTGACTTCAGAGCTCGTAACTGGGAGTACATCGATCTAGTACGAGTTCACGGGTGGGAAATCACGGGTTTGACTACAGTTCCAGTGCACTTTCACGGGTATAAGGTTGGAAAAACACGGGTTACAGGTTGCCTGGAACGCGGCATTATATACACACATTTGACAAGCAGATTTTCTCTGTTTGCTTTCACTTTAGACAAAACCAACTTTGTTTATGTAAACCTTGTGTGTATTTGACAGTATTAGCGCAATAAGACTCGAAAGATAACTTAGTCCAGTATGCAGGCGCTGTGACAGGCTTTTAGTTCCTGTGAGCGTCGGGTGTACGCGCTCAGAAAAGCGCATGTTAGAACAGCGCATCAGCACGTGAATGACATGTTTAACTAGCAAGACTTTGACGCACATGCAAATAATGAACTTTTGTGAATTGCAGTGTCCCGTGAGTGTAACTCTACCTCTGCGTTTACATGTGATGTGATGTGAATGTACGTCGCGTTGTACAGAATGTTGAGATGAAGGCGCCAGATTTGAACTGATAGAATGCACGATACTATGATTTTTCTTCAAAAGCAGATCGTGGAGACATTTTAATCGTCCACGATCAAAAACCGTGAGACACACACCCCTAGTTGGAAGTTTAAGTTGCTGGCGCTCATGCTTCGTTCACGGTCGTCACGTGCGCATAGGAAACACGCAACCCTATCGGCAAGGCTCATCGGCAGTAATTTTCATATCTACCGAATGCCGATGATGGTCATTTTAAGCTTTTATCGGCCGATACCGATGTTGTCCCGATATCATCGTGCATCCCTAATGACAATCAATAATAATATAAGCGATCATAAGATTTAGATCTACCTATATTGTATTTATGGTGTTGTCTAGAAGATATAGCGTACACAGGTATTTTTTATGTATTTTACCGGTGTTGAAATCAAGTACATATAAATGACAGAAAACCTAGCCACGTGTAATGTTCATGGACCACCATGGAGTTTACCAAAACTACCTTTAGTTTAAGAAGATAATCGTTTGTTTTAATCCTGTTTTCGCAGTTTCCCCTAGTAGTAAATCCAGTTACGTTGCAGGATGTTTTGCGACTCAGTCCAGCTGAGGGAAAGTGACATCAATGCATACCATCTATTGGTTGCTTCTAGGCTGTTGACGTGAACCCTAGAAAAACACTTGTTTACACAGGAAAGTGTAGGAAGATGTGTTTGCGGAGGAAAAGTTCGGATCAAACTTGACCAGTAACGGTTTCTCTGTCATTCTCAGGCCAATTCCCCACTAACTGCAGAGATGTACAGCTCCAAAAAGGTTGTATTTGAGAGTGAATTTTAAACAGACAGGAAAATGTTAAAAGTAAGATTACTTTTTAGTTCTCATTTGCATTCCTATTGACATGACATGCAGCTCTGCTATGACACATTTTCCGAGTTAAGTTAACTTTGTGGCACAATAGAAAGGATTAATTCCTGATTTAAGAGAACTTATAACTTTAAAAAATATAAAATTTTTGCTTACCTCTTCTGTTTCTAAGATGTACTGTTCAGAGATGAACTCTGACAATCCTAAGGAGTATATCACATTGAAGAAGATAACTTCTCTGAGGTCTTCGGATACAGGTGTCTCTGCAATTGAAATATTAAATATTGACGATTGTATGTCACAAAAAAACATGATTTAAAACATAAGATGTGTAACAAAGGTTAAATGAATATTTTAGGTTAAATAGGCTTTCATGCACAGGCTACCCATTTGACTTCCAAGACTATAAATATCAATGCACTAATTATCTATTAAACAACATTCCATTTGTGTTGTCCAGGCTGATGGACCACACAGAGCCCATCCAACCTAAGCAGGAGAGAAGATTGCCAGTGTCGAAGAAACTACACACATGGTCTCTCAACCTTTACAAGAGTGGACTTAAACAAATTGATCATTATAAGCCCAACTAACACAAATTTAGCTAGGCCTAGATATTATTTTAGATAAGTCAGGGCCCTTGTTCATTCATTTATTGTTCTTTAATCTTTAATGTTGCTATATTAAAGTAAAAAATGTATTTTTTTATTTGCATAGCCACAGACTGGAAATTTGCCTTCATCCATGAAGGCTCGTGAGATTGTTACAGTGCTGCCCGAGGTCCATAGATAGTAGGAATACTGAATTTCCAACTTTAACTTTCTCACAATTTGGAAATAAAGTGACAATCTAACAACCCGTAAAGTCTGGAAGACAACATTATGTATATATAGAAAGACAGCATATGATGTGGCGAGCGGTGACTTATTTAACCGAGTGGTGCGTCGTGTCAAAAAAAAACAAAAAAAACGCCCGATGCCGTAACGTTCGATTTTGCTCTATACATAGCGTTAGCTACTCTCATCATTACACATAGTAAAACAGCTAAAGGTATTCTTAATATGTTGGTCCTTCTATTGAAAGTAGCCTACATTTACCTGTTGAGACGTTGAGACAAGCATGCCGTCACAAGCACCCGTGAGTGAATGATGAGGGAGGAAGAACGACCCGCGAAAGAGGCATTTACACAATATTCTGTATTTTCTGTAATTCCTCTAGGTGTCACTATAGTGTCGCAGAAACCTAATAATAAATAATAAACATTAGTAATATGACTCTAATAAATATAAGTAGGATAAATAAAAATAAAAATATTCTTTAAAAAATAAGTTGAAAGAATGCAATGACTTTAACAAACGCATATCGATTAACAACCTCAGGAAAGTTGTAGGCTAAGTCTATGAAAGTAGTTTCAGTTATGACTTTTTTCCTTTGATTCATTTAGTCTATTTAGTTTTATATCAAATACAATCTGACAAACTGTCAATCTTCTGCGTTCGTTGATGCGTCATGCGTCAGGTCAACAGGTCATTTACTCTTCCACCGTAAGTACGGCCATCTGCCAGAAGCTAGTTATTTTAGTCGATAAAGTTTTAAATATGGATATTTTTCTTATACGAACGCATAGGTTCGCTTCAGAAAGCCTTTATTAACCCCCATAGCCGTGTGGACTTGCACTTTAATGTGCAAAGTCCACACTTTAATGGACAAACATGCACTTTAATGCACTTCAAAACATAAACGGCCATTCACTGCCAAAAGCTTGGAAGAGCCAGGACATTTTTTAATATACAGTGAGGAAAATAAGTATTTGAACACCCTGCTATTTTGCAAGTTCTCCCACTTTGAAATCATGGATGGGTCTGAAATTGTCATCGTAGGTGCATGTCCACTGTGAGAGACATAATCTAAAAAAAAAAATCCAGAAACCACAATGTATGATTTTTTAACAATTTATTTGTACGATACAGCTGCAAATAAGTATTTGAACACCTGAGAAAATCAATGTTCATATTTGGTACAGTAGTACGGAGCCCCCCTAGTCCCACTTTGTCAAAAAAATTAATTATAACTATCTCGTGGCCTCAAGATAAGTATCTCGTGCCTCAAGATAGTAACTCGTGGCCTCAAGATACTAACTCGTGGCCTCAAGATACTATCTCGTGGCCTCAAGATAGTATCTCGTGGCCTCAAGATAGTATCTCTATCTTGAGGCCACGAGATACTATCTTGAGGCCACGAGTTACTATCTTGAGGCCACGAGATACTGTCTTGAGGCCACGAGATACTATCTTGAGGCCACGAGATACTATCTTGAGGCCACGAGATACTATCTTGAGGCCACGAGATACTTTCTTGAGGCCACGAGATAGTATCTTGAGGCCACGAGATACTATCTTGAGGCCACGAGATACTATCTTGAGGCCACGAGATACTTATCTTGAGGCCACAAGATAGTTATAATTAATTTTTTTGACAAAGTGGGACTAGGGGGGCTCCGTACAGTAGCCTTTGTTTGCAATTACAGAGGTCAAACGTTTCCTGTAGTTTTTCACCAGGTTTGCACACACTGCAGGAGGGATTTTGACCCACTCCCCCACACAGATCTTCTCTAGATCAGTCAGGTTTCTGGGCTGTCGCTGAGAAACACGGAGTTTAAGCTCCCTCCAAAGATTCTCTATTGGTTTTAGGTCTGGAGACTGGCTAGGCCACACCAGAACCTTAATATGCTTCTTACAGAGCCACTCCTTGGTTATCCTGGCAGTGTGCTTTGGGTCATTGTCATGTTGGAAGACCCAGCCTCGACCCATCTTCAATCCTCGACCCATCTTCAATGCTCTAACTGAGGGAAGGAGGTTGTTCCCCAAAATCTCGCAATACATGGCCCCGATCATCCTCTCCTTAATACAGTGCAGTCGCCCTGTCCCATGTGCAGAAAAACACCCCCAAAGCATGATGCTACCACCCCCATGCTTCACAGTAGGGATGGTGTTCTTGGGATGGTACTCATCATTCTTCTTCCTCCAAACACGGCGAGTGGAATTATGACCAAAAAGTTCTATTTTGGTCTCATCTGACCACATGACTTTCTCCCATGACTCCTCTGGATCATCCAAATAGTCATTGGCAAACTTAAGACGGGACTTGACATGTGCTGGTTTAAGCAGGGGAACCTTCCATGCCATGCATGATTTCAAACCATGACATCTTAGTGTATTACCAACAGTAACCTTGGAAACGGTGGTCCCAGCTCTTTTCAGGTCATTGACCAGCTCCTCCCGTGTAGTTCTGGGCTGATTTTTCACCTTTCTTAGGATCACTGAGACCCCACGAGGTGAGATCTTGCATGGAGCCCCAGTCCGAGGGAGATTGACAGTCATGTTTAGCTTCTTCCATTTTGCTGATTGCTCCAACAGTGGACCTATTTTCCAAAATATGGCATTTGGAAATGCTGCCAAAGCCCAGGACGCTGAAAAGCACATGACACTGAGTGTGCTTCACTGATGCGTTGAAACACAAATCCTGGTGAGCAGTTTCAGTCTGTGTTATGTTATGTAATCTGATTCATGTAATATATACTTCATATATGCCGTCAGTTTAGCATTTGTTACTAATTGCTGTTTTCATTTTTCTTCAGAGTCAGAAATGTCAACATCAGACCCATCACCATCAACATCAACACCAGTAGAAACACAGGACAGTTTATGGGAACTTTTTGATACTCGTATCCATCAAACCCAGATGACACACAATGCTACAGCTGATGCCACAGTGGAAGTGAAAAAATACCTCAACAATGCGTTTTTGCCCAGAACTCATGATCCACTAACTTACTAGAAAGAGAGAGCAGTAATCTTTCCTCATTTGTATGTCCGAGCTAAAAAATATCTTTGCATGCCAGCAACAAGTGTCCCTTGTTAGAGGATTTTTTCAAAGGCTGGAGAAATTATCTGTAAAAAAAAGAAGTAGGCTAAGTCCTTCCACACCAGAGAAATGAATATTTTTGAATAAAAATATGTAAAAAAGTGAGACATTGTGGCTTGATTTATTTTATTAATATTCATTTTGCAGGACCAAAATAACATTATGCACAGTGAGGAGCCTATAGGTTACAAGATTCACTTTAGAAAAGTACAATAATAAAAAATAAAAAAAATTTCATGGCTCGTCAAGGTTGTTTCAGATCAACACCTGCAAGTGAAGCTTAAAAATATATTGCGCGTCTACATGAGGTTGCGTGGTAGGCTCAAGGTGTATGCGCTTGGTGTCGGCTGACTTTTAAAAAAATATTCATAATAAAATAAATAAAATCAAATGTTTTTTTAGCAAACTCCTTCTTTCACAGACTACGACTGTAAGGTGATGTTCATGTTGATCTACTGTTTTATTATTTAATAATTGTCTGTCAAAGTTCTATAGCCTACTGTATGCCTTGTTAAACAGCAATATTTAATAAATTCATAAACATTTTTTAAATCAAATTGTTTTCTGCAAATTCCACCAGATTATTGTTCTGCATCTCACAGACTACCACTGTGGTGATTTTCATGTTGATCTACTGTTTTATTATTTAATAATTGTCTGTCAAAGTCCTATACTGTATACCTTGTTATACAGCAATATTTAATAAATTCATAAAAAATGTAAATCAAATTGTTTTCTGCAAATTCTACCAGATTATTCTTCTTCATCTCATTGACTACCACTGTGGTGATTTTCATGTTGATCTACTGTTTTATTATTTAATAATTGTCTGTCAAAGTCCTATACTGTATACCTTGTTATACAGCAATATTTAATACATTCATAACATTTTTAAATCAAATTGTTTTCTGCAAAATCTACCAGATTCTTGTTCTACATCTCACTGACTACCACTGTGGTGATTTTCATGTTGATCCACTGTTTTATTATTTAATAATTAACTGCAAAATTCCTATACTGTATACCTTGTTAAACAGCAATATTTAATAAATTCATAAAAATTTTAAATCAAATTGTTTTCTGCAAATTCTACCAGATTATTATTCTTCATCTCATTTACTACCACTGTGGTGATTTTCATGTTGATCTACTGTTTTATTATTTAATAATTGTCTATCAAAGTCCTATACTGTATACCTTGTTATACAGCAATATTTAATACATTCATAACAATTTTAAATCAAATAGTTTTCTGCAAATTCCACCAGATTATTGTTCTACATCTCATTAGTGATTTTCATGTTGATCTACTTATTTAATAATTGTCTGTCAAAGTCCTATACTGTATACCTTGTTGTACAGCAATATTTAATTAATATCTCCAACACAGTGCAGGAATGCCATAATGCCAGAAATGAAAGTAATCACTTCATTAAGATATTTGGCAAATGGGAAAATGCAATAAAGCAGCAGTGATTTGGGTCTGTCACAACCTTCTGTAAGCAGTGATCACACAAACATTACAGCACTTTCAGAACCTCTTATTTTGTCGCAGTTCATTTAGTTTCCACTGGACATTCCCACCTTGCAGGCTCAAAAAAACTGCAGTTATGAATAGCAGGCTTCCCTGGTGCGCACAAGCAGGGGAATGAACCGTTAATCATTTGCGCTATAAGCTCCCACGTCCGCTTCTCGCTTGCTGTGACACCCGGCCCGAATTTTCCTTTAATAGTGTTCATCCACTAACTGGGCTAACAGTAAACACGGTTCTTCTGACCAGTTGGGCTTTCTCGTCTTTCTTGTTTTTTAATCCATGTTAGCTATATTAAAACAAACATTCAAACCACCACTTAATGGGGTCATGACATGAGAAACCAAATTTGCCTTGATCTTTTGGTATTTAAGAGGTCTTTGTACCATTAACAGGGCCATGCACAGACCTTTTGAGGGGCATATGCTGAAACTGAAAGGGCACCCCCCTCCCTTTTTTCCCACCAAGTAATCAAAATTCATATAAGTACAAAAAATTGTTATATCAGTTATAATTTTTTTTATAAATGTTATAGTTATAAAAAAATGTGTGTGTGTGTGTGTGTGTGTATATATATATATATATATATATATATATATATATATACAATTTTCTCTGCTTTGCACACAAAGTTCAATAAAAGTTTTTGCATTATTTTGGATCAAATAAATTAAGCATTGGAATGAATTAAATCATGAATTACATTCTGCATGATAAAATATAAAGATTTCAAAGTGATCTTCTATAATGTTTTTTTTTTTTAGTTACTATACAACATTACTGTAGTAAAACCATGTTTTAGCCTACTACATTTATACATGTGAGGACGATATATTAAAAAAAAACTATATAGCGAATACGTGCATATCAACAGCCTTGAATTCACCATAATTTAATATTATTACCATAACAAGATGAAATATCAATAAATTAAGTGTATCAGCAATCATAAATCAAAGAAGAAAATTTCTTAGAAATATGTTACCTAGGACGGTGACGAGGATCACTCAGTCGCTTTGTGTAGTTTCAGTACGAAACAGCGCGGGGGCGCGCCTGTGCTTATGATTTTCCGATGGTAAAAACAAATTATATGTTGTTGTATTATTTATTTGAATATCTTGTTAACATTTTACAAAAGTCAAACTCAAATACAGTTACTGGGTTTTTGACCATGTGTCCAAATGTGCATTTTCCGTAATTAAAACAGTGCAAATATCCGTCATTAAAACGGCGCCGGCGGCATCACATTACATTTTCATCAACGGGTTACTAGTTTGTTGTAGCCTGTTGTAGCTATATAGGCGCTCAGTTTTTTCTGTTGTAAAATACATTTGGCCAAAACCGCATTTGATAAAGGATGAAATGCTACTGTATGCGCAGGCTATTTAAATGTAGGCTACTTATTGGCTATGACTAGATGGCAAATTCAAGCCTAGACCTCTCTCTTAGGTCCAACATGTCTCAGTCACACATCAAATAAATAAAATATGAGCTTTTATAGACAACGTGTTTAGTACTTATTCAAACAACAAGATCTTTATTTACCCTTGCAAAACTTCGTTCAGCTGCTGTCTGCTGTGTGGCAGTTGATTCAGTCAAGATAGAGGGGCGGAGTTATCAGCTTTACTGACAGTTTGAGGATCGAACAAGATTTACACAAGCTCTTTTTAAGAACTTTCATTGGCTAAATATTTTTAAAACAGACAGACAGACAGATGTAAAGGGTGAGCAATAGCATTGATTTATTGAAGAAGAAAAAAAAACACCACTACCAAAAAAAAAAAAAAAAGGGGCACTTCCAGTGTCAGAGCAAAAAGGGCATGTCCTCTGCATAGGTTGAGCCCTACCTGTGCACGTGCCTGACCATTAAAACCTCCTGCAAGTTTCATAGCTTAAGACGTCCTCCCCATTATAAACGAACCATTTATTTAATCAAGCTCTAAATACAGCTCGTTCTAGATCCTTTAAACTTAGTGACGTCACGGTACGAAGTGAGTACCAGTCGTTTGCATATGACCGCCTCCAGCGCAAGACAACTACGCCTCATTTGACATCATCGCATGCGTTAAAGTGCAGCGAGGCGAGGGGTCTATTTACAAGATGACTGCGATTCCACGCAGATGTGCTGTTCCTGGCTGTGGACAAACAACATGTTTGAATGCTGCCGAACGATCCAGACGTCAGGGAAAGCAGTTGGATGCAGTTTATTTGCAGCATATGCAGCCTGCCAAAGCCTTATTTGTTCGGTGAGTGATGTAGATGAGTGTGACAGGGCGCATGTTACTGAAAGAACGACAAGAGAGAGAGAGAGAGAGAGAGAGCCCCGGCCACGCGCGCGCCTTCAAACTGTCTTGCTCTCTCTCCCTCGCGCATATGAATCAAAATCAATTGAGAGTTGACACGATGGTAAAAGATCGGAAGACCGAAGTTTCACGTGGCGGAGCATTGTGTAGCCTACATGTCAGCCCCTCCAGAAAAACGCGATTATGCGATCGCTGAATTCAATGCATAATCAGCCAATGTCCGCATATTTATGCGGGGGTCGCCTTTTTTCAAATACTCCGCAATTTCGCCGCATAAATTGCTGATTTCCGCGCAAAATATGCGGGGCTTGCATGATTTCACAATCCCCGCATTTTTCGTCGCAAAAAAGTCACATATATCTTAGCAGAAAGTTGGAAAATGTTGCGTTTGCTTTACACAAGAGCAGCCATTTCCCCCTGTTGCCATGGGAACGTTATGAAGTGACGTAATTACACGACGTGAACATCATCGAAAAGCTGTAAAACAGGAGCACACTTTATTTTTAAATATTTAATTTATTCATTTTTACTGAAGTTGTAGCATATTCCTCTAGTAAAGCTACAGAACTTGTTTGACTCATCAATGTTTTTTAATGTCTTGTAACGCGTTGTGTCGGGAAGAAAAATAGGGATAGCTCACAGATGAAGTTATTGCAGAGGCCTGACAGACTCACGGAGGTGATTGGCATCTCACAACTAGCACTTTATTCCCAAATCGAACTCGTAACTGTGTGTCACACATACTACCGTCCACATCGTTACTTAATAAACAAAATAAGATAAAAGAAGTAGCATCAAACATAAATTACCAGCACACATGGGGTGTTCGAGGCGCACATACAATATAATACTGCAGACAGTTCAACAGGGAGCGTGCAGCTCTTAAAGGGGCCACACCTTATTTCCACTCGTTACAGTCTGAAATAAAACAAGATGAGAAATTAAATATTCCCAGCACTTTCTGTGATGTAGTATGCTTGCTTATCATAGGAAGTAATAAGAAAGGACTCTTTACATTAAGGTAGTAGCCTATTGAGAACAGGGTGTTGGGGGAATCACTTTTTTCTCTCTTTTTCATCAAACCGCAGTTTTTGCAAGTTCCCGCAATTTTTGCAAGTTCCCACAATTTTTGCAAGTTCCCGCAATTTTTGCAAGTTCCCGCAATTTTTGCAAGTTCCCGCAATTTTTGCAAGTTCCCGCAATTTTTGCAAGTTCCCGCAATTTTTGCAAGTTCCCGCAATTTTTGCAAGTTCCCGCAATTTTTGCAAGTTCCCGCAATTTCATCGCAAAAAATTGCATAAATATCCCGCATATTCCATCGCATTTTTAAAAACGGGCCGCGTAATCAAGGATTTTTGCCCGCAACAATCACAAAAAAACTCAGCGTTTTTCTGGAAGGACTGACATGTGATACAAAATGATTAACGTTAATAATTTATGCATAAGCAGCACTGACGTTAGCCAATCATAACAATGGGCGCTAACACTGAACTCTTAAAGGGGAAACACCTCCAAAACAGACTGTTTGAATCAGAGGGGGAGAAACAGGGTGGGAAAAGGTCATAAATCACTACTTTTTTAACGTTTTTTTTGTACAAAAAACTATAGTAATACTATAATTGCACATAAGGGAACATAATAAAACAAAACAAAAAACCATGTCATGACCCCTTTAAATAGGCAGCAATCAGTGTAATTGGAAAGAGTGGAACAATTTTTTATCATTCTAAGCCAATCAAATACCTTAGGAAATTAACAGCAAGGTAAAAAAAAGGATTTATATACATAAATATAATGTGCATGTGTGTGAGTAAACTATACTTAAAATGGCTCTTTTTTTTCCTTCTTGGTAAACCAACCAATCACAGTCTTCATAGCAACGGGGTCAGCCCCGCCTCCTCACTAAGATGAGAGTTTTTAGGCTTGTTCGACTTCATGCAGCTCTGCGCAGACCGATTGGTGGCTGATTTGAAGCAGTGCACACCGTTAGAAATTTTGTCCGACTTGATGCAGCGCTGACTCCACATGACTGTGACGTATGCCATCAAAGTACCGCGAGAGCGATTCGAGAGTAGCCGGAGGATTCAGCCAGCGCAGTTTCTCAAGAGCGGCTGCACAAGCTCTGATGACGACACAGCTGTTCCACGATTCGCCGGATTCACCGCATGACAACGATCACGTGCGTGTCGTGTTTATTCTCACACCTTTAGTTCCACTAAAGTGCACAAATCAGTTTTTATAACAGTAAACAGTCTTTTCATGTAGTCGCGATGTTATATTGAGTCATGTTTATCAAAATAAAACTGATTAAAAAACGTTGACTCCACTTCATTGATATGCTTATTTTGTACTTTATTCTAGTTCAAACAGATGCTGTATGAAGCAGTAAAGTGTTGAATGAAAATGTGTCTGAAATGTCTGTGTATTTGGCAAATATTGCATTTATTTCATTTCAGCTGTGGTAAAGTATGCAAACACCACGTGAGAGGTCACTACGGGAACCAGAAAGTGTCCGACTTCACGTCTCCGTTTGCAGCTCCTACCCGCCTGCACGCGGCTACTCTCGCCGATCGCTTACATCCAGCCGCAGCCGATGTCGAACACACCTTTTGTCTTTTCCCAACATGACATCATGACTTTTGCGTAAACAGACACGCCACTTTTAAGTCAAGTGGCGTGTTATCTATACGCATTTTGAGATATCCGCGTGTATGCGTGTATGTCTACGCCATTAATGTCCAAGTGATTCCGCGTATATGTACACGCCATTAAATTTCCGAGCGAAACGAAGCAAAATGTAGATCTACATCTGGGGAGCGATATTTTTTTTTCCCTAGGATGGTAGGGGAAGACTCATAAATGCTATTAACCCCAGTGACGGGTAGGTTTAGGGACGGGGTGGAGGTAGGTCATATATTTATATATACAGTAATAACGTTAAGTCAACTGCGTTCATAAACACGCTGAAAAGCGATTGTGCGTGTTGATAGCACGCCAAAAATGGAAATACGAATTGGCGTGTCATACACACGCAATTTTATGAGATCAGTCTGCTTTTCCTTACTCAGGGGGCTTTCACACTAGCACTTTCAGTGCGCACCCGGGTTCGAATGACGTCAGAGTTCGGTTCGTTTGGATGATGTGAACACTGTCTTCCGAACTCGGGTGCGCACCCGCGAACCGTACTCGGGTCCGCTTAAAAAGGTGGTCTGGGGTACGGTTCATGTGAACTCGGGTACGGTTCGCTGCTGATATGAACGCTATCGAACCAAACCGCGGAAGTGAACCGTTATTGATGTATGTGGTCGTCAGGACAGTCGGCTGTTTCACGCGCATCACTTTCCCTTTCGTGCGTGCGTGTGTGTATGTGTGTGTGTGTATATATACCTTGATGAAAAGCGGGATTGACGCACTGCAAGCAGAGAGATAATTTCTGCTTGCCTCCGCAAAAATTGTCTTCGGCGGACAGCCCGCTGTCTTTGAAACGTTTTCAGAATTTTTGCGGTAGACAGACGCAAGTGTGTTTCTGTATGTCTATGTTGAAAACAAAACCAAAGGTTAAAAAATAGAAGAACAAATGTCAACCGAGCAAGTCTCCATTTTGGGCGCCTTTTCATTCGCGGTTACCAAGCAACACCATTACGCCAGCTGCAGCCTGATGACGGAAGCATACCGCGGCTCGGATAGAAATAATATAATGTGAACACAGTCCATCGGGGGCAGGGGAAGGGGGGAGCAATCGAACTCGGGTTCGGAACAGGCAATCGAACCAAGTGTGAAAGCGCCCTCAGAGTTGCTCTCAGATCGTTCCCGAATCGCTCTTAAGCTAAGACTCCTACGTAAAAGTTTTTAAGCTAAATTAAGAGTTTTCTGAGAGGATTCTTAGAATCTTTATGAATACGGGCCCTGGTCTTTGAGGGTCAGAATTCTAGCTGATAGACAGGTGTTCAAATACTTATTTGCAGCTGTATCATACAAATAAATAGTTAAAAAATCATATATTGTGATTTCTGGATATTTTTTTTTAGATTATGTCTCTCACAGTGGACATGCACCTACGATGACAATTTCAGACCCCTCCATGATTTCAAAGTGGGAGAACTTGCAAAATAGCAGGGTGTTCAAATACTTATTTTCCTCACTAAATCCGATTGTATTCGTCTTAAAGAAGAATGCCATATACACCTAGGATGGCTTGATCGAGGGTGAGTAAATCATGGGCTAATTTTTATTTTTGGATCTATCCCTTTAAATGGACCACATGCCCCAAGTACTGCTCACTGCAGAGTCATATGACGTCCAGCTCCACCTCTAGGCGTCTAATGTGTGTGGTTGGATATTCTAGCTCCATATTAGGCCCAAATTACTTTCAGAGAAGGATAGGTTAGGTCAACTTTATTATCCCCAAGGGGCAATTTGTTTCACAGCCAACAGTAAACCATTCAATCAGCAAGAACAAACACACTACACCACAAACTCACACACACACACACACACACACACACAAACTATACCTTATAGCTCGGGAACCTATATCTCGTGAGCCAAACCTGGCTCTTTGACAAAAATCACTAGATTTTTTTGCCAGGCGTATAAAAAAGTGACTGGGTTGAAACATATCCTTTTATTGAAACTGGTGCTTTGACAAGAGAACTCTTTGGTCAAAACATTTTCCCGACCCCTGCATTAGGATGTTGTAATTTTTTCCTTTTAAGATAAAATAGTTTCTTGTAGTTTGACAACAATGTATCTTGGCGAGATAGATACTTTTAATGCACATCAGGGCCCGTATCCCATTCTGAGAATCCTCTCAGAGAGCTCCTAACTTAACCTAAAAATTCCTTGCCAGGAGTTTTAGCTTAGAAGTGTTTCCAGAACATTTTCAGTGAACTCCGAGCAAGGAATGGATGGAAAATCCTATCTTAGTGAGGAGGTGTGGTTGACCCCGTTTCTATGGAATGAGTCATTATTTCAAAAACTGTGATTGGTTGATCCTACAAGTTTTATGAAAATGAACTTTTGGTGATAATGAGCAAAGGATGTACCCTCAAATCAATAAACATAAGTATACACTCTAATCTTATGCAGACTGTAATTATAAATAATATTTCACATTCAAGAAAATATCTGGAAAATGAATAGTAAGCTGTAGGGGTTATAGCCTAACATAAGAATCTAAAATATGTGAAAACTTAAGCTCATTTCACCCTGTTCAAATAATGATTCGTGTCTTATTTGCTCATATTAATATCCTAGCTGGCATATTTTGTACTTTCACTCCCATGGACCCCATTGAAAACAAGATGGCCTATCTCAAGGGGCTGCCCTTAATGAAGTAGAAATTGCAACGTTACAACTCAGTGTGGTCTTAACGAGGGTAACACGGCTCAGCTTTTATCAATGTCTGTGATTGCTGGCTGGTCTATTTATGAAGGCTTGTTAACAAATATCCTACAAACACAGAAAATGGAGAAAAAAGGAATCCTAACCCATTTTCTGCAGCTGCTTAGGGGAACTCCTAAGCCACTAAAAGTCCTCTTCCCGGCTCTTAGCAGATCTCGCCTTAGGAGCCCTTTTAAGCGCTAGGAATCTTGAGGAATAGCTTTTATATTAACTGGGATTTTCGTGTCACTTTTAGGGGAAATTCTAAGAAAACGTCATGACTCTGAGAATTTTCTTAGAATTTGGCCGCTAGGAGCCACTTTTTGCACAAAAATTCTTTAGGGATACGGGCCCAGATGAACTAATGATAAGAATAAAATGTGTGAAAGTTCACCAGACCGTGTGCTGTTTCTGGCTGTGTGGCACCTGTGCCTGAATGAATAGTGTGTTGTCCCTTTTTGGCTTACAATTTGTTTTCAAGAAAGTACAGAACTTCATCCACCTCATCCATCTTATTTGGTACAAATGTCCTGTTAAAAAATTGAGCAGCTGCTGTTCTTCTTGAATTCAGCAGAAACTAAGAATCCAATTTAAAATGATCCAATGTTATAAATAAAGAGCTCTGGTTTGGAGGTCATGCACAAGAGAGAATTTAGCTTTTTTATCTTTAGTTTGAGTGTGTTTTCATGCACATAGGGTTACAAAAATCTCTAAATAATTCTTTCAACATTGTTAGCAGAATTAGCATGAGTATAAATTAAAAAACATAATATAACTTGACATGCAGTTGTTCTTGTATCCATAGGATGGCAGTAGAGTTTTTGGGATATGTGTCGGTTATTGTGGAAAATGCACTCCCTCCTCTAGCTAAGGATTTCTTGTTGAAGTTTCAAGATGCAAGTGTACTGGTCAGGTCTGCTGACAAACAGCAGGGAAGTGTGTGATCTATTTCTAAATATTACTGTCAATTTTAATTTCTGTGAATGTATGTTTTAGTGGTTCTCTCATAGACTCATGTCTATGGTGCTAAAGAAAGCAAAGAACATCTTCTTTTTTATTTATATATATCGTTTCTGTAAGATTATGACCTACACTTGTTTTGAAAATGTTATGTGTATTATTTCTTAGGTGCCATACAGTTCATTTGTGAACCAAGGAGTTTTGACATACCAGTAGGCCTTCTTTGGCAGTATGGATGTGTTTATGTTCAAAGTTTGGGGTCAGTAAGATTTTTCTTACTGAACTCTCCTATGCTCACCAACGATGCATTTATGTGATCAAAAAGACTGTAAAACTGTAAAATTCAGAAATATTATTACAATTTAAAACAAGTTTATTGTAATTTATGTAAAGATATTTAAAAATATATATATATTCCTGTGATGGCAAGCTAAATTTTCAGCAGTGTTACTCCAGTCTTCAGTGTGTCACATGATCCATCAGAAAACATTCTGATATGCTGCCATTTCCTCATATTATCAATGTTGTAAACAGTTGTGCTGCTTAATCTTTTTTCCTCAGGATTCTTTGATGAATAGAAAGTTCCAAAGAACAACATTTATTTGAAATAGAAATCTTTTGTAACATTACAAATGTTTTACTGCCACTTTTGATCAGTTTAATGCATCCTTGCTGAATAGAAGTTTTGATTTCTTTAAAATATAACTTACCACAAATTTTGGAACGGTTGGGAAATACTAATGCTAAAAGAATTTTAGTCATCTCAAAAGTCGAGTTAGAATTTTGTTTTGTTTTTAAACACATCATATTAGAAGATATGTTCATTGCAGACTATAGTGACTTTTATTTATGTCTTTTTTTTATCTGTTTTATTCTAAAATTCCAAAGAAAGCAATATAAGCAGAGTGAGCCTAAATGAAAGAAACACCCCAGTCCAGAACACACAGTCTCTTTTTTTAGCATTGTTTTGGAATGGAACGTGTTGTGTCCAAGAAAGTGGAATTCTGACTATTCGGTGGTGCTAATATTACTGGTGCTATAAGACACATCATTATAATTGTCAAAAGGATGTTTGGTCTCAGACTAATCCATTTAACTGAATATGAAAGGAATATTTACACGTTCAAGATTGAGATGTTTCTTTAAAAGAAGTCTAGTTACCAAGGCTGCATTTATTTGATCAAAAACATAGTAAAAACACAATGTGAACCAATATATTTTTACAATTTTAAATAACTTTTTTCTATTTTAATATATTTTAAAATGTAATTTATTCCTGTTGTCAAAGCTGAATTTTCAGCATCATTACTCCAGTCTTTAGATCATTACTCCTTTCACGTGATCCTTCAGAAATCGTTCTAATATGCTGATTTGATGCTCAAGGAACATTTCTTACTTCTAGAAATAAAAAGAAATAAGAAAAAGGGCAAGCCCCAAATTGCTAAATGCTAAGCTTTTAATTGTCTTAACCACAAATTATTGGTCAGGAAATTAGCAAACTTGGTAACACTGTTTTAATGTGACATAGTTACACACTACATGTACTTACTAATAACAGTAAGTTATGTGTTGTCCTTTAAGGAATTTAGAGTATTTGTGTCATATGGTGATGTCATTTCCTATTAAGTCACTTCCTGTTTGTCCTTCCTGGTACTGCATGTAAACAAGGAGACATACATGGTGTGCTCTTGATGTTGAATCCACTTGCATCCACCTTAAAGCATCATAGAGGCAATGCTGTAAGTTTGTTTATATGATAATAGACATGTTAAAGGTCATATATTAGTAGAGATTTTGTTAAAGTGATGATGTTTGATAAGATTGCTAAAAATGATGTTTACTCTTAGTGTACAAGCTCTCAGCAATGCTAATGGCCTGTATAACTGCTGCTACGAGATGGCATTGTATTTTCATGTTGTTCACAATGTGATGTTACTCAAGAAATGGACACTGAATGTTGCTGTATTGTTTTTATTACAGTTTTCACCTACATGTAAATGAGGAAGTGTGACAGTAAATGATCAACCTTACTACGACTCTGTCTTCATTTGCAACGGTTTAACTTGGTGTTTAGTCAGAGTTTCAACACACTGCACGAGAACACTACAGTGAAAAAGCACCGTTTGATGTTTAAAGTGGTTAAGATAGCAACGAGCAGCAAGTCGTCTGTGTGCAGTACAAGAAGCAGCAAGTCATCTGCATCATCTGCGGGTGTAGCCCAAGCCCGGGCCAGAGCTGAAGCCGCTAAAATGAGAGCGTCATATGCTAGCCAAGAGGCTAAACTGAAGATGGAGAGGGCTACAAGAGAAGCTCAAAATCAGCTGGAAACAGTAAGAATAGACACTGAGTTGGAAGTGTTAACGTTACATCGAGAAGCTGATGTGGCTGCAGTGGAAGCACGAGTGCTGGAAGATGCAGAACTACTACTGCATGCTGCAGTTGAAAGGGGAGGATCTGAATCAGAGAAAGTTAAAATTGAACGTATCAGTGAATATGTCAATTCTCAAATCAACCTTCAGAATTATTCTCCCTCTCCACTCTTACCTGTTGCTCCTCCATTCCACGCTGACTTGCATGACAGCTTCACAACTTGGAGCCCGCCAGCGGGACATGTTTCACGTGCACAGTCTATCAACAACAAGCCGAAGTCTGAGAAAGCTGATAGAATGTACTTATCTGCAGCAAACTTACCGGATGTGTCTGCTGGTACAATGAAGTCAGAAGGACAGCCCCCATCATGAATGCACATGCTAAGTCATATGTTCCTCGATTCATTCCTCCGGCTGGCACGCCACCTCATGCAGAGCCTTTGGCACAGTGTTTAGCACGACGAGACCTTGTTAATTCAGAGAATTACCTGTCGTGGTATTCCTCATTCACCAGTGCAGCTCGTGAAGTTCACCTCACAGCAACTCAAGAATTGGACCTCATGACTAAATGGCTGGAAAAGGAATCTGGTGAACAGGTGAAACGCATCCGCTCTGTGCATGTCAGCAATCCCAATCTCGCTTTATACAAAGCATGGGATAGACTAGGTGAGTGCTATGCTGCGCCAGAAGTTATAGAAAAGTCACTGTTTCAGCGGTTGGACAGTTTTCCTAGGATTTCTGCTAAAGATCACATCAAATTACGTGAACTCGGAGACTTGTTAATGGAAATCCAAGGTGCTAAAGAAGATGGTTATCTAACAGGTTTGTTATACCTCGACACTTCACGTGGAATTGGACCTATTGTTGAGAAACTTCCATATGGGCTTCAGGACAAGTGGGTGACTTCTGGGTCATGGTACAAAGAAAACAATCACGGTCACTTTCCTCCTTTTGAGTTTTTCTGTAACTTTTTGTGCTCCGAGGCAAAGAAGCGAAACGACCCGAGCTTTATGTATCAAAACAGTGCTACAACACATCCATTGTGAAGAGTTTCCATACTAACAAACCCATCTCAGTGCACAAAACAGATGTGTGTGCAGCCAATGACGATCCTAACAAAATATGTCCATTGCATAATAAACCACACCCCCTGAAAAAATGCAGAACATTCAGAAACAAGCTCGTCGACGATAGAAAGTCCTTCCTCAAGGAGAAGGGAATATGTTTCAAATGCTGTTCTTCAATCTTTCACCTCGCTAAAGATTGCAAGTCTTCCGTAAAGTGCACTGAATGTGGCAGCATATATCATGATGCGGCCATGCACCCTGGTCCAACATCTCAAGCAGTCAAGGCTCTTTCACCATCACAAGAGGACGGCGGGGAGGGAGAAGATGATTTTAACACAGCTGTTGTTGGTACAAGCTGTACAGAAGTTTGTGGTCCAGGTCAGTGGAGCCGCTCATGTTCAAAAATCTGCCTTGTAAAGATATACCCCAAGGGTTCCAAGGACATGGCCATCAAAGCCTATTTAATTCTGGATGACCAGAGCAATCGTTCATTAGCCAGACCAGAGTTCTTCGAGCTGTTCGACGTGGAGAGTAGACCATTCTCATATCGTCTCAGAACTTGCTCCGGTATCCCAGAAACATCTGGTAAGAAAGCAGAAGGATTTCAGATTGAGTCACTGGATGGGAAAGTTCTCATCTCTCTGCCACCACTCATTGAGTGTCATGAGATTGTGAATAATCGGTCTGAAATTCCAACGCCGTGTGCAGTTCTACACCAGCCTCATCTCCGACACATTGCTAAGCATATCCCAGCACTAGAACCAGAAGCAGAAATACTGCTGTTACTCGGAAGAGATGTCATCAGGGCACACAAGGTCAGGCAGCAGGTCAATGGACCAAACAACGCCCTCTTTGCCCAACGACTGGACCTGGGCTGGGTAGTAATAGGAGAAGTGTGCTTGGGTAATGTACATAAGCCAATAGTCAACACATTCAAGACCAATGTGCTAGAAAATGGTTGTCATTCAATCTTTCTACCCTGCACAAGCTTCATGCAAGTCAAGGAGATGCAGCCAAGCTGTAACATGTCTGCCAGAGTAACTGATAAGACGTTGGGACAGACCGTGTTTAACCGAACTGAGCATGACAACAAACTTGCTCCATCAGTGGAAGACAGCTTTCCTGAAAATAATGGACACCAACGTCTACCGAAACGATTCTAACAGTTGGGTAGCTCCTCTGACGTTCAGAGAACCACGACAGCCCTTGCCAAACAACAAAAAGCAAGTAGTGAACCGATTCACAATCCTGCAACGTACCCTGAAGAGGAAACCTGAGATGCAGCAACAGTATGTGGAATTCATGGAAAAGATCTTCGCTAACGGACATGCTGAGCTAGCACCGCCACTGAGAGAAGATGAAGGATGTTGGTATCTTCCAACATTTGGGGTCTACCATCCACAAAAACCTAATCAGATCAGGGTGGTCTTTGATTCCAGTGCTCAATACTCAGGTATTTCTCACAACAACGTGCTCCTCACAGGCCCCGACCTCAATAACTCCCTTGTGGGCGTTCTGCTACGCTTTCGTAAAGAGAAGATTGCAATCCTAGCAGACATTCAGCAGATGTTTCACTGTTTCTTAGTGTGTGAAGACCATCGCAACTTCCTCCGTTTTCTATGGCATAAAGACAATGATGTCAACAAGGAAATTGTTGATTATCGAATGAAGGTCCATGTCTTTGGCAATGGGCCATCCCCTGCTGTGGCAATTTACGGACTACGAAGAGCTATCAGAGAAGGCGCACAGAAATATGGTGTGGATACTGTCAGGTTTGTGGAAAGACATTTCTATGTTGATGATGGCTTGATTTCTATACCATCTGAAGCTGAGGCAATCGATTTGCTCCAACGAACACAAGCTTCACTAGTTGAGTCAAACATCCGCTTACACAAGTTTGCTTCGAATGCTCAGACAGTCATGGAAGCTTTCCCACCCGAAGATCGTGTTCCAGTAATTAATTACCTAGATCTGAGTGGAGAAACTTCACCCACACAACGGAGTTTAGGTATGCTGTGGGAGATCATGAATGACACCTTCACTTACTCTGCATCGACCATTAACAAACCATTCACACGCCGTGGAGTCCTCTCCACGGTCAACAGTATTTTCGATCCTCTGGGTTTACTGGCACCTGTCACAATCCAAGGAAGAGCCCTTCTCAGAGAACTTACCTCTGAGCTGTCAGACTGGGACACATTTCTCCCAGAAGACAAGCTAAGCAGATGGGAAGCCTGGAGAGATTCACTCCAAGATTTTAAACAGCTTCATGTTTGTTGTACGTATACAACAACCTCACTCACTGAAGCAGTGCACACAGAATTGTGTGTATTCTCGGATGCATCGACCAGGGCCATAGGTGCCGTGGCGTATCTAAAAGCACTTCAGAAAGATGGGACCGTTGAAGTAGGATTAGTTATGGGCAAGGCAAAGCTAGCACCTCTGTCTGAACCTACCATCCCAAGGCTAGAGCTGTGCGCTGTCTTAGCAGTAGAGATAGCAGATCTCATTAAGGATGAGCTGGATCTAAAGTTGGATGACAAAGTTCTTCACCGATAGCAAAGTGGTGCTCGGCTACATTTATAACGAGTCAAAACGATTCTATGTGTGTGTTCACAATAGAGTCCAACGTATCCGTCAGTCCTCAAGACCTGAGCAGTGGCATTATGTACGTACGGAAGAAAATCCTGCAGATCATGCGCCCAGATCCTTACCTGCATCTGGCCTGGTGAAGACTTCTTGGTTTACTGGTCCTTCCTTCCTGCATCAGCCACATACAGAGAAAATACAAACAAGTGAGACATTTCAGCTAATTGAATCTGAAAAAGACTCAGAAATTCGACCTCAAGTACAAAGCTGTGCTACTAACCTGGAAGAGAGAGAGTTTACCTCTGACCGATTCCAACGGTTTTCCACCTTCACATCCCTGGTAAGAGGAGTAGCATTTCTAGTTCACATGGCAAAATCCTGCAAACACGCAAACCAAAACAGAAAATGCAAAGGTTGGCACAGATGTGACTTACCTCGTACTCCGGATGAAATTGACCAAGCAAGGAATGTTATCCTTCAAGCAACACAAAAAGCTGCGTTTTCCAAAGATCTGTCAGCCTTCCAAGCTAACCAGGTAGTATCCAAAAGTAGCCGCTTGCGGAAACTCAGTCCGATCATGGAAGACAATTTAATTTGTGTTGGTGGACGTTTAAAGCACTCTCAGGTTGCAGCTGCTGAAAAGAACCCAATAATTCTGCCCAAAGATAGCCACATCTCCCTACTACTCACTCGACATCACCATGAGCAAGTGAAACATCAAGGTCGTCACTTGACGGAAGGAGCGATCAGGGCAGCAGGACTGTGGATCTTGGGAGGCAAAGCTCTAATCAATTCAGTACTCCACAAATGCATAACCTGTCGCAAGCTACGTGGAAAGCTGGAAGAGCAACGCATGGCGGACTTGCCATCTGAACGCCTCAAAACCTGCCCACCCTTTACATATGTGGGACTTGATGTATTTGGACCCTGGTGCGTTACAACCAGACGCACCAGAGGAGGACAGGCGGAGAGCAAGCGATGGGCGATCATGTTCTGCTGTATGAGTTTGAGAGCTGTGCATGTCGAGGTTATCGAGTCTATGGACACGTCAAGCTGCATAAATACTCTCAGGCGATTCTTCGCACTCAGAGGCCCTGCGAAACAGCTCCGTTCCGACTGCGGTAGCAATTTCATTGGGGCATGCAAGGAGCTTGGAATGGACAAAAAGGTGCAGAGGTACCTCAGTGAGCAAGGATGCAGCTGGGAATTTAATCCACCACACAGTTCTCACATGGGAGGCTCATGGGAGCGTATGATTGTCATTGCCAGAAGAATCCTAGATTCAATGTTTCTGCAGCTGAACACTCGCTTAAGTCAAGTCAAATATATGTATATAGCGCTTTTCACAATACAGATTGTATCAAAGCTGCTTCACAGTATCAATCAAAACAACTTAACAATGTTTGTTTATTACTGGAAAAAAAAGACATCCAAGTTTGGTAGAGCTGATCAATGGTATGATTGGTTAATTAATTTGAATATTCCCAACTGAGCAAGCCAAAGGCAACAGTGGCAAGGAACCGAAAAACTCCATCCAGTGACCTAAAGGTTTCCTAACACACCATCAGATGACCCAATGGAGAAAAAAAAACCTTGGGAGAACCCAGGCTCAGTCGGGGGCCAGTTCTCCTCTGGCGTTTATGAACTAGAGGCCGAATTTACATTAACTGTAAGATAAAAAATTTATATGAATGCCTGGCTAAATAGATGCGTCTTCAGTCTAGTTTTAAACTGTGAGAGCGAGTCTGAGCAACGAACAATATCAGGAAGGCTATTCCAGAGCTTCGGAGCTAAATGTGAAAATGCTCTCCCTCCTTTGGTGGATCTGTAAATCCTAGGAATGACCAGAAGCCTCGAATTTAGTGATCTTAAAGAGCGCAATGGATTGTGAGGCGATAGAAGATCCGTTAAATAGACTGGAGCTAAACCATTTAGAGCTTTATAAGTCAAAAGCAATACCTTGTAATTAATACGGAACTTTATAGGTAACCAATGAAGTGATGATAAAATCGGTGTTATTCGATCATATTTTCTTGATCTAGTAAGAACTCTAGCGGCTGCATTTTGGACTAACTGTAGCTTGTTTATTGAAGATGCAAGACAACCAGCTAATAAAGCATTACAGTAATCTAGTCTTGAGGTCATGAATTCATGAACTAACTTTTCTGCATCAGAGACTGATAGCATATTCCGTAGCTTAGCAATGTTTCTAAGGTGGAAAAAGGCTGTTTTTGTAACATATGAAATATGCTTTTCAAAAGACAGGTTACAGTCTAATGTAACACCCAGGTCTTTTACTGTAGCGGATAAAGTAACAGGGCATCCTACTATGTTAAAGTCGTGCTGTGAAAGGTTTTGTGGACGGTTTTTAGAACCGATAAGTATTACCTCTGTCTTGTCTGGATTTAATAAAAGAAAATTACGCGTCATCCAATCTTTTATATCTTTAACACAATCTGTCAATTTGGATAATTTAGCGTATTCATCTGGCCGTGATGAAATATATATTTGAGTGTCATCAGCATAACAATGGAAACTAATTCCATGTTTCCTTAGAATATTACCAAGTGGCAGCATATATATTGAGAATAATAAAGGGCCTAACACAGATCCCTGCGGCACTCCATAGTTTGCCGAAGTTATGATCGATTTTTCTCCATTTAAGTAGACGAAATGGTAGCGGTCAGATAAGTATGACCTGTACCAGCTTAATGCTTGTCCTTGAACCCCAGTGTAATTTTGTAGTCGATCTAAGAGTATTGTGTGATCTATAGTGTCGAACGCAGCACTAAGATCAAGTAAAACTAGTACTGAGATACAGCCTTGGTCCGAAGCTAAAAGTAAATCATTTGTGATTCTAACAAGCGGAGTTTCAGTGCTATGATAAGGCCTGAATCCAGACTGAAACTTTTCATAGATGTCGTTTTCTTGCAAGAAAGAGCCGAGTTGACTGGACACAACTTTTTCTAATATTTTTGACATAAATGGAAGATTCGAAATGGGTCTGTAATTTGCTAGGTTATTTGGATCTAAATGTGGTTTCTTAATAAGAGGTTTTATAACAGCCAGCTTGAACGTTCTTGGAACATGACCTAAAGATAAAGATGAGTTAATAATATTGAGAAGAGGCTCTTCCACTATAGGTAACACTTCTTTCAGTAGTTCAGTTGGTATAGGATCTAATAAACACGTTGTTGTTTTAGATGAAGTGATACGTTTATTTAACTCTTTTTGTTCTATGGTTGTAAAGCAACCCATGAAGTTCTTTGCACACTAATGGCAGAAGTTACTGCTATTATTAACGCACGACCACTCTTACTTGTGTCTTCAGACCCGGAACAACCTTTCATACATTCACCATCAATGCTCCTTACGCAGAAGACAGGAGGTCCACCACCTCCTGGAGACTTCTCGGATAAGGACCTGTACACAAAGCAATGGAGACAAGTTCAGGCTCTTGCAAACCAGTTCTGGATCCGCTGGAGCCGTGAATACTTACCTTGCTTGCAACACAGACAGAAGTGGACAGTACCTCGCAGAAACCTTCAAGTTGGAGATCTAGTTCTGCTCCGGGATAAGCAAGTAGCCCGCAACTACTGGCCCATGGCTAGAATCACTGCCATATTCCCTGGAAAGGATGGACATGTCAGAAAGGTTGAGGTAACCACAAGTGACCAA
This sequence comes from Tiaroga cobitis, assembly GCA_030578255.1. NCBI lineage: Eukaryota > Metazoa > Chordata > Actinopteri > Cypriniformes > Leuciscidae > Tiaroga > Tiaroga cobitis. The sequence goes on along the minus strand of CM060601.1, from coordinate 32,311,434 downwards.
GACAATATAAAAACCTTTCTAAGGCCAATTGCAGAAGTTGTACTACTTCTAACCAAAGACTGATCTAGAGACTAAGGTTAGGCACTCTCATAAATCCATAGTGACCTCACATAGGTCAGGCGGGGAGTGTGTTGTCCTTTAAGGAATTTAGAGTATTTGTGTCATGTGGTGATGTCATTTCCTATTAAGTCACTTCCTGTTTGTCCTTCCTGGTACTGCATGGGAACAAGGAGACAAACATGGTGTGCTCTTGATGTTGAATCCACTTGCATCCACCTTAAAGCATCATAGAGGCAATGCTGTAAGTTTGTTTATGTGATAATAGACATGTTAAAGGTTATATATTAGTAGAGATTTTGTTAAAGTGATGATGTTTGATAAGATTGCTAAAAATGATGTTTACTCTTTGTGTACAAGCTCTCAGCAATGCTAATGGCCTGTATAACTGCTGCTACGAGATGGCATTGTATTTTCATGTTGTTCACAATGTGATGTTACTCAAGAAATGGACACTGAATGTTGCTGTATTGTTTTTATTACAGTTTTCACCTACATGTAAATGAGGAAGTGTGACAGTAAATGATCAACCTTACTACGACTCTGTCTTCATTTGCAACGGTTTAACTTGGTGTTTAGTCAGAGTTTCAACACACTGCACGAGAACACTACAAGTTATGCATAATTACAATGAACTAACCTTAAACCAACCGTAACTCTATAGTAAGCACATGTACATTAGTAGTTAATTAATATTACTCAGTTCTTATTAAGTACAATGTAACTATGTCAACTTAAAATCAAGTGTAACCGAAAAGAAAGAAAGCAAATGCACTAAACTCTCAGAAAAACGTCAAAGACAGAATTAAGTTTTTGTTAGAATGCGGGAAGTTTGGTAGTTGTGTGGAGTGATGAATCACAATGAGACATGAGTTGCATGGTGATGATCCAGAATGATGTCTTCGAAAATCTGAGAAATATAATATTAATGCATCTGAAGCGTGGAGGAAGAGCTGTCATTGTGTGGGGAGTCTTTTTAGCTGCTGGTATTGGTGAGCTACTTCACTGTAAAGAGTCATTTAATGCTTTGAGGCTATTCCATGCTAAGTTACTTAAAAGATAATATAGCAGTTTGCTGTAAATGCTGTATTTATACTCTGAATGGGTGAAGCATTATTGTAAGTGAATTTGTATCAATTCACCTCTCCAGTTATTTTATAAGGTGTGTACATTTGAAGAAATTTAGACATTTTTAGATCAAACAGTTGACAGTAGCCATTGACTTCCATAATAGGAAAAAAATTACTATGGAAGTCAATAGCTACCGTCAACTGTTTGGTTACCAACATTCTTCAAAATATCTTCTTTTCTGTTCAACAGAAGAAAGAAATTCATACAGGTTTAGTCAGAACAACTTGAGGGTGAGTCAATGATGACACAAAGGCGAACTATCCCTATCCTCTAAGGGATTTATAGCTCTTTAATGTGGCCTCTTTTGTATATTTGAGGCCTTGAAGACTAAGTTTTACAGGTGAAGCACCCAGAATTTGACGCAAGTAATGTTTACTGTCACCATGACGACTCAAAGTCTTCTTAAACAATTTCCACTTAACACCTGTAGGAGTCATAGTGAAACTCTGCTGGATTCAAAGTGCCACTGAACCTCAATTAAACCATGTGTGCTACTTAATATAACTGAATTCTTCTCTGGAAAAAAGAGTTCGGTAAATATTTTATAAATATTTCATAGGTACAAGTTCTCTGGTTTCTTTAGACTCTCTCTATTGAAGCAGACTGCATTAAGATTGGCCAAACTCTGTGTTGGTTTGGTTCACAAACTTTCTTTGTTTCCATCTAGCTGAAAGGTCGTTTTACTCACACATTCTCTTTCGAGCAGAAAAAATACTGAGCTTGCTCTTTGATCCCCACTTAAATACTGAACACCAAGACCTTCTCCATTAGTGATCAAGGAAGTGCCTCTTTACGAGTCCTTTGTTGACTTCTTTTGCTCTGCATCTTACTGAATAACAAATTTGACGAATAATTTAGTCTTTTAGCAATAAGAATGATAAATTTAAAAGGCCTTTGGTTTAATCAGTTCATGAATTTCTTAGGAATCTAACCCATGACCATGAAAAATATTAATTGGGTTCTATAGAACCTTTTAGGGGTTCCAAATATCAAGCACCTGATAGAACCCTTTAGAGGGATAGTTCACCCAAAAATGTAAATATTGTTAATCATTTACTCACCCTCATGTTGTTCCAAACCTGTATGAGTTTTTTTTTTTTCATCTGTTGAAGATATTTTAAAAAATGTTTGTAATCAGACAGTTGACGGCACCCATTGACTTCCACAGTATTTTTTTCCTACTCTTTTCCAATGGGTGCCGTCAACTGTCTGGTTACCGACATTATTTAAAATTTTTTTTTTTGTGGTCAACAGATGAAAAAAAAACTCCTACAGATTGGGAACAACATGAGGGTATGATGAATGATGACAAATGTTTTATTTTTGGGTGAACTGTCCCTTTAAGGTTCTATATAGAACCCTTTCTTCTAAGTGTAGTAGGGTGTCCGTAGTACTTTGCTCTTCAATTTTAGCAAACTTGTTTACCACCATAAATGTATATTATAGACTTAAAATTAATATTTTAAAGTGAAGCATACATGTAGCCTATTATGGTAATTAAGCATATTCAAAATAGTATCATCTCCCATTGCTACCCCAATTTCATTTGATTTTTTTTATTTCAAAATGCTAAACAAATGGTCATTTAAAGGGGTCATATAATGCCATTTTTGTACAAGTTAATATGAATGTTTAGGGTCTAAATGGAAACTTTGTAATATACTTTTATTCAAAATTTTCATTAGTATTTTAAGAAAACACAAATTTTACCTAGTCAAAAACAGCTCTGTTTTCAGCACGCCATTTCAGTGCATATGACTTTAAATGATAATGAGCTTCGCTCACCCCGCCCCTCTGTTCTGCGGGCGTTTTTACACAATGCACGTGGTGTTGCCTTGACAACAGTTGAGGGTATATTTTGGAGTAAGAATGGCAGCGGGAGTCTCTGAGGACACATCTGTGCAATCGTATCAGTTTGAACCGGAATCGGACCCGGAACAAGATGACGGCCGCAAAGAAGTACGACAATTAAGGCTCGAACAGGGCGTTTCTGAATGGTTGGTTAACATAATGTCACTTTGATCTATTTTTGTATGCACTGGCAGGGTACGTTAGTTCATTGACAGATTGACGTTACAAATGGTCATGAAAAACTTTTTTTCGCGATTTGCAAATATTAATATAAAGGTTAATAAAACTTTACACTTACTTTTTCTGGAGGTGCAGAGGTAACATAAATAGTTGCCACAGATTATTTTTTCAGGAGCAGCTTCTTAGCAAAACCAGCTTTATACTGATCCTCGTTTAAAGCAGTCTGGTGAGAAATGATTCGCGCAAACATGAGCGCATTTACGTTGATCGTGGGGAATATTCCCTTCGAAAACAAAACTCACCCACTGCTTCTTCAGCGGTTCGGAGGACAGCCGAGCTCGCTCAGTGCGGGTCTGTGTTGAAACGCTGCTGTCAATCAACAATCGTGGGAGGGGCGTCCGTTTTATTGACGTCACAAAAACGAACGGCTCAATTTGAGGCAGGGGAAAACGTCTCCGGTTACTTACGTAACCTCGGTTCCCTGAAAGGCAAGGAATGAGACATTACGAATGTCGTATATGGGAACTCCTCTCATCCTTCACTTCCGCTGGAATCTTATAGGCTAACGCCAGCGGAGCTGGCCAATTGACGCAAAATATGCAAATACTGAAACACCGTAGCAGTACAAATGCAAGTGCAGCGTCAATTCCCTTCAGAATCGAACAAAAACGCTAAAATCAAATTAGCGAACACGGCAGCGAGCGTAATGTCTCGTTCCTTGCCTTTCAGGGAACCGAGGTTACGTAAGTAACCGGAGACGTTCCCTATCAAGGCTACGGAACTTTCGACATTACGAATGTCGTATATAGGAACTGTATAGAATCCCGCCGTGGCAGTAAAAAACAAACCCCTGACAACAGACCCAATACCAATACCGCCCCTCAGTATGCAAGCATCTGATAGGCCGAGATTGGCCAATAGCGAACTTCTAACCTCTGATAGGGCCAAAGGGACCAATCACAACTCACAAAACACTGCCAGAACTTGCATATCCCGAGCAGTATAACCGGGGAAATTTTGCACTGTCGGTAACAGGGCAACAACTACAGTAAGAGAAGGCCAACGCATAGCGGTGACAACAGTAAAACACACAAAAAGCACACAGAACAACTCATGAGCAAAGCGCAGAGCAGCTTTACAATGCTGTGTATGCAATCAACTCACCGAAAGCACTCGAGACGCTACAGAGGGCAAATCCAACTTGTAAAACCTGCCAAACGTGTTCTGAGAAGACCAGCCAGCCGCAAGACATAAATCCTGAATAGACATACCCTTAGTCCAGGCCCACGAGGAGGCTATCGCCCTAGTCGAATGGGCCTTGACGTTAAGGGGGCATTCCCGCCCCAGGCAATCATAAGCCAAAACAATAGCGTCTACAATCCAGTGAGCAAGCCTCTGTTTAGAGACCCCCCCGTCCCTTGTTGCACCCACCAAAGCACACAAACAGCTGGTCCGATTGTCGAAAAGCGGCCGAGCGAGAAATGTATTCCCGGAGAGCTCTGACTGGGCAAATAGCACTCTGAGCATCCGAACCCTGAGAGGTTGATGGCCCAGCAGACATGGCAGGCAGAGAAACGATCTGCGCTCTGAACGGGGTATTGAGCGACTTAGGCACGTAACCCGGCCTCGGTCTGAGAGTTACATTACAGTTTCCCGGTCCAAAGCGAATACAATCTTCACTTACAGGGAAAGCCTGTAAATCCCCAACCCGCTTTGCCGAAGTGAGAGCGAGAAGCAGTGCCGTTTTTACCGAAAGCTCCTTAATGGGCAATCGAAGCTAAGGGCTCGAAAGGCGGTCGTGACAAAGCCTCCAAGACCAAAGCCAAATCCCACGGCGGCACCGAAGACGGCCGTGCAGGGCATAATCTCCTAGCTCCCCTGAGGAACCGTGACACCGACGCGTGTCTACCGATAGACTGTCCGTCAACAGGGGGGTGAAACGCGGCAATAGCGGCCACATATACCTTCAGAGTGGATGGTAGGCTCCCCTCATCAATCCTGTACTGAAGGAAGCGTAGAACAACCGACACAGAGCAGTTCGCTGGGTCTATACCAGCGAACTATACCAGTCTATATCGGCCAGTTCGGGGCTACCAGAGTCACCACCGCCTTCTCCTCCCTGATTTTGCACAACACCATGGGCAAAATTTTTACCGGAGGAAAAGCATAGAGACAGATTTTCGGCCATCGCGCACTGAAGAGATCTGGGTTCTTCCACAGGGCCAGGGCGCGGGCGCATCCGCGGGTGACCATAATCCGCTTGTGGCCGGAATACCACGCACTCGGGGGGGGGGGGGGGTCCTGGTCCTGGGCGGGGCGCTGACTGACGTCTGGCCGCAGCTTGAGGTTGGCGGATACTGCGGTGGAGGCGGCGGCGGCGCCGGCGCCCTCCAAGGAATCACATGGCTCATAGCCTTCGCCTTCTTCTGGGTCTCGGAGTAACGCTCGGTGACCTTTTCCACGGCGTCTCCGAACAGGCCTGCAGGGGAGATCGGTGCATTCAGCAGCGTCTTCCTGTCAGCCTCCTGCACATCCGACAGGGTGAGCCACAGGTGTCTGTGGAGGACCACCAGAAACCCCATCGAACGGCCAATCGCCTGGGCCGAATGCTTCGTGGCCAGGAGCGCGAGGTCCGTGGCCGAACGGAGATCCCGAATGGCGTCAGCGTCGACAGAGGTAGCATCATCCATGGACTTAAGCTGCTAAGCCTGCAGCACTTGGAGAATGGCCATTGCATGCATTGCATGCAACCGCCTTCCCCGCGGCACCGTAGGCCATGTTAGCCTGGTGGGCCGTAAACCTGCAAGCTCGGGGCGGCAGGCTGCGGTCCGAGCCCAGGGCGGGAGCCGACGGGGATAGATGCGCAGCGACGGTCTCCTCGACGGGGGGGATGCGGAGGTAGCCGTGGTCCCCCGCCTCGTCCATGGGGGCAAACATGGCCTGGGTTGAAGTGAGGGTGCGCGCCGATTGCGGGGTCGCCCACGACTTCACTACGTGCTCATGTACATCAGGAAAAAACGGTGTTCCTCGTTTCGAAGCGGCCTGACGGCGGCTCGATTGGAGGAACCACGTATCCAGTTTGCTCTTCGACGGTTCATCGGGAGCTTTCCACGAGAAGTCCAGTTCCCCGACGGCCTTCGAGAGGATACGGAAGAGTTCGTCCTGCAGGTCCGCTGGGGTCTCTTGCTCCGTGGCCGCCAGCGGAGCGGCCTGCTCCGCACCCCAGTCGTTCTCGGGGGCAGACAGCGACATGGAGTCGTCTTCCTCGCTCGCCCCGAAGGACACGAAGTCAGCGACCTCGCGAGGGGGTTGAAAGGTGGGGTCGGGGAAACTCACTGGGGGTCGAACCTCGACTCCGCGGTTGAGGGGGCCTGCCAGCGGCTCGGTGGTGGCAGCAGGCCTGATCCCCGCTGCTGTGCGAGCTTCATCCCGCCTGCCCTTGAGGGCTCGAAGGGACATGTCCGCGCAGAAGTCGCAGGACCCTCCATCCCTGAGGGCCGACTCAGCATGGGCCAGCCCTATGCACGCGACGCAAAACAGGTGGATGTCGGGTGGCACGATGGGGCCCGAGCACAGGTTGCAAACAGTCGCCATCGGATGCAGGAGACAGTGTAAGTATCTCCGACGCACCTTCAACGACGGCGAGTAATCCTAGTTTTATTTGTTAGTGGAGTATCAGCTTTCTAGCACACGATTTAAGCATGAAGAGAGAGATTCTGAAGGGAATTGACGCTGCACTTGCATTTGTACTGCTATGGTGTTTCAGTATTTGCATATTTTGCGTCAATTGGCCAGCTCCGCTGGCATTAGCCTATAAGATTTCTGCGGAAGTGAAGGATGAGAGGAGTTCCCATATACAACATTCGTAATGTCGAAGTTCCGTAGCCTTGATAGGGAACATTTAAGGAGATTAAAACAAAAACACTGGATGGATTTTTATCATTATATGATGGTTGTGTACAGGCACTCCCAACACACATTTCAGTACAATCAACTTGTAAAAGTGCATGCACCATTATATGACCCCCTTTAAACCATCAACAAATTTGGAAACAAACTCTCAATGTAGACTGAAAAACTTGTGTGTGTATAGGCCTATATCAAATTAGACAATTCACATTCAATACAGTAACATGATCACAAATCAATTATAGCCTAATCGAGACGTGGTAGGCCTAGGCTATTATACGTAAGCCCTGATTTTGTCAAAAATATTTTGACTCTGAGACTGTAAACTTTTGAAAAAATTACACCGTCGAAATATGTGGTTTATGTAAGTGCAATTTGAGAAAAGGTCTCAACCATTTAGCTACACAGGAATGTTATGTACCTGACTGACATTTACTGGGTTTGTTTAAAAAAAAAGCGCTGGCGTGTCCAGAAATGCAGTAGGCTAATTTCATTCACAAGCTCGCACAAAAACTGATGGGACGGGCCGAGAGAGAGAGAGAGAGAGAGAGAGAGAGAGAGAGAGAGAGCGGGAGAGCGGGAGCGGTGATGAGCATTTCAACCTATTGAGTCGGCGACCCGTTGCAATACGCTTTGAGATTAATTTCCTCACACAGTCATGTTTGGTCGAAGCATTAAGAAGAGAAACTCTAGCCGGTCGGTGAGTAAAGCGGTAAGGGGTGTTTACATTTTAAAGACTTGCATTTTTACGCAGTTACTCCACGTGCAGCAGTAAGACATTAAAGAAATGGGCTCTTTATGAGTTATTTGGACGGAAACGAAAAGGCTAAATGTAATAAAACGTTGGAGCTGCTCTGTGATGTGTGAAGAAGTTTAGACTCATACTAACTTTACACCATCAGGGTTGATACTGCAGTCCGAAGCGATAACGGGCTTGCTGTTTCAAAACATTTGGCAAACATTGCATTTTATTGACATTTTATTCGCAAATTAATTATTTACCACAAATGTGACATCAGCTATAATATTACAAAATGTATGCAGACGTGTTTCTGTATGAATTGTATTGAATGAGCACATGTATTTTACTTCTTTTTACAACTCAATGAGAAGCGTCTTGCCTTTTCTGAAGAATAGGTTTAAAAAGTTCGTGAAAATGCTTTTTTTCTTTCCTGGTCACAACTGTAGCCTGTAGCCTAACGTTACTCAATAAGACCCAATACAAAGTTTTAAACAATAAGTAATTTAATATTTTATCAAGCAAAATGGGTAGCCTTTTCTCTTTTTAATGTAATATAGCCTACTTTAAAATGTACATATGTGAATCGATCAGTCAAAATGGAATGTAATCACTGACGTATTGTGATTATGGTTTATTGTATATGAGTGTAATCTTAGTATTAGGCCTACATCAATAACAGACCCTTTAAAAATCACATGTTTCAAATATGGTAGCTTTATATGGAGCACTTTACAGACAGTTGGATCAGGGTTAGATCTAGACTCGGCAGTTAGATCTCCAGGAACTGGCTTAGTTTTCAAACGTTTTCAGGGCCCCAAAACGCTGTTGTCGTTTAAATAAGCAGCCAAAAATGCATAAAAAGTTTCGCGTTTTTAGTTGAAAACTGTGTTGTGTGTGAAAACCTGTGAAACCTGTGAAAACAATGCCTTACCATGCAAACTGTACTTAAAGTGTCAGTGATGTGCAACCTGTACATGTTCACATCTCAAACAATGTTTTTTTGGGGTTTCATGACCCTTTTTTGCGAGCTTCTCCTACATAGTGGTCGGTGTCATGTTTATATTGTCATATTTCAAAATTTACTTCACCATTTTATAATTAAAACTTGTTCTAATCTTGACAAAACACGTTTGAAAATGTATTTGACTCAAAGTTCCATGTTTGTTGATTATTTTGTGATGAAAGTGATACTGTGACAGATTTTTTTTTCGCATCAACATATCAAAAAAATTCAGTGGAATGTATGTGACACCCGGTGGGGCTAATTTGGGTACTGAGCCTAAACAAAATCTCATGGGAACTTTAATATTTGTGATATCAACTTAAAATTTGAACCACAACTTGGTTAGAGATATGGCTTATGTATTCTTTTACATTTTGATGTTCTGTATGCCATATACACTATATGCATTTATGCTTTTATATACCAATGTATTGTCCACAGATATACAACATAACATGCGTTTATATAAAAAATAACTCTTGTATCTCTCTGCAGCCCACTGTGCTTGATGGCCTAGAAAAAGGACAACCTTGTACCGTATGTGGAGAGCAGTGTCCTGGCTTTGTTCTGCATAAATGGAGGTGAGACCCCAACTTGCTGGTCCTAAACATACTTTTTCTTATTTTACTTCAGGCATTATGTAGAGAATGAGATGTTATCTTGACTTTTGGTGCAGGAGAGCCCAAACCACAGATTTTGGTGAACAGTGAGTAGTTTTTAAAGTTTTGTTGTTGCTGTTTTGGTCCGTATTGAATGGCATCAGCATTTCTAAGGTTCTTTGTCTTTAGATAGAGTCACCCTAGGAGGATTCAGTAGAATTTGAATAGAGCTGACAGTGCGTGTCTGAGCCAGCAGTCAATTTGCAGGACCTGTATGCACAAAGATAACAGCGTACACTAAACTAGCTATTCATGCTTTCCAGGACATTCAGGCTTAATTTTTGCTTGGGGGAGTCCAAAAGCCAACATTTTGTTTCTTGCTCAGAACTTTCTCAGCTTCTTTGCACGAAGAACAAAATAGTAACGAAACGCGTTACTATTTAGGGCCACTGCAGAAACATGTCGGCGTATTTCAATGTAAGGGGACCCGCGGTGTATGTAGATAAAAATGGCTCATTCTAAGGTAATTAAAACATAACGGTTCATTAAGTAAGGTCTTTATACACCACTGAAAACATATTTATATAGGCCTATTTGATTTTGCATTTCTGTCAACAGATCCTCCCAAATACTACACAATGCACCTTTAAACAATATATATTATTTGTGAACTAATGTTCAGCTTTTCTTTTTAATAGTCAACTTATTTTCAGCAGTCATAAAGTTTGTACAATACGCACTGATCACAGACATGAAGATGTACCTTTAATTTCCCCAAGCTGATTGCTCATGTTTTCAGGCCATTTCAAGTTGGATTTTGATTTGACATAAAGCAGTGACAAAGTGGCTGAGTTGTCTACTTAGTTAGTCTTCCCATTAACGCCATAATTTTCTTCATTCAGGCCGATTCGAGAACCCGCACAAAAACAAGAGGCTGGATTTATCACATGAACCAATCGTATCCAATCATAACCAATCGTATCCAATTATAGCGCCATGGGGCATTGCCTCATCTCACGTAACTTTCCCCATTCATTCTCAATTACCCCCAAACAAACCATAAACTGTAAAAAAAATATGGACATGGTGTTTGTGATGTCACCCGTAAGCTTCTAAAGAGCTTTTTTGAAGCCCGAAGTGGGCGGAGCCGGCCGTCGCCATCTTGGTAACGCGTCACCGCGCGTCACTCTCGGATAACCGAAAATTGGCAGAGGCTGGATTAGCTGAGGTAACGTGACAGCTAACAGACAGCAGAGAAACAGCTAGTAGTGACAGCAGCGTCAATCCACCTGTCACTCAAGTGGCCATACCCTTAATTATGCAGAAATTTAAGGCTTAATATAATTTTAACTTATGAGTTAAATTCTTCTTTTTTTATATTATTATGGTCTATGGGATGGCTCTCTTTTGGAGCCTGTCTCTAGCGGCCAGTCGATGAATTGGAGTTTAAGTCACTTCCATGTTGGATTCAAGAGAGAGACCTGAAGGTTGGCTTGCATCAAACTCACCTCATGCTTTAGGGCAGGGGTGCCCAAATCCTGCTCCTGGCGATCGGCTGTCCTGCACAGTTCATCTCCAACCCTAATCAAACACACCGGAAGCAACCAATTAAGGTCTTTAGGATCACTTGAAAATTATATTCAGGTGTGTTTGATTAGGGTTGGAGATGAACTGTGCAGGACAGTCGATCGCCAGGAGCAGGATTGGGCACCCCTGCTTTAGGGGGTCTGTTAAAAGTCAATGGGCTCAGGGGAGGCAAGTCTCCAGCTGTAACTTCACCTGCAGGTCTCGCTGTTGGACAGTTTTACTTTATAAAAACAAGTGACTTTTACACTTTTTATTGTCACATTTTGTGATTTTTGCGTTGTTTTATGTTTGTAATATCAATTGTTTTCTCATATCAAAATCAATTAGGATAGTTTCCCCAACCAAAAAAAAAACAAATACAATTCTGTATACACCCCTTCATGTTGTTCCAAACCTGCATGACTTGAGTTCTTCCATGGAACCATTTAAAAAAAAAATCATAAAATAGTTATATTTTTTCTTTCTTTCATTGGATGGATAAAAACATTTCTTAAAAGTATCTTCTTTTGTTATTCAGAATAATTTAAGTCATACAGGTTTAAAACAACATGAGGGTGAGTAAATGATGACAGATTTTTTTTTTTTTTTTTTGGGTGAACTATCTTCTACCTTTATCTTCTACAACTGAGGCATTTTCTTAATGTTAGTGTGGGTATATTAAATAATTTGTTGCTCTTTTCATGTTCATGTAAAGTTCATGTTTAAATGAGAGGAAAAACTCTCTCTAGCCAAATCAGATCAACTGTTAGCATGTTGCCCTTCTCTATTTGCTTTATATAGAAGGCAAGAAAGCTTATAGAGGAAAGGGGTTGCTGGGATGGAGAGTAAAAAGAACTGATCTGCCTGCTCTCCATTGCTGTAAACTATTACAGGGCAACAGTCAGCTCTGGAATGTGCCCTTAATTGCCTGTCTTTTGCAGTCCTACAATAAAACTAAAGGTCTTCTAGACAAATTTTAAAGACATTTTCTTTTCTTTAGATTTTCTTTTCTTTTCTACTTACACTGCTTTGTGTGTTAGTGGGAGACATATGGCACACTATGGGGTCTCTTACACAACAGCAGCTCCTAAGGATTTGTATGAAGACCGTGGAAAGGCATATTTGAATGCAGATTGCTATTTGGTTGTGTCTTTGAAAGAGAGAGAGAAACCGAGTTTGAGTAAAATGTCTGATCTGGCTGTAGACAGGTCTCCATACTTACAAAATTTCAAGCATGCATTTACATCCTACACACATTGTCTAGTCACAATTATTACCCAATGTCTTTTCTGCTGACCTTCAATGATCCAATTCAACCAGACTAATAAGCAAAAGTGACTTTATATAAACCTCATATTTGTGTTTTTACTGCTGTAGTAAAAGTTTTGAACTTTGAACTGCGTCCTATTACTGCGTCCAAATAGCTGAAAGGTTTGTTTGAGCTGCACCCTCTACTGTACAGGCGTGAATTTCCATTTCCTTCAGTCTAAGGCATATTCATTTCACTCTTTGGTGTGAATTTCTACATTTGCCAAAAATAGGACTTTTTTATATTTTGTTATAAAAAAAAAAAACGAGAAAGGCTTACCCAGATGAGAAAACGTAACGCAAAAGAAACTTAATGCATTACTTTCCATAAAAAGTATCTAAGTAACGCAATTGACCCTTCGCTAAGCCACGCCCGAAAACCGCCACTGGGCAATCGTGGCTTAGCAACCGTAACTAGGCGCGGGAGGTCTGTCAAGCTTTCGAGCGAGGGAAACATGCCGACGCGTTGTACGTATGGATTGTGCAAATCTGATACCCGGTATCCTAAAAGTTTGGACGGTGGGGTGTCATTTTTTTCCCTTCCCGAAACCTAATAGCCAAAGGGGAGAAATGCCGGGCGTGGATCAAGCAGTGTGGGAGACCCATTCACAACTAAATGTTGACAGGATTAACAAAAAAAAAAAACCTATTGCTTGGAAATAATGGCGGTTCTTTGTTCATAATGTATATATTTGCCATAATGGCAAGACGGAGGCTCACTGACATACTTTAAAATATATTTCAGCATTTTGTTAATCGACGGCCTACCCCTGAGTAACTTTACCCCAATCCCATCGCGGCTCTCCCGGTGTTAGATTGATGGATAAGCTGTTTGATTTGTAATTATTAGATTATTTTCACATTTCCCTTACCCTGCTGTACATGAACATAGCTGTTCCTCCATTTGTGCGTTTCCCATGTGAATGGTCTGCTAAGGAGGCGGTTGCTGCTTGCGCTGGGACCTAACGTTATAGGCTTTAGCTTCAATTTTGATGAAATTATTCTCTAATCGGTTGCATATTATGTCGTGGATATATCCCTCGAATGCATACTGCAGTCCCTTTTGTCTTGCTCTCTCAGATATTTCACCTGTTCGCCAAAAATGACAAATTATCTCCTTGGGAATGTCTGACACCGGTGCATTCACACGTGGCAGTCGCGAAAGCTTGACAGGCGTATGCAACAGTAACTAAGGAGGGCGGGGCTTAGCGAAGGGTCAATTAGTTACTTTTTTTTAAGGAGTAGCCTAACGCAATGTTGTATTACTTTTAAAAAGTAACTTTCCACATAACTGGGAGATGCACCATGTGTAGGAAAATGAATGGTATAAGTTGTTGTAACATGTAAAATGGTGGATGTAGGTATAAAAAGATTTCTGTCTTTCTGCATTCGATTAGATGGGAGCTGCACTTGTATGCCTGCCTAGAAAATATCTGTCCTGCGGCATCACCAAGATGGTCATCAAATGAACTAATGTCATATAGGGACTTGCTTAAAAGTAGTACAGTAGAGCAGGGGTCTTAAGAATTGGTGAACATGAAAAGGCCATGCATCAACTCCTATTCCAACACTTTTAACATCTGCAAACCCTAAAATGTCCTGAATTATTCATACATTTCTAAATATTAATGAGATGGTTGGAATATCTTCTGGAGCTGGGGTCTATTTTCCCTGCTTCTCCACCATTGTATAAAACCAAGAGGGTTTAATAATAGTAATGTCTAATCGAGCATTTTTGTATTAGTAACTCTTACACTCAAGAAAACTACTAAAGTTAGAGTAGTTTAACCACTGGACAGATTTTGCAATTGTTTTTTGGCTGAAATAAGAAGCATTATGGACCAGACATTAGTCCTGTTGTCAATAGTCTGGATATGTGAGACTTGTAATGCATAACTAAATAACTAAATGTTGCTTCTAAAGGTAATTTTTTTATGTTTTTGCTCACCTAGGGTGCACTCCATAAGCTTCCATTCTATGTGGAAAGAAGGAACCAAGATGGTGGCATGTGTAACACGATGAGTTGAATAATTTATGAGAGCCGTTGGCTTGATTGATTTTCTTTGTGTTAATGAGTCTCATTACTGCCCCTATTAGCATCAGTGCTTTGAGTATTTGCTATCTGATCAGCCAGCTTATATGACCCACTTATCCAGGTTGGCATGTAGCTCTAGGTTATAGATGCTCTTTCTTGATTATCAAATGCATGTTTTAGGGTTGCCAAAAACATTTTAGGGTTGCAATACAGAATTTGTCCTATATTATACCACATTTATTTTTATATATTTTTTATATCTATTTGTTTTCTTTTTTGTAAATGGTGAAATATACCAACAAAATTGTTTCTTAGAACACATACGTTTTGCTAACGTTCCCATCAAGTTATAAAAGCCTTCATTTTGAATGTTTTCTGAACTATTTCCCTTTCAGCTGGGATAAAATTGATCAGTCCACATTTAGCCCTTTTTTTCTTGCTAATTAACATTCAACAGATTTGTTTTGTTTAAGTGTCTAAATTCCAGTGTGAGTCTGTGAGTCTGTTCATCATTAAAAATGTATGTACAGTCACACTTCACTTGTGTTGCCAAGGTTCAATATATGTGTAATTGTCAGGATTCCACCAGGTCCATTCACTCCTCCCAGTCATTCACTCACTCCTCCCACTTGTTCATTATCACCCGAGTTCTGATCACCATCAACTGCACCTAATCATTCCATCTCCCTTTATATTCAGCTCCCCTTCACACACTCTTTGTCTGGTCTCGTCTCTACATGACACACAGACTCACCCATGCTACTCACCTGCTACTCACCTGCTACTTACCTGCTACTTACCTGGCCTCCTTTGGATTCTCTTCAACCCCTGGCCTTCATATACCATCTTCAGTCTTCAGCCATCCATCTGCAACCCTTCCGTGTGATCTTCCATCTGCATCAGCAACAGAGACTCTTATTATCCATCCATTGTTACACTTACCAACTGTCTGACTCCTGTTCCATCCGTGACAGAAGACCAGACCACAAAATGCAGAATCCAGCGGAGCCTGTTAGATATCCACCACGTGATCCATTCGCAGAACTCGTTCAGGCTGTTCGCCAATCTCTACTTCCTTCTCCACCAGCTAAACCACCCACCGTTCCCAAAGATATCCTTCACTCTGCACGCCAGCATTTACGTCCGTAAACACCCAAGTCATCAAGATCTCCGAGTTCAAACCATCCAGGGTAAACCGCTGGGCCGAGGTCGAATTCGTCATTTCACCCCCACACTGACGCTCTGCATAGGCTGCTTACACTCGGAGGAGATCTCCTTCATGGTGCTGGAGGAGTCCACTGCAGAGCCCATCCTGGGACGCCCTTGGATGGTCCAACACTAACCCACCATTGACTGGAAGTCCGGGGAGGTCCTTCGTTGGGGTGAAGACTGTTTCCAATCCTGTCTAGCTTCGGTTAAGAAGAACCAGAAAACCCCTTCCTTTGCCTCCCTGACTTCTGAGGGAAGATAAGAGTTTCCCGTTTGTTCCACTTCCATTGAGAATCCTGTGGTCCAACACCAGGTGGAGATTCCTACTGAGTACAGGGTGTTCCAGGATGTGTCCAGCAAGCAGTTGGCAACCAAACTACCACCTCATCGGCCATGGGACTGCGCCATCGACCTGCTACCTGGAGCCACTCTATCTAAAGGCCGTATTTGCCCTCTGTCCATCCCGGAGCAGAAGGCCATGGAGGAGTATGTGGAGGAAGCCCTTAAACAAGAGTACATTCGTCCATCTACATCCTGGACCCAGCTCTCCTCACTCAGTTCCACGCCAATCACCCTGCTCCCAGGCCTCGGGGTAGACCTCGTTGCCGTCTTCGTCCCTCTTCTCAGTCGTCAAGAGCCGCCTCGGAGGAGGGGGGTACTGTCAGGATTCCACCAGCTCCATTCACTCCTCCCACTCATTCACTCACTCCTCCCACTCGTTCATTATCACCCGAGTTCTGATCACCATCACCTGCACCTCATCATTCCATCTCCCTTTATATTCAGCTCCCCTTCACACACTCTTTGTCTGGTCTCGTCTCTACATGACACAGAGATTCACCCATGCTACTTACCCGCTACTTACCTGGCCTCCTTTGGATTCTCTTCAACCCCTGGCCTTCGTATACCATCTTCAGTCTTAAGCCATCCATCTACAACCCTTCCATCTGCATCAGCAACAGAGTCTCTTATTATCCATCAGCTAAGTTCCCATCTGACTATCATCTATTTGAACATTCACCATATCTCCGTCGGCTTCTGCAAAACCTGTTAATAAACATTGTTACGCTTACCACCTGTCTGACTCCTGTTCCATCCGTGACAGTAATTGGTGTGCCATGCCCATAGTCTTTAAAATTATTTTATTTTTTTTACAACAGATGCAATAAAGTGATAAGCCAAAGTCAAAGCTCTTAATTTAGTGCAGCAACAGACAAATACTTTGCTGCAGACATATACATGTGGTGTTGTCACTCACCAGCAATGTCTTACACCAGTGGTTCAATCTCAAATGTATAGAAATGGACAGTGTTCCTGACATTTTTGCTGAAATCAGCAACCCTGTTTTCCCTTTAAAATATTTTTTGAGAGTTGGCAATACTGATAATTGGTAAGTCCTTCAAGGTGACTTCTATAGCATACAGCATGACACAATGATGCATGAATGCTAATGCAACTTTTTTTTTGCTATAAAAAAGACAATATAGTCCACCATTATTGGAGTTAAAGAGTTTAAAAATATGAATTTCTTCCATGTTATATTGTTGGAATTTTCTTGAGGTGCAATGCGAAATTCACGGGAAGATTCTGCTCACTGCAGAGCCCATATAGGGACATGGTGAAGGAAAACAAATGTTTTGAGCCAGAGTTAGCCATAAAGGGCAACTTTCATCTATTGTGCTTGACCAGTTCTTAAAAGGCAAAGAAACCGAGACAAAATACTGATGAAAAGGATTTTTAAAAATCATGCAGTTGTAGCTGCAGGTAGAGCCGCTGGACTCTGTCCTCCCAGTAACCTGCTTCAATCTGCATAACAGTGCCTTCAGTGCCTTCAAGTGGCCCGGCCAAACCAATCCATCAGGGCGGTCTGGCACATTGAATGGGCCTTTAATGTAAAGTCTCCTTTTCAGGCAGTCAGGAGGAGAACATAGAGGCAAACCCAGCTCCTGTGACATGTACAAAGAGAGTATAACAACTGGGCCTTTCTAGATTAGCATGGTTCTACAGAGCTGCTAGAAAACACATCACTGAAATGAAATGAAATCACTGTATCCACTCCCTGTCTGCTTTGAAGTGCTAACCAGATGCAGTTTTGCCTGCTAACGCTTATTCCACTCATTAACTAAATGAGCTGGGGTCTTGTTGCTTATGCTGCCATTTGAGGTTATTTTGACCAAAGATTGATATTTGGGGCCTCTGTAAATAGATGGGCTATACTATAGACATGCAGATGAATAACAAGTTGACCATTCAGATTCAAATAGTACTTTTACCGGGGGCTGGGATGACTGCGTGTGTATGTGGTTGTCTTTGATTGGGTGTAATGATAGGGTCATTTATTTGCCATTGTGGTCACGGAAACGATGGGGTGGCTCACATGCATGCAGACTGAGGCCCATTGGATACACAAATTAAAGTAACAGCAGGTATTAGAAACCAAGGTTAATCTTCTCTAACATGAAATAATATATAAAAAATGTATTTGAAATAGAAAGCTTTTGTACCAATGAAAAGGCAATACGTTTTCTCTTTTTTAAAATAATTTAATTCACCCTTGCTAAATAAAGGTATTCAATTTGTTAAAACAATCTTTCAGACCCCAAACTTTGAAATTAGGTGTCTAGTGAACTTCTAAAAAGTGTAAGGCATCTTACTGACCCATACTCTTTAAATGGAAGTGTATATATACAACCTTTCTTTTCCAAGTAAATGCTTTTTTCTTTTTACATTGTTCACCATCAAAAAATCTTGAAAAACATTTATCGTGGTTTCCACAAAATAAGTAAGCGGCAGAACTGTTTTCAATTGTGATAATAATAAGTAAAATTTATTGAGCATCAGTCAGGATTAAAATGATTTCTGAAGGAACATGTGACACTAAAGACTGGATTAATGACTGCTGAAAATTCAGTTTTGCCATCACAGGAATAAATTACATTTTATTAAAATATAAAATTTAATTAAATAATAAATAATAATTATTGTAAATAATGTTTCACAGTATTACTGTTTTTATTGTATGTTGATCAAATAAATGCAGTCTTGGAAGCATAAGAGACCAACTCATAGACCTTGAAAAAATAACCCAGTCTTGTCTTCACCATTTATATTTTTAGAAATAAAAACACCCCATGAATATAAAGAAAGAATCAACATTCTGCAATATTTCTTATAGTACACCAAATTTATCCACTATGATGATCATAGCACACAAAGCACTCTATGCCAGTAATTGCTGTTGAATGTTGTGTTGTTGCACAATTGCCTACTTTGGCTAGACAAGATTGACGTATAGGTCTCGCCTTCAATAATAGTGCTCATTTATGGAGAAGAGCTTCTCTGGCATGAAGAGTTTCGTATCAAGAGGCTTCCCTTAGTAAAGGTGCATTTGAACATGCATTTGTTTCATAGGAAGAATAGAATAGAACATCTCTAGGGTTTGGTTTTATCGCACCTTCATATTTAACACCTTCAAAGTATAGCAGATGCTCAATAGGGCTGGAGTGGGTGTAATTGGAGAATGTTTTCATCCCTTTGTCTGTGAAGCTGTAGAGCTAATGATTACAGAGGAGTGTGTATGTGTGCCAGCCTTTGGGTACTCCATCTTTACCATGATCTTGGTTTTCAGTACCCCATTATAATGTATGTGAAAGAGAGGACATGATGACAGGATGAGGCCTATAACTGGTGTCACGTCGCCTTCACTTCTAACTCTTATCTAACAAATCACCATGCTCTTATTTAGACCTTTGGTAAATAATTGATGTTTCTGAACTAGCTATTATTCGAAACATCACCATCAATGATCCTTCTGATGTAATGCCAGTGCTTTTAAATTGCAGTCTATCATTTTAAAAGGGTTGTTTTGATGGATTTTTTAAACATCATTAACAACAAATGATTATATGTGGCAAAATGACTCCAAATCAAATGCCACTTGAGAGACCCTCGTTAAACTTAGCTAGATGGTTTTAAACCCTATTAATTATGATGCCATTTTTGGCATAGTTGCTTGTTATGCAGGTAGGCTACAGTGCATACTAATGCAATTGAGTTTGGAGACGTATATTATCCAGCATTTTTAATTTTTGATATTTTTTTTTAACCAGAGAGAGATTTAAAGTTCAACCAAATGAAAATGCACAGTTTTGAAAAAGCGACTAATTGTCCTTTTTTAACTTTTTATCTATACCCCATGCTTCATTCAGACTTCAACTCTCATCTTTTAGTGCTGGTGGCTTAGTTATTTCTTGCTTGCTCTCATCAGTGAAAGACGTATTTCAGTCATGGGTCAACATCATGCTCTAATAGTAAACAGCTGGATTCCTTTCCGTTGACATTATGCAGATTACTCCTTTCAAGTTTCTTTTATTTCACTGTCAACAACATGCCACACCACAGTCTGGATCTGACAACACTCCTTATCACGTCAAGAGGCCTGTGACCATGCAGGGTCCTGTTTACACCTGGTACTAGCATGTCTCAAATATGTCTCCTGTGACCACTGTTGGTCAGATTTCTTTGAAGGTCTCTCGATGAAATGACTGTATGCATCACCTCTTACTTTAGTGTGTTACTGCATGTTGATAAAGGAAAAACATGTTGGGTGGATGGATAGATGGATGGATGATAGATAAGCGGATGGATGAATGATGGATAAATAAGCAGATAGTTGGATAGATAGATAAGCAGATAGGTAAATGGTTGGACTGGCAGATGGACTGACAGATGGATGGATAGATAGATGGATGGATTATAGAAGCTAATAGATGGATGGAAAGATGCCTGGATGGATGGATGGAGGATGGATGGATGGATAGATAATCTAATTCATAGATAGATAGATAGATAGATAGATAGATAGATAGATAGATAGATAGATAGATAGATAGATAGAGCGCTGATGCGATGAAGAGATGTGAAACTGGATGATCAATGTGGTGTGAAATTAAATGGATGAAATGAGTTATTCTACTGTAAAGACTAGTGATGTGTGCAAACAAAAGGCAGCAGTGCAGTTGGTAGAAGAGATCAGAGATTAAATCTGGCAGTGAGCTGTGTGTGTGTGTGTGTGTGTGTCTGTCTGGATGAGAAAAAAGGTACATGCTTTCTCTTTTTGTCCTTGAGCTCAGGGTCAGTTGTCTGCTTGGCCACCAGACCAGCTGCAGCTGCTAAACACCCAGATCATGTCTTCATCACCTCCGCCAATTTACTTACAAAAGAGCCTCAAAGTGCCACTGGAATCCACACCCAGTTAAGTGATAGAATAAATGCATGGAATGCATGCGTATCAAATGCTGAATTAAAATGCATTTAGTCCAAATTTGGCCATTTTGTCTTCCATCTCCTGCAGCTGGGGCACTAAACGCCCACTTCTGAAAGCTCTTCAAACTTACTTTCCCCTCAATACCCTGGTATCGAACAACGGACAGTGCTATTTTATGGCATTGGACATTGCACAATTAGATAGGGGTTCAAAAACCTTGATTTCCATGAAACTGTGCCATGCAAACATACTACCAGCTGACATAAATGAACTGTTTTTAGTAGGGCCAGAAGGGCCTGGATGCACATGCCCATTCATACTAGATGCACATGAGGATTTTTAAAACAAAACAAAACATTGCTGATCTGTGACACTGCTGATCTGTGACACTGGGAATGAAAGTGTCTTTGACTGCACTGTTGTTTGACTGTAGGCTTTGTCCTTGTGTTTTTAGTGTCCCAAGGATGCAATTGTGAAGTGTGCACAGCAGGGCTATGTTCACTGTTGTTTGCATACTTGGGCACTGACACACACACACACACACACACACACACACACACACACATGCTAAAACAGCTTGGGAAACGCAGGTATCAGCACAGCTTCACTTCTTCCGTGCATCACTTCAAACTGTCCTTTGATTCAGCTCTCTCTCTCTCTCTCTCTCTCTCTCTCTCTCTCTCTCTCTCTCTCTCTCTCTCTCTCTCTCTCTCTCTGTCATCTGTCTCTCACTTACATGGAGAACTTTTACACCTACTCTACAGCAGTGTGGGTTGTTCTTGAGGCTGCAAGTTAAAACTTCTATTGATCTCAACTTCTTCTGGCTCTTCTCGACACCATGTTTTTTTTCCTCCTGACCCCTAAAATGGCTGTCATTCATTAAAAACTGAATTTGTGTGCAAACAGTTCTGTTGTGAATGCGCTTTAAATGGATGCATGTGACTAACACTGCTGCTGGAATTCCTCTGGAAAAACAAGATTTGTATCATGGCTGTGAGGTCAGGGCCAAAGCCATAGTTGAGAAATAAAAAGTATATGACAGAATTGAAAGGTTATCCTTCAAACATTTAAAACATCATTTATTAAAGTGGCCTGTAAACTGTGCTTGACTTAACGTCTATATTTAAGTTAGGAGAATTTAGCAGTTGCTAATTATAATAATAAAAGCAAATATAATATTCATAGTATGTAAATGTAAATTATATAAAATAAGTATGGAAGGAATTTCATTATTACTTAATAATATACAATAATATAACAATGTTATAGTCAAGTCTCAATGTAAACACACGTTTCTCATACAAAGCTGATGGCACATAGTTTAATTTAAAATAATGTCATTATTGCCCTGAAATCTACACTTTATTTATAAAAAGATGGTTATTGTTCTTGAAATCCTTGGTTGCTCTAGCTTCATTGTTTCAACAGAGGGCACTGTTGTATTTGTTTAGTTCATTTGATGTTATGCTTAGTAGAACCACACTTTTAAAACTTGACGGACTGGATGTTATTGGAGTGTTATTTGGCACCAGCCTTCATTTTAGATCAGTTTTGTTTTAATACAGGTGTACTGACAGTTTACCTGATCATACATATCTGCAGTTACCACTTTAGTTGTTTTTATAAACATGAATACTGTAGTTAACATTATAAACAGTGTTTATTAGTGATGTATGTCCCTATATGCATGCGGTTAGTGTTAGCAGTGGTGTAAAGAGTATTTGAAAACCATACATCACCAATTCCAATACGACTTGAGTAAAAGTCTTTTAGAGTATCTGATTTTAACAGTATTTTACTCCGTACTCAATTTAGCATCAAAGATGCACTAGTCCACAACACCTATAAGACATGGTGAAAAACAAGAAAGGCTTGATTTGTGAGGAGAGCAATCACGTTTATTTTATAAAATTGAAAGAAAATTGAACACCTCAGTATTGCAATAAATCAAGGTCGACGCGACAAAAATGTCTAAAAAACACTCTCAAGTCTCAGCTAAGCTCAAGTGCTTAAAAAGGGCATAAGTAAACCAATTGAAACCTGCAATTCACAACTACCTAATGCACTTGCATAAAGTAGCCTCGTTGACCAGTTTGAGTGAGTATGGGCAAAATGCACAAAATATAGTACCTTCAATGCCCTGTAGATGGCATTGTCACTTCTTTTGTAGAAAAAATAAACTGCTGCAGAAAAAGTTAGGTGGCGTGCATTACTGATCACAAATGTATTGGAATAGAGAGTACATACATATTCAAAAATCTAGTCAAGTAGAGAGTAAAAGTTGCTAATATCTTTAATACTCAGGAAAAACTATGAATAATACAGAGTTAAAAACTACAGAGTAGCCAAAAAAAGATACTTAAGTACAGTAACTAATTTTACTCAAATTAGGGTGACCACCAAGTCCCGAAATTGGAAATTTTGTCCCCATTTAAAACGTTATCATCCAACGTGGTGGCAAATAGGCTTTCCAAGTAATGTAAAAATCAATGTTCATATAGTATAATGTATCCCTCACACACGTGTCCTGCATTTTCCCGAAAAATCACATCTACTGTCCTGCAACAGAGCAATAACCAGGTGGTCACCCTAACTCAAATACTTTACACCACTGTGTTGTTAGCATGCATGTAGCGTGTACGTAGATCGCTCAGCGTTTCACGGATGACAGGGGAGCAGTGATGGCCTTTCTGACTCTGCTAATCATTCTATCTAAAAGGAAAGCACGGGAAATGGTTCTTTATCGGATAACTGAAGCAGTTCCAATTTCCTGTTATCACAGACCAGGTGCTCTTGTGTAACTCGCACATACAGTACACTCACACACTCGAATACACCTGTGCCTTTTATCTGAAAAGAACAGAGATTAATACTGTACACAAATGACTTTATTAGTTTTTTTTATACTTTATTTTTAGGTGAACTATCCCCATGAACTAAGTATGAGCAATATATTTTTAAAGCTTTTATTAACCTTTGTTAATGTTAGTTAAAACAATTGTGCAATGTATAGGTTTGTTAGTCCACAGTGCATTAACTAATGTTAACAGATACAACTTCAGACTTTAAAAATGTATTAGCAAATATAGAAATTAAAGGTACAATATGTAAGAATTTTGTATCAAAATATCCAAAAACCACTTGCTTTATATATTTCTTTCAATTGTGTACTTCCATTATCCTAAATATTTCCAAGAATTTGTAAATTCAGAGAAATTCACAATTTTAAAAAGTGCCCGTCCCTGTTCACTTGTCGCCTGCCAATGACGTAATATCCGTATTATCCCTGGTTTCCGCTTGTACTGCCATATTAACCATGGCGACACACGCTGACAACTGCATAGTGAGTAACCCTAGCATTATAACTTTCAACACACTCAAATGCTGTTTAGTATGATAGTGTAAATGTTAGACCAAGTGAAACAGCGCTGCATCTCACAAGTTAAATTCGTCAAATAAACTGACCTCTGTGAGTAGTAATTCAGCACTTGCTGATAGTTCGGTTGAATGAAATGTCCTCATACCTTTATTATCCTATTCCAATCTATGCCTTTGTTATCGTAAGAGGTTAGCAAACCTTAGCGGCAATTGTTTTTTATACATATTGTAGCTTTAACATTAAAAAAGATTAATAATGCAGTAGAAGTATTGTTTATTTTTTGTTCAATGTATTTTGTTCATTGTATCTAATGTAGTTAAACTAATGTTAACAAAGGATTTTGTAAAGTGTTACCTAAATCGTTATAAGAAAGACAATTTGACGGATTACGCCAAAACATTTGTGAAGTTAGCGTATTTAGCCAACATTAGCTAAGTAGAAGGAACTTTTTCCACAAGTGAAGTATAATAAGGTGGTTTTTTGTAAGAAGATCGGAAACATAAATGTAAAAAGCGACTCTCATTCAAAATGCTGCCTTTTTCTCAGTGACTCATATAAAGAGAAGTGTATAGGCTCCGGTTTCCAGGGTGATGGTACTATTCACACTCCTCTGGTGCCGTGACAACCACACTAGAAGGCAGACGAATGAGGGTGAGAATGGTCAAAAATCAAACACGACACCCCCAGAGACGTGAACAAACACAATCTGAGGAGGATTCAGTCTTCTTCAGTTTCATCTCTTGATGTTTTTGACAGAGCTCTACAGATATTTTGTAGATAGGCCGTGTTTTAGATCCAAAAACCGGGAGAAATTGTGAAAAATCTCAGCCAAAGTCTCATACCGTTCTTATCATCCATGACAGTCCTGTTTGTTTGAAGTCCAAAATAATTATTTCTGCATTAGGACAATGAGCCAATGAAAAGTTTTAAGGGGAAAAATCCGCCTTCCCTTGTTCGTGCTTTGAGTCTCCAGCTGTTGAGCTCTGACATCCCCACCCAAACATATACAACAGCCACAGGGAATGTAAAATCAAAACCAGACGTGGCTTCTTTCCATGGATTTTATGATAGATTATTGGTAATGTAAACAAACTTGTGTAAGGATCATTTCAAAGGAATCCAAGATACAAGAGAATACAGATAGCCTTCACTTATTGACCTAAGGTGAGTCTCAGATTTGGCAGTTACCTCTAAATGTACGAAACTGGAGTCACCCCGGTACGAGGTCATGCATTTTTCAAAGACTGAAAGGCATTCATCTCTTGACATGATATCCTTGTAGCTCCAGCAAAGTGCAAAAGTCGCTGATTTTGAACTTGAAAGCATTCAAATTTGTTTTGACTGGTCATGTGATATTTGACACCATCCAGCCGATGACCTCAGAGGGCAATGATAGGGTCCCACTTTACTTTAAGTGTCTTCAACCACTGTGTTCTTCAACTACTCAACTACTAACATTTAAATGAATCATTCGGTACTATGCAGTTATTGTGTACATACATGTTTTTCCATTGTACTTATACTTAAAAAAATCTGCATGTAGTTACAGCTGTAATTAATTTCTGTTATTATATCTAATTACACCTGTTGACCCTTCCATTACCCCTTAACCCACCCTTAAACCCATACCTCCATAACCTTACCCGTATCCCACCTAAAAAGCAGCAAAAGTGTTTTGCAATACAACATAAACAAAATAAGTACATTTGCATACATATACATTTTTACATTGTTATATCAGTATTTTTTTAAAGTAAGTACATAGACAGTACATAGAAACCTAATATAAAGGACCAATTACAATATTTTTTTTCAATGTTGACAAAGTGAAGCCAAACGAGACTACTTGTTCAGGGAAAGAGAGGGTTAATTGTACAAGGGAAATACCAACTATGAACTTCAAATCAGCAATTGGTATCTTCTGTATCAAACTGCAAAAACTGCATTTGATACAGAAGATTTGAGATCCACATATTGATTCCCACGCATTTGTAACAGGAACACTGGCATCCTTTTCCTTTGCTTTGAAGAACACATTCAAATATAAAGAGCTAAATATAAAGAGCTACACACTGTGTAATATTATGTCTCAAAATGTGCATTTTGAATTCTAAATGAACTCATTTAAATATATTAATTTTTTTGCTTTAAAATTTTTTCATTTGAGACTGAAAGTTTTAAAGGAACAGTTCAGAGTAAATGTAAAACTTTTGCTTTTGTGTTCCATTGAAAATTAACAGCATATAGAACAGAACGTCATGAGGGTGAGTAAATGATGACAGACATTTCATTTCTGGATGTACTATTCCTTAAAGCCTTTGAAGTGTCACTGTGAAACAGCCTTACAAATATGACGCACAGCCCCACATTATTAAAGCATTCCTCTCTCCTGTGCTCCGAGGAAACACAGCTCTAATGATTCACGGCTACCCTCAGCTGTTTAGGAAGAAAGACTAAGCCGGTTTAGAAAGTCAAGAAAGAGAAAAGAAAGAAAAGATTGAGTTGGGAAAGAGAGATGGATGTGATGATGACATCATCCTGGCTAGCCTATATAGTTTTCTGTATAGTTTTTATCACTGCATTCTTTTTATGCAGCAGATTAAACCAGCGTGTATTTCATCAGTGCATCTGTGTCTAATCAGGACAGAGAGCTATTTGTTTCTCTAATAATATGTTTTAAAAGGCCAGCCCTCACTATGTTTATTGGCAGTGTGTTGTATGTGGGTTACATATGCTTTGGGGACATAATTGTCCTGAGAAGTTAGGTAAAAAAATCACCCCTTTGGGGACAATTACAAATTCGACAAACAGTTGCTTTTGATAAAACTGTTAAATGTGTTTTCAACAAAAGCACAACATTTTGAGCTGAAACAATGATGTGTGTGTGTGTGTGTGTGTGTGTGTGTGTGTGTGTGTGTGTGTGTATGTGTGTCTGTCGGGAAAACCTCTAGAACGTCTAGGTATTAAATGCAATTTGACCTCTGATGGACATTAATTATTTATTTATTTCAGTTCTTTATAGGTCAGATTGATGTTCGGATTAGGGTTAGTCATTTAGCTTTATTTAAAAACAAAGAAAGTTTATGTCTTCATTTAGATAGCTAATTAAACAAATGTTTGTGGGTTTATCTTAGTTATACTTTGGGGACAAATCTATCCCTAGAAGTTAGCTAAGCATGACAAAACCTCCCTTTAGGGACATTTGGTGCCGTTCGCATTTGCAATATAGGGGTGGATTTAGAGTTTAGGTTAATTTTAATGTCATTATAATTCTCTTAATATATAACAGCAATAAAAGTATATGCTGGTCTACAAATGCAAAGTGCAAAGACTAAAACTGAAATGTTTTTTTTTTTTTTATATATATATATCAATTGTTACATACATTTTTCTGAATATGAATGTGTTCCATTAATCAAAGATCAGATTTCACTCATAACTCAGATGCAAAATGTGAAGTTATTGGTTTGCTGTTATATAATCTTAATACCAATATTAAGATTCTCTTCGATATGTCTTATGGCCGCTAACCAATAAATAGCTATTAACAATACAATAACTATTGTATCTAAATTAATTTGAAAAATAAAACACAAAATCGCAATATTTTCAGCCAATAACCAATATGGTGCCTATATATTTAGCATCACAAGCAGTATGGTATGTCCTCATTTAGTAAACACGAGTGTGTGTTTTTTGTGCATTCCAACAAGTCCATCATTCATTATTACTATGATCAAGCCGTTTGGCAAAAGGAGAGCCTACTCATGCTCAAACAAGTTCAGTGAACCTCTCAACTGCCTCTCTCCTAGCTGCTTTGAAGAAGTACTTTTATTTTCTTTACTTGGCCCTTGAAGGAGCTCTATGCCACTTAATCCTCTTTTTACACTGTGTGCATTTGTCTTTCCTCTGCTCTCTTACACAACGAATAGGTCTGTAATATGGTTCCATGGGGAGTAAGACAGGCACTGGATAAGGATGTGCTCTTATTTCTCCATCAGATGGCATTTGAGCTCTCGTGTGTGTGTGTGTGTGTGTGTGTGTGTGTGTGTGTGTGTGTGGAGTGGTAGACTCAGCAGATGCTGGGTGATCATGCTTTCCTGGCCTGAGGCGAACGCTTACCATGTGCACCATGTGTCTGTGCTTGTGTGTATGGGTGTAACCATGCTGGTAAATTTGGGTGTAGTCTGCATGTGCACTGGGGGGCTCCTGTACATTTGCTCGAAGTGTGAAAGTGCGACATCGGTGCCAAACGTGTGTAAGGCAGAACTTCTGTCATGCTGATTATCTAGTCATATGTTACATAGTCTGCTGGCTGGAATGTCTGGGAACAATTTGGTTCACTGTGAGTGAAAGGATCTTAGTCAGAAATTATGGCATGTATTTATTCAGCTCCATTTTTTATGGCAAGAAATGTTTGTGTATGTCTCTGTAAACATGTAAAGACATACATAGACATACAAAAATAAATATTAATAAATAATATATAGTGTGTGTCATTTATTATTTTGTTACTTATTATATATTATTTAGATTTTTTCTTAATCGATCAAAAATACTGTAAGAACAGTAATATTGCATATACTTACGTGTGTGTGTTACACTTACACACTAAACATTTTTGTACACTGGATTGTTTTTGGAAATAAATTCAATTAATTGCGACACACACATATACACACACAAACACACATGCATACATATGGCAGGCTATATTTAATATATATATAATATATATATATATATATATATATATATATATATATATATATATATATATATATATATATATATATATTATACAGTGCTGGTCAGAATTATTTGCTCCTTTGGTAAATATGATCAAAGATGGCTGTAAAAAGTAATAAATCTGTGTGTGTGTGTATATGTGTAAAACAAACAATAAATAAATAAACAATAAATTAACAAACTTTTATTTTAGAATCGATTAATCATGATTAATCAATTTGACAGCACTAATATATATATAAAATATTTCAAGTGGTTTCCCCAAATTTAACTGGAAAGGCAACTTTTAATGACTTCTGCAGTTTCAAAATGATTCAAATTATTATTGTGTCAATTCATTCATTCTATTATTTATAAATTAATTTGCAAATATTAAATACAACAACAAATTATGCTGCTGTTTGTCTTTTTTTATTTTGCCTTTGCCTTTTATGTTCTTTCATCTATTTTTTGAACCAGTCTCTCTTAGTCTCTGTCCCTTTTTATTTCTCTCTCTCTGCCTCTTGCTGTTAGGTTGCCATAGATGGCAACTTCACCTTGACAACAGTCCCTCCCAATACCGTGTTTGAATTGTAAATGTTAGCACACTTGCAAGCTGTGCACCTTTAGTATGAATAATGAATATACACAGCAAGTAGAATATTTGATGTTGTGTGCATGTACTGAAAGTTAACACTTCAATAGTGCACCAAACCATATCAACACGTGTTGTGGATCAGTAAAATTCTAAATGAATCCTTAGAATCTCTTATACTAGCCTCATAAAGCTTACCCTGTAAATCAGAGGTGCTAGTTTTTAAGTATTTCAAACGAAGAGAAAAATAATGTACAAAAAAAAGATTTAAAGATTTAGCAATTTCTTCAATTCTTCCAAAAGTTAATGCCTAAAGAGTGCTCTTCAGAGTTATCTTCAACTGCACACTTGAACTAGTGAGATTGGTTAGATAGTAAGATTCTACTGTCTTAGACAGTTAAAATAACAAGGGACCTTTCTGCAGTCAAATCCTAACATAGTACGCGAGGTTCAGATTAAGGTTAATGTGAATTAGACTTGTATCAAGGGGGAATTTTTCACTTGCAGAGTTTTTGTAGATTCTCCTGTAAGTCCAGGTCATTGTAATGCAGTGACTGTGTTAGCCACTGGGATTTTGTGCATATATTAGCTGAAGGCAATGCACTGTCTGACTTGATTAATGACAGCAGACAATTGACTTAGAGCCGACGGGCCTTGGTGCGCAAATACAATGGGCTGCCATGAGGACACGCACACATTCGGAGAGGCCTGGATCCACTGGGGTTAGTCTTTATAGAGCACTTGTGATCCAGTAAGGGACATTCCATATGGTAAAACTATCTTTGGGGAGGTTTTATGAAATATAATAATATTGCTCCATTTGTAAAGAGGAAATAGACTGTTATAATGTATTTTCCAGCGGCTTTTACTAGTGAAGTGAGAGCTGAGACCTCCGGCTTTGTCTCCTGTCCATTGTGTCATCAAAAATAATACGCATAATTCTCTCTAGCATGTGCCAGTAAAACATTCATAGTCATGAAGTTTCAACAAGAGACGATCCAGCACTCCATAACAACATCGTGATGATATTCTATTGATGCTATTTCCTTGAAATGTGAATGACACCTTTGTAGCGGTACTTATAATTCAGTTTGTCTCAGCTAAATGTTTGCAAATGTGAAAAACCGCTACGATTATGTTTTGAAATAATCTCCCATTGTCAGAGAGAGATCGTGCTTCTGTTCTTGACTGATCAAAGCTGTGTGTATGCGTCAGTGTTTGTGCGAACATTAAGGAGGCTTCGACATCAGGCTTTGATAAGACTAGAGTTTGAAATCCTTTAGATCTTACTTCGTCTCTGACAGCAAAATGTTCAGCTATTTTTGGAAATCCTCGTGCATCCAAGACCTGCTCATTATTGATGTCCCACAAATGATGCTGAGTATTATATTTGTGTTGCTTATAAAAGATAATAAAATTAAATAATCTGCATAGGAGACTGGTTTTATCATCATTAAGGACATAATGTGGGATTATACTTCTGTTTGATGAGCAATGTTTGTGGAGTATCACAAAAAAAAAAAAAAAAAAAAAATTATCAGTTTCCACAAAATAAAAACATTTAGCAGCACAACTGTTTTCAACATTAAAAATTATAAGAAATGTTTCTTACACCAATCAAAATGTAAAATGTCAAATCAATGATTTCTGAATGATCATGTGACAC
Source organism: Tiaroga cobitis (assembly GCA_030578255.1). Classification (NCBI taxonomy): domain Eukaryota; kingdom Metazoa; phylum Chordata; class Actinopteri; order Cypriniformes; family Leuciscidae; genus Tiaroga; species Tiaroga cobitis. The sequence continues at coordinate 32,280,210 of CM060601.1, read as the reverse complement.
TGAAGACTAGAGTAATGGCTTTTGAAAAATCATTTTTGTCATCACAGGAATAAATTATATTTATCAATTTATGGAAATGTAAAACATTGTGATAATATTGTACATGGACAACAGACATAGTTTAAGTCAGATTGGACATGTCAATGGTAAAGTTGAGTAATTTTAATAGGGGATAGAAAATATCATAGTATATAAGTAATAGAAGTCAATGGTCAGTCACCATGACGTTTGTAAGCTAGTGAGTGCGTTATAAGCTCTTTGATCTCGAGCGCTTTGCTTGACTGCTTGACTCAACATTTACATAGTTCAGTTTAATCCTTAATGACCATCTGTTGTTTGGCCTACTCCTGTGTGGCGAGGAGACTAGTAGAAACACACACATATTAGCAGCACTGTCTCATTTGTCATGTGCAGGGCATTGTGTCATTAGCAAATCCCAGCTAAGTGTCATGTTTCAGGTTAATCAGGTTAGAGACTTTGAAACAACTTCACTAATTAATGTCCATAGCAATTAATTCCATTCCATTTATGTTCTGGGATCAATCAATTTTCATCCTTTTTTATTAATTACCTCATCCACGTGCTTTTTCAGTTTACTTAGAAGTTTACTAGCTAACTTGACACTGTAGTTTTTTAGTTAGAATTAGTTTGGCTCTGATGACTCATCAGAGGCTATTAGGGCTGTCACTTTACGTTCGAAAATCGATTGCACAATCGATCGGACCAACCAACACAAGTATCGAAAACGAAAATAGAGAATCGATTTTAACGGCCTTTTTTTTTCTTTTACCAAAAATGTGTTTTAGGTGGACAGATCAATACAGTGCACAGAACATGTAGGATGTTGGAAAATAACAATGTCTTTTCTGTTAACCAAATGCTTTTTAATGTTCGCTATTAGGCTACTTCAATGCAAGTGAACAAGCGCGCCGTTATTTGTTGCTTAGTGACGTGTGTGTTCAAGTAAGCCAGAAATGCGCAGATTCTGCGCTATACGCTGTATTTAATATATCATTAGGACTCACGAGTTGCGTATTTGTGCTAAATCCGCGCAGATTTGGCTTACACGAACTTCCACAGCAAAGAAAGTGAGTAAACATAGAAACACGTCAGATTGGCTCGTGATTTGACAGCGTTTTCCGCCAAAGTTCATTTTTACCCGCATTTGGCGAGTTGGAGGGTGTTAATTTCAATCCCTGAATGTTGCGCTCCTGTTTGTCATTGTGCTGAAACTTCACGCCAATAAATCATCAGAAATATTGCTGACTTGTGCGCGTCTCAAGCGCCCTCTTTACGCTCGTCCTAATGCCTGTTAGTTTCCGTGGATTTGCCTATATTTGGCGATGAAAATGGAAACGTCTTTAGACAGGGAAAATCGATTTTACAATCGATTCAATGAACACTTACGTCTCAAAAATCGAACAGGATTTTTCACAAAAGTGACAGCCCTAGAGGCTATACAAGTCTGTTTTATTTTATGTAACTGATCTATTATAGTTGCAAAAATAACCCAAACCACCAGCAAAGGTCAAGCCGAACATGTATTAAGCTGTAATGACCACTGCTGATTAGTGGTGTCAACAATAATCGATTCGGCGATGCATCGCAATGCGGGAAATGTACGATTCAGCATCGATGCGGCAAAGTGCCATAATCGATTATGTCACTGTTTATTTTCTGGCCTTGGACAATAAAGTTTTGAAGTTTCACTTACTTACGGGGGCATAATAACAACAATAAAGATGGCTGAGGCGGAGGGAGATGACCACGATATGGCGCCATTCACATATAGCGCCTAAAAACGCTAGGCGCGCCGCGTTCTCCTTTTTTCAAAGCGCTAGGGCGGTTGCGCTCTGGAGGCGTCTGTCGTTGCGAAGCAACCATCAGCTGAGCTCTCCGTTACAGCAAACCGTTCTTGTCACGTGACCTACGGTGCTTGTGCTTGTGGCATTCTGAAAAGTTGAGATGTTTTTATCAAGATGCGGCGCGGACGCGATTGGAAAAAACGAGCGTGTCGCACCGCGACCGCCTCGCTTCGATTATGAGCGCGCATACCGCGCGCCTACATTTGAAATAACGAACTTGAGCGCGCAAAAGACGCGATATGTGAACAGGCTTATAGACGGGTAATCAAAAACGCGCCCAAAGCTTTGGATTTAAATTTTATTTTATTTAATGGCATTTATGTTAAAGATACAGGAGATATTATAATACACACATAGCAGCCAATAAATCTGTTGTTCGATATCTGACTGCTTGTATTGCCTCGTGACTGATGAAAATTTGCCTTGTTGTGTGCAGTAGAATTGTGATGCATCGCAATGCATCGTAGAATCGAATTGAATCGAATCGTTACCTGGTGAATCGTAATCGAATCGAATTGTGAGGGCAGTGCCAATGCACACCCCTACTGCTGATTGCTCTACCGCTTTGCAATCAGTTTCCCCCTTGAAGACTTGATTTGCTTTATTTAATCAGATCCCTCTGCTCTCTATTCAAGCACATGACTTGAGTCATGTCTGGCATTAACAGTTCTTATATCTGCAAGAGAAGGTGACATTTCTGTCTGATTTATAAGAATATATGAAAATAAAATGTTCTATAGAAATGTTAATTTAATGTTTTTGAAAGAAGTCTCTTATGCTTATTACCAAGGCTGCTTTTATTTGATCAAAACAGTAAAAAAAAAAAAAGTAGTTTGGCGAAATATTGTTACTATTTAAAATAACTGTTTTGTATTTTAACATTAATATTACCATTAATGTAATTTATTCATGTGATGGTGAAGCTGAATTTTCAGCATCATTACTCCAGTCTTCAGTCATATGGTGGAAATCATTCTAATATGCCGATTTGGTGCTCAAGAAACCTTTCTTATCATTATCAATGTTGAAAACAGTTGTGTTGCTTAATATTTTTGTGGATACATTCTTTAATGAATAATACGTTCAAAAGAACAGCATTTATTTGAGAATAGAATATAAATATTTTGTAACATTGGAAATGTTTTTATTGTCAATTATGACCATTTAATGCATCTTTACTGAATAAAAAAATATTAATTTCTTCCAAGAAATAATCTTACTAAACACTTTAAAACAATGGGATAAATGTAAACAACACATTTTTTTTAAATGTCAACTAATTATTAAAAAATATGTGGGGCTTTTCTCAGCAAATATAATTATAAATAATTCAATTAATTAATTGATTGGCGTATCATGTTATTCATTAATTGAAGCCATATTGGGCTTATATTATACATCTGATTTAGTTAATTTTGTAAACTTCTATGTGAGCACTAGTTGATACTTTTTTTGTTGTTGTTTGTATTTTGTTAATAAAGTTTAATCACTAAAATCTGTGGTTTAAGGATTTTTATCCTCTGCGATAAATGTCTGTAATGGCAGTTTCACCATATTTTACATGGAAAATGTAAGTTCAATCCATTCCTCTGGTCATTTAATGAACTCTAGAGAAAAATGTGGCTTATTCTTTTTATTTTCTCACTCCCTTTTTCTCTCTGTCCATTTCTCTTAAGGACCCCTCACTCCTTTTCTCCCCTTAACCATAAAAGACTTTCGACAGGCTCCTTCTTGAACACAATGCAGGAGCCTGGAAGCCAAGCTCACTTTTTCTTGGCTGTCTTCCCCGGTGTTCAAATTTGCATAGAAATAATAATGAATTGAAAACCAGTCCGGCTAATGTTTCAAATCAAATTAGGTCATTGAGCGCAGTCCCACCAGACCTGGAGGTCTCCTTTCTTAATTATGAGCATAGTTCAAATCTCCGAAACGAGGAGTATCCGAGAGCTTGGCAGTGGATACTGAAACACTTTGTGATTTGTGTTGGACTTGACACATCTACCATATGGTACGGTAGTACATGCCAGAAAATGTGCTCCTGTGAGAGGTACATATATTCTTCACCTCTGTTGAAGCATTATTGCTTAGCGCAGAACCACCAATGAAAACAGTTTTTTCTGGGAATGACATTGATGGCATTTTGATGTAATGCCTCTTAGATAAATTATTATGAGTTTGCGTGTTCCCTCTTTCTGCTACCAATTGCCTCTTATTCGTTCTGTCTGTTTTTCGCTCTCTCTCTGTAGACTTGTTCTACATTTAAGCCGAGACATTCAGTTTAAGCCTATTATACAAGGGAGTGATGTAAATGTTTGGTCTGTGGGTTTTAAGCAGATAGTTTTAGTCCCAGGCTCTGAGCTTCACACCAAGCAGATTGTTTTTACTTTATTAAAAGTCACATCTTATTAGACCAACTTATTCTTTTGCTCTTCTGAGGATCTCTTTGAAGTGGAGCAAACTTGCCCACCCAGTTGAGAGCACAATGGTTTTGTATCATGTTGAATCATTTTTAAAAGGTGGTGGTCTGTACATTTTTCAGATTTAACTTTAGTTTGTTATCTCAAAGTATAAAGAAAAAACTGTGTTTGTGGCTGCGTGCATAAACTATTTTTTGACTGATATGGCATATCGAGTGAGTCACTTGTAACATCCAAAATTACTTTGCAAATAAACGGGAGATAACTCTTATTCAGTTCAGTAAAGTTCAGTAAAGGTTAAGCTTTTACCAGTATTTTTCCCCCTATATTTCTAAATTATATTTATTTTATTTCTAGGCTATATATTTTTATATACCACTTGCTGGTAGACACCAGTGGGAGGGAAAATTACTTTTAAAAGTAATACATTACAATTTTGCGTTACTCCCTAAAAAAGTAACAAATTGCGTTACGTAGTTCCCTTTCAAGGGAACTCGAGCTGCGTTTGAGACGCGGTGGGAACGCTCTGCGTGATTGCGTCATGAAGCACGTGTAAAATCAGTCCAATGGAAGCCCGATACGTCATGGGTGACGTCATAGACCAGGAAACTATAAAGCACCCTTGAAAACAGACCGCGACAGCTTCTGTAGTCTTCAGCAAGCGCTCTCTGTGATTCTGTCCTTGTCTATTTATTGTTGTTTGTCAAGCACAATATATATATATCACTATCTATCATTATGGCGAGCAAAGCAATATTATAGACGTTGTGTTGTTCCCTGCCCTCGTTACATCACGGGTGGGGACACACATCAGCTTTTTGTTGCTGTTTGGGAGTGGAGCATGCAACAGTCATTTCTCGAGGGATCTGACTGTGCATTGCGAGAAGCTGTCCGTGAGGACGCTCCGCTCCCGCCGGGCGTTCTTAGAGGAGGACGGTTCGGTTCGCGTTCCCCGAGCGGGTCTCTCAGTTGCCGAGGCTCGGAGACGGCTCGTATTTCGGGGTTCGAAAACGGATCTGACAGCGGGGGTTGGGACGGGCTCCGCCCTTTGTCAGCTTTCACATGCCAGATCTAGTGTGCTGCGATTTCCAGTTCCGAGGAATTGGTATCGTTAGTGTTTTGTTTTAAAAGAAGGAGAACAAAACAAATACAAATCTTTATAAAAAGGCAGATGTTTGAGTTTTCAATGAATACATTTTCCAGCTCATAACTCTGTTGAATAAAGAGGAGCTTTTTTAAAGAAAAAAAGGAGGTTTTATCTAGTGCTGTTGCCAGTTAAATATTTACTGGCCAGCTGAACATTATGAGATTGAAAATAAAGAAGAGTTTGTTAAAGATGAACTGTATCTTAAACAGGAAAAACTCTGTATCTCAGCCTCCTCGTCGGGGACTGTGGTTTTTCCCTATCTCCACACTGAGGTGTCGAGATCGTGGAATAAACCGGTTTGTATTTTATGTGTTTAATCCCCAGATGTCTGACTATAGTAATGTTTGGGTATTAAGTATCATAGTATGACATTGCCTCGGGTTAAAGAGACGCTTGCGAGCTTTCTCTCTCCCGAGTCGGCGTCATCGTTATTAACCCCGACGTTACCCACCAGCCATCTTAAATAATGAATACATTTTTTATTAGGCAGCGCTGGTGGGTAAAGTATGTAAGGACATGGATGAATGTGAGGGGCGACTCTCTGAGGAGGGTCGCAGCGCTGCCAGTTCGGTTGTTTCCTGCTGGTGGCCACAGAGTGATATATGTATGTATATATATATATATATAAGTTTTTCTGATATAAAGATAAAGGAAAATAAAGATATAATTATGTCTGTTCTTCTGGACGCTCCGCTTTCAAGAAAACTGAGATATAAACCATTCAGCGGCGTTCCAGAGGTTTCTTCCTCACCAATCTAATGTTCCTGAGACGGCCTATTAAGCTCCTCTCAGCACAAAGTGCAAAACAGAGCGTCGCCATTCGGGCTCCTCCGCAATTGAGGGGTACCTGGGTGGCGGTCGCAGTCTAGCCAGTTAGAGACATGCAAGATCTGAGGACTGTTTTATCTCTAAAATAGCTTTGACAAAGAAGAAGCCCTGACGCCGAGGCGATCAGGCTTCTAAGGGTGGTCCCCTCTGGGGTAGGGACGGTTTTGAGAAATCGTTTCTCCTCAGCGCCCTTTGGGGTGCGACTCTCTGAGGAGGGTCGCAGCGCTGCCAGTTCGGTTGTTCCCTGCCGATTCGCCGTTCAGGGCACCGAGGTGTCAGCGTCCCCATACGATCCTTCGAGGAGGATCGTAGAGCGGTCAGTTCGGTTGTTCCCTGCCGGTTCGCCGCTTCAGGGCACCGTAGTGACTGTTCAACCAAGGGACGGTTTTGAGAAATCGTTTTTCCTCTGGGGTGCAACTCTCTGAGGAGGGTTGCAGCGCTGCCAGTTCGGTTGTTCCCTGCCGGTTCGCCGTTCAGGGCACCGAGGTGTCAGCATCCCCATACGATCCTCCGAGGAGGGTCGTAGAATGGTCAGTTCGGTTGTTCCCTGCCGCTTCGCCGCTTCAGGGCGCCGTAGTGACTGTTCAAATAAATCCAGAGGCCAGTCTTGAGAGACTGGTTCCCCTAGTAAATTTCTGGCAGCGTGGAAACTACTGCCACATATTTCTCAGTGGGTCCTGCACACTATAGAAAAGGGTTTCAGAATTCAGTTCGGTTCTCGTTCGCCCAGATTTCTAGGGGTCCTCCTTTCATTGGTGGACCCCGAGCAGGCTATGGAGCAGGAAGTACTGTCACTTCTGCAAAAGGAGCTGTAGAAGGGGTTCCTCCTCCCAGCAGACAGCCATTACTTCATTGTTTCCGAAAGAGGATGAGGTGTTTCCCGAGGTTTGCTTTCGGGGGCGAAGCATACCATTATTGGGTTCTTCCATTCGGCCTAGGTTTATTACCCCACACCTTTACAGTATGCGTGGATGCAGCTCTGGCTCTCCTGAGACTCCAGGGCATTCGCGTATTATACTACATCAATGATTGGTTGTTCCTAGCTCAATCTGAGTTTATGGCAGTTCGGCATCGAGATGTCGTTCTGTCTCATTAAGGATGTTGGGGTTGCCTCTCAACGCTAAGAAGAGTGTGCTCTGAGGACCACTTTTCTAGGTGTAGCAATTCTACAGCCGTAATGGGGTATATCTAGGCCAGTCACTCACTGTGAAACAGTTTCAGACGGGTGGGTCTCATGGCAGTTGCGTCCAACGTTTTACTTTTGGCCTTCTGTTCATGAGACCCCTGCAGTGGTGGCTCAGGACCAAGGGGTTTTCTCCGAGGGGAAATACGTTTTCGCATGATCAAGGTCACGCGGCTATGCCTTCGTGCTTCGGTCATGTGGAAGAACCTTGGTTCCTCGCCCAGGCCCAGGGTTGGGGGCTTCTTGTCGACGCATATTGCTATCGACGGATGCTTCCCTCACAAGTGGGGGCGATCATGAGTGGTTGCTCGGCGAATGGCGGACAACACACTGATGGTCTCGTATATCAGAGCAGATATCCTGTTGAGGCAGGGGCTGAGGCCCAGGGGATTGGAGACTTCACCCCGAGGTGGTGGAGCTTCTTAGGGAGAACTTTGGTCTAACTAAAGTCAAGTCGACCTTTCACATCGTTTGTACAACGCATTGCTCTATATGGTTCCCCCTCACGCAGCCAGCTCTTCTCGGACTGGATGCGATGGTGCAGGTGTGGCCGAGGCTGCACCTGTACGCATTTCCCCCGATATCTATGCTCCCGGAGGTTCTGGAGAGGGTTCGCCAGGAAGGGGCTCATCTGCTACTAGTAGCCCCATACTGCCCGACTCGAGTTTGGTTCTCGGACTTTGTCTCTTCTGGACGGCTCTCCCATGGAGATTCCGTTCAGGAGGGACCTGCTGTCCTAGGTAGAGGGCACGATATTTCACCCTCGACCGGAGTTGTGGAAACTGTGGGCCTGGCCTCTGAGGGGGCCAGGCTCATAGAATCCGGTCTCTCGACTGAGGTCGTTGAGACCATTCTCCATTCCAGAGCCCCTTCCACGAGAAAACTGTATGCGCTGAAATGGAAATTATTCTCCACCTGGTGTGGTGAGCGTCAGTTAGATCCTGTTAACTGCCCTGTTGGTTCAGTTCTCGATTTTCTGCAAGACCGTTTCTCTGCTGGATTATCTCCTACCCCTCTGGGGGGTACTTCTATTGGGAGAGATCCTCTGATTACTCGTTTTCTCCGTGGTACATTGAGGTTGAGACCTGCACTGCACTCCAGAGCACCGGCTTGGGATTTAGCCATTGTACTTGAGGGTCTGGCTCTGGCTCCGTTCGAGCCCATTGAAGAGGTTTCAGAAAAATTCCTCACTTTGAAAGCTTTATTTCTCCTTGCTATTTCATCTATCAAGAGAATTGGAGATTTACACGCCCTGTCGGTTGCTCCGTCATGTTTGGAATTTGCACCTGGTATGGTGAAAGCATTTCTATACCCTAGACCGGGTTATATTCCTAAGGTCCCATTCAATGTTGGGGGCCCAATAGTGCTGCAGGCCTTTTATCCTCCACCTTTTAATACCCCAGATCAGGAACAATTGAACCTGTTATGTCCAGTTCGGCCATTGGATGCCTACGTTCACAGAGCTGCCCTGTGGCGTAAGTCAGAGCAATTATTTGTATGTTTTGGGTCACTCAGAAGAGGGTGCCCTGCATCTAAACAGGTTATGAGCAAGTGGATAGTCGAGGCTATTTCACTAGCTTATGAAGCGGCCGGTCAGCCTTCACCTATGGCTGTACGGGCCCATTCTACTAGGAGTATGGCGGCCTCTACGGCCTTAATTTCGGGGGTTTCCCTTCCTGATATTTGTAATGCGGCAGGATGGTCCTCTCCGCATACATTTGTCAGGTTTTATGACCTTGACCTCTCCACTCCAGGGGCTAGGTTGCTTGCTTCTTAGTGTGCGCAAGGACTTCACACAGAACGGGCATTTGTCACTATGGCGTAGTGGGTATGGGGTTCCCACCGCGTCTCAAACGCAGCTCGAGTTCCCTTGAAAGGGAACGTCTCAGGTTACGTATGTAACCCTGGTTCCCTGAGAGGGAACGAGACGCTGCGTTTGCCTGCCATACTTCCTGCATGCCCTGATCGACTTGCTTCAGACTTTTTCAGAAGCTGTCGCGGTCTGTTTTCAAGGGTGCTTTATAGTTTCCTGGTCTATGACGTCACCCATGACGTATCGGGCTTCCATTGGACTGATTTTACACGTGCTTCATGACGCAATCACGCAGAGCGTTCCCACCGCGTCTCAAACGCAGCGTCTCGTTCCCTCTCAGGGAACCAGGGTTACATACGTAACCTGTGACGTTACCTTTTATTGATTACTTTTGCATTACTTTTTCCCATACCAGCTGAGCTTGCTTATTTTGGTTTTAAGAAGAAAAAAAGTTAGATTTCTGACCAATGTAAAGGCCCTTTCACACCAAAAGTGAAAAGAATAAGTCCTAGGCTAAAGGACATTCTAATTCACGCCTGTACAGTAGATGACATAGCTCAAACAAACCTTTCAGCTGTGCTGCCATTCTGGACCACAGAAGAATAGGACGCAAAAGTTCACTCTTACTTCAGCAATAAAACTATTTTGTTGTAAATCTAAAAGTAATGTGTTACTTTACTTGTTACTTGGAAATAGTCATCTGATTACGTAACCCGCGTTACTTGTAATGTGTTACCCCCCAACACTGAATATGAGATGATAATTGTATAAATTAATTGAAAGATTGAAACTATAAAAATACAATGAACATTATTTATTTTAAATTATTTTATTTTAAAGTATCTACTGTTTTTGGCTTAACAGCTATATTTTACTGAAGAGGATATAACTAATTAAAATAGGAGTAGTAATAATAATAAAACATATTTTTAATCTTTTTATAATTTTACGAAATTTATTATTTCATAGAGCCCCGGCTTGTCCTGGGTCATGACATTAAACGGACCATGTCCTGGGTCATGACATTACTCCTGACCCACTCCTTTCAGGGCTAGTAACCCACTTGGTTTTAACAAATTACTTCGAAAATCACAAATGAAGTACCCATTCCGGGCAACAAACCGTCTTTGCTGCGTCACTGCGTGATCCCATCACGTATGAAGGGGCAGCCACCTGCTCCCGACCATGCAGTGTCAAAGCAAGACAAAACAAGCACCATCAACACGACCGAGCAGCGTCAATTTTCCCATCGCAAATCAACCATCATTGGCACCTACAACGTTTGCACTCTACGAAAGATAGAAATGAGAGGCAACCAAGAAACACCAACATTCAAACAATCTGACCTTGTTCCATCAGCTTATTCATGGGTGTGGAGAGAAAGGAATCGACATCGTAACCGTACAAGAGCACCAACTACCAGCGACCGATGGCATTAACACTTATATCGAAATCTACGACAACAAAAAAGGGAAATTCGACTTCTGCTCAGGCACAAAAACAACCCAAGGCAATCATGTCGGAGGAATATGGCTCCTCACGAGCAGCAAAGCTACTAAAACCCTGACAGCAACAACTAAACTGAGCGGATTATGACCGCAACATTTGCAGGAAACCCTTTAACAGTCATCATAGCCTATGCCCCGACAGAAGAAAAACCAAAGACAGAGAAAGACCACTTCTATAACCAGTTCATCAAATGTGCTCAAGACACATCGCCACACAATATGCTTTGTATTGCAGGCGACTTCAATGCAAGAATTGGAGAAGACAGCCATCAGTCAAATCTAAGAATTATAGCCAAACATGTTCTGCACAAGGCAACAAATGACAATGGAAGTAGACTAGTTGAGTTCTGTGAAGCAACAAACACAAGGCCAATACAGCCTAGATTCCCGCATACAAAATCCAGAAACTGGATGTGGCAACCGGTTGAAACGCAAATGACGAGAAAAACAGAGCTCAACTAGATCACATACTCGTCAATGGCAAGTGGATCAATTCGGTGAAGAATGTGAGAGCATACAACACAATCGATCTTGGGTCAGACCACAGAATAGTAAGCACAGAGATCAAGATCAGCCTGCGAGCGCCAAGAGAAAACAAGAACCCTGGCCTCAAGTTCGACTGGAGAAAGCTCAAAGACAACGAGGAGCTACAAGAACAATATACCGTCACCATCCAAAATCGATACAACGCACTTACGAGAGAAGATGACCGTGATGATATGTAGCCAAAATACGATTGATTCGTAACAGCCATCGAAGAAGCTGCGAAGAGCATGGTCAGCCTAGTCAGGAAAAAAGCACCAAAGGATTGGGTTTCGAGCAAAACGATCGAACTTCTCAAAGCACGAAATAAATCTAAGAGAAACAAGAGAGCGAACACGAAACAGCTCAGTCAAGATCTGCTTGATTCGTACGAGCAGGACAGGATTAACTACCTGGAAGAAAAACTACAGACACTTAAAGAAGCAGCAAAAGCAAACAAACTAAGAATAACTTGGGAGATAGTCAAAGAGATCAGCAGCAAGACTAAGACAACAAACAAACACAAAATGAAAAGATCAGACGGAAAAGACATCAACTCCTCACAAGAACTGCTAAAGGAGTGGCAACAATACTTTAAGACCTTGTTAAACAACAACATAATCACTGATGACTTGCCAATCGAACCAGCTGCCCAGGATCTTGACATCAACACAAGTCCATTCACTATCATCGAGATAAAGTGCTCAATTGAAGAACTGAAGAATGGCAAATCACCTGGCTGCGATTATGCAATCACAGCAGAGGCACTGAAATACGGAGGAGACTATGTTGCCGATCTCATCTGCAACATTTTCAACGATGTATGCAATCAAAAAAATGCCCCAGAACAGTTCACCACGAATCTGATAGGACTACTACCCAAGGGAGTAGACCTCACCCTAATGAACAACTATAGAGGGATCAGCTTGATGTCGATCGCCGCCAAAGTATACAACAAGGTCCTACTTTACCGAATAAGTGACCCGATCGACAAGATTCTACACGCCAATCAAGCTGGCTTTAGAAGAGGGAGAGGATGTACAGAACAAGTCCACATCCTGCATAGAATAATTGAAGGCTTTCAAAACAAGAAACTCGATTATTACATCACCTTTGTAGATTTCAAGAAGGCTTTCGATTCCATCAAGAGATCAACCATGTTCGACATACTAACTAAGACATTATGGGATCCCAGACAAAACAGTAAGAGCGATCTGCACAATTTACAACAAATCAAAGAGTCACATACTAGTAGAAGGGAAACTGTCAGACCACTTCGACATCACAACAGGCTTCCTACAAGGCGATACCCTAGATCCCTTCCTATCATAATCGTCATAGACTATGTATTAACTCGAGCCAAAGAAGAGCATGAAAAGAACACATTATCGCACGGAATGCAGAAGTATCATTATTTGACCTGGATTTCGCTGACGACATCACCCTATGTGAAAGCACCCTGGACAGAGCACAGGAGCAACACACAACAACAGCAAAGTGGGCCAGGAGAGTAGGCCTTGAGGTCAACATAGGTAAAACAGAAGCACTGAGTAACCAAGAATATGATGGTCTGGCAATACATAATCATCAGCACATAGAGCTAGATGGACAGACCATCGAATGGACCAAGAACTTCAAATATCTTGGCTCCCACATCGCCTCTAGCGATGGACAAGAAAAGCAATAAATAGATTTATGAAAGAGTCGGCCGCAACCAACTCTTTCTTCAAGTACAACAGAGGCAACTAAGATTTGTAGGACACTGCCTAAGAAGACATGAGAGTGACTTGATCAACAAGTATGTCTTGTACGCGCCATGGCAAAAGAAGTCGAGGCAGAGTTTGAAATCTATACCATCAATATATCGGCGAACTCATCAATGAGGACGTACCAGCAACAGCGAGCGAACTACGAGAAGTTGCCAGTGATCGCAAGGAATGGAGAAAATTAGTGACCGACTGTCAACCTACACTGTTCGCAGCCGATTGATGATGATGATGATGATTATTTTATAATGTCAATGCAGGCACTGCTTTAAATTTATTCCTGACAGATGAAATTATTTGCACCATAAAGGGTTCTTATAATTTTTTATTATATTATTATGTATTATTATTATTATTATTTATTTAGTATATACATTTAAATATTACATTAATAGAATAGAAATAAAAAATATTAAAGTACTGGTATTATTACTTTAAGGCGAGTTTCTGCCATATTGTGGGTTAATATCATGCGACCAACCAATCGCAATGTAACATATTTTAATGCTTTCATTGGTATACATGCACATACTGACACACATTTATGTTTCTTGCACCAAGAGATGGCAGTTAGATGTTGTAGTTGCTTATGAGTTATGAAGGAAAATGTAAAACATATTTCAATTGTCTCCCCTACATTGCATGTGTGTGTGCGCCACTCCGTGTTCCAAGTGGTGTAAATTAGCAGTGTAATTGCTGGCAATGAGGCCAAGAGCCCAGGGAGAGGATTTTGGGATAACCTGTTGCTCAAGCACCAGAGGGAATGATTATCCAAGCACAAACACACACACACATACATACATACATACATGCAGACTTACTTTGAAGTAACTTCTCTCTTTTAATCTCGCTCTTGCAATTATTTGCATCCGCATGATTTGAGCCTTTGTAGTGCAAAACCGAATCGAGTTTTACCTCTCTTTAATGAGCTCCCATCCAGTGCAGTGAATATTTGTGTGAAGTGAACCAGCCAAAAGCTTTTAGGTGGATGGATTGTGACATTAGACACAGATAGTTTTGTGGACAAGTGAAGAGACTAAAAAAAGTGTAGAATCTCGTTGCCACAGTGTGAATCATGCCAGACACAAGCATCCGTTAACATATTCACCCTCACTGCATTTATACACAGATGTTTCCCTTGAGCTAATTTGAAATGGCTCTCTGACCTTTGCAAGGTTCAAATTATCTGCGTATTCTTCATAAATATCAATCTGACATCTCGCGCCTTGAAACCTGCTTGGAAATTAGCAAGCTCACACTCGGCTGATAATGATTATATGGGCTGAAATGTCTCCCACAGTCTCTGCGTGCACATCTGTTTCACACATTTGTACACTGAGTGATTCAGGACAAATTCATGTTAAGTGTTTATTTTCTGAGCTTTCAAATTATCTTGTCTCTTTGAGGGAGTACAAACGGGAAAGTCCCTGTAATCTCATTCGGTATCTTTTATCTTTTACTTGACCGGTCTTATTATGTCTACATCGCATATGGTTTGATTAAGCTTTTAGGTTTAGAGTTACAATAAGAGCTCATCTTTTAACTAGAGCAATAGACATGACCTGTGTCTCCCAGATAGTGCATTTTTTAGTTACTGCAGTCCTATTCTGATCTATGAATTTTATGAATGCCTAAATATATCATGAAAAGATGCTTTTTTGCCAATTTGATTTGACCTTGACGTGGCCTGAACATTGACTGTAACTGATTGTTTGTAATGGGAATTTTTCTTTCTCTTTTTAAGCTGTCATTGTTGTAGCCACTTGGGAAATAGTGGCTCATCTTTAAAAAAATTGAGAGCTTGAGAAGTGTTAATCTAAAGATAAGGGGGCTGGAGAGAGTATTATCACATTGTCAGTCTAAATCACATTGTCTATTTATGTAGGCATATAAATGCATCCCACGTTCAACTGTACAGATATTCATTTCAGATAGAATGGGCTTGAAGAGGAGAACAGATGGGGGTAGAGGAAAGTAAAGAAGGGAGGATACACTTTAATCCTCATGTCCTTTTTAAATTCCTCCAGGTTGATATTTCTATATTGCAAACAAAATATCTAAATATATTCATTACGTGTCCTTCATGAAAATATATATAAAATATGCAACTATTAATTTTAGCTATAGGGATCAAATTGGCCCCAAACAGAAACAATATTTTCATTAACATTCAGAGTAAATATTCAATTAATATCTGGCTTTGTTTAAAAGTCAGTGAAAAGAGTGAACTAAAATGGAAAACGGAGGTTCATTTCAAAATGTCCTTTTTCTTTTCATTAGGGATTCACAGTGCAAAGGTAGATTATTGGTTATCAGCCAATAATGTATTGGTATCAGTTAATGTTATGCATGCTCATTTCCCCTATTTCTGAAAAAAAAAAAAACTAATAATTTAATTAAACTGTTAAATGTGTAGTATAGCAAATTTAAAAATTCATATCCATGTGTTCATACTGAAAATTTAATTTGAAGCATTTAAAATGAATAAGTTTTTATTTTTATTTTTTTTATTTAAACAAATGTATAGAATTTTAATATCTGCCATAACATGATAATAATAATTGGAATGTTGAATTTATTATCACTGCACCCCTAATTTTTACACCTACAGCATTGGGGTTTCTGAACCCCCAAACATAAAGAATATACAAAATGCCACAATGCCACAATGCCACTATCATTGCCAAATACAGCTCATTAAGTGAACAGAAACATCCAATGAGAGAAAAGCTGGAAAGTTGTATTCTTCGATTATTTTAAATAATAACATGTTTCACTTTGAAATCAGCACAAGTGCCCCGCTTGAAGCCAATAATAGCACTGTGTTTGACAGGCTGGCATTGTGCACCCATTTCTATAAATTGCTCAGAAGAGAAGGAGCCCATTTTAATAGCCTTTCAATGCTGAAATGATTGCATTCACGGCAAATTGCCTTCTTCATTGTTTCTCTACAGTAAAAGGGAAGATAGAGAGGAGGAGGAACTGCATGTCGGTCATTGTTTGAGGGGAGACTTCTGAAAGGGCTCTCGCGTTTCAGCGTTCCTCCGTTTCTCTGGCTCTTCCTGCTGCCTCCTTATGACTAAATCATTCCCAAGCTTTCTGACACAGAAACACACATGCACACCCAACACATGCAACTCGGGGGAGAGCGGGATGGAATCCACACTTCATAAAATAAAAGACAACAAAAGAAAGAAGAAGAGTCTGTCTGTCTTCCAGACCAGGCTGCGGATGATTCTTTGTTCTCAGGACAGACGGAAGACCAGTTGGCTCTTATTCCAAGCTTCTTTGCTCTTTAATTCCCTCCTGTCCCTCTGTTTCTCTCTCACACTCAATCACTCTCTCTCTCTAATATATGACATCTGTTTATGTGAAAATTGCATTTCAATGGGTCCCTTGTGACAGCCGGTCATACCGTCTCCTGTATTTTATTCAGGCTTGTGCAAAATTCAGAATTTAACAATTGACTCTCTTTCAATTCATGAGTTGTAATTTAGTTGGCCACATACTCCACAGGATGTTGAATTGGAATGATAGGTAGAGGAATTGCAATTTGTTCATATCAAAGACACTAAACAAAAAGGGAATTCCATTAGTCCAAAACAACAAATTGGACACGAAGAGGATTTTGTAGGTGACTACAAAGTAGTAACTACTACTTGATTAGAATTAAAATTAGAGCATTCTGGGAAAACACACACACACTATATTATATGAAATTATATTATATTATACAAATTTCTATTGATGAATTGTTATTACTAATAATTCATAATTTGAATTCAGTTATATAGACCCTGTTTGCTGCTCCCAATTGAGTTCTGAATGGTGCACAACCCTGATTTAGGGGAATAGGGGATATAGGGGAAAGAGAACTAGTAAACAAGAGAGGTTAAGCCTGAAATAGAGATATAAGAAAAGTGAAAGAATGAAAGCAAGAGATAACAAGAGCAAGAAAGGCCGAGCAGGCACAAAGAAGGCGATCTCGTCTCGGATAAAACTCTCTGATGCGTAACTGGCAGATGGGCTGACACAAGCGCTGTGAACTTTACACTTCACTCTCAGTAAGTGGATTGCTTATTTCCACATGGCTGTTGAACTCCATAAAAGTCTATCTCTCGCTCTTCTGAGTGCAGTTAATATCCTTAGTTTTCTGTATCCTCTTGTGTTTTACTCCACTTTTACTCACAGTAGCTCTGTTCTGAAATCACTTATGTTATATTTTGGCATTGCATGTATACCTAAAGGAATAGTCCACCCAAAAATAACAATTCCAAACCTGTATGACTTTATTTTTTCTGCAGAACATAAAAGGAGGTGTTGTGAAGAATGTTCTCTATACATACAATGAAAGTGGATTGGGACCAGGAGCTGTAAAGGTCTAAAAGAACAAACAAGTACAACAAAGCATCATAAAAGTGGACCATATAACTTGTTCACTGTATTCCAAGTCTTCTGAATCCATTGTGTGCGGAACAGACTGAAATTTATGTTGTTGTTCACTTAAAATCTTGCTTGACAGCCATGGTCACTAATCATTTTCGTTGTATGGAAACTCCTTTACATTTCACGGTTAAAAGAACATCATATGGGTTGATTATGACAGAATTTTTCTGTTTCAGTCAACTATTCTTAAAGAATCCTGACTAAAGAGTGCAAATCCTGAGGCAAATAAATTAATTCATTCCACCCATAAGAGATTCGATCGTACCAGATTATTTCCCAAATAGCCCTTTTCTCCTTTTATGTTACCGTTTAATTCATATGATGCAATTTCCCCAAAATGAAATATTCATCAAGCCAGCCCATGTCTTCCCAAAGGGAGAATGGGCTGTTTTTGCCGTGTTTGGTCGGTAAGGATCAATGATATGTGTGCGTCCCTGTGTGTGCACCGTAATGTGTCAACCAACAGACCATGGCCTCTCCTGCTGCTTGTCAATAGGGGAATATTTGCTGATTGATTTTGTCACTGCATCACAGGATGATGTAACCCTGATTGGATACTGTTTAGTGAGTGTGTGTGAGCATCATATGTCACATTCAAGAGGTCCGTAGCAGGGCAGCAACAAAAGATTCTGTGAGGAATTTACCACACCTACTCAATTCTGTGGTCAGGATTACTTGACTGGTCTATTGTCTGGGTCGCTTTCAAGGCAATAGGTCTTTAATTACAGCAGGAAACCTGTTTTGTATCATTGGAGATGGTTTAATAGACTATTGTTCGGCTGTTCTACAAATGGCAATGCTGATAAGATAAACAAGCTTTTTGTGTTTACACCTACTAACCACAGAATCCTTTTAAAACCAAGTAGAAAAGGCCAAGAAAGCTTGTTTGCCACAATTTCCATCCATCAACCAACCATCATCCTTGGTTCTGTATTTATATCTTAGCATCAAACATTTGGTGGTTCTGATGGGATTTGAGTTTATTTGTTTTGTTTATTTGTTAGTTAAAAGCCTCTCTAAACCTACATCATAAAAAGAAATCATTTGAGGAGGTTTCTGTACATATGAGCTATTCCTAGCGGTGTATAATGCCATTGGCACCACAAAGAATTAAAGTGTAAAAGCACCAACCGTTCCCAGAATGCATTACAAAATCAGAAAGGTCCAAAAATGGTCATGTCTTTTGGGATATAAACATCTGAGATTTGTCTGTATTTCACAGAGTCTGTTATCATTTAGAACATTCTTCCATGCTGAATACTGTCAGTTCTTTGAATATGCTGATGCTGTGCTTTCCGGGAGAGGTCTTGAGTCACATCTCCACTGACCTTTGTCCGATATCTCTCCTGGTGGTTTTAAGCAGAGCGTGCTCTTGGAAACTTCATTTTATATGTGCAATCTTGTGTGAGAGAGCCATAGACAATAAAACGGAGAGGGAAACATTGTGAGAGGAGAAGAAACTGTCAATCTCTCCATTTTAAAGACTGGAAATATAAAGGTCGTGACCTCTAACTGTTTTACATAGTCTCTTCCTGTCTAATCAAAACCTCAAGTCTGCTCCCATCTTCTCACATCTGTCGCTCCAGGCTGACTGTTGTTGACACTAATACACACATCGGTTCTTCAGTGGTTAAATGTTCTGCTCAGTTCATTTGATTGGCAGGTGAAGTAGATACCCAAATAAACCCTGTCAGTGTTTGTGTCTTCTGATGTGCCTTTTGGGACCTTCTGTGATGGGCAAGTTAAACACACAGGAAGGCTGTCCCGGCATTTGCTGCTCTATTTAGAGTACTTGAAGCTTATAATGATGTCATGGAGAATGTAAAATGTAATAAAGTAATTAATGCCAATGGAAGTTAGAACAGAAAGTTGTGTTGTGTTTTAGAATTTCATTCTACAAATTTTAAAAAGGTTTATTGAAATTCTGCACGCAAGATCTTTTCCCTCCACAGAATCGTATCCCTATCCATTTTTATCATGTTTTAGCTGACATATTACATAAAAACTAATTTTCATGGTAAAGGGTTAATGCACTGCAAAGTGATTATACTATCATTTCTAATAAGGCACAGAATAGTGTACCCAAACAAAGTTGTCTACAGAGGGGGGTATAGGTAGCTCTCTGTGGGGGGATTGGATCTTGCACAACACCAGCTCAATAATTCATTTCTGCTGAAACATTTAATGGGAAATACTTCCTGGTGTACCTTTCAAGTAAAAGAAACAAGCGAATTGACATTGTAAAATGCAAGGTTGTTCGATTTGAAATAGCTAGTGTATTTGAAATATTCTTTTGGATTTAATCTTACACAAGGTACTGTAGATTTTCTTCACATTTGCAGTCCTCCTAATTGTTTTTTTTTTTCTCTATTGTGTGACGTATATCAGAGTATGTAAAGGCTTCTCAAACGAGTAAAAATGTAGGGTGGGACTTGATTTTGTCCATCTGGGAATTGATTGGATTGTTGTATAGTTGTGGTTTGCGCATTGCTGCGATCTCATGTGAGTGACAGGTTCCTGGAAGAGAATGATTATTTTACCCGCCTTTGCGTCAGTGCACACGTCCCCAGAGATGAGATGCCGTTGTGATGGGGAGGGGACGTTAATGTTTTAAACTCTTTCCCCGCAATTGAAAGAATTTTCCGGCTTTCCGTGTTTTCACTGTTATATGATGGGGGGAGCTATTATGCAACTTCTGAAAGAGTACAGAATCTCCTGATTAAAACAGGCAAAAAAGAAGTAGAAACAAGCGATAAAACGCATTGGTTGTACGTAGTCTTTGTAAAAAAAAAAAAAAGGGATTTTCAAAATATTGCTTTTTTATGATGATAAATGTTGATAAAAAAAGAATGAAGCTAGAATAAAACATTGCATAGCAGGTTGCCTGGTGCCGAGCTAACATATAATTACATTAAAGAGTCGTGCAAGCAGCCGTGGAATTTTTACTGCTCCAAGTCTTGGCATAGACTCCAGCTTCTAACATTAAAGATAATGTCAGACTAGAAATCTGCATATAGGGTCATATTATGTGCCTATATATTGTGGCAAGAGTTGATGGGGTGCAAAAAATGGTGATTATATGGAAAGTCTCTTCCAAGAATGTCAATTTGTCCTTTATGAACCGTTTTAAGCAGATACTCTGTCCTTTCTTTTGAAACATTGCATGTTCATATATTTAAACAACAGGGGGCCATGAAAGTTTTGTGAAAATTATCAAAAAACGCTGGTGGTGGCTGACAACTTTTTTTTTTTTATTGTGTGTATGAGTTAATTAATTTTAAATATAAGGGCACGTTAACTTAAAAAAATGGTGATGTGCACAGATAAACGCCAACATATAGACGAGTTGTGTTTAAACCCTTCAAAGCCTAAGGGGTTTTAAGGCCGCCTGGCACTATGTTGATATTTTGGCTTCTGGAATGGTCAATTTTCATAACAGAGTGAAGAGAGACATATTTCTGGATTCTATAGACTCTCAGCTACAACGTGGATGCATTGAAAATACACTTCTTGAGACACTTGTATGTGTTATAATGTGATATATCACCAATAAATACATAAACATAAGTTAATTTTTTTGTTTTTATTATATAAAAATATCAAACATAAATGAATAAAGGATTTTACAACAAATATTTATTCCTCAAAGGCTTTAGAACACCTGCAAAAAAAACTGGGAGAAAAAATATTAAGAAACAAAACAACTATTTACATTTTTGTGACTGTAGTCACCATACGTTTTTTTTTTTTTTTTTTGGAAAACACAGAAATAACAAAAATATTCAAATGAACATTTTGTTCCCTTTATTGGAATATTCTGTTTCAATTTACTAAACATCCCAAATCACCCCTAGATTGCACTGTGCACTGCATTTGAAAGATTGATGCGCTTTTCATCCGTCGTTCTTTTCTTACATGTTGTTCCACATGTGGAAGCAGTTGCGCTCTGGCTGTAGGCAGAGTGGCACATCACACTCATTACACTTCCATGAGGTGTCTTTTCTTGGGAGCCCATCTGCCTTGCATTTCTCACACCTCAGCCTTGCAACTGGATTTGAGATTGGCACAGGTGTGTGCCCAGTTCTCCTCTGTACCGGAACGGTCCCGACTGTGACGTCACACAGCTCGGCCACAAGCTGCTCCACGTAGGCCCTGTGGGTGATGAGCTGGCTGGCTGGTGTGTTCCTCAGCTTTTGGATTTCTCTGAACATTATAAAGCCATTGGTCACAGCAATGTCAATAAAATGAAAGAACATGGTTCTGTACCATCTTCTAGTTGTGTGGTGAACTGAATAGTACTGTATCAGCTGGTCTGATAAGTCCACTCCCCCCATGTACTTGTTGTAGTCCACAATAGGTTTTGGTACTGGTATGTTTATCTCCTCCCAGGATCCATCCCTCTTTTTCTGCTTCCTCTTGACAGTGTCCCCATCATAAGCAACATGGACACTGCTGCACATTGCCACCTCCCTGTTGTCCATCCACTTGGTGAAGAGAAGGTCATCTTCTCTTATCCACCTGAGAGTTCCTCTGGGGGATTTCTTGGTCAGCTGGTTTATTTTTTTTTTTGGAGCCTCCTTCCTCCCTTCACGTATGGTCCCACAGGCTGCAAAATTGAGGGACAGCAGGTGCCTGAAGAGTTTTGGGCTGGTGTAAAAATGATCACAGTAGAGGTGATAACCACTGCCTAGGGAAGATGGCCTCATCAATTCCACCACAGAGTCGAACGAGAGCCCTAGCCCAGAGGCCAGCCTGCTTTTACCTGTGTAGATGTTGAAGTCACAGGTATAGCCATTGCTGGAGTCTGCCAGCACAAACAGCTTTATCCCCCACTTGGTGGGTTTCGCCTTCATGTACTGGCCTGGGTCATCCCAGTTCTTGCCTTGGTGGCCACCATCCTCTCATCAATGGAAAGCTGCTTCTTAGGATGGTAGGCAGACTGACAGACGGCCTTTATCTCAGTCATCAGTGGCTTCAAACGAAAGAGTGTGTCATACTCATCTGGCTGAGTCTGCTTCTTTCTGTCATTCACAACATCTTCCTCAGGGCTAGTTTAGTCTGCAGCAGTGAACAATTGCTATGCGCCACTTTCGGTAATCTCAAAATGGAGGTCATTCACAGTTTATTGTGTTAGTGGGGAATTCATTGAGGTGGTAGATTTGGAGTCGAGTTTGAATTTGATAAACTGAGGTATTGAGGATTGAGAACTGGGTTACAGTGATGTGGTGAGACAGCTGTATAGGCTGAATGAGCGCTCCAGAACACTGCATGTGTGTTTGGCAGGGAGTGGGCTGCTTTTAGCTTTTACAATGAGGAGAATATATATTCAAAGCAAGTCATTGTATCTCAGGTGCATTTTTATCAACATCATAATCATTATAGATGCCGTCGTTGTCACCATCATCATCATCTGTTTTTAACATTGAATTTGAGTGTTTGTGTATGTTTTTTCTTCATCTCTTCATTTTCTTTCTGTAAGAGCAAGCTCTGGTAAAGGCCCTTAAAATGAAAGCAAATCCAGCATTGAAAGATGTTCCTCCCACACCAGTCTGTGCTGAGACCAGCTATTGCTCATCACTTCTCAAGAGATGTAAAGAAAAATACAGAGCAAAGCAAAGGCAGAAAAAAAAGAAATTTAAAATGGTATTCTTGCCTAAGCCTGGTCATATTAGCATTTAACTGGTTTAGTTGACTGGCAAATGGTTTCACAGGCTATTGACCCTCTAAACCCCAATTTAAAAGAAAGAAAAAAAAACACCTTAAGCTAGTTTAAACAGTTTTAGCAGTTTTTAAGCAAGAATAAAAGAGGTAGAAGCACTTTCTCCATAAAATCATCTTAAAAGTGGTGCCTAAATTAATAAATTGCCTATTTTACAAAATTTGCCATTACACTGTTATTATTATAATGACTTTGTAACAGTGTTGATATCATTGATGTACTGATTCACTTCCTTTGATATTTGTTTTTGATGTTTCCATTGGTGCTTTTTATTTGTATTTTGGATTAGGTTTTATTTTTAAATTTCTGTTTTAATTAAAATTAAAATGAAAGTTTTTGTAATTTTGTTGTGTCATATTTATATTTTTAAGTTTTCGTTTATTTGGTTTATTTTAGTAGTAAACAAAAAATCTGTACTTTTTAAAAATATTTTATTTATTTCAGTCAACGCTGCTTTGTACCCATCAAACTTTTTCAGGAGACAAGGCGTTCACGTGTTCCCTCAGGATGAGGTTGTATCATATGCGTATGATGTTGGAGCCCATTCACACAAAACCTCAGAAAAAAGAAATGACTTTAACATGCGATGGACTAATTTTCATATCATATTCTATTTCCTTCCCCCATTTTCCCCGTTTCTGTCTTAAATGAGAGTGATTGTATTTATTTAAGAGAAAGAATGATGTTGATACATGAGTGTCTAACTATCCTGTACCCCTCCGACGTCCAAAAAGGTCCTGTCGATGATGGCTTTTCCTTCCTGCTCTCAGATTTCATTACGCATTTCTTAATGCCTTTTTATGCATGGCGCTCTCTCGTTCTCTCTCTTTGGTCTCTCTTCAGAATATTTTGAGGTTTTCCGCACCCTGTGCTTAGTCAAAGATGTCTATGTCAGTCACAAATTATTTTCCCACTTAAACAAGAATAGAGTGCATTTTGTTAACTGTCGGGTCAAGCTGTTTCATTCATTAAGTGTGAAAACAGTTCTTTCTCTGTTTTTCTCCTAAATCCCCAGAATCATTCTTTCTTGGGACACCCCTATTGATTGATAACTTCAATTAAAAATGGAACATGTTACGTGTTCACATGAACTTGCAAGGAAAGACTTTTTCCCTTTCACTTCTCCTCCTTTCCCCTTACTTCACTATTTAAATTTTGTCTCAACAAATTCCTTTTACAAGTATCATTACACACTCCTTATATGTATCTTATATGGTGGAAATCCAGACACATACAATATAAAAACTGATTTTGAAAAACGCCTAGTGTGCATACGTGAGTCAGAAGACAACAGCCGATTATTGAGGTGCATCATATGACCAACCACACTTAAATTGCACATAAAAAGCTTCCATTCACAGAGGCATTCATAGTAGGTTGCCTGGTGCCGAGCTAACATATAATTACATTAAAGAGTCGTGCAAGCAGCCGTGGAATTTTTACTGCTCCAAGTCTTGGCATAGACTCCAGCTTCTAACATTTAAAGATATGTCAAACTAGAAATCTGCATATAGGGTCATATTATGTGCCTATATATTGTGGCAAGAGTTGATGGGGTGCAAAAAATGGTGATTACTGTACATGGAAAGTCTCTTCCAAGAATGTCAATTTGTCCTTTATGAACCACTGGTCTCAATGAGATTTAATGTTACTTAATATAATATATTAATGTTCAAAAGATTGAGCTCAGTAAGTTCTATATATAGTTATATACGTTTTTTTGAAAGTCTCTTCTGCTCACATATAGGCTGAATTTGATCAAAAATACAGCAAAAACAATAATACTGTGAAAAAATACAATTAAAATATCTCTTTCAATTTGAAAAGTTGCTTTTTCTGCAGCCATTCTTCAGTGTCACACGATCCTTCAAAAATCAATATGCTGGTTTTGTGAAACATTTCTTATTATTATCAAAGTTTAAAACAGTTGTGCTGATTAAAATTTTTGTGGAAACTGATAAAAAAAATTCAGTATTCTTTGATGAACTGATGAATGTAATTACTGTTGCTCTTTTTCAATTTAGTAATTTTGATAAATACATATATATAGGCTCTATATATATATATATATATATATATATATATATATATATATATATACATACGTATATATATACTGTATATACACTTAGGGCTGTCGCGGTGAAGGAATTTCCCTTGCGGTAATTTTAAGTGGCTCAATAGTGCGATATGCGGTATTACCGCCATTTATTTATTTATATTTATTTATATTTATTTGTTGCTATATAAATACGTGTTATGATGTGGTCAGCATACACAAAAACAATGTAACCAATGTAACCGAAACTAAACAGCGTCTCTGCACGCTGAGTGACAGTCTTTACATTGTTAAGCCAACGGACTGTCATAAAACGTTCAAAAAAGCTGATTCCTTAAATGATAGATGTAATGAAACAAGGTGTTAATTCTTTTTTTTAACTTTGAGCTCCACTTTTCAAGGCTCAGCTGGCCAGCAATGCTTCACTTTTGGGCAAAGCTGAAGCAATGCTTTACTTAGTAGAGACCAATGGCATTGATTCAATGCGTGACTCGCTGCTTTCCCCCCACGGCTTTCTCGCGCTGTGTAATGCTGACCAGCGCTGACGCAATTCATGGTAAATACCCTTACACGTTAAAAGGATGATACGACAAATATTTCGCTTTCCTTGGAAACTGCAACCTTTTCACGAATATACATGACTTGACTTCAAAGACAGACGCAGGTAATCGCACGCGCTCAGTCGATCACATTCACTGTCTGTTTAGGCTTAAGTCCAAATCCACAAAGCCTCTGTACAAATCACCATGATAAACAGTCTTGTTATCATTATTAACTTATTTAACATTCAATACACACGGTACGAACTACGAAGGGTGGCATTATGAAAAAAAGAAATCGCGGTTGCTGCGGTTACTTGCATTCCTCTGCGGTTGGCCTGTCAGTAGCGCGGTATTGCAATATTGCGGTCATCGCGACAGCCCTATACACTCACCATAAGGATTATTAGGAACACCTTACTAATACTGTGTTTGACCCCCTTTCGCCCTCAGAACTGCCTTAATTCTACGTGGCATTGATTCAACAAGGTGCTGAAAGCATTCTTTAGAAATGTTGGCCCATATTGATAGGATAGCATCTTGCAGTTGATGGAGATTTGTGGGATGCACATCCAGGGCACGAAGCTCCCGTTCTACCACATCCCAAAGATGCTCTATTGGGTTGAGATCTGGTGACTGTGGGGGCCATTTTAGTACAGTGAACTCATTGTCATGTTCAAGAAACCAATTTGAAATGATTCGAGCTTTGTGACATGCTGCATTATCCTGCTGGAAGTAGCCATCAGAGGATGGGTACATGGTGTCCATAAAGGGATGGACATGGTCAGAAACAATGCTCAGGTAGGACGTGGCATTTAAACGATGCCCAATTGGCACTAAGGGGCCTAAAGTGTGCCAAGAAAACATCCCCCACACCATTACACCACCACCGCCAGCCTGCACAGTGGTAACAAGGCATGATGGATCCATGTTCTCATTCTCATTTACTCCAAATTCTGATTCTACCATCTGAATGTCTCAAAAGAAATCGAGACTCATCAGACCAGGCAACATTTTTCCAGTCTTCAACTGTCCAATTTTGGTGAGCTCTTGCAAATTGGAGCCTCTTTTTCCTATTTGTAGTGGAGATGAGTGGTACCCGGTGGGGTCTTCTGCTGTTGTAGCCCAAATGCTTGGTTTCACAAATGCTTTGCTGCATACCTCGGTTGTAACGAGTGGTTATTTCAGTCAAAGTTGCTCTTCTATCAGCTTGAATCAGTCGGCCCATTCTCCTCTGACCTCTAGCATCAACAAGGCATTTTCGCCCACAGGACTGCCGCATACTGGATGTTTTTCCATTTTCACACCATTCTTTGTATCCCTAGAAATGGTTGTGCGTGAAAATCCCAGTAACTGAGCAGATTGTGAAATACTCAGACCGGCCCGTCTGGCACCAACAACCATGCCACGCTCAAAATTGCTTAAATCACCTTTCTTTCCAATTCTGACATTCAGTTTAGAGTTCAGGAGATTGTCTTGACCAGGACCACACCCCTAAATGCATTGAAGCAACTGCCATGTGATTGGTTGATTAGATAATTGCATTAATGAGAAATTGAACAGGTGTTCCTAATAATCCTTTAGGTGAGTGTGTATATATATATATATATATATATTTTTTTTTTTTTTTTTTTTTTTTGAGCAATTTGGGTGATATTGCCTGTGATGTTGCGTATTTCCGGTACAGATTGAGAGCTCCAGTAGCTTGTGTGTAAGATTCAAAAAATGCATTACACTTTTGATATTTTGATGAAATTCTTTCCCTTTTTCAAATAAGCGGTGATTTTAATCAGCTGAGCTGTGATTGGCAGAGAGATTGATGACTCATGGTGGGAGAGAGTTTAGTATGTGGAGGGTGCTGGGAGGCAATTTTAGTCTGAGGAAGCAACTTGCCAACTCTTAGCACTGCGTGTATTCATTTTAGCCTCTTTCTCTCTGTCTTTCTTCGTTGCTTATTCCTCCATTCCATCAGCTCTTGTTTTGAATGGCTCTGCCACAGTTTGTGGAGTGAATGAGTGAAATCGCTCTCTGGCACGACGATTAGCTCCAAACATTTGTCTTTCACTTACACATCCCATTTCGCCTGCTCTCTGCTCTCAGATGTGCTGCACATTTTCCAGTTAAGGAAGGACTGAGGTCTGTCATTGAGAAGAGATTATTCCATTAAGGTGTATGACTTTTAAACTCTCCTCAGAAACCTAGTGCCAAAAGGAAATGGTGAGTACATTTTACACACTGTGGGTTTTTTTTGTGTTTCATATGCTTTACTGACACCTTGGTTTGTCAAACCTGTCATACAGTACTTGCACTGAATTTAAGTTCCTTTCTTTTCAAGTTTTTGTGTTGCTTTTCATCTTGCTTTGATGAGAATGTATTGCAAGAAAATGTGTCTTGAATGCATGCAACCCATATGATTAACAGACCGAGTGCAAAAGGAAAGAGCTAAAGAAATCCACAACCTCTTGTCATCTCAGCTGTTGAGATTTAAGCAGGCTGACAGCACACAAATCTTAAAGTATCTCACAGCTGTGCGGCATGCCTCTTGCTTTATTTTTAACCTCTGCTGTTGTTTTATTGGTGTACAGTAGTGGTGGGGTAGGTCAGCATATAGTCCAGAGCTGCATAGTATAGGAATTTATCCCGCTACATATATTTATGAACTTTGCCTTCATTTCAAGATCCTCAAAGTTCAGGGTCACTGTCCTTGTTGCTTGTAATTCTGCAATCTGAGACAGGAAATAGGCAGTATATTTTGTTATTGTCTAGTGTTGAGAGAGTTTATCTCTGTTGTGCGTCTGGATAGGACTGTATATCATGACGATGCATTCCGCGAGGACATGCTGTTGTCTTTATGGCGCTTGTGTGTGAGGGCTCTGCATTGGGGACAGATTTAACGTGCCACCCTGGGACGTCCTGCATACGCCCAGAGAGGTGTTTCCTGTCACATGTGGACTAGTCACCTGTCACTTCGCTATGAGCGCATTATAAATACAAATAAAAATAAAAAACTAAATGAAACGCAACCAAGATCTTAGAAATGTGCTTTTTGTATTCAAGTGGTATTGTAAAACTTATTCCATTTTCAAGAAAAGTTTTAATTTAATGAGATCATTGAAATATTGAAAAACATTTCTTGTTTTTTTTTGCCCTGCATGTCGGTTGCACCATATGACTTTGATTTGGAAGATTTTTGTATATATAAAATTATATTTTAATAATCAGTGAATCAGTTTAGTTCAAATAAATCTGGAACATTATAATAAATGGTTATGCCAAACTATTTCATATAATTCTTGGGGATTTTTTTTCTTCATTATGATATCAGGACAGTTGTCACCCTGACCTTTTTTATACTTTAAAATTACCCCCAAAATTCAAAATAATTTTTAACTCAGAAATTAAACATGCTCAGGGTATATTCCAGTCATTGCATGTATCACATACATTTTTACATTTTAAATTACAAGTTTTTATTTATTTTTTAATTTTTTTAAATAAATGAATAGATATGGACAAAAATTATAGTAGCGTCATTGGGCTTTAATACACTCACACTCAATTCCTGTCTTATTTATCCGCTATCTCATGCACTTACTTATCTTAGTCTCTTTATTTCTCTCTGACTCTTTCCATGGTCTTGGCATCCTTTGTATTTATCTTCAGTCTAAAACGTGTTCACTTATCCGGTTAGTGCCACAGAGACAGTAGCCAGTGAATGAAGAGTCCAGCCGTACTTAGAGAAGAGTGATTATAAGGTGAATGTGAAGATAGGAAAAGGCATTTTGAGAGGTTACAAGGATAAAGCTCTTAGTATACCTTTATGCACACTGCAGGCTGTGAATGTGGCCATTGATTTCTTTTTTCTTTTTTTTGCGTGGGTGCCTCCTAAACATCACACGCTCACAATTTTTCCTCTCTCCTGCTGCTCGCTCTATTTCCTGCTCTCACAGTCACAGCCAATCAAAGCTCAGCGTGCAGGGCTCCAGGAGATCTGAGCTCGTCACCCAGACGGCATTCGAGTCATGGACCAGTGATTCATAATGGCCCTCTTTAATACCCATACATATATAAACACGCACTATATTAAAGCATTGTTAAACAAAGGGTCATGAGTCTGGGTCATTTAAAGGGACCATATCACTTTTTTTTTCTTTCTTTATTCTGGTTTCCACTTTCCACAGTTAATTTTTTCATGACCATTTTCCAACCTCTCTTTGACCCTTGATATTAGACAAGCTGTGTAATGTGCGTCTGTCTTTTAAATGTATGTGTTGCTAGAAATTTGTAGAACTGCAGGTCTAATGTAGCTTGCACTTTCAATAGCATTGCATCCTTCAATAACAGCCTATTTGCTTCATTTCAGTTTGACAGCATCACAAAACAATCACTTTAGATCAGACTGAAATGATCAAGAATTGTTAAAATTTCGTTCTTAATGTTGGGATTGTTCTGGTGGTGCAGAGTGGAAGGTGCTACACGCAGCACAATGTTTGATGCACAATTATCAGTTTTGTTTTTTAGAAATCACAACACACTGGTCCAGCCGACCAATCAGAGCACATTGCACTTTTTGGAAGGAGGGTCTTCATAGAGACAGGAACTAAACAGAGTTATACTGACAGACTGGGAAGAGAGGTGCTGCAACAATGTAAAATATGTCGGAAAATACTGTTTTTAAACATTCAAGCATGAAACCCTATAGGTGCTTTTAAGTACGTGTTTAACTCTTCCAGCTCTCTGCATTCACAATAATGTTCAGCTTGATTTTTTTTTAGCATGAATAAATATTTTTGTTCATTTCAGCTAAATTCAAACTAAAAAAAAATGACTCATCATTTTTTTTCTTTTCAATGACGTGAAGCGTGACGTGCCTCTGTGGGCAAGACAGGAGTTTTATAAAGAAACAAAATTGAATCACAGTGCCTTTCATTGTTTAGTTGTCAACAATATCAGATTGCGGCATGTTGTGACACCCCCCTTCCCCATGCATCCCGTAAGACAGAGGCAGGGAGCCAAACAAACCAGACTGCCACTCAGCACTCCCACCGCCTGCTTCCCAACGCCTCCTGGCCAGGAGCTGCTATTCTGAGGAGCTGTCAATCAAACACAAGTGCTTCTGTCCATCGTCCGAGGGAGTGAGGAAAAATATAGAGGGAAAATGTCAAAGAGAAGGACTGGGGGAGGGAGAGGAAGGGTCCCTAAGATTAAGAGGTAGAATAATGAAAGGCGATGACAGTAAGAAAGAGAATGAAAGGGACAGAATTCTTTGATTTTTCAACCGTCTATAATCCTTTTTGGTCAAATCATTTAGTCACTGGATCACTGATCATCTTTGTTCTACATTCTAACTCTCCAAACTGCTGAAGTTAAAATACACACAGAGACAAGCACACAACAAATTAACTGCTGGTTGACATGGAGCTTAATCTTCCTTCTTAAATTTCACAACGGTGTTTTTTAGAACAGACCATGCATACGATCATATGTCCATTAGAATCAGTCTGAGCACAGTCCAAGTACACACATTTTTTTTTTTTTTTCGAGCAATTAGTCATCAAAGTGGAGCCGCATGTGTCACCAAACAAGGAAAGGGCTTCTGGGACGGCTTGATCGCCTGCATTGCGGATTTATGAACCATGAGGAGCTCTTTTTGGGTTTAACTAGAGGACCTTGAATCTGAGCTGTTTGACTTAATTAAATGGTGTCATGCTAAGCTGAGTTATAGGATTAACTGGGTTAATGTGCTTTTACTGTAGTCTCTTATTGGCCCGCAGTCCTTGATGTTTAAAAAGGCACAAAATGTCGGGGGTTTTGGGACTATGGGATGAGAATCATAAGGAATTTGACTATTCTGGTTCCAATTCTGATTTCTATATTATCCTATTAGTATTTTTGAGGATGAACTAAACCTCTTCAATAATCTTCATTTTTGAAGATCTTTACATTTCTATTCAAAAGGTATTCATCAAGATTTAAAATGGTTATGAAATAAGTCTCCGCTTAAAGGGTTAGTTCACCCAAAAATGAAAATTAAGTCATTAATTACTCACCCTCATGCGACAACAGTGGCTCAACTATAAGTTTATCAAGCGACGAGAATACTTTTTGTGCGGAAATAAAACAAAAATAACGACTTTATTCGACTATTCCTTTTCTTCCTTGTAGGCCTGAAACGAGACTTCAAGAGATTTCCACGACGCATGCGCAAGAATTGCGATCTCCTTCAACTACTTCAGTTAAGTTCTCGCGCGTGCGTCGTGGAAATCTCTTAAAGTCTCGTTTCAGGCCTACAAGGAAGAAAAGGAATAGTCGAATAAAGTCGTTATTTTTATTTGTTTTTTCGCACAAAAAGTATTCTCGTCGCTTGATAAACTTATAGTTGAGCCACTGTTGCGACATGGAATATTTAAACATTTTCTTCATTGACTTTCTGGGCCGTCAAGTTTCATTCCCTTAGGGAGCCTATGGAGGAGTGATAAACCTCTCAGATTTAATCATAAATATCTTCATTTGTGTTCCGAAGACGAACGAAGGCCTTACGGGGTTGGTACAGCATGGGGGTGAGTAATTAATGACTTAATTTTCATTTTTGGGTGAACTAACCCTTTAATATGTTTGTGGAAACTGTGATACTTTTTTTCAGGATTCTTTGATAAATAGAAAGTTCAAAAGGACAGCATTTATTTGAAATAGAAATCTTTTGTAGCATTATAAATATAATATAATTATTTACTATACATTTTGATGAATTTAATGCATCCTTTCTGAAAAAAAAAACATTTATTTGTTTATTTTTTTTAAATCACCCTGATTCCAAAATTTTATAATGGAAGTGTATTTAATTTATTTTTACTTAAAAAAGATATTTATTTTTTATTAAAATATTTATCATAAACATTTAATTTTTAATTAAAATACCATCTATTACAACAAAACTCGAAACTTAAGAAGACTTAAGAAGACTTAAAGGGATAGTGCACCCAAAAAAGAAATATATATATATATTATTTTGTGTTTCACAGAAGAAATAAAGTCATGCATGAGTGTAAGTAAATTATGGTAGAATTTATATTTTTTGTTAAGCTATCACTTTCAAGGCTTAAATCTGTAAAATGAGTAATTTGCTTCCCAAATGGCAAAGTGTATTTAAAGATATACATCTAAATTTTGTTGTCATTTTGAAGAACGATTGGAACTTTGGCACCATTGACTTCCATAGTATTTTTTTTTTTTCAACTATGGAAGTCAATGGTGCCAAACAACTGTTTGGTTCCAATCGTTCTTCAAAATATCTTCCTTTGTACTCAGCAGAAGAAAGAAACTCATACAGGTTTGCAACAACTTGAGGGTGAGGAAATGATGACAGAATTTTTGGGTGGAGTATCCCTTTAAAAAGAAAAATATCCTTAAGTAAAAAGTAGCTGTTTGAGTTGTCCTGACAAAACGAGTTGTGAAGAAACAAAGACTAATTCAGTTATTGTCGGACTCTTTAGAACGATTCAAACCAATTCATTTGATTTATTAAAAAGAACTGAATTATAAGAGGAATTTGTTTTGTGAATCAGACTACACTGAATGCATCAATGAAAGAGTGCAGATGTTCATGAACTGCTAACCATCATGAAGATCATTTAACACACAACCACAAATACATGCACGTCTTGGCAGACACTTTGGTAGAGTTTTTGCCTGTGGAAACTTTAAAGGCTGCTCCAGACAGAGCATATATGGTTAAACCAAGGGCTTTCTCAACCATTGCGGTCTTAATCACTTAGCATGGAGCCGTCTGTGATTATTGATGACACACACTAATTGGGATCATAGATCATCTCCCAGACACTGACATGACCACTAAAGTCAAACGCTAGGCAGCCAAAGGTCATGTGTTAATGCCAAGTGTCATATGTCATGTGTCAAGTTAAAGTGAGTCAAGCCCAAAGGCATGTCTAATATCTGCTGTGTACGTGCAGATGCAGGGATAATTTATCATATATGCACATGAACTACCATGCTGTCCTTGAACAGACAAGCTTGCATTCACAATAACTGAATTCAGCCTCTCTCGGGCCTGCAATCTTCTCTTTCTTGTGGATACTTGTGAGCATTACCCTCTTGGTTGGAAAATGGTGTGTCTGCAGGATTTGGGATGGTAAAGTTCATAGCCGCTGGCAAATGTGTCTGGCATGTGATACTATTGAGACTGAGAGGCTGAGTGGAAAAGACAGGCCTAGATGACAAACTTAGGCTTTAATGAGGGAAAACTTGAGGTCTGAATATTGTGCGTTTAATAGTTGCAATGATTTTTCTTAAAAAAAAAAAAAACGTAAAGGTCGCTGACTAACATGGAGCCAAGAGGATCTTTGTGTTATTGATGACAATGAATTGAATGTGGTGAGTCATTCGGCCTCACTGTGTGTGAGAATTTGAAAAGATTCATTTATCTCAGAATACTTGATCAGAAAGGCTGTGACTCAGTCAGCATAAAAGCACAATGATGACTCAGAAAATATGCTGTATATGTAAATATATGTAGTGAGCATTTTTATGATGAAATAACCCTAATATGATTAATATGAATATTAATAATGTTTATTAAAACACCAGACAGATGTGTGTGGTCCTCTTTTCTTTAACAAATAAGTATTTCTCAAGTTGAATCAAGGCAATTTTCTTTCAATAACTATTTTAAAATATTAATTAGAACATTTATCCGTATTTTATAGACTTCAATTCCATTGTTTTAAATGTGGGCATGTGCTGATATATCTCGTATTTTCACCAAGGCTGCATTTATTTGATCAAAAAACTACAGTAAAAACAGTAATATTTTAAAATATGTTTTTACCAATTGTTTTTTTATTTTAAAATATTTTAAATGTTTTATTCCTGTAATGGTAAAGCTGAATTTTCGGTCTCATTACTCCAGTCTTCAGTGTCACATGATCCTTCAGAAATCACTCCAATATGATGATTTGCTGCTCAAGAACATTCATTATTATGATCAATGTTAAAAATAAAATTAAAATTCCATTGATGAATAGAATGTTCAAAAGAGCATGTTTTAAACACATTTTTAACATTGTACGTATTTAATTAATCAAATATTTTAATGCGTCCTTGCCTTTCTTTAAAAAAATAAAATCTTACTGACCCTAAACCTGTGGTGAAGAGGCTTTAGATGAGCTCCTTTAGAACTAGCAGTACTGATCCACAGTCAGCCTGAACACTGGATTTGTGTATGGGGACGCTGTTTGTAAGAGAAACGAGAGTCAGAAAAAAAGATGACACATGGATGCAGTTAGAAAAGATTAAGATGGAGAACAGGAGTCAGCAGGTTTAAGGAAGAAAAAGAGGAATATAAAACGAACGAGGAAATAAAGAAGGTGCAGCTACAGTCGCTATGATGATGAATGAGTCTAAAATGAAGTATCCCTCTCCCTTTTTTCCTTCATCTCACCCTCTTTCTCTTGATTCTTTCTCTCTCGCTGGCTGTCCAAAACCGCAGCCTTGGCAGCTAACCCCAACCTCCATCACATCACGCCACATGCGATCAGAAGACCTCATCTATACACACTCGTTTTTTAAAATGCGTATAGATCCGCGAACCCTCCCCCGCGGATGACTTTCAATAAGTCATGCGTAAGTGTGACATGTGTGAACTTTTAGATCATGTTCTTGATATGATAACACAAATGGTGGCAGATGAAACAGATCATGCGTGGTTATGTGTTTGTCAGGCTATGACAGCATTATGGGACATGTACCACTGCTAGCCTCTCAAAACTTTGGCATTGGACTCCGAGAACAAGGAGAAGGAGAGGAAAGCTTTCCAACTGAAGTATGCTCTCGCTTTGTAATTGAGCCAGCATTGCTGTTTGTGTACCTCTGGAACTTTCCAAACGTCCTGCATAGTGTGTATTTGTGTGTATGTGTGTGTGAAAGAGGATACAAATGCTGGGCATGCTTGAGATACCTCTGCGTGTTTTGCCAGACAACAGGCTAGATCTCCACAACAGCGTTCCTTCTGTGTGCTGAGCGACACCAGGGGACTTTTTCCACCAATTTGCAATGCATGATGTCTTCATAGTCTTGTCACATTTGGAGGCTCTTGTCTAAGGGAATGAGACAAATTATAGGTTTGTGCGTGTGCTTACGCGTGCAGAGAGCAGTGTAATGCTAACGCCCTCAGAGATTCCTTGGATGGAAAATTAAAAACACACTTGAAAGAAAATAAGGTGGAAAAAGAGCAAGAAAATAAGAGAGAAAGACAAAAGGGTTGTAAGGTAAGAGCTAGGTAAAAAAAAAAAAAAAATCATACTGTATGCTTGACATATTTATTATTATTATTTTATTGTAATATTATTTTGATGTATTATAATTTAAATGTACACATTTTTTGATAGCTCTTTGAAGCATTATTTTTTGAGAATATAGTAAAATGTATTTTTTTTCCTGTGATGGCAAAGCAGCCTTTACTCTTCAGTCTTTACTCTTACTCTTCAGTCTTCAGTGTCACATGATCATTCAGAAACATTTCTTCTTCTTATCAATGTTGAAAACCAGTTGTGCTGCTTAATATTTGTGTGGTAAACCATAAACTGATATTCTTTTCTATGATTCTTTGATGAATATGAAGTTCAAAATAACAGTATTTATTTCAAACAGAAATCTGTCTTTAATGTCACATTTGATCAATTTAATGCATCCTTGGTAATATTATTTTACTTAACACCAACGTTGTGAACGACATTGAATATTTTAAACTATTTTAAAAACAATTTTAATTTTAGTTCGTCATTATATATGACTTTTGAATGTCTGTCAATGGAGAACAATGTTGCTTGCCATGTCTAACCATTTTATGTCTATTTCTCATAGCCACATTTTAATTTGTGGTGTGCATGATAGAGCGTTTATGAAGTTACTGCCTGTGAAAAGCATCTCAAATCACTTGAGGTTCTAATTTTGTTAAGTTACCTCAAACCATGCTCAAAGAATCTACTTAGCAAATGTATTAGTTGCTTAAATCAGATTACAGAACATTATGGTGTCCAAATCCCAAACATTCTCAACTCTAATGTTTCTTTTCTCCTCATTCATAACCATTCATTTAGGCAATGTTCAGCCAAGCTTAAGTCCTGATCATGTTTCAAGTTAAAGATTCATACTGAAGTGTGAATGTGTGTGGGCTTGATGACTGTAGTCCTGCAGTATTCAGTAAAGATTAACTTCACAGTGCTGGCCTTCATGCTGACAAAGCTCTGCCAGTAAAGGCATCACTGGGCCATCACACTTTCATCTGATCTTCGATCAGGTTTTCGTTGGCTTTCTTCTGCACAGCAATATGCAGATGCTGGTCCAAGCCTGGCACACTCTCATTCACTCCCCCAGCCTGACAATCTGTCAAAAAAAATCAAGCATCTACCCCCAAAACCCTCCCACCCTCTAATTTGTTTCTTTTCTCTGGCTCTGTCCGTTTCCTCTCTTGTTTACGTCAGAGACACACAATCATTTAGGAGTCTTTTCCAAATGTACAGTTGCTCATAATTGATTTGCCAAATTCAGCAAAAGACGTACAGAGAGGAGCAGTGGTATTTCTTTTTAGGATAACATCAAGGAGTGGGTATTTATGTAGGGGACAACTGAAGATAAAAATGAGATTTTGGAGAAAAGGGGGAACAACTTTTACTTTATTTTTTATTAATTCATTTTTTTGTTAATGCCTATTAAAGTACTCTAATTTTATTTTATTTGCCATGAGACTTTGACATGACATTTATTTTTTTATTACATTTTATTGTATTTTATTTTTGTTGAACGAAAACAATCACTGAATCATATAAATGAGGAAGGTCTCTGTTTGAATTAGAACCAGATATGCTGAAGAACATGCACAAAACACAAACAAATATTCCTAAATAAACCAATAACATGTTTGTTGTCAACCCTTGACCATTAGAAATTTCCTAATGCAGAATCTAGTCTGTTTCTCTTCTCACACACACACACACACACACACACACACACACACACACACACACACACACACACACACACACACACACACACACACACGCAGACACACACACACACACAGACACACACCTAGTGCTGTAACAATAAGTCATTTTATTATCATTTTTATTTTATAAAATAATATATGAAATAATTATATATAAAATTGAATATAAAATTTGCCATGAAAAGATTTAGTGCGTCCTGTAAATCAGAAAGGTCTCCATAATTAGAACCAGAGTTGCTAAACATGCACCACACACAAACAAATGTGCATAAACAATGACATGACTGTCGTAAACCTCTGCCCTGTAGCGATTTCCTAATGCAACATCCAGTCTGTTCTGCTCTTCACACACACACAGCAACATCTAGTGCTTGAGTGCAAACCACACGTCAGGAATATTAAAAGAGCTTTAGTTGATGGAATAATGCTGTGGGTGCAGTTTTCATCTGCTGTGTGAGTGAATGTGTGTGTTGTTCGTGTCCTCGTCTGGCCCGCCGGTATTGTTTTACAGGCCTTGCTAAACACTCCTTCACTTATTAAGCTGGTGAAAGCTGTGCTGAGTGTGATAAGACTGCTAGTGATTGTTATTAATGTAACATATTCCTGTAGCCTTTCACTGGGACTGACTGACTGTCTAGATGAAATTAGGCGGACAGGATAAATGAGCAGAGACCATGAGTTGTAATGCTTAAATATGGCTGAGGTTAGGACTGTGTGCTTTTTTTGTTCATTGCATATGTGTAACTCCAGAGGTCAGAGTACTTCCCTCCAAGTGTTGCTGGTGTTCGTTCTGGTTTACAACCGTTGCATTTTAAAATTGCACAGACCACCTCTTTAGCTTCCCTCGGGCTTTACACCTCCTTTCCTGCCACGCGATCTGCCCCAAATGCTTTTAATGCTTGTGTATACAAGACTAGAAGAAAATAGTGTGTATATATTTATATATGTATATGTAATATATATATATATATATATATATATATATATATATATATATATATATATATATATATATATATATATATATATATATATAGTTGTTAGTCCTTTTTATTTATTAAATGATTTATATATTAAACATTCTAATATATTGATTCATTTATTTAATATAAATAACTAATATAATATATGTATCCACCAAAAGGCAATACAGATATTTTGTATTGAGGTTGTATTGTGAATATATATATATATATTTAGATTTTAGATTTAGATATATATAATATCTAAATGCACTGTTTCTATTCTTACACCTTTTTAATGCCCTTTTATGATTTAACCCTTCACAATGTTGTTGATTATGCATTTCTACAATTTAACAGTTGGTTTAAGCTGTTCCTAAGGCTCACAATAGATAGTGTGTGTTTTGATGTTCAGCTATAGAAAAATGTGACTTTGTAAAAGAGGTTTTGCTTCCACCAAGTAAGCAAAAGAAAGACAAAGACTCATGTTGACTCCTGTCAATGCAAGCATAAGAGAGCAAACTTCGTCTTTTCTCCTTTTTCTCCATTTCTCGTTTTTTCATCTATTCCTCATTTTAAACTCTGACACAGTGCCAAAAATGTATCCATAATTCTGCCTTATGGCTCGGTCCAATAAATTTAAGCGAATAAAACTGGCTTATCTTTGAATATGGACAATAACCTCAAAATTTAAGGAGCCTTTTTACTTCATTGTGTTTGATATTGGGTTATATGTCAAGACGGAAAGTGGAGAATGTTCATTTAAAAATATCTAAGACTGTTTATGGTATTTCTCTAAGACCAATCTCATATCTATGACCATAGATTTAACATTTCAAGGTTTCATGCACCCAGAAACAGTTTCTCCTTGCGTCCGGGTCTAGTTTCAACCACATGCTGTGTTTTAAGGAAGCTATCTTGATCCAATGACATCAGCACAAGGCAAGCGAGACATTTAACCATTAACACCCTAACCCTCCCTTTCTAACGTCCCATCCCCCATACACACTTATTTCCACAAAGCCCTAAATCTGACTCTTAATAAATGGTTGGCACAACATCCTCCTAGACGCTAGCAAGAGGAGAAGTGTGATAGATCCCTTCCATTGAACAGTCATGCTTCAGTAGATGAGCTGGATGGCTGATCTGTCTCATTCCCTGTATTTGGCTTCTAGTTGGCATGTTATATGTTGAACATTTACTCACATGAACACATTTAGCCCCATACTGCTTTTTCATCATTGCTTGACTAAACCATTTGCAAACAATTATGTTCCTCTTGAAGCCCATTGTCAACTCCATACACACACACACACACGCACACACACGCACACACATGCTCGTAATTTCCTGGGGCTTGAGGAGGGGTTGTTTCTCTAATAATGAAAGAGAATCTGCCATGGCCACGAAGAGTTTCAAGCCTAATCATTTCTTCATTTGATCAATTTTACTGAGATATACACACACAAACAACTCTCTGTAGCACCTAACCCAAATCTGTCATTTATTCTCATTAAACTCTGATGAACAGAATTTGAACTGAACTTTTAATTACCCACAGTATTAAAGGAATAGCTCACCCATAAAAAAAAATTCTGTCAAAACCTGAAATTTTGAAATTTTTCTTAATTCCTTTTTGTACAATGAGTTCAAGAGAGAAGTAGCGTCGTCTGGTTCATGAAAGAATTGTCTGATCGGTTGATCTCATTTACAAAACTGTTGTAATTGATTCATTCACAAATTGAACTGATTCAATTATTGAGTTCAGCTCAATTATCTGGTTTTGTGTCAACTCTGAAGGAGAAGATTATCAGACTTGGAAAACAATGCATGAGTTGTATGAACCACAAGTAATATGCTTTTATGGTGACTTTATGTTTGAATTTGAGTCCCCATTTATTGTGATTGCATGGAAAAGAGCAATTACTTCATTACTTAATTTCCAGGAGTGATCGATCTTTCTATATCTATAGTCTTTGGTTCTAACGCTATAGCGACACTAACTTTATAGCGGTTGACCTGAACAATTGCAATTGTTTCTCATTTACTGCAATCAAATGGCCCAATCAAGTGAGGGTGCGTAAATCCGTTTTTATTTTTAGATGAACTGAAAGCATCCCTTTAAGCATTATGTGCTATCCCAATGTCCAATCATTAAAAATACCAGTATAACCAACCCCATGCTCTACTTTCAGGACATGAGATTTAAAGATTTGCTCATCATGACCATGTCTATCGTTAATGGGCTGTTGTCATTTGTCTTCTCTGTAATTTAATTTCTGACAGAGGCAGGCAGAAGAGGCAGCCAACTTAGTCATGCAATGAATTGCCCATTTAAACCAATCTAAGACCCTTGCAATGGCCTAAAAAGCATAGTGGAGAAAGCTGGTAGCAGATGAGCAAAGAAAGGTTGAGACCCACACTGAGTCATCTCTTCAGTATTAATGTCAACTCAAGGCAATTAGAGGCAGCAAAACTTACTTAGAAAATGTAAAGGACATAGAAATGAATCATGGTGATTGTTCCCTCCATTAAGCAGGTGTCAGGCTTTGATACAACTGATTTCAATTTTGTCGTTTTTATGTATCTGACTCATGTGCTGAATTTAGTTTTTTGCTAGTGTAAAAGTTTGTTTCAAAGCTGAAGTGTGTAATTTCTGTGCCACTTACATGACTAAATGAATTAGCAAAAACGATGGGTCTCATTCGCTAAGTGGCAAGCGCAGAAATTTGTGCGCGAAATCGGTATACAAATGTTTTCACAAACAAATCTTGATTCACCAATAAGTTTTGTACTAAAATGCATTCTAAATTTATGGGGAAAGTATGTAACAACTGAAACCAGACGTACGCAAAAATCACATACTCATATAATCAAACCAAGGTGAAGTTTTTTGGTTCACCTTAATATATTTCATCATAGTGCGAGAGTAACGAAAAAAACGTGTTATAGCTCAAGCTGCAAGGTTTCTCTGTATAGAAGTGCATGTACAGCTGGCTAATGAGAGGTCAGTATTCTGGGTCTGTTTAAAAGGTGCTTATTGTGTTTGAACTGGGTTTGAGGATGACATGCTTGGCATTGCTCATATTTACAGAGCTTCATATGCTTGCTGAGAGTAAAGCCCTTGAAAAGCTCTTATATGAAGATGGTTTTGGGCATATTTTATGCAAATGGTTAGTCTCTGGCACATGGTCGCACATCTAGAATTCTCCAAATTCATTAACATTTAAAAGAGGTTAAGAACTAATTCACATGTGTATGAAAATGTAATGAATTAGGAATTAGGAGAAGTTCTACTGTTCATGCAATCCACATATAGACATCAATACCCAGTGATTGACAGATAACCAGTTAGCTCCGCCCCCAAACTCACACCAGTTGTGCCTTGTCTGACTGGTTGGGAAACACAAACAAACAGAAATGAATCAAATTGCAGATTTTTTTTACATCTAAAATATTCATGGGACATTTATTAAAGACACTATTATCTTGATGGAGACAAAAGTTTATTATTTCAAATTTGGAACAGATTGCTCCAAGAAATTTGCCTCATGAAAACCAACTTTTTAACTTCTCGTGTGTGTGTGTGGTGGGGTTGTTCGAATTGAAGAGTTGTTTTTTATTTGTGTGCAACCGTGTGTGTTTGTGGCCGACACAGGATCTCTAAAGTTTACGAAGGTCACCAACTTTGGTGTGTCAAATTCCTCAACTGCCCTCTAAAACAGAGTCGTCTGTGGTGGAGACTCCTGTGAGTGTGACCGGTCTTGTCCTGAACTCCCTTTGTTCTTATCCCAACAACATCTCTTAGATGGCATGTTCGACATGGCAGACAAAAAGATGACTCTTTTGAGGGAAGAATAAAAGTGGGCAATGAAAACTTGAGATGCTACTTTAGAAATAGGACAGATTTGCACACACAGGCTGTAAAATAGGCCAGATGGTGGAGTTCATACATTGTTCGCACTCCCACACACAGAATCCTGTGAGGAAGGCAAAACTGCTTACTAGCGTCATTTCAAATCTGTGAGCCTTACATATTTATTTA
Organism: Tiaroga cobitis; assembly: GCA_030578255.1. Classification (NCBI taxonomy): domain Eukaryota; kingdom Metazoa; phylum Chordata; class Actinopteri; order Cypriniformes; family Leuciscidae; genus Tiaroga; species Tiaroga cobitis. Next base: position 32,237,369 of record CM060601.1, on the reverse strand, counting down.
ATTTCATTGCCTCTGCACTACATAGGCTACTTAAGAGGTCTGTTATCATTTTTAGATGCACATATGGCCTGATTTGCTACATCATTTGCTTCATACTAAGCAAAAAATTATAAAACAAGATCTCTATGTGGGTAGCTGATAAGAAAATAAAACTCTTCAGGCTTAAACACCAAATGATAGTATTAACAGATCAATAATGTGATCAAGCACAGCTGTAGCCTCTCTACAGAGGAGGTCAATGGAGGTAAAGACTACAACTATGCTAACTGATTTATGCTAGTTTGGCTCTAAGCTAGCTAGTGGAGTTTCATAGCCATATTACAACCAGCAAAAATGATCTGGTGACACTTGTTTAGCAAAGGAAGTCTTGTTGGGTTTTCCAGTAAACAGTAACCCTGTTAGAATCTAAAACAACAAAACAACACACCTGCTGACTGGCTAAACGGCGCCTCTGGCGTCTTTTTAGCAGCATATATGTCTTCTACTGCACACTAATGCTGTGTTGTATTGTTATTAGCAAAGCATACCTGTATGACAGGACCTTTAATGCCAAAAGTGCTAATTATCAGGCATGTTTCAACACTGAATGCTCACATGCTAGCTGCTGCAATACTGACCTCTGGCCTGAAAATAATAATTCACGATAAGCATGATGAAAACAGACAGAGTGTCCTTTTCTCTAGCCTGACGCTCAGTTTCATTTCATTCTTTTTCGGGTTCATATTGAGGGCCTGATAGCTAGCGTGTAACAGACGAACAAATGGATAATTATGTCATATCCTCTGACTTGTTACGCCCGCACAGTGACGAATCGCCGGAGGGGGTGACAGATGCAGCGTTTGGCGGATTGGTCTCTCGGCACCAGCCGTGAATGATAAAGTAGAGCGATTACATATTCCAGCCACAAGCTAAATTGTTTTAACATTTTAATCAGTAATTAACATCAAGCCAAGAACCGTTGGGATGCAGACAAACTGGATTGAATTTTTCATTATGGTACATGGCTTTCATTTGGTTTGTGATTTTATATTAAAATTTTCAGAAGGTACAAGCTCAGTCACATTAACAGTTAACATATGTATGACGCTGTAAGCTTTTGCAGCATTTCATACAATGTTCCAGTAAAGTCGCCTATTAGATTTCTGTGTTTTAAATGTCTCATTTTTTTGTTTAGTGAAAGTGTGCTATTTATGTCCTTTCTACACCCACATGCTGGGGGGGGTTAAGAAACAGCTCTGATTTGGCACTGTAGAATTACAGCCTACCTTCTCTCAGGCGTCCATGGAAGGAACTGTGAGTTATTTCAGATTTCAACGACTTTCACCCAGCAATTAACAGGGATAGAAAATAGCTCAGAAAAGGCAGGTGTGCCACGTCAGAATCTATATATTTGTGCGTGTGTGTTATATATATATATATATGTATATGTATGTATATATATATATATATATATATATATATATATATATATATATATATATATATATATATATATATATATGGGTTTTAACGACAGTCTCTTAAAAATATCTAGTAATTTGAATTTTTTTATTAAAAGATTAGGTTAGCTTAAGTCATGTAGTGCAACTCTCCGAAAACAATGATATTTGTAAAAAAATAAAATAAAATACTTTTACCTTAAAAATATATCTAAAAATGTTTTTGTAAGTACTGATTAAGTTGTTTCAACTAACATGTACCTGTATTTGTAATGAAACTATAGTTATTTCTTTGTACTTGATGGTTACACCACGTGACATTTTTTGAGTAATTAAAGGGATACTTCACCACTGGCAAAATGGACTTTCAATAAAACTCAGCTGCCTATAGAGTAGAAATGGAAAATTTTGAAATCGGTGCTACCTGACTAGAGAAAACAAAGAAAAAGGGCTGTTGTCTTCCCTTTTGCCAAATAAGTAGGAAAACTTCAAGACCCATAATACACTAGACATGTTGCCATCCAAGGCTACTCCCACCAATCTGCTTGGGATACTCTTGACCAGAGACAAAAGGTGCCTTGCTTTAGTAGGAAATACTCTTAGCAAACTTTGAGTCATAATGGTATCGATTTGTAATGTTCCCGGGTGCAAGAACTCAAAGAGTAAACGTTTAGTGGGAGTGAGTTACTTTTGGTTTCCAGTGAAGGATCCAGCGCGATGTAGGCAGTGGCTAAAGGTTTCAAAGAATCGTAAATATGAAGAGAACAATACGACAGAAAATCAGAAAAACCTCCATGTTTGTATAGTCAACATTTTAAACTGGATCACTACAAGCCCAACAACGAGTGTTTTAGGCCAAACAGAGGGGAAAACTGAAAGAAACTGCTATTCTGTCAGTTCCGCCTGAAACAAAACGCCGTCACATATAGGTAAGAAAGATGTTGCCATAGTGTTCCATTTTTACCATTATGGTGTAGACAAAGTATAGTGAACCTACCCTTACAATAACTGTTCTGTTAATAACCCTCTGTCGATCTGACTATCCGTGGGCAGGGATACAAAAATGCGGAAATATAGCCTAAAGTTTTCATGAAAGCCCTGGAACATTTTGCGTCATCCTGTGGACTTTTGCTGGTAAATAAACGTGAATTTTTAAACCCACGTAACACCGATAACGAGGAATCATTGTTCATTTACATAGACTACCAGCATTGTAGCAATACAAAGTGGGTTGAAAATCTGCGAAGTTACACTTTAAATGTAAAAATACTGAAACTATTATAAAACATTTTCAAAACCATATAAAGCCAACATGAGTACAAGTATTACATCGAATAACTTTAAAATATTCTTTAAACTTAAGTGTTAAAAACTGTTTAGCCGTTGTTTTACTTTATTGTTTTTCTGCTCTGGATCTACCAACCACCCCAGAATAATCTCCATGCTTAAAGCTGCAGTCCGTAACTATTGGTGCTCTAGCGGTTAATAAACATAACTGCATGCGTCTTATGAAAGAACATTTTAGCCGGAGCTACTTCTCTCTTTTTATGTCTAGGACGAGTCACGCAGGTACAGAGCTACTCCGCAGTGGTACAACCCGAACCATTCTAAAATAGTCTGAATATAAACATTTATTAAAGGTGTACCCGTACCGTATGATTCAGGATAAGACAAAAACACTGTTTGGAAAAATGGATTCATGATGTAATCATACATTTTGAACACAAAAAAGTTGCAGCTTTAATTACTGGCAGCTTGCTTAGGTAGACTGTGGAGATTTGGAACGGCTCCAGTTGATGCCATTGTGTGAACAAGGGCTGCTTTCCATATGTGAATCAGATCTGGCCTGACAATTCCCACAGTGCCTCAGTTTCTTCTTAGTAAGTGAGGAAAGTAAAGACAAAGGAGGGTTTAATTCCAAGGCAAAGAGGTTTGGGGTGCGTGTATAACCCCACTCTATCCCTGCACTCTGCTCCGTATCTGGGACGTCCCGTACAGAGAAGCGTCTGTGTATGAAGCCGAGGGAGTCTGTGAGAGACAAGCACACGATGAAAAGCATACTAAGAGTGTAGATATGTGTGAAATGGACCAAGACCTGCAGTTTAACACCAAACCTTCTCCATCTCCAGTGTCCCTCACACACACACAAACACTCCATCCCCCATCATTTGCAGTTCAAATAAACACACCAAAATGGTAGGCGTGTGTGCTCCCCTTTCTGCTTGATGCCTGCCTGGGCCATTAATGCCATGTAGGGTGTAACGTTCTTCTTGAGAGAAATGTAAATAAGCAGAGACCAAAGGGCGAGATTTAGAGAGATGAGGACTGTTGAAGTGCAAGGAGGATTTATGGAGCTAATATGGAATGATATAGTCCATCTTTCCTTCTCACTATATTTATCATCTCACTCTTTTCTCATATTTTTGTGTTAACTTTTACTTTCTTGAATATTATATACACTGCTGTTCAAAAGTGTGGGGTCGTTAAGATGTTTTTTTTTTCTTTTTCGCTTTTGCTCACCATGGCAGCATTTATATGATCGAAAACACAGTAAAAAACAGTGGTATTGTGAAATAACATTACAATTTAAAATACATTTTTTTCTATTTTAATATATTTTTTAATGGAATTTCATGAATTTTCAGCATCATTATTCCAGTCTTCAGTGTCACATGATCCTTCAGAAATCATAATCATATACTGATTTGGTGCTCAAGAAACATTTTTTTTCAGTTCAGAATAACAGCCTTTATTTAAAGTATAAATCTTTTGTGCATTGTAAAAGTCTTTACTGTCTTTGATCAATTAAATGCATCCTTGCTGAATAAAAGTGTTAATTTCTTAAGCTTGCTGTCCACAAATATTTGAACACTAGTGTATAAAATCGTACAAGACACAGCGTTCATCCAAAGAACCTCTTGCAATCAATGCCAATAGCCTCTGGCTTTTATTTTTCATAGTTTAATGTCAGTTTGAACTTTAATTCACCTTTCAGCTTTCGATTTCACTGCCACGCCGGTCAGTAAGCGAGACCACATTTAATATGCTATTTTCTCTATTCTCTAACCTTTAGCATCTCTAATTGAATTAGTTCATTTTCTGCCATGTCTCTCTCATGTACGGAATGTTGTGGATTTCTGCCTTGTAGCAGTAACACAAATTTCTCCTTCGTCATATGCCTTTTAAGCTCTTAATAGATTAACAGCCATAATGAATATAGTTTAGATAAAGTGTTCTCTATTAAGTCTCCTCCTCTTTGTTATGTCATTCCTGTAATGTCCTTTTGTCCTTTCATATTATCTCCTGTTGTTGTTTCCATAGCAGCCTGAGCCTCCCTCTTCCTCTAATAGGTTGTTGCCCATTTCTAAGTGAAATCAAACTATAACGGACACTAGTATTCTTGTTTTTCCACTTCAGGCCTCTGGAAATCTCAAAGGTGCGAAGCTTGTCCAGAGGTGTAATATATATCTTTTAAAGATGAATTGTTGAAAGTGAGTCCTGACATGGTTTGTCCGTAAGAAGGAAGTGTATGTAGAACATTTTGGAGAGAGGGGTCATACGTCTCTGGTAATACATTTACCAGATGGGTGATGCAAATTGTGTACTATCTTTCTTTAAAGTGGCAATTTGTTTGGTGTTTTATTATTTAATGCTGTAATATTCATACATTAGGTGTGGTTTAAATATTGCTAGGCTACAAATATTTTTGGACAATTGTAACTTATTAGGATCAATAAGGACTGTTATCTGAATTCAATCTAATCTGAGTGTGGGCTTTTTAAATGAGTTGGGGAGGTTTAATAGTGACACAAGGTTATCAGTCATAAAGTGGAGCGTAAGTGTGTCTCAACTGTAGTTCCCTTTCGTATGGGAACTCCTACGTCTCGTCGGAGGAGTTTCCAACGAATTGGGATCACGCTAGGGAGACCAATTGCCTTCGAGTGAATTAAAACGAGCCAATAAATATTGGCATGCGGGATTTGCATTCCGCGTCCCGCCTATCAATGCGGGTATAAAGCGGAAGCGAGCGCACACACATTTGCTTTTAGCTTCGGAGCCGAACTTAGTGTCCTCTGAGTGATGAGCTACAAAGATTGGTTTGATATCTTCACGCTCAACGAGTCTGCTGTTCCAGGAAGAGCCTCTCTGTGTTGGTGTGACGGCGCTTCAGTGATCTTCGCGATCTCCCGGTGTCAGCTGTTGCTTCACGCGATCTGCTTGTTTTCAAAGAGCTGTTGTAACAGCTGGTATTTGGTTGAGTGCGCGCAGCGGGCTTGCAGTTTCCCCGCTGTGTCGCCGCGTTGGTCCCTGTGTGTCTCGACACAATAAGAGAGCGTTTCTTTTCTGAAAGAGCAACACGAGTGAAGTTCGCGTCCTTTTAAGGATGACGTTTCACCCGTGTGTTTCTGGATGCGGCCAACTTCTGCCTCCGGCTGATGGTCACGATCGCTGTGTCACGTGCTTGGGCCACGCGCACGCTGAAGCAGCGTTCGTGGATGAGTCATGTTCTCATTGCGGGAACATGACCATCACGGTGTTGAGACTGAGACTGCGATCCCTCACCAGAGGGGGAGTCCCGTTGGAGATCCCCCGATCTAGTTGTTCTTCTGGTTCATTCCAGAAGAAAGCTACTTCGGCTGATCCCATCGGTGGTCTGAGGGTTACAGTGAGGAATGATCTGCCGGGTGAAAGACCCCCTCGGACATCCCACTCCTCTTCAGCCGTGCCACTGGGGTCTTCGGAGGAGCGTGCTGGGCCATCACGTGTGGCTCCAGTCGTTTCCTTCGGGGCCCCTCCGGAGGATCAGATGTCGGTCGAGGCATCGGAGGGAGATGAGTCGCGATCTGGGGATGACGACTCGGCTGCATTGCCCCCTTCGGGTGTGGTAGTGTTGTCCGAGCCTGACCCGGAGATGACGCTTATGCTCGCCCGGGCGGCCGAGAAGGTCGGGCTCGTGTGGAACCCTCCACCGCGTCCCGAACCGTCTCGGCTTGATGATTGGTATCTCGGGGCGGCTCGTGCTGGTACTCAGCGCACCGCTCCGGTTCCTTTCTTCCCGGAGGTGCATGAGGAGGTGACGAAATCTTGGTCGAACCCCCTGGCGGCTAGACTGAGGTTGACTCCCTCCTCCTCCCTCACCACTCTCGATGGCGGAGCAGCCCTGGGGTACGAAGGCATCCCCCCAGTGGAGCGCGCGGTGGCGATGCAACTGTGTCCCACCTCCGCTTCCTCCTGGCGGGGTAACCCTTCGCTCCCCTCCCGCGCTTGTAGGTTCTCTTCCAGTCTGACTGGAAAGGCCTACACTGCGTGTGGAGAGGCTGCCTCTGCCCTGCATGCCATGTCGCTCCTGCAGGTCTACCAGGCCCAGGCGCTATGTGACATGCAGGAGGGTGGTGCCGACCCGGGGGTGCTCAAAGAGCTGCGCACGGCGACGGACCTTGCCCTACGGGCGACGAAAGTCACCGCGCGTTCCCTGGGTCGAGCGATGTCCACTCTTGTGGTCCAGGAACGACATCTATGGCTCACCCTGTCGGATATGAAGGACTCGGACAAAAATAAGTTCCTTGCTTCTCCCATATCCCAGGGTGGCCTCTTCGGCGATGTGGTGGAGAACTTCGCCCAACAGTTCTCCTCCGCCCAGAAGCAGTCGGAGGTGATCAAACACATCATGCCTCGGAAGCGGGCTAGGGCTGCCCCGCCTCCGACGGTCGCGCCTCCAGCTGCTCGTCGCCGAGGGCGCCCTCCTGCCGCCGCCTCCGCCCCTGCCCAACCGAAGCAGCAGCCCGCTAAACGACAGGGTGCCGGCCGTAGGAGAGATGCGCAGCCTGCTCAGGCCTCGTCTAAACCCCCCGGCAAGAGGAGAGGTAAGCGACCCTGAGACGGGCCACCCAGAGGACGTGGTTGCTGCTCTTCGGGAGAGGACCTCTGCACCTCTCCTTCCCCCGGAGGAGGGCCGGGTGGAGAATCTTTTGTTTCCTTTTATTTCTGTTCCGCCGCTGACCCCGCGGTCAGCGGTACCCAAATTCTCAATAAAAGAGCAGTTTCCATTTCCTCTGGGTCACCCACGGTCGAGACTGGCAGTCAAGAACGACGCTCAATTGCCTCGTCACTCTCAGTCTCCTCCGTCGAAGAAGGCGAGAATGTCTGTGTGCGCCGCCACGTTGCCTCGCCACTCGCATTCCCTTCGCTCCAGCGCTCAGATGCCAGTGATGCCGCCCCGGCCTCATCACTCTCGTCTGTCGTTGGCCAAGGAGGCGTGGAAGCCAGGACTCGACGCCCCTCAGCCTCGCTCCTCGTTTCCCCTCCGACCTTCGCCACGGGACACTCAGCAGTCGAACGCCCCAGAGAAAGATGGGCCTTCCCTGCTGTTTGCCCCCCGGTGGGGGCAGGTAAGTGTTGCACCACACACACAGACCCCACCTTCGGCCGCAACAATGCCTCCGAGGGCGGGTCCCTGCCTTCCACCTCGCTGCCCCCCCGCGGGTACGCCGGTGGTCCGAGTGGGCTCTTTGGTTCAGTCTCTCGAAGCCTGGATAGCGCTTCCCAGACCGTCCAGATGGCTCATTCGCACCATTCGGTTCGGCTATGCAATTCAGTTTGCCCGCCGGCCTCCCAGGTACAGGGGTGTCCTCTTCACCCAAGTGCGGAGTGGCGACGCCCCTGTCCTGAGGAAAGAGATCGTTGCCCTGCTGGCGAAGGACGCGATCGAGCCGGTCCCTCCAGCCGAGATGAGGTCTGGGTTCTACAGCCCTTACTTCATTGTACCCAAGAAAAGCGGTGGGTTACGACCAATCCTGGATCTGCGTGTTTTGAATCGGGCCCTTCACAAGCTCCCGTTCAAAATGCTTACGCAGAAACGCATCTTCGAGTGCATCCGTCCCCAGGATTGGTTTGCAGCGATCGACCTGAAGGACGCGTACTTTCATGTCTCGATTCTGCCTCGACACAGGCCGTTTCTTCGGTTTGCGTTCGAGGGTCAGGCATATCAGTACAAGGTCCTACCCTTCGGCTTGGCCCTGTCGCCCCGCGTCTTCACGAAGGTCGTGGAGGCGGCCATTGTTCCCTTGAGAGAAAATGGCGTTCGCATTCTCAACTATCTCGACGACTGGCTGATAATAGCTCACTCACGAGATCTGTTGTGCGATCACAGGGACCTGGTGCTCCGGCACCTCAGCCGGTTGGGACTTCAGGTCAACCGGGACAAGAGCAAACTCTGCCCCACGCAGAGGATCTCTTATCTCGGTATGGAGTTGGACTCGGTCAGTCAGACTGCGCGCCTCACAGAGGAGCGCGTCCAGTCAGTGCTCAACTGCCTCAGGTCTTTTCGAGGCAGGTCAGTGGTCCCACTGAAGCAATTTCAGAGGCTCCTGGGGCATATGGCAGCCGCAGCCGCAGTTACGCCGCTCGGTCTGTTGCATATGAGACCACTTCAGCGCTGGCTTCACGATCGAGTCCCGAGATGGGCGTGGCAGAGCGGCACGTTCCGGGTCAACATTACCCCGCACTGTCGCCAAACCTTCAGTCCTTGGTCGGACCCTGCCTTTCTACGGGCCGGAGTACCCTTAGTCCAGGTGTCCAGGCATGCTGTGGTTTTCACGGATGCCTCTGCCAGCGGTTGGGGGGCCACGTACAACGGGCATGCAGTCTCAGGTCTGTGGACGGGGCCTCAGCTGCATTGGCACATCAATTGCCTAGAGTTGCAAGCAGTACGCTTAGCCTTGTGCCGCCTCAAGGGGCTGCTTCTGCACAGGCATGTACTGGTCCGTACGGACAGCACTGCGACCGTTGCGTACATCAACCATCAAGGTGGTCTACGCTCCCGTCGTATGTCGCGACTCGCCCGCCATCTCCTCCTATGGAGTCAGAAGCATCTGAGGTCGCTTCGGGCCATTCACATCCCGGGTGTGCTCAACCGTGCAGCCGACGAGCTCTCACGGCAGCCGCCTCTTCCGGGAGAATGGCGACTCCATCCCCAGGCGGTCCAGCTGATTTGGGGAATCTTCGGAGCCGCTCAGATAGATCTGTTTGCCTCTCCGGACACGACCCATTGCCAGTTGTTCTATTCCCTGACCGCAGGGTCCCTCGGCACGGATGCACTGGCACACAGCTGGCCCCGGGGCCCACGCAAGTATGCGTTTCCCCCAGTGAGCCTTCTCGCACAGACACTGTGCAAAGTCAGGGAGGACGAGGAGCAGGTCTTGCTAGTTGCGCCGTACTGGCCCAACCGGACCTGGTTCCCGGAACTCATGCTCCTTGCGACAGCACCTCCTTGGCCCATTCCTCTGAGGAAGGATCTGCTTTCTCAGAGACGGGGCACTCTTTGGCACCCGCGTCCAGACCTGTGGAGACTCCATGTCTGGTCCCTGGACGGGACGCGGAGGTTCTAGATGGCCTACCACAGGCCGTGGTAGATACCATCGCTTCCGCTAGAGCCCCCTCTACGAGGCGCCTCTATGCGTTAAAGTGGAACCTGTTCGTCGTCTGGTGCTCTTCCCGCCGGGAAGACCCCCGAACTTGCCCGATCAGTGTCGTGCTTTCCTTTTTACAAGACGGGTTGGAGCGAAGGCTGTCTCCCTCCACCCTCAAAGTATATGTGGCCGCAATAGCTGCCCATCATGATGTGATCGACGGGAAGTCGTTAGGGAAGCACGACCTGATCATCAGATTCCTTAAGGGTGCTAGGAGGTTAAATCCTCCTCGTAATTTGCACCCTGTGCCCTCTTGGGACTTAGCCCTCGTGCTGAGAGCGCTTCAAAGGCCCCCATTTGAGCCCTTAAATGACATAGAGTTAAAAGTTTTGTCTGAAAAGACCGCTCTTCTATTGGCTCTAGCTTCCTTCAAGAGGGTCGGGGATCTGCAGGCTTTTTCGGTCAACGAATCGTGCCTGGAGTTCGGACCGGGCCTTTCTCACGTGGTTCTGAGACCCCGGTTCGGATATGTGCCCAAGGTTCCTACCACTCCATTTGCAGATCAGGTAGTGAACCTGCAAGCGCTGCCCGTGGAGGAGGCAGACCCAGCCCTGGCTTTTCTCTGTCCCGTACGTACTCTACGTTGTTATGTGGACAGAACGCAAAGCTTCAGGACCTCAGAGCAGCTCTTCGTCTGTTACGGAGGCCAGCAGAAGGGGAAGGCTGTCTCCAAGCAGAGGTTAGCCCACTGGCTAGTGGATGCTATCGTCCGGGCTTATGAATCCCAGGACATGCCTTGCCCTCCCAGGTTGACGGCTCACTCCACTAGGAGTGTTGCTTCCTCCTGGGCATTGGCGCAAGGCGCCTCGCTGACAGATATCTGCAGAGCTGCGGGCTGGGCGACACCTAATACGTTTGCCAGATTTTATAGCTTACGTGTTGAACCGGTTTCCTCCCGTTTACTCGCTACGGTCAGTGGCGCGAGGGAATAGGTTCTGTCGGCTTGCTGCGCCATTCCGCCTTATGAGCTGGATCCGTGCGCCTTTTTGCTCCTTGGTTCCCCAACAAACGGCTAACCTTCTGAGCTCCTCCATTACCCCTCGGCATCAGGCGTGGCGGACCGCCTGATGCTAGGTCTATTACCTCTCTTAAGAAGTTGCTAGTAGACTGGGTGACCTTCACGATGACTTCCTCGTGCTCATTTTCCACGTTCCTGCTACCCTACGGGCTAGCCCCGTGTCTTCCCCTCGACAGACTCACTCTGTCGTCCTTGCTGAGTATGCTCCCCACCCTACGGGCTGGGACTACCTCGAGGACTCCCATATGTTTTACTACCCTACGGGCTAGTTCATATGTGTATTCAGTGCCTCCCTTCAGGCTGGCCGGGGGCTCCGCAACGTTCCCACATGGGCACGTTTCCCCAGTGTTATCCAAATCCTCTGAGCGGGTCTTGCGGAACAGCAGTGTGATTTCTTCCTAGCTAGCCCCCGCCCTAAAGATGAAACTGCTTGGCGGGGAGCTCAGCTGGGCGCTGGAAGGGGCCAGCACCATGGCGTTTTATTTGGGATCCCAATTCGTTGGAAACTCCTCCGACGAGACGTAGGAGTTCCCATACGAAAGGGAACGTCTCGGTTACGTATGGTAACCCTCGTTCCCTGAGTAGGGAACGGAGACGTCTCGTCCCGTCGCCATGCTTGCTGTACCTTCGCGGAGGACTGGACACCGTCCGGCTCCTCAGCGTAAAGCAAATGTGTGTGCGCTCGCTTCCGCTTTATACCCGCATTGATAGGCGGGACGCGGAATGCAAATCCCGCATGCCAATATTTATTGGCTCGTTTTAATTCACTCGAAGGCAATTGGTCTCCCTAGCGTGATCCCAATTCGTTGGAAACTCCTCCGACGAGACGTCTCCGTTCCCTACTCAGGGAACGAGGGTTACCATACGTAACCGAGACGTTTCTGTTTTCTGCCAAAATATATCCAAACAAACGTATCATGCACATTTATCTTGCCATTCCTCTCCATCTGTTTCTTTCTCTCTTCTGGACATGTCAGGCCTATCTCAGTCCCGGCTCTGTGTAAATGACTGTTCCCTGGCTGCTGCAGCCTCCCCAAACTAAATATTTAAACAGGGCATACTTGTGCTCCCATTTATTTAACTTTAAAGTTTAACTTGCTGCTCTGAAACCATCACTAAGTGAAAGCTAGAACGCTGTCCTCAGTGATTTCCTCGCATGAAAGTGTATAATTATCAAAATAGTCCTTTTTTGCTCTGTTTTACAAGATAATGTGCATTATATAAATTTGTAATATACATCAACAGGATATTTACGAAACTAACTATACTGTAAAAAGTAATTGTGTAAAGCTGTGGTTGCCAGAAATTCTCTATAAGAATATGGATAATATACTGGATGGCATATTGATGCCTGTATATTTTACAATTTACAGTTGTATTTCATTAAGGGATGTAATGTTAATATACCATTCTTATATTTTTTTTACTGTAGAATTTCACAGTGGTGGGTAGTGAATGATTACATGTAATCTGTGTTACGTAATCATATTCCTAAACTTAAGAACTTGTAATGAGATTATATTACATTTTAAAATGCTTGTAATCAGACTTCAGTTACTACTGTATTGATTATATGTTATTCTCACAATGGTAGTAAAGGATTCATAATTCATTGATTGTCGAAATACTATTTGTATTAATTGGCAGTGGGTGGGATCACACAGACTAAAACAAAAACAGACATTCTGACACGGAACACACATTTCAAAGTCCAATAACTAATAACTGGCTGTAGCATTGCTTTTCGGGGAAACAAGTATGTGAACTTAGCATGCTTCATAAATATCTGCAAACATATTATAAAAATTACATACAGCACATTTAAGGTTCATGATTCTGTGATGTCGGATAATTGTCACATATAGGTAAACATAAAGTATTTCATATTTTTATGTTTTACTTTGATTTGTTTTTATTTTCAAATTATTTAGTTAGTTGTTCATTTTTATGATTAGCTTTTCTTTAAACTCACAAACCCCCTGCAGTTCCATCACAAACTTGGGGAACCCTTGATTTTAAACAAAGAGAAAAAATATTCCATTCTTTGTTAGTGCACTAGTATTTAATGCACTTATGTTGATAACAAAGAATGGAGTATTATTTCTCTTTGTAGTTTAAAATCAATACAGTACAAGGTTATCCTATTCAAATCAATGTGATAAATGAATGAGATCAAAAGTAATCAAAAAGTAGTCAGATTACATTACCTTCAATTTGTAATGTAATGGGTTACATTACTAACTAAAATTTTTGTCATGTACTTTAGAATCAGTAAGTAATCTACCCAGCACCGGCAATTTATCTATTCTTATATTTGCTAAATCATGAAGGATTTCAGTAGCTTGCCGGCAACATTATGCCAATTTAGGTGCATGTAGTTCTTAACTTTATAAAAGGGTGCACTGGCAAGACCCTGTGTATTTTGTGAGAAATAACATGCTGTGCTGTGTGATGTAACAACCATCTCTGAGTGGATCTTCTCTAGTAGTGAATGAATGGATGTTCAGTGAAATGGGCCCTGGAATGTGATGTAAGACCCTTTGAGAGTCACTGACCCAGCCCCCTCACATTGTTCTGACTGAAAGCACAGGTTTATATTTGTGCGTATGATTGCTATGCGCGAGAGAGAGAGAAAGGGAGAGAGCTGTTTGGAGTACATGAATCATCAGTGCTGTCCGAATGCTTAGTGTATTTTTAGAGACACTTCATTGTTTCATCTTAAAACAAGCCATTAAATGTACAATATAATAGTCAATGTGTCATGTTGTATCGCCACTTGTAACTCTTCAGTGCGGTAAAATACTTCCTGACTTATACCGTCAAAGCAAATGTGCCCCACTTCTGGGTTGAGTCAGAAAAAGGCATGTGGATGGCTTAGAAAACTTCCCATCGTGCTTTGCAGCTGCTGTCCTCCCTTTAATCTGATGCATTGATGGATGTGGCACAGCAGTACTTCCGTACAGTGAAGAGCCCTTTCAAAGTGGAAGAAGTGGGGCAGAAATAGCCAGCCAATTCACAAGGTCACACAGCTCAGTGTCCCAGCGCAGCATTGGATAGCTTAATGTTTGACACAGCCTGCTGTCTCTCCTTTCCTCTCTTCGCCTGTACAGATTGTAAATAGTTAACGAAACTCCAAATTTAATTTCAAGCCCAGTCTCGGTTGTAACCTGTAAAAGAAACGTTCACTTTTTATACCACATATATAACATTTTTGCACATAATTCCCCCCGACACATGAGAAGAATGTCCAGGCTTCGGCATAACTGCATGAAAAGCTAAAGGCATGAATTATATTAAAAACAACTCTGTTATAATAATGTTAGTAGCGAATTTTTAGTAGCGAAAAAGAGACATTTGCAAGGACAGCGGAAGAAGTGGTTTGCTTTACCTTGATTTCTTGAAGCTCATTCCCTGGATGGAATTTGGTTATCTCATCCTGAGGTCTCACCAGAAAAAAGAGACGTAAGCATTCCTCGGCAATCAGCTGTTGAGCTGTACAGCTGCCCTAGTGTTGACTTAGAATGATAGCCATCAGCGTTTTTGCTAAGAAAGGGGGGTGTGGTGCTTTTGTGAAATTAATCAACATCCATTTTAGTCTATCTTTGCAATCCTTATTCGGACAAAACCAAATTTACACGGATTGCCAGTAACTAAAACTTAAATTAATAAAACGTTTTTGTTCATTAAAATAATGCTGAAGTGATTTGCTAGTTGCTGGAAACTAACTGAAATATGTTTAATGGGATAGTGCACCCTAAAATGAAAATAAAGTCATAATTTACTTACCATGGTGTTTTTCAAATGTCGTATGCCCTTTCGCACTCGCGCTCTTCCATATTATGGCAGTGAATAGTGACCAGCATCAGACTTTTTAAAAAATACGCAAACGTATCAAATGGTCCCATGCAACACGTGCTGTGTTCTGGGGGTATACAGTCAGGTTTGGTTAAGAAAATAACCTGAAATTTAATGTATTATTTCAATAAAATCCTGACCTTTGCTGTTGGTCTTCTATGCACGGCTGCACAAAGTGAGCTTTCGTGAGACTCTATTAGCACCGCAGTTCACTCCAACTAACACAGTAAAAAAAGCACACAAGTTGCGAGAAATCAAGAAAGCACAACATGGATGATATATATATATCGTTTAAAAAACTCCTTTTGTGGTCAGAAAAAGAAAGATGGGCATACGGCACAACACCAGGGTGAGAAAATTAAGACTTTATTTTCATTTTAGGGTGCACTATCTCTAAGTTAAAGCCCAACAATTACTAACTGGAAATAAAAACTAAAACTGACATAAAATAACATTAAAATAAAAAGAAATTTAAAAGAAATTGTATTGCTTTGAAAAAAAAAATTTTTTTTAACAAATAAAAACTATATATAGATACTACTAAAATAAATGGAGAAATATTTTAGCAGTTGGTAAAAGTGGTTTTATATGGTTTAATTGTCATGCTTTCAACTACACTGTGCTTATTTGGATCAAGCCAATCAATTTGTATTGTTAATTTGATGTCAGACATGCAGAATACTGTGATTTAACACACACCTAGAAGCGATTATAAAAGAGCCCATCAGCCACATGATTTGGAGAGCAGCGTAGGCTTGTGGCCAGGCATGTCACTGAGCTTGTGGCTGTGGGGAACAGAGTGGCTGTCAGTGCGTGTTACTCTCCAAGCCTAAAGCACTGGGACGGGGGTAATTGATACTACTGTGTGTGTGTAGGGGTTTGGCTCAGGCTGGCATGGTGAATGAGAAGCACAGTCCAATAAGAGATACCTTCTTTTCAGATGGCTGCACATCCACATAGAGAACTTAAACAAGAGCCAGCTGTATTCAGATAGATTTATGGACGTTTTATTAAGTAATTTAACCGCTGTTGTTGACTTTTTTTTTCTCTCTTTGTTGCGAACTGGTGTTGTGAGAGAGCTTTTGAAATAAGTATTGATTTACCCAACCAGGCAAATCTCATGCATCTTAGCATCATCTGAACGCTCTGTGTTGGTTTTTGGTGGTCTTGGTTGTCTCACCGTGAGATTTCAGATTAGGGGAGAATTGGGTGAAATGTGTCAGTGGGTAAATAATATAACCCCTTTAATCTGGCAAACTATGCATATATTATATAAAAAAGAATCTGACATGCTCAAATGTTCTGAGAGATGTTTAAATGTGGTCTTTTATAGGGAAAGGGTACAAGTTTCCCCCCAAAGTTTTTAAAACCATTTATTCAATTGGCTATTTCATGATAATAATTATAATTATAATGGGCTGCAAACTCACATGTTTTGGCCACAAATGCCTTTTTTTTATTTATTTAATTATTGGATATGCTTCTTCTTTTTTCTTCACATGACCATATCTTTAGAAAGAGCCCATCATATACAGCTGCCTGTGATTAGCAGATTTCATCTTCTAAAAACTAAAATAAATGTATTATAATAAAAATATTATGTTATTATAACAAATTATTAATGTTGAAATTGATTCAGAACATTTAAAATATTTTCACTATTAAACTTTTTCTGGCTTATTTATGAAAATGTAAATGTTATCCTAGATGTGTACATTATTTACATATAAACAGTGTTCTTTCCCCTCCTTTTTGCCTTGTGAAATGCGTGTATTGTCTGGACTCTTTACAGTTGGAGGGAAAGAGACTGATTTGCATGTAAATTATTCCAACAACAGCAGCTATTCACGGTGCTAATTAAACTAATGTAGGGACGTTGACTTGCTGACATCATGGACGCTCATTACCATTCACAAGCTCGAGTGGGCAGAGCGAACAGCGAGCCAGTGGAGTCCATGCCACGGTTCACTGAGCTCTCAGCCTGTTATTGAGGGGAAGCGCAGGCTGTTCATGGCTTTACGCCCCGAATGCTGCTGGAACTATGACGGAGAAACGCGCTGGATCTGCGGGGATGCTTCGTGCTTTCACGTTACTGTAGATGTTTTATCCAAAGCACCAGAGCTTGAGGCATGTCTTTCCTGGACGATACCTTTGTACGAACTAAGGCTGGTCAGTCTAGTGCTTGATAAAGACGCGCGGATTGAATCGCAGCGAACGCTTGTTTGTGGAGAAGTGAAAGTGCGCCAACAGATCGCTTTTCAGGCTGGAAATGTGTAGCGCGTGCTTAGATCGATTCACGACTGGCGACATCGAACTCTCTCATCTCCGTTCACGGTAAAAGGTAAGTGTTGCCTACGTACGTGGCTCGATCTGTTACTTCAATCGGGTCTGCAGTTTAAAATCTGCGTGATGACTTTTCCCTTCGCTCGCTGCGTGATGTGGTCGAGCTATTCCGAGAAAGTTGATACATAATTACGACATTTTATAAATCAGACGTTGATACTGGTTTCCGTCATGTTACGTATCCACGCGTCTGTTTAAACGGTGTTAAAAAATAAAACGCCTGCGAAAGACTGAATACAACTTTTCACCAGTTATCTTGTATCTTCAGTCATTGCTAGTTGACCTGTATCTGATAGTAGGATTAAGCCTTTGTTTGGTGATGTTTTGTTGGATTAACACATAATATTAAAGGACAAAGTGGAGAATAATGCCCAGGAGAGAAAGAAAAACCAGGCAGCTGCTGTTGAATTCGTACAAGCGATTTTCTTTACCTCATATAGCACACACTCGCGCTTCTCGTGAGTGTAGATTCTTTTGAATCTGATATTATAATTTAATTGGTTAACACATGTTCAAGAAACCAGGCTGAATAGTTAACGGAGTTGGTCCAAGGTTCTCAATTCAACAAAATCTTTTGATAATCGTCTTTCGTGCAAGTTGAGTTGAGTCGCGAATCGATTAATGCACTCACAGTGAATGTCTGTTCACTTCACACCGTGGACTATTAAGATTACTGTCTGTGTCTATAACTATAAAGTTTTAATAATATTTCTAATTCTATGAGAACAGGAAAGCCCACACCACAGGTATTATAATAATGATACAGAGGAAAGATATGGATTTAATCAGTTTCAGAGCAATTATTTTCCTGCTGATGGAGGGCAAAAACATTGACAAACAATCAGAATCAATCTAACTTTAAAGAGCTCAAGCACTTATAGCAGCATACAACATAACTGCTGCTGGCTCTTATAATAAACAGAATGCTATGGTCCTATGGCGTGGATGCTAATATAGTTATTTATAGTGTGAATGGGTTTAGGAGCTTTTTGAGTGCAATGTGGATTTTACTAATGTGGCAAAAAGTAAATTAGCCTACTTTAATAGTCAAACAGCAGAAATGTTACAAAAAAGTACTGAATTTAAGTTTACGATCCGGTTATGACAGTTTTATCAACATGCATGCAGAACAGTTAAAAATTCAGCTGTCAGTGACAACGCCGTGACGCAATTACGCAAATAGAACTGAATCAGTTTTTTTTAAACCATTTGAAAGAACCGATTTGCGGAATGACTCTGACTTCCCATCATTGTTGTGATGCCTCACTCGCTTGCTTGTTGTCAATAGGATGTTACTTTTGGCTGAATCCATCTTATTCTACGGCACCATTTCAATTAAATCAATATCGTTTCCTCCCTCACCACTCGTCCATTTGAAGCAGCCTCCATTAAACTGATTTCTTTTTCTACATATAATTGATTTATTCATCCGTCTAAGTTCATATAGTAGGTCATCAGTCACAAAGGTTGTCTTGTTTTAATTACTTGTGTCACTGTCTATATTATGAGCTTCTAACGTCATAAAGGCTCAGATATGTGACTCTACTACAGTAGTATGGTCTTCCTGTGAATACAGATGTCGTGTATTTTATGTTATTAAAGCACAAACTAATTTAATGTCACAAAACAGTGCTTTGAATATGAAATTGACAGAATTATTTGTCTTTAAAAAAAAAAAAAACACCAGTGTTTAATGTGGGAAAAGTACACACAGTTGCATATGCACAATAGATAAGCGAGAAAAGAGGGTGAATTGGCTTTCACTAGCATCCAGCTGTGACCAGATTCTCCACTGTGTGATGCCCTTTAGAAAGGTTATTTAATTCATCCAGAATGATGCCATGGAAAAGCCTGGGAGCCTCATCAGAGACTGGAATTTTGTAAAATCTACAGCCAGTGTTTTGGATCATTGAAATACTTTTATAGTTTTTGTTAATATTTTGAATTTGTATTTTTACAATTTACCTGTACATTTTAATTTGAAAGTTTTTGTAATTTTGTTGTGTTTTGTTATTGTATTAGTTTAAATATTTATTAGTTTTTTTAAAAGGTCAACCTTCCTAGTTTTAGATTTAGTTATTTTAGTTAAATGGTTAAATAAATAAAAAAACATTTACATTTTTTAAATTTCAAGGAACAGTTTTTTTATGGTTTTAGTTTACTATAACAACCTTGGCTACTGCAGACCTGGTTCCTCGCTTATTAAATGGCAGTTGTATTAAAGATGACAATGCCACTGTTGTCTAGCAATAGGCTATTGTTAAAAAGAATTAGATTGTCTGGTTGTGGCACAGGCCTGGTTTTTAAGGGGATAAGTTTCCCTCAAGCTAGACAGAAGTCCACATCTGTTGTTGTCTGAACAATTTAAAAATGCAATGATTAACCCACAATAAGCAATTGTCCGATCAGATCATAAATCACATTTACCCCGTTCCGCTTGGATGCCTCAGGGGCATAACAACCTTCTGTGTCATCCCTAGATTACATTCCCAGTCTTCCATATTTGCTATGTAGGACAAATCCTTTCTAAAGGCTCTCAGTGCAGGCTTGTAGATCACATTGACTGGGTTTTTGCATGACGTTTGTAATGAATTCAGCATGCGTAGTTGCAACCCGGCATCCTTTTTAATTCAAATCACATTCAGATGATTGGAAGAGCATTATCGATGGACCGTGCAGTGGTATTGAGCCTGGAATTTGCAGTCATGTGCGAAGCATGTCAAAACGTGGAACGTTTCACTCAATCCTTTTTTATGTGTGGTTAAGGACTGAGGAGGGAGTTACAGTGACCTAATTTTTGTCCAGTTCATTTATCTGGACCAACCCGGCATCTCAGTGGAACACTTTCAGAGTCATCTTAGAAATCTCAGTTCAGCTAAATGTTCATCCTTTCCAGATATGCATGCATTATTAGTTATGATATATGTTAAAGTGTTCTGAGAGAAGACTACACTTCCCAAGAGTGCTGGATTGCTGTAGCAATTCCTTTTTTGTTTTCTGGCTTGCCCTTATATCTTCTCGTTATGCTCTACAGAATGACTAGTCACTGTGGGAGAGAGCGGATACGTTTCTCAACAGTGTTTGGTATTCACAGATGGCCTGTTTGAGGGCCTCTATGTTCCTGTGAGTTTTCAGTATTAGTGTGAGTTGTGAAGTTGCCAGTTGCCACCCTCAAGTAATGCAGGTGAATTGTCCTTGCTCAAGGGTGTTGGAACTGCAGAGAGACCAGCTGCATGGCCTATATATAAGTCTGCTCACCGATTGCCTCCTACAGAACCTTCCATCTACTCTCTGAGTCTTTCATTTTGATTCAAAGAGATGCTTTTTAAACTACTTGAGGTTCATGCAGGTTTCAAAGCACTTCATCCATTTATAGGTTGTTGTTGTTTCCTACATTTTAAATATTTATAAGTGCACTATTGTGTTCAAAGCAAGTGTTTCCCAACCTTTTTTGTCTAATGTACCCCCATAGCCCCTTTAGTTAATACCCCTTCATTAATGCCAAGGAATGTTCCTTTTGAGTTATATTATACTGGAATGTCATTTGGGATCTGCCTCCATCCAATCAACAACCGATGGATTGAGCCAAGCCTCACCATACTTTTTTTGTATAATGCATTTCACTCTGATGTACATTACAATAGGGAAGAAAAGATCCCTTGCTTGATACTTTGTTACATTTTGATTTTAATGTTATTAAAGTGGCCATTATAATTAGACACTTGAGGTTGTTTGTTGTCCACAGGTATTGACCATTTTGCTGCCTATCATAGTGAAGCTTTCCCTGAGAGACCTAGTAGAGAATTTGTTCATAAAAAATCCAGATGAGATGTTGAACAAGAGTGAAGTCATTTGCACTGGTATTTAAGATTCAACTAGTATGAAATATCATATCACTCTCAAGTGAATACACTGTCAGTTCTGCAAATTTTAATAAGATATGAATTAGAGTTATACAAGTGTTATATAAAATCAGTACTTTTTATTCAGGACACGGTAAATTGATCAAATGTGACGTAAAGGCACTTATAATGTTACAAAAGAATTATATTTCAAATCAATGTTCTTTTGAACTTTCTATTCATCAAAGAATCCTAAAAAAATATCCTGTATAACAGTTTTCTATAAAAAATATTAAGCAGCACAACCGTTCAACATGATCAATAATAAGAAATGTTTATTGAGCAGTAAATCAGCATATTAGAATGATTTCTGAAGGATCATGTGACACTGAAGACTGGAGTAATTATGCTGAAAATTCAGCTTTACCAACACAGGAGTAAATTACATTTTAAAATAAATGAAAATAGAAAACAATTATTTTCTTTATAATTAGTTTTTTGATCAAATGAATGCAGCCTTGGTGAGCATGAGAGAGAAAATCTTACTAACCCCTAACATTTGAACTGTAGTGTAGGTTCAACAGAATCTATCCTAGCCCAATGGAAGCAGTTTAAACACTCACCTGCTTATGAAACTATAAGTATGTTTACATGAACAGTTATAATCGAGCTACAGTGGGGTCTTGTGTAGTTGACCTAAAGAATACATAACGCAGTGGGACATTTAATATTTGTAGGATTAAGTAAACGTTGCATGTTTTTAAAGCAAATCCCAAGGTCACTTGTAGTCTGATTAACATGTATATAGATTAACATGTATATTACATTATCTAGGTCTGTTAGTCAGACTTAACAAAAGTCTGGAGTGGACTGATGTGATTTTAGTCAGACTAAGGTATTATTTCCGTGACATTTTTAAAAAGACAAATAATTGTTTTATTTAGAATGAAATCTCACATTTAAGTGCGTGTCAATGCACTTAAATCTTGTAGAGGAAATTATACCATAACTTACTCTTTATATCCTTAGGACAATAGAGGCATGATAACAGATTTGCTGATGGCTTAAACTGAACCAACAGAATCTTTTTAGCCTTGCTTCCATAGCAACTAGAGTTCTTTGACGTAGATGAACATGTTCTTAAGTTAACCATCTGGCCAAATGTAAAAACGTCAGTCTATCATTGGGATACTGGCCGGTGTCTGTCTTTGACACCTTGCACCCTGTCAGGCCTCTGAGGTGCTAATGGGATTGGCCCTAAGTGGGCGGCTTGTTTTCTCTTCCTTTGGTCTAAGAGGTTAGTTAATCTGACCAACTGGCCGGCGTGCTTGAAAAGTGTGGTTTTGGCAGAGCTTGACGCCTGTGTCTGCTTGTCTGGACGCTAACCAGACGCTGCGTGTTTGACTGATGGAGGGTGTGTTTCATCGTGACATGAGTCATTGGACGTGTTGTGGGTTTTTGTTGGAATCTATGGGCCGGCCCTGGTTATAACCAAATGTGGATATGTTGATTGACAAAGTAAAAGAATAAAAAGAAAAGCTGGATGGAAGAGTTGCTTGAGAATAGAGCTGCACGATTAACTGTTAAAAGATTGTGATCTCGATTCAAACACCCACACAATCTTATTCATAAATGACACCGATTCGCCTGTTTCTATGAAACCTTTGACAAAATCACAGCGGCACATTCAAATCTGCGTAGGAGCAGAGAGAGCATTTGTCATGTATATAGGTATGAAACGGCTTCACCAATAGTCTTTTCAACCGTACAATATCAATATTTCTGTTACAATTGTTCATATTATCACAGAAGTACTTGGATACAAGTTTATAGTTCGGATATTAAAACTGATGTATTCAGTAGCAATCAAATTTGAGTAAATTTCTTTATTCAAACAGATTTTTTCGACTGATAAATGTTCATTTTTAATGTTATCGTTATCGGCCCGATAAGAAAATTTGGCCGATATATTACAACCGATAAATAATGGATTATTTCCTATAGCTGAGACACTTCAGATGCGCACTGTTCGCCATGATGGTTTTGAATAGCTTGAAATATGATTAGAATCATTTCTAAAAAAGTAAAATACAGTTAAGTGCAACATGTGGTGTCATATAGGCTACATACAATTATAATGAGAAGATTATAATTGTGTGCATGGGACATGGATTTTAATGGTGAGACTATTGTTTTTGTAATCAGGCTCCCAAAAACTAGATATATGTTATCGGCTTTCAAATATAAGTAATTATCGGTTATCGGTATCGGCCAAAATTTTCATATCGGTGCATCCGCTAGTACTATTGTTTTATTTACCAGTTGGTTTCTTTGCCATTTAGGAAGATCTGTCTCCACTGTAAGTGCTCTCGTGAGGAGCATGTTGTGACCGCCATGCCTCTAGAGATGGAGAAGACCGTGACCAAGCTGATGTATGACTTCCAGAGGAACTCAACATCCGACGATGACTCCGGGTGTGCTCTGGAGGAGTATGCCTGGGTGCCGCCCGGACTCAAACCTGAACAGGTAACGCTATTTACTGCCCAGTACCCAAATCGCATTTATACTTCCATTCCATAGTTTAGGGCCAGAAATAGTATTTATTAAAAATAAATATATATTTAAAAAAAATTTCAGCAAGGATATGTTAAATTGATCAAAAGTGACTGTGAATAATTTTTTTTTAGTGTGAAGAACATTTTAATAATCTAAAGAAACCTTCTCCACTATAAAGAAGAATTTGTGGTCTTAAAGGAACCATCAGTGCCAATAAATAATCTTAATTGTAGGTATTAAAATGTATTAAAATGATTTTTGAAGGATCATGTGACACTGAAGACTGGAGTAATTGGTGCTGAGAATTCAGCTTTGCCATCATAGCAATAAGTTACATTTTTACAATATATTAATATAGAAGTTATTTTAAATTGTAATTTTTTTACAATATAATTTTCAATCAAATAAATGCAGCCTTGATGAGCATAAGAGACTTCTTTCAAAACATAAAATAATCGTACCAACCCTAAACTTTTGACCGGTAGTGAATATTTATTTTTTAAAATGGATTGATAAATGGAATTAAAGACAGCTTTCATTGGTATGTTTAAAGAAGCATTGAGGCATTCTGCATGAAATTTTGACAAGGTTTTAAACGTTTGGAAGTTAAAATGCCCTTGAGATGAATGCCTCTTTATGATCACTCATTCCTGCTGCACTGATTTTTGTTACTATAGTGAAGCTCTGCTTCACAAGTTTGGTGTATGAAGTTTATAAGGCTGGTTTAAGGAAGGTTTATATCTACTGGGTGCGTGTAGAGCTCTTTACGGGCCAGTAAAATCATTTATAGATGCGAGTTTTATTTTCATGATGAACTGAAGAAAGTCTTAACGCAACAGCAAAACGGGTCAATAAGTAATAAAGCACCTCCACCATCTGCAACGGCTGTCAGCCATATTGTGTCTCTGGAGGTCATGTGATGTGATTCTGATGACCTCACATTTGCCAGACTGAACGATCCTATCTAGGAAAGATAATTAAATTGATGGTCGACGTTAGACTGATATATTATGAAGCCTTTTTATCATCTCTTGTTTATTATAAATACTTGATAAAAATGATGGGAGCCAGTGTATATAGTAGAATAATCGCCTTTAGATATTCTGTATTATACTGATAAATGATTCTCTAGGCTGTATTCCAAGAGCCCTTGGTTTGTAGTGGCTCTGGTTTAAGTCAATACCAACAGTTTTGCAGCATTAAGGCAGATGGATGGGAGGAAGTTGCTGGGATACAAGAACTCAGTGTCCATGCATGTTATTAGCAAGCTATTAATTATGCCTCTCTCTGTGCTTTGAAAGCTGGTGTCTGCAGTTTCACCCAGAGACAGTGATTACCTCAGGCCATGACAAATTAGCTTTGCTTTGACATAGAGTGGAAATTTAGGCCATCCACATCCATAGTAAGATAAGATGGCAGATCCCTGCTGTGCATTTCAGAACATTTGGGATCTGGTTTAGAACAAGAAATCTGGGTTCGCTTTATTTTTAAAACACATTCTGTTGAGTATAAGTAACGTTGTTCCTACATGTCTACTAACTCCATTAGTAGACTGGTAGGGTTAGGGTTAGAATAAGTTGACATGTAGTTGTAAAGTTACTTCTAGTCAGTAGAATGTCTGTTGGAGGACCATCCCAATAAAGAGTTAGCAGATATTAAGCAGACAGACTACTAAGACTTTAATGAGAGTTGGTTGTAATGTAGTTGCAAAGTTACTTATAATCCACAGAATGTTCAAAAGGGACCATCAAGTACATGAACACATAATTTGCTGTAGCTGAGGTATTTAGGAACTGATTATTTTAGCTGCATGGGCAAACTTTTAAATCCGGCCTTTGCTTAATTTCTCGGATTCATTTGAAAGATTCAATGCCTTGCAAAGGCATTATCCACCAAAAATGTTTGACAACACACCGGCCTTGTTTGTTTCCAAAATCTCTCTGACACATGCTTACATGAGTGAATTAGTCGAGTAATACAATTATATGTTTTTAGAAATGTAATGGTCCATCATTTTGAGTCAGCTAAGCAGATCCAGATACACATGTCACTATACATGTTGAATACAAATGACTTAGTCTGAACTGGTTCGTTTTAGTGAATCAAGAATATACTTCGTAAACTGTGTAGTCTGTGTAGTTCTCCTCTGGCCAACGAACGAACAGTATATGATTATGATTCAGGCAGCATTATAGGTCACAAGTCATATTGGATTGGAGTATTCAGAATATTTATCCAGTTCCATCTCATTGTACTTAATTTCTGTAATTACACATATAATTACACTGGTGTTGACACTTCCATTACCCCTTAACCCTAATACCACCAGCCAGTTCTTTTAATGTATTTGTTTTTTCTTCAACAAATTATGGCGCATATTTACTGTGTCATCCAGTGTCTGCTATGTCTCCTTTCTCTGTTCAATGGAAAACAGCTGTTTGGGCTCTGGTTGGTTTGCCCTCAAATCAAGAGCATTTGCATTTTCTTCACCCTCTCTCTCTGTCTGGCGCAAAATGCAGTTGCCAGATCCCTTGACACAGGGACGGGTTGCCAGATCCCTTCCTGCTGATTATAGTTATTTCCACAAGCTGTTCCTCTGTGTGAGTGCTTTGGGCTCTGGGTCCATGTCCTTCTGATCGCTGCGTTACAACAGTTCTTTTGCTGGCCCTGGGAGTGTGTTATTGTTGGATGTCTCCACTGTAATTTACCAGGACCAGACCACAGTTGGTGTTTTGTGTAATTTTTCAACTATCCCAAAAGAACCTCTGCATGAGTCCTTCAGAAACCCCTTGCTGACACTGTACCGGCCAACACAAGCAACGGAAGAGCAATCAGCTCGTTTAAAGAGACAGCTCCTTATTACAGCGAGGCATTAAACACCGGACATGGATGGAGCTCTGAAAACAAATCCCACGCGTTACAGAAGAAGCTGATCATTTTGATTTAGACCGTATCCCAAATGTTTCCTGGCTCTTGTAAAACACATTTTGATGGGACTCTGAGATAAGCAGTATTTCATCTGTGTCTTTCTTTACATATCACTGGTTCACACTGCTCGGTAAAAACACAATGTAAAGTAATAATGACATTCATGTTGTTCTTTAAAGATGAATGTCATTTTTGCACCCCTTGTGACACCAAATGGAACTGGAATCTGTTTCAATTAAAAGTACGAATAGTATTTAGTCAAATTATTAGCTTTTGCTGTTGTATCAGTTGCTGTGAAATGTCAGGTGTAACAGCAACTGATATTTTGGTATTCGATGACAACTATAAATCTAAAAATGGGGTGTAATAGGCTATATATATTTTTTCTACTTTCTTAGAAAACAGTAATTATTTTTGCAGTTATTTTAATATAATTCAATTTTTTTATATTTCTACATAACTTTAATTTTAGTATTTTTGATTTTGTAATATTAACACTTTAACATTTCCAATTTTTGTGTATGTTGTTTTAGTTAAAATTTTTTATCTAATTTATTTGATTTTATTTCCGCTTCATTTCATTTAACAAAAGCTATTTTTAATATTTTTTTGTTATAACACTGTTTTTGCAGGTATGTTTAGACAGTGAAAACGCTGCTTGCTTAGGCTTTATTTCATTACAGTTTCTCAGTTTTATTCAGCACTGTTTCTTATTCCTGGTTGTTTATATGGTATGGTGACAGAGGCAGATGGCCCCTGCTTTAAGTTTATATCAGATTAAGCCATTAGGCCATCAGATCTGTGTAATAGGTTTGGACGAGTGGTCTGAGGATGCAGAACCTTATTATGGCTCCTGCTAAGTCTGGATTCTTCACTGGCCTGTTTGCGTTCCATAAAGTACTTCAGCCACGAGTCAACAGACAATTATATTATAGTGTAATGTAGACTCGTGCTCTCATTATTTGGCCAATTATAAAATGAAATGTGTGATGTAATTACACTTAAATTTCATTATGTTGATTAGACAACTGTGATAATGATAATGTCCATTTTCATTCAAAAATGTAAAGCTACGGTTAATTAAGCTGGGATGAGATCTAGACATGCATTCTTATCATCTTAAAGGGTCCTCCATTTAAACACGTCAGGGGGGATAGAAGGGGCCGATTCCATTAACTCGAACATTGCTCATCCATAAATCACTCTGACTGTTATAGCTGCGTGTGTGAAAGGTGAGGACCTTGGGCGAAATAGGGGGAAGGGGTTAACACCAACAGGGATATAGAAATTCCACCCCTGTGTTCGTGATTGTCTCACCCAAGTGCCAAAATCCAAGTGTTTGATTTAAAGGGTCACTCCACCCATTTCAACATTAATCTTTATTGAAAGTGGGTTATATATGTAGTCGAAATGTAAAAGAAATTTTGAATTTGGTGCCCTCTTGACCGAGAAAAGACAGAAAATAACTTTAGGGCGCATTTGTATGTAAGACAACAACTCCCACAATGCACCACATTGCACAGCTCCGCAAGCCACTCCCACTAATCCAGAACAGCGCAAACATCAGAGAATTCACTCTTCCGTCTACAAGGCTAACGTTAGCTGCCAAAAGAGTTTGAAATTCATTTCACACAAAATGTCTAGTTAGTTGGCTGTGGCGAGCAGGACGAGGGACGTGAGAGGACGACGCGAGTGATAATGAATGACACCTGTGAGACGCAGCGGTCTCATATCTCTCACGGAGGAGCGGAAGCACAAAAGGAACAGGCCTGATTTTATGTTTTGTTTCTGTTGTGTGTGGCCAGCTGGCTTATACTTTTGTTTTGTATTTGTTTATTTTACTATTAAAATGTTTAAATGTTCGCCGGTTCCCGCCTCCTTCTTCCCACAACAAGGAACCCCGTTACATTGGCAAACTCATTAGCGAATTATTCCTTGTTTGGATTTCTTTCTATATGGTGAATTATTGCATGATACCTGGATGTTCAGTCAGAACATATGCGGTGCGACACTAGGATGTTTCACATCACAACACAAACGTCCGTGCGCTCGTCTGATTCAGAGATTTCGTCCAGGAGAAATTGCTATCGTTGAAATTCTCTGCAGCAGACGGACTCTATCTGTGTCCGTAGCGCACAGCGAGAGCACAGGCACCAGCAGTCCGCCCAGCTCGAACCCGCCCGGGCTCCTCGTCCGCGTCCTGTTCCTCCATCAGCTTCAGCTGCTCTTCACTATATTGCGGCTCGTAAAGATACCCACGAACAGCGGATTCGAGCAGCAGAATTTCTAAATCCTCTACTTCCATATCATGTTTAGTTTCTTCCATATCGTGTTTAGTTTCTTCCGTCATTGTCATAACTTCCTATCTCCAAAGCGCTTGTTAGCTTAGCTTATGAACAAGATGGCTGATATTGATTTCAGTATCTACAAGTGAAGTCCCACCCACTGATCTGTGATAGGTCTGTTAGCACATTAGGTCCAACCTATGGGCGGGTTTGAAAGGGTGGGATCTAGTGCTTGTAGTCTTTAGAGAAATCCCCCCTTCTTACACTTCCTCCTACAATGATTGAATCATTGTAGGAGGAAGTGAAAAAGGTAAATAGCGGATTTCTCGAGATATATCCAGCTGCAGACCCGCAGCACCACCAGTTTCAGAACCCCAGCGCCAGAACCGGAAGTAAGGGAGGGGCGGAATTACCGGTGTTGACAATGATACAAGCATGGTTATTTTTGCAAGTATTTAAAAATATTTAAAATTGTTGCATCTTTTAAATAATATTTAGGGTATTTTTTTATTACACAGTGAGTCTATAGGAATACCAGACTTACATTCCACTGCTCGTTGTATGAACTATAACTGGTATGTGACAAATAAAGAGCAAGACAGCGCTCGTGTTGTTTGAAGACGTGAGATTGCGCGCGCGCGGCCGGGTCTCTCTCTCTCTCTCTCTGCTCGTTAAGCGAGTCATTCTATTCTACATCACTCACCGATCAAAATAGGCTTTGGCGGGACACATATTTGCTTTGGCGGCCGCCAAAAAGCGGACGATCTGACGGGTTTTAGAAATACAACCTGGAACTAAAAAACAGACCCGACCTCTATTTGAGACCGGCCTTTATTTACCCTATCCTGCAGCCACACCAGGCGTGTAAAAGAGACAATCGTCTATTTGGGACTCGGCTATTATTTGAACTTTTACGGTACATTTTTATTGTTTCTTTTTAAAACAATGCCGAATTTTCTCTCTTTTTTAGATTTTTGACATTATTTTACATAAAGAAAAATGCATGCTGCACATGTTCTTGTGAAATAAAGTATATTTTATGTAAAATGCCCATAAGTTTCAAGCATTATTTTTCACCATCATGATCAGGAAGTAACTCTCATAATACAATGAAACGGATAACTATATACAATTATATTACACAAAATCAATGTTTTAAAATGCTTATTGTACTATACCTTAATGTGTCATTATAATACGTATAAAGTATGACGTTTCGTGTGTTATAATGCCGTTTCGTGTCTAAGCAAATTGGGGGCTCCGCCCCTCACTTCCGGTCCTGGCGCTGGTGTTAGAACGTAAGCTCCGCCTCTTACTTCTGGTTCTGGCGCTGGGGTTCTGAAACTGGTGGTGCTGCGGTTCTGCAGCTGGATACTATAGGATTTCTCTCGTCTCAGGGGAAAATGAGAGAGTGTTGCACGACCATTCAATAGTATGACTAGGTTTTTTAACAATGGAAAGCTTAATGCAAATGGGTGGAGTGTCCCTTTAACAAACCATGTGAAAACAAGACTTGGTGGCCCTCAAACCTTCTGGTGCTTTATTATTAATGTTTTATCAAATTTATTTATTCACTTTAATAATAATCATAAAAATATGTGTAAATAATCGTAATTTACTAGTTATTCCCCCCTGTGTTTGTGACTCACAAATAACAAACTGTGCAAAAACCTGCTGATGCTTTAATAAAATGTATTATTATTAATCGCATCAAAGAAATTCCCCCTGCATTTGTGATTTTGGCACCAAGTACTTGCTGTTTTATTTAGCATGAAATCACCCCTCCAATTTGTGACTACAAACCACTTGAAAACAAGACATCCCAATCAAACCTGATTTTGCAAAAATTTCCTTTATGTATTTAAACGATAATAATAAATGTATATTATTATTGTTTAATTTTACTATCATGAATTGAAGTAATTCAGAGCTACTATTGTTCTCCAATGTCATTCCAGGTACATCAGTATTACAGCTCTTTGCCGGAGGATAAAGTACCATACGTGAACAGTCCTGGGGAGAAGCATCGCATCAAACAGCTTCTGCATCAGCTTCCCCCACACGACAATGAGGTAAGATCAGCTTGGGCTCTTGCACGAAAAGGTCACCTCTCAAAAAGCATGTATGTTTGTGTGTGCCATTATTTTTCACACGTGTCTGTCCATGTTTACGTGACAGCACTGACCTGAGCTCATGTTGTGCAGGTGCGATACTGTAACAGTCTGGATGATGAGGAAAAACGAGAGCTGAAGCTCTTCAGCAACCAGAGGAAGAGGGAGAACCTGGGCCGCGGTAACGTCAGGCCCTTCCCGGTGACCATGACTGGAGCTATCTGTGAACAGGTGTGCAAAGTGCTCAGTGTGTGTGTGTGTGTCTGGCATTTAAATTATCATAGTTTGGGGTGGAGGATGTTGTGGCCACAGGAAGAGATCAGCTTCAGTGGTTCATTGAAACTGGTAGTTTTGTTCTTAGCCGCTTGTTTTCATTGTCGGTTTTAAGGCTTCCTCTATAGGTTTTATGTGTAAGTTCACCTGGGATGTCATGCTAGTGCCAGTAAGTGAATAAGAGCTGAATCTAAGCTGGATATGCATGTCTGTGACCACCTGCCTTGTTTCTCTCCCCTTCTGTTACCTCTCAGGAACAGATGTCTCACTGACACAGTTTGGCTTTTTATTTGGTGCATTTTTTAAATATATCCTCTACGGTGACACTCTTAAAGATATAAGCCCCCATTTAGCTCCCAGTGCTGTTGAAAAGATGCAGTTTTTCCAATAAATATTGGTCTCGAAGGTGACGGCCATGCATCTGCCTGGCCCATTAAACATTTGCTGACTCTCCACATAATGCAAGATATTGTGAAATGCTGAACGAGGCCTTTAATGAAGAAACCAGCTAATGTCAGCTGTTCCTATATATATATATATATATATATATATATATATATATATACAACCAGATAGAATATGGTGGCCACTTGTTACAAATTCTTTCTTTTCTTTTTTTTTGTTGCTTTGTCTGTGGATATGCAAAAAAATATGCACACTTTCATACACAAGTTTGGGTTTGGTAATTGTAAAGAAATTAATACTTTTATTCAGCAAGAATGCATTAATTTCATCTTAAGTAACAGGAAATTATAATGCTACAAATGGCCATCATAGAATCCTGAAAAAAATGCATCACAGCTAGCAAAAAATATTAAGCAGCACAACTTTTTTCAACATTGATAATCATAATAGAAATGTTTCTTAAGCACCAAATTATCATATTACAATGATTTCTGAAGGATCATGTGACACTGAAGACTGGAGTAATGATGCTGAAAATTCATCTTTGCCATCACAGGAATAAATGACATTTTAAAATATATTAATATAGACAACAGTTTTGTAATCATATTTCACATTAACACAGTTTTTATTCTATTTTTTGATAAAGTTAATAAAGCCTTTGTGTGCATAGGAGACTTTCAAAAACATTAACAAAAAAAAAAAACATTTAAAACCTTTTTTTGCAGACTGGGTTGTCTGATCAGAGTGGAAGTTTACATAGGATGCATTCTTAAAAAATAAAAGCCCGATGCAGAAATACAGGGGTCTCAAAATGCAGTTTTAGTTTAAATATTTTTTTTTTCCCATTTTAAACTACCTCCTTAAGCATGTGTATTGAAATTGTATATTTTAGTTTTTATATCTAATCATTTGGTGGACAACTAGTCGACCTATATACAAACACATCTGTTCATAATATTAGAGTCTCAAGATAATGAGTATTGATTTTATCTTGTACCCTGCTGCTAAATGACCTATAAATGTCAACCAGACTCTTTTTAACCCTTTAACTCTCTCACATTTTTTAGTGTGGGGGACAGATAAACGGAGGTGACATTGCCGTCTTTGCGTCACGTGCGGGCCATGGGGTGTGCTGGCACGCACAATGCTTTGTGTGCAGCATGTGTGACGAGCTGCTGGTGGATCTTATCTACTTCTACCAGGACGGAAAGATCTTCTGTGGTCGCCACCATGCTGAAAGACTCAAACCTCGATGTTCGGCCTGTGATGAGGTTAGATACTCTCACCCTGCTATTACAAGACATGAACCTCTTAACATTAGTATGTATCTTGTACGTGATAATTAACCATGGCTGCCTAATGTAAAACTTTTTAAGTAAAATAAAAAATGCTAAATGGCACAAAACATTTTGAATCACTCTTTTTATTAAAGTGTTTTTCAAGGAAATGAGGTTATGAATGTCCTAGTGTTTTAACATTGAGGAAATGTCATCATCTTAAGACGCGGTCACATTAGCAAAGCTTCTCACAGGTCCATTGTCAAACTCAATAGTGTAGCGATACATGAAGCGCCGCTTACTCAGAGGTCACTTCCAAAACAAGCAGCTTTATATTTGTTGCGTGTTAAAAGTAATTCCGATATGTAATCCATACAGGGAATTTTTTTCACTGTACGTATGGATTCCTATTGAGAGGACTGCATTTAGATGCGGTCACGTATATCATTGTTCGCAAAAAAATCCAGTCATCCCAATAGGAATCCATGCGATCAGGAGTTTTTGCACGAGACCGAAAAAGTTCCCCTAGCAAGGTTTTCTCATTTTCAAGGTCACGTGAATTTGCCACATTTTATCCGACAGAAAACTGCTAGGTTCAAAATGACTTTTCTGTCTGCAATGTTTCATACATCTCTACGCTGTTGACAGTAGACAATGGACCTTTTTTCGTTGCACTTTCAGTAATGTGACTGCAACTTTTCGCTGTAAATGTAACCGCACCCTTAAGGTGCACAAGAAAAACGAATGCTTAAAATCGTCAAATGCAATCAAAACGGAGGTGTCTCTCATTGTGCAGTAAAAGATTAAACTGAACGAGCCTTGTTTTTCTAGTTCCCATTTTATGCAAAGACAGCTGAGTACATTGCATGATTACCATGGTTACAGAACTTCATCTCTATAGTGATAATGGAGTTACTGCTGTGCTGCAGCTCAGTCTGTTGCCTCAGTAGAGCCTTTAGCTTCAGTCCTGTCACTTCCACTGCAGAAAACTGATCTCTATTTTCTCTGCTTCTGTCTCTTAGATCATTTTTTCAGATGAGTGCACAGAGGCAGAGGGCAGGCACTGGCACATGAAGCACTTTTGCTGTTTCGAGTGCGAGACGGTTCTGGGCGGCCAGCGTTACATCATGAAAGAGGGCCGGCCATACTGCTGCACCTGCTTTGAGTCCCTCTACGCCGAGTACTGCGACTCCTGCGGGGAACACATCGGTGAGAGCCCATCTATCAGTGCCGACCTGGAATCCCCTCAGCGTCCACATTCGGCCGGTCCGCTTTGCTCTTGCAGAAATTGCACCATAGCAAATGCCAAGAGACGACTGACCTGCTTTTTGTCTATCGTTAAGATATTAAACATAAAGAGCTTGCAAGTTCATAGTTTAGTCTGGCGTTCACGTTCAACGTTTTGGCAGCTTGTTTTGTAGAAATTCAATCCGGAATTACTTTCCACACAGGATCACAGAAAGTAATTTCATGAAACTGATTATAAACAGGAAGCATCAGTGCGGGTTTTCAAAACAGATGTTGTCCATTAGAGCGCGGCTGCTTTAGAGCTGTGATTAAAATCGAATGTATTTCTGCAAAATGTGGCACACCGTATAATCAGCTTTCTCCAAACACGTATACACCTCTCGAGAAGGATGCGATCCTTCAATGACATCTTTGTTCTGCATTTGTTTACTTTAAGTAGCTGTCATTTAAAATCCGCTCGATTTAAGCTTATGCAACTATAACATGCATTAAAAAAATTTCACACAGTGCTGTTAAGTGCTCTATGTCATGTCTAAAGGAATACTCTCTTGTGCATTTGCTGCAATGCAATAGAGAAGTCAGTGACATGATGCTAATTTTATTTCGTCCTACCTATTATTTTAACTGCAAATCATATGAACAGTAACTTAAATAAACCTCTCCTAGGATGGTTTTAATTTCCGTATTAAGCTTAATTTTTCTGTATATTTTTCTATTATTAGAAAAAGTTTTAAAAAGTTCTTCACTGCTAATATATTACTTTTTTTCTGCTTCACTTCAACTGCTTAACTTTTGCAAACCATTAAGAATGGTCAAAAAAACGTAGGCCCTGTTTACACCTGGTATTAAGATGCGTTTTGATCAATCGGATCATAAGTAGATGAGGGAGACACATACCCATTTACAACTGGTGTTTTACTCCGTCTCTTTTGTCCACTTTCGACCATTTCTGTCCTGATTTCTTCGAAGGGAGGGTAAATGAATGGGTTTTTTCAGATCTGTCTATCTAATGGAGGAAATAAGATCACGCAATTTAAATATGAGCGCAACGGGAGACAACGGGAAAAAAAATGGAGAGTAGCAGCTTTCGTTTCTGCTCTGACATCCGCAAGACCAGGCGAACACGGTGAGAACATTGTGCTTGGTACGTTTTTCTAACCAAATTTAGGTCTTCAGCCAACAGAGTTGTTCCCGTGTGGCTAGCACACTTCTCATAATGTTTACTCATTAGGTCAGTAGGCGGAGAGCAGGCGGTCTCTAGTGGCTGTTCGAATGCATTCAACCACATGAGCGTTTACACTACGAAAGCAATCCAGTCGAATGCGTTTTCGACTACCTCTGGAAGTGGTCGAAAGTGGACAAGCTCAAAACATCAGTTTCAGACCCCGTTTACACCTGTATTTAGCGTCGTCCACTTGTGATCCGATCGACCAAAACACATCTTAAAGGTCCCCTGACATGGAGTTATTTTATTATTTATAATGTTTCCTGGGTTGCCCTTATAATGTTAGTATGTTTTTTAGATCAAAAATAGTCATAATTTAGAAATAAAAGGCATTTTTCCTAGCCTGATTTTAGCCTCTGATGTGAACACTCTCTCGAATACTTTTACTACAGCTATTATGCGTTTTTACTATTACAGCTATCGAGATTAACGAATCGTGAGAACTTTTTAAAGTATTTAGATCTATTCCCATCACATAAAATGTTGCCGTGATGAGCATTGAGCAGCAGATGACAGTCTGTTGATCGCGAGCATGAAGATCTTATCATTGCAACGCAGTTTCTGCACTCTCTCTAATGCTTTCACCAATGCAAACACGATGATACAGTAAGAGCTTGGTTGTGCAGTGTAATGTGCGTTATTGATTTCATAACGAGTTGTCCAGATAAACTCGCACTGTGTGGAAAGATTGTTCTTTGATCGCTTTCACATAATTTGTTCACAATTTAAATAAGATTATTTTCATCCTACTAAAAGAAACGATGTGAAATTGATATTTTAGTCACTGGCTTGACTTATGCATAAACTGTATTGAACGATTTTGAGAGAAAGATTACCTGTCTGAACTTGAACAATTAGGCTACACATCAGAAATTGTTGCTTGGTAGCTCGCTCGATTTATTTTCAGATGTTCATCGAGGCCAGCTCTGTATTGGCCCAAGTTGAGGAAACAGTCGTCGGTGAAATGTTTGGACCATACAAAACTTTGGGAAGTTGTGGCGCATTTCCAGAGAAAATAAAATTAACCCATTGTTTCTTCAGAGGCTCGGATGAAGGAACTAAAAAAAACCTTTGTGTTCATTTGTACATCCGAACACTGATCAACTGCCATGCTTCGCTTGTTTGCAAGCCATGATATCTCTCGAGGAAAAACTTAAATCACGCTCGCGCGTTCGTACTTCCTAGCTCATTTTCTCATGGGCGAGCCAAATTCTCCGGGCGGGCAAAGCAGAGAAAGGGGAGGTAACCTTTTCTCCTTATGATGTCATAAGGAGGAGATTTAAGGTCAGCGCGTCTGAGCTGCAGAGAAGATAAAAATAGCCAAAGCTCAGTTTACACCGATTGAAATTTCTAGCCACTGGGGGACCATATACAGGCTAGGGGAACTCATATTAATGTTAAAAAACCTCAGAAAGTGAAAATTTCATGTCAGGGGACCTTTAATACCAGATGTAAACACAAACAGGGCCTTAGTAAAAACTGCATTTTAACTTGAAAAATATATTTGAAAAATGTAACTAGCATGAATTCTAAGAGTACATTTTAGAACTTGGCATGTTTTAAACTAGATGGTTTTTCCTTTTCTGTATAGTAGGCTCTTTTGTGTGTCATTGACCCATAGTTTATGAGTTTTAATTTTGTCAATAGGTGCTTGTCACCTGTGTGTAATGGATGTTCTCTTATTGTGCAGGTATTGACCAGGGTCAGATGACATATGATGGCCAGCATTGGCATGCCACTGAGGCCTGTTTTAGCTGTGCTCGTTGTAAGAAGTCCCTGCTCGGTCGTCCTTTTCTACCCAAGCAGGGTCAGATCTTCTGCTCTCGGGCATGTAGCATTGGCGAGGACCAAAACGGCTCCGATTCGTCAGATTCTGCATTCCAGAGCGCCCGTTCACGTGAGGCCCGGCGCAGCAGCTCCAAATCCAACAAGAGCAATAATGGTGGTAGTGGAGGAGATGGGAACCAGGGAGGGAAAGGTTCAGCCGGGCGTTACTCTGCAGATGTTGACCCACTGTCCCTGCAAATGGATTTGCTTAGTCTGTCCAGTCAAACGCCCAGCCTGAACAGAGAATCTCCATCATGGAAGACACAGGCTGAGATGTATGGGTACGAGAGCCGTAATGAACTCTCTTCAAACCCTCTTCATTTGCTCAGTCAGTGCAACATCCGGACTTCCTATTCCTCAAATCTGTCCCCTGGTCACCCAGCAGATCCAAGGCCTAAAGAGCCTGTTGCCTCCAAGAGACCCCCTGTATCTGCTCTCAAAGGACAGTCTTTGAATGAGAACTGGTTCCAACCGAGACCAGAGGACTATTACCAACCTGCACTGCGATCACAGACGAGCTTTAATGAGGTTCCACACAACAGCTTCATGGATAAGCGCTCAGTGAGCCTGCATGTATTCCAGAGGGAGAAGGAGAAGGATGTTGGACCACAGGTGGGCCGTAGCAGGAACCCAATTAGTGCACTTGGTTTTAGCGAACAGCTCACTCCGCTGGAGCAGACGCCACATGGCTCTATGGAGTCACTGGCTCTATCTAATGCTACAGGTATTTTATTATTTTTTATTTCTTATTGTTTTTTTTATTTTTATTTTTTTTATTTTCTCTACCAATCCAAAGTTTAAATTTTTGGTTATTAAGTTTTTTTTTTTAAAGAAATCTCTTATGCTCACCAAGGCTGCATTTATTTGATAAAAAATGTAATGTAATATTGTTAAATATTATTACAATTTAAAATAAGTCTATTATATTTTAACATATTTCAAAATGTAATTTATTCCTGTGATGGCAAAGCTGAATTTTCAGCATCATTACTTCAGTCTTCAGTGTCACATGATCCTTCAGAAATCATTCTAATATGATGATTTGCTGCTCAAGAAAGTTGCTGTTGTGCTGCTTAATATTTTTGTGGAAACCTTGATGCTTTAAGTTTAAAAAAAAATCCCACTGACCCCAAACTTTTGAACAGAAATTCTATTTATATTTTGATTGAGCACTGAAAATGTTAGGTTATCATTTAGTAGTGCTTGCCTTAGCAATTATTATTGTTCATTCTTGGGATTTAGGATTTTAACAAATCTAGTTTATTATTTTTCCAACTTTTTCGTGTACTGTCACTCAGTTTATAAGGCAAGAGAATATTACAGCTGTCTTACATGTTTGATGTCTACAGGCACCTCTGCAGATGGCGGCAGTAAACGGCAGGAGCACTTGTCTCGCTTTTCAATGCCAGACTTGAGCAAAGATTCCGGCATGAACGTGTCTGAAAAGAGCAACATGGGCACCCTCAACTCCTCTGTGCAGTTCCACAGCTCTGAATCTCTGCGCAGCCTGAACTCCGCACAGCACTACCTGGAGCTCCAAGCCCCGGTTCAAGTCAAATACCCTGTGCAATACTCTCGTGAACCTCCTGGAATTAATGCTTTGCCGCCTGGTTTTGCCTATCAGGAGGAGGATTGCGTAAGTTTGGTTAGCAACGCCAACAACGCCCGTCTACCACCCATGAGTGAACGGACCCACCGTCGAAGCATCGACCGCGAAGAGCCACGGCGTCGACACCACCACCACCATCATTCTCGCCGCTCCAGGCGTTCCCGTTCGGAAAACGCACTTAACCTCGCTGCCGAGCGCCGCCCAGCTCCGAAACGATCTCAACTTCATGTTCGTGAGGATTATGACCAGTTCCCTCCGCCCCGTGGGTCACGGGACCCCTACGGTGGTGGAAGTGGCAGGCTGAGACAGCAGCCTTTCAGACCTTGCCCTCGGACAACCTCCGACCTCACGCTTCAAAACCCCGCGCTACACCGACACCAGGGCCCTTATTCATGGGACCAGTATGATTACGATGACGATTGGTGCTCGACCTGTTCCTCATCTTCCGAGTCAGAAGATGAAGGGTATTTTCTGGGTGAGCCAATTCCCAGACCGGTCCAGCTGAGGTACATGACCAGCGAAGAGCTGCTACGCAAATACAACTCTTCAGGACTCGGCGCGACCGGTCAGTTCGGGAGCCGAGGACAGTTACACACGCGCAAACGTAGGAAAAGCAAGAACTGCATTATTTCTTAAAAGTCACACCTGCTGCATCATGCACAACCTTGCACAAGATTTTTCCCGTCAATATAGTTTGAAAGGCTTTTCGGTGTTGTGAGGCTATCAGTGAATTATACGCAGTAATTTAATTTGTTCATGGCTCAATTACTTATGCATGCTTTCCCATGTGATATTTACAAATTATTCTGGATGTTACACTTTTTAGGGACTTCTTTAATCCGCAGCACTGTTGCCACATTTGTTAACACTAATGTGCAATTTTCCGTTATGTAATCCGTTCAGGCACAGTGATGTTTTTTGTATGGTGTTTGCTTTGGGCTGAAAATCCCATTAATAAGATGTATATAGGCAACTGAATGAAGAAATTTACTAAGTTAAGGATGTAATGTAAATTATCTGTAAATGATGTACCACATATTTTTATATTTTGTATCAATAGAACCATTTATGTACTAAGCAAAATGTAGAGAAAATAGTAAAGGCATGCACGTTAATTTGCTGATTTTTGTCCTGTATTAGAAATTAAAGAGTATTTCTGTGAGAGATTTGATTGACAGCTCTTGGTTCTTCATCATCAGAGCATTCTGTGATCTCTGACTCAGATTAGACACCAACTCACTTGCCATCTGTTCAATGTATCAATGCAAAAGACCCACAGAGCAACGAAGGATCCAAATGGCTGGCCTCGCTTACTGATGCACCTCATTGCTAATGACAGTGCTTATAAAAATTCAAGGATTAGTTTCGATCTACATCTCCAACTTGAGATTTTAAAAGTGCGGAAATGTTTTTTCATCTCCAGCTCAAGCTTTGCTCTGTTTAGATTTTAAACCATCATTGTCAGTAATGCTGCTGTTTAAGCAATAAGATAGGAGACTGCCATTTTACACACACAGATTCAGAATGATATTGCCATCGGACAACCTCTGACCTCATGCTTCAAAATTTCTAGCTACATGGTTTTCAGATATTTAGCCATAAACCATGACCACAGTCCCATGTGCTATAGACCTGAAAATGAATCTGAACTTGTTTAAAAGTGGCAAAAAGTTAATGTCCCTGACAGACCAGAAACATGAGATGCTTTGCGCTACTGTCTGAGGAATGTTTGTCTTCGTATGTACTTAGTAGTGGTCAGAGAGTCTTGAAAGAAAGTTTAGATGGCGTTCTGGTATAACCATCTGCATAAACTTGATCTACATTAGAGTTTTTCTTCCTGTTCTATCTCTCTTTCTGTTTCCTCTCCTTTACCTTAGAGAATGATTAATTGGCAATCCTTATAATAGTTACAGAAAAAGTATTTGAACCAAATACTTAATAATATTATGCCAGGGTTTGTGTATTCTGGCAGATATGTCACTCAAAATTAAAGGTATAGTTCACCCAAAAATGAAAATTCTGCCATCATTTACTTGCCCTCAAGTTGTTCCAAACCTGTATGAATTTATTTCTTCTGCACACAAAGGAATATATACATTTGAAGAATGTTTGTAATCAGTGTGGGGCACCAGTGACTTTCATAGTATATCTCCCCTCCCCCTCATACAGGTTTGGAAACAACTTGAGGGCGAGTAAATGATGACAGAATTTTAATTTTTGGGTGAACTATCCTTTTAACTGGCACAAAAAACACATAATTATTTTAAACTGATTAATTTAAATTGATTGATTAGTTGATTAGTTTCACTAGCTTTGTGTGAACAACAGGCCTAAATGTAAGTGTATTTATTCACTGATAATCTTAACCTGCAGTAAACTGTTGACTACGATAGGTTCATTGTGTCAGCATAAAAATGATGAACGAATCATTCGATTCATTGAAAAGAGTTAAAGTTCGATTCATTCACGAGTCGGATATCGATACTGACTCGGCGCTTGGAGCTTACGTAGCCTACATGTCGGTCTAGGCTAAAAAAAGTAACGCACGCATGCCTAAAATTGTGATGCTTTTGTGTCCTTTATGAAGCTTAAACGATTCAGTAGCCTACACCTAAACCTCTTCAAAATGTCTGAAAGTCACAGGGGTTCTGACCAAACAACATAAGGGTGAGTAACTGAACTGTGCCTTGACGGTAGGCTAGCTATAGTTTATTTTATCAATGACGTGAATGCCGAGAGGAGCAGTTTGATTTTTCCATATCGATCAACATTGCTCAACATCAGAGTTCCACTTCAGCACACGAACACACATTTCTGTTTGATGGTTATTTAATGTCACAGTTTTTTTTTATAGTGATTTTTGCTGTATGTCACGGCAAATTGGCACGGACTGCATGATGTTAAAAATAGCTCCCAGAGGTCTACCTAGGGCTGATACTGCAGACAAAGCAAAACCATGAAATTGTGAAACTGCCCAGGCGTAACTTATAGTCATAATGGAAAGTGTCAGACCTGTCTTTGCTGTTAAGGGACAGTAGCCCGTGTGCCGTGTCTGTTTTTCCCTGACAATTTCAGATCATTTGCAATCGGCCTCCAATCAACCGTGTTACTGCATCCCTGATTGCTGGATGATCATGTGCTTGCATACACAAATTCTGCTGTCTGTTCTCATTTGCCACATTTTAGGTGGTAAAGGCTTGCAACTTGGTCTATTTGGAGTTTTGGACATTTTACTTTAAGGTCCCATATTGTACACCTTTCTGGAGTTTTATGTTAGGGTTTGAAGTCCTTTAAGAATATATTTGCGATAAAAGTACCAAAAACCACCCCAATATATATTTTTACAGCTCCTTTCTCAGGAGCTCTGCTAAGAACAGGATTTGGCCTTTCTAATTAATATTCACGAGCTTCTCTTCTGATTGGCCTGTTGTTTTCTGAGTGACGGATGGCCAGACAGGAGACAAACAACCATCACCTCCTACTTTCGGCGTTATTGTACGAGTATTAGAATTACCATTAAAGTCGCCATGAATTCAAAATTGACCATACTTACTTTTTTGCCTAAATTGATCGTTTTGTGGTGAACAATTCATCCATGCAAGTCAATCCACACAAACAATTTTTTTGGCTTCGTAATCTTTAATCAAAATCTGAAATTTCCCCTCCCCTCTGCATTGGAGGATCTTCCCTGATGACGTAGGTTTGACGGTTTGGGTGTCTGCTTAACATCCGTAATCACGCCCCTCCAACTCACAGTAGACAGGCTGAATGAAAACACCTACTTTCCTAGATCCAATCAGGTGCTAGTTGGAAAAAAAGCCACGCCCACTATTTTGCCTCATTTAGTATTCCGTTTCGGAAATACGTCACAACACTGGAGAAAAGTCGTTTGCAACTTCCGGTTCATGGGGACTTTAAGTTACATCAACGCTGTAGCCTACGCAGATTTAACGTTAACGCTAATTTAAACTGTCTGTAAACAAACTCAGACTTTTCTTTGTCAAATTTGATTTAAATCTCCAAAATATCTACGTATATACACTGATTTTGACTTAACTGCTTTATAATGTAATGTTAGCAGACAGACCGAATGCAGTTAGCTATTGCTTTCCTACTGATACAGTAAGTTGATGACGTGCTACAATTTCTTTTACAATGTTTCTTTTTTCTGTAAAAGGTGTAGGCTACTTGTGGTAAATGTGCAAAGATGCCCACAGAACACGAGAACATATGACGCCCAAGGTAAACTTGTAAAACTATGAACAGGGACTGCAGCATCTTTGAGTAGCTTTGAAAAACCGGCATTGAACTGTGCCTGATTGAAGAGGCAGTCACTTGTGAAATATGCAGAACAGACGGTTAAGGTCGAACTAAATTGCTGTGGCGTTTCTGAATAAATAAACATTAGTGACTGTTCTCTTATATTAATGTTGTTCGGAAGCCTGTGCAATGATGTAGTTTCCTCGGGGTGGTGACTGAAGTAGTTCTGACGTCACATTTATACGGAAGTCACAACGGCTCGTGAAAAGGCACAGCTACTTTATGCAGGCTGTGTGCAGCATTTGTCTGTGGATTGACTGTTTTGAAACATATATGGTAGTTTCATTGCCCCTAGACCTTTGTTATCATGAAAAAATCCAGGAAATTTCGGTTTTGACAACATGGGACCTTTAATATTTTCTATCTTTTCCTTAGGCCTACCTTCAGAGAGATTGATATCTTTGATAAGATTATAAATGACATGTTTTACCTCAAGTAATTTTTTCCTCGACCATTTCATTTATAAAAGAGTCCTATTACGTTGCCTAAGAGTTTCTGCTGTCTTTTATTGAAGAAACACCTCATAAAACCAGAAAGAGACTCTTAGAGTTGATATTCATCCCCCTTATGACCCAATATTAATCTGTGGCCCATGACTGCATTAATCTAAGATCCAGAGTTGAAAGCGGGTATTATACTTAAAATCATTAAAACAATATATGTATAAAATGTGAATTTATAGTCTATCCATCTATTGTGTAAATTAAATGTCGGTTTAGCAATTTGTGGTTAACTTTATGCTTTTAGAACATTTATGTCAGAGGTAACTGATGTAAAAAGCACTTTCAATGACGTGACATGGCCATTGCAGTCATTATTTGTTGACTTGAGAGAGCCAACTGCTGGTATTCCTATTTAAATATTATTGTCTTTTATCCAGAGATTTTGATGCTAATTTATCTCTGGGGCATTAAAGTTAAAGCCATGAACCTTTGCATGTTTGATTCTAACTGTTGTTTCAAAGGATTTTCTATTAAAGTTATCCAGTCTCAAACTAAAAAAATAAAGATTGAGCAAAATTGGCCTCGGACTACCGGAAGCTTGAAACCACTTGAACAATTGGTCTCAATTATTATTATTATTATTATTTTTACCCAATCTAGCTAGGAAAATTATATTGTAATATGTTCTCCTAAAACATTCGGTAGGCTATTTTGCATTCACCAATTTCCTTCTATCCAAATGAATCCAATCTATTTTCTGTTTCAAGATCTGTTTATGAACCTCAAACTTTGCAATCTGATTCACAGAGTTTGTGTACATGAAATTCAAGTATCTGCATATGTCACCAGAGTGAAGTCTGTTGTTTCACCGGAAGGTCCAGTCATGACATTTTCATTAATCATTACGAGGTCAAAAATAAATAAATAAACATGTGCATTGTTGAATTGTTCGCTATAAGATTAGACTTTAAAGACATTTAATAACTAACGTTTTGGTGTAATATCTAAATCTGTAATAGAGTGATACATATTGACAGTATGTTTAGTCACTGTTCCAAAAAGAGTGAAAAGTTCTTGAGCTGTCTGCTGTTTCTATGGTTACCATATCAAGTAGAAGCAATTTTTGCAAGTCCCTATTTAAAAATATGTGACC
Source organism: Tiaroga cobitis (assembly GCA_030578255.1). Taxonomy (NCBI): domain Eukaryota; kingdom Metazoa; phylum Chordata; class Actinopteri; order Cypriniformes; family Leuciscidae; genus Tiaroga; species Tiaroga cobitis. The sequence continues at coordinate 32,192,741 of CM060601.1, read as the reverse complement.
TGACCAACTTGGTGGTGTATTCAATATACCTATTGAGCAAAAAGATGTCAGATCATCAATGTTTATATATATATATATAATGCAGCCAGAGACACTGATTCTATGTTGATTCAATGTTTCTTTGTGCTCTATGGATTTAAAAAGAATATGTGCTTTCTTTTGTTATGACTTCTCCCTCTTATAATTCAAACCCCGTCCTTATATAAGGTTTCAGATTCATTGCTCATTCAAGAGATGTTGAGGTAGACTGAATATGAAGCTTTAATTTCAGTCTGCATGATATTATGCATTGATGAGATTCTCATGTCACCAGCTGGATGTCACCAGTCATACGCCAAATATATGACATCAAACCTCTTGAGGGAGTTATCATTTCAGTCAGTTATGCCAAAACACATTTATCCATGCACAGGAAGCCATCATGCTTGTAGCTAATTTAAAATACTGTGAATATATTATCAGAAACAATGATCCATGATACAACACATTATCTATAAATGCAATAGAGTGGTGCAGGGATGACATCAAAACTGGGAAGACTAATTTGCCACTGCTTCCTTCAAGATTTTATAATAGGGTTCTTCAATTTATGAGTAAAATAAAGCCTGGTAAACAACTTGATACTTGAATGTTTTTCTCTACAGTTTAAATTACACACACCCATATCGATAATGCAAATTCTATAACTGTTTTTAAAAAACTCGAAGGAACCAGTGATGAATTAGACTTCCAGGTTTTGACATCATCCCTGCACCCAGGGCCTAAAATTAACACTCGCCACGTGCTAAATGTGAAAAAAAATCGGTGTCAATTGCCAGTTGGCAATGGCCGGTAATTTTTTTTTTTTATGAATTCTAACAATGCAAAATTGTGATAACATGAATGTCAAAAAAAAAGTGAACGGGACAGTTGACGGGCCAGTGTTGCATCGTCACAAAAGTATAAGCTTAGAAGCCGTATACTCCTGCTGCTGTGTGTGTTTTTAATGTTAATCAAGCAACAAAAGACAAAGAACAATCACTCATTGCTTTTGGCTGAAATTTTTTTTGTAACTTTAATAAGGATTAATCTGTTTCATGGCTGGTAAAAATATTTATGGCCGGTACATTTTCTTAAGTCATTGGCATTTACCCTGCCTGCACTACTTTATGAACTAAATTCAAATCCATTCTACACCATTTGTTTCCATTCAGAAACCTGTGGTATTTGTCCACAATGACAAATCCATTACAACGAACACTGTGTGTCTACATTGTGATGCCACCACAGCTAAATGGAGCTATTCAGAGCTCATAATCCTCGGATCAGGAGGTCTCAGGACTGTTTAACATTCATAGAGATATTCATTTCTTACTCACACATAGGAGATAATCCCATAGTGCCAAAGGCCCCATGATTTACAGCTGCAGCCTTAGTCATTTTACAGACATTAATGGCCTTACTGAGCAGACCCATCTGTGCACTTACGCTCATTTACTGTGGCATGTTGCCGATCCAAATAAATCAGCTGATGATTGCATATAATTTAAAAAAAATTGTCATTCTAAATGATATTTTTAAGGTTTTCTGAATGTGAATGTTGTGTATGCCTCTTTTTTTTTTCATTAGATTTACTGTAACATTTAGTCCGTAATGTAGGATATTTATATACTTATTTTTTACTGCTTGTATTATAATTCAGATGTAATTTTTTTTTTAAAATATGATCAAAAAGTCATGCAACTGTTTTTCTATTGCTTTATCGCATCAAAATTATTTAACCAATTTCAACTTAATTTTTTTAAGTTATACAAGATTGAACTACATTGAAAAAAAGACAGTGGAACTTGCTAGTAAATTTCACAAACGATTACAGAGAAATGCAAGTAACACAGAATTCAACATGAAATTTTCACATAGAAACCCTGAAATAGTATTCTATTAAAATAATTTTTTACAGTCCACAAGATTTTAAGAAATTAGTTGACTTGTACAGCCAATTTGATTATACTTAAAAAAAACTTACAGTGTGAATGTTCTAAAAGATGAAAGTAACATTAGGATATGGTAAACGTTGACTGTGAGATGGATATTTGCTTTGCACATTGACCTTGTGATGCATCTCTCTGCACACTCATTAATAAGATTAATGATCGATATCAGTTATGTACTTGATGGGATGGCAACTGAACATTAATTATATGCTCCAGGAATGTTAATGAAGCTGATTATATTAACATTGTCTGACCGTCTCTTCACAGATTCCATAGCATTATGTCATTTGCGAAGTGGCAGCGATATGACTGGAGAACAAATTGCTCGAGTGCTGTGTCAGTATGCCGCTCAGCTATTATTAGTGTGTTCAGCCCTTAATTCATTTTACACTCTCAGAATTGTCCACCACTTAACAAGGCAAGGACACTCAGAATGAACAAAATCCATATGCACACCAGAGAGAGGACTGGTGTCACATTGTAGTTACAATAATGAGCTTTTCATGAGATCATGAGTCTCATGACATTATGTGATTGAGCGGTGACTACTAACTGGTTGCATTGTTAGCATTTAAGCCGTGTTAGGATGTCTTAATGGATAACATAAAAAAGAAAAAAACAAATGTGGCACTACCGTTCAAAAGATAAGGGTTAGTAAGTGTTTATAATATATATATATATATAATATATACATATATATATTGTATATATATATATATATATATATATATATATATATATATATATATATATATATAGTGTATATATATATATATATATATATATATATACATATATATATATATATATATATAATATATACATATATATATATGACATATATATATTAAAGAACTGAATACTACATGCTTTCATCAAAGAATTTAAAAAAAAATTCTCTCCAGAGAATGTGGAAGAAAAAAAACTGCATTAATAGCAAAGCATTTTACAAAAGTCAGTCCTTCAAAAAATGGCAGGCTCAATTTTTGTAAATTGTTGTGTGAAACTTTAGGAATAAGTTTTACAAAGTCACAGTATAGATCAAATAGGTTTAAAAAGAATGAGAATGTTCAAGTAATCAGTTCCACTCAAATGACAAAATTTGAAAGGAAACATTGCTGACGACAACTATATTAACATTGTCATAAAAGAGGTAAAATCATAGATGGTAATAAAGAAAAGTGCTTCTGGTGTAACATTCTCGTGTATCATGTTGAAGGAATTTAATAACACATTACTCTTTGGTTCTTATTAAAAGCTGATCGCACTGCAAGTGTGCTTTACTCTAACCCTGCCGTCAATATACAGCGCCACCCTTTGGCAGTTGAAAATATTGCATAATGTCCCATAATTTAAATCGAAATGAAATTATGTATAGATGGGTGGTTATTTAACTTATGACGCAGGGATTGATTTCTGTTAATGATCAAGTAATATATACATGTGATGCTGTATTATGTAAACTACATATCATGTCTATGTATATCTAGTTTAGTAACAAGTATCAAAATGATTGACTTTGGGTCTGTGAGATTCTGTGTCGAAACCTGTGCCTATTTGCATTTTCTCACTGGTTTCTTACTAGAAATGGGTTATTCCCATTAGGGAACATGTAAATAAAAAATTAGTTCCGATATGATGTTTTGGGATGTCCATAAGGCATAATCATTGATAGTCAGTTAAATTATTCCTCCAGTTAATCCTGTGAAACAGATGAGGCAGTGATAAAGCTTCTAGTTATGTCAATCATTACTGGTCTATGAAGTTCACGCAGTCTATTAAACTGCTAATGAGGCTGGGGATACGGGGCCAGTCTGTCCGGGACTGATAAGAGAGGAAGTCCCTGTGCTAAACCTTCATGGGGTTCTAAAAACCCAGTGCCCCTGCGAAATTACCTGGGTGGGCCGATACAATGGGGTTAACCTCACTTAAAGGTCTTGTAGGTAGGAATTTTATTAAAAAAAAACTTTTTTTCCAAATTTGTTTAAACTTTCTATATATATATATATATATATATATATATATATATATATATATATATATCAATGCATAATTAAAATGTAAGTACTCTGATAAAAAGAGTATAAAAATCGAGTGACTCTAGACCGTTTAATCTGCACTAAACACAGCTCATTATTTCCAACCGGGACGAAACAAAGGATTGGCTTAGGCGACTGTCACTCTCTCGCAACTATGGCAACCACCCTTTTGCCACACAGGACATGCCCTCTTGCCCGTATCCAGATCATACCTGCTCACTCGCCTTGTTTGAGCTTGAAGAAGCAAAACTCGACGCAGGTCCTCTTGTCCAAGAAGTGCTCCTTGCCCTGCACTTCGACCACCCCGCCCTTGGCCTCTACTTCCTCGGACCCTATTTGCACGGCCTCTTGCACCTGCACGACGACCTCTGCTTCGCCCTCGACCCCGGATCTGTCCTCGAGCTGACGGTGCGGTAACATGATATGACATCATGACTTTTGCGTAAACGTACAGCCACTTTCAAGTCAAGTGGCGTGTTATCTATACGCATTTTGAGCTATCTGCGTGTATGCATGTATGTACGAGCCGTTAAATGTCCGAGCGAAACGAAGCAAAATGTAGATCTACATCTGGGGAGCGATATTTTTTTCCTAGGATGGTAGGGGAAGACTCATAAATGCTATTAACCCCACTGTCCTCATCAGAGTCAACAATGCTTTCATCATGGAAACTCTTACATGCCGAACATCATATATGTTATGAATCTTACACGAAATACATCTTCATCACAGTGTAAATGATGGTAATGGAAAAACGTGTATCATGCAACCTGTTTTTAGCTTTGCCTTAGGCTATAGATAACTAGCTCGTTATCGAATCAATAAATGTATATTTAAAACTTTACCAATAGCTTGATAGTGAGTACTAAAATACATCTTATTTGTTTATCTTCATAATGATAAAGTCAGATTTTTTTATTACATGTGATTCTGACATGATGTCACTGCACTGCGCTCCTTCCTCTCCGCTCGTCTCAGGTAAATAATGCGTCTTCAGCTCAGCTGTCGGAGTTGCGCGTTCATGTGCTTTGGGGGCGTGGCTTTGGAAGGAGCCCAGAAGGGAGGGGGTGGAGTGAATGGAAATAATGAGCTGTCTTTAAAACAGTCGTGAGAGGTCTACAGACACTCGATTTTTATACATTTTTTTTTTCAGAGTACTTACATTTTAATTATGCAATGATATATTTGGAAACAAATTTTGAAAAAAGTTTTTTTTTTATAAAATTCCTACCTACAATACCTTTAACTATTCAGAGATTGTATTGACATTATAATGTTTGATTGGCAGGTTTATAAACTAGTATGTCATTTAAGAAATAAACATGGGTTACTTTCGACATTACGTTATGTAGTTAGACATTTTTCAGTCATTGAGAAAGAAAGAAAAGAAACTAGAATTAAAAAGATCTTGAAGTTTCACAATGTTTTGAGTGGCAAGAAAACACGCAGATCAAACAACAGAACAAGTTTTGTATTTCAAATATTTTTATTCATTAAAAAACTAGTCTAGAATCAAGTGCATTTATTTATTTTTTAAGTAGCCATGGATTAAGTTGGATAAGTTGTAATGCCAGTCCACATCCGTCCATCAATATGGCAACTTTAAAGCTTAGTCTCTAAGCACATGGCATCTTCTTTGGAGGATCCACACGCTCTTATGTTATTAAACTCTTGGGAAATTTCAAGTGGAGTTTTGCCTTTTGTTTCAGGAAGGATGAAGAAGACGTAGAGAGCAGCTATCAGACAAACGCAGGAGAAGAGAACAAAGCTCAGAGACTTCAGAGCGGCCTGCAGAAACATGGATGAGAAATGTGGCCTTTTGTTAAAGTGAGTCTCTGTGCAGCAACAGACAGCAGAGTGGTTTTCACAGGAGCAGCGGAAAGGTGTGATGAAAGCCTGGTATTACACATTGTTGAGGAAGAAGACGTATAATAGGGCACACATAAAAGAATCATTCTGTATTTTAGTTTGTCTTTTATGACTGTATAAAATAAAGAGGAGACCGACTTTTGAGGGAATCACAATAAAGCCATAATAAATGGCTTTAATTATGATGGCAAAAGCTTCTTGCATGAACCATTAATGAAACATCTAAAGTAACAGCAATGACATTTAATAATGCTGCATTTGTGGAGCACACACACTTCACTATATATTTTAACCTCAATAAAGTAGCTGAATCTACAAACATTGCTAATAATAAAGGTGCATTTCTTTGTGGTATTGCTGAGTTGATGGACTTACAATAAGGAATGGGAAGATGAATCCAAGCATGGCGAATCCCAGCCAGCGCAGGAATCCGTTAAATATAAATGCAGCTGGGCGGTATGACTGGATGAAGATCTCATTGGTGAGCGATATGGCTGTTCCAGCTGTTCAGAGCAAACTGGTTTGAGTTGTTTGCACTGACTAGTCAGTTTATAACCAATATGTTCTTATCATACTGAATTCATACTGAAAAATCCCCATCACTGATACAAACAGTGAAAAGTCCTTTTGCAAAAGACATGAGCCCAACTGTCAAGCATCCATGTCGTACGTTTGAAACATTAAAACAATAATGGAAATGCTGTTCAGTGGAATATAAAAATGCATTTATATTAATGGTCAAAATAACAAATAAATGGAATTCCAAAGCTGCCAAAATAACAATTGAGGAAATGGAAATGGAAATGCATTTTAAAACACCAGACGCAGATAGTGTAATCAAAACAAAAACGCAAGGTCTAGAGATGCATTTATTAAAAGCTGAACTTCTTTTAACTTGAGTGCCACAATTTTCAAAAAACAATTTTTCTCGTCTAGCCCATGCATAGAAAGCAATGAAAATGTAGCGGAGTGAAATGCCAAAAATCATCAATGTGAACCGCCTCTTATATTTAATTGTTTTAACAGCACTTTTGAAATGCCAATTGTCATATAAATATGCAAATAGCTTTACCTGGGCCTCCTCCATAGAAAATAATGAAGAGGAAAATGAGGATGACTGTGATGTATGGAATTACAAAGCTGTAGTCCTGCAGATGAAATAGAGATGAGATGATAAAGGTCTGTTCGGTGCTTGCTGTGGGCTGTTAAATGAATGAAACTCACCTTTAAGTAAAGGGTGACCGTGATTAATGCCATAATGGCTGACATTCCCCCAAACCCTGTCCACATCAAGGCTCTCCTCCCCACACTCTCAATGAACAGGCTCTACACATGCACACAAGCAGAAATACTATTTAAAAAAGGCCACAAAGATGATTTATGATGTTCCACCATGAAAAAGATCCTAATCCCATTTGAAGTCACACACTTTCATGTGTGCTTCTCTGGAACTTACGCAGGTTATGGAGGCAAGAACTTCTGATGCTCCTATGCCCAGAGTGACATAACGGATCTTGTCCACTGGAATTCCCGCTTCCAAAAAGATATCGAAGGAGAAGACGGTGATCTATGAGCGAGAAGGGTAAAAGATCACATTTTAACAAGGTACCTGTAACCGTTTTTCTGTAACCATTAAAGGATGTCTTGGATACTTTTTGACAACACAATGACATAGGTCACTTTTGAAACAGAACACATTTCTATATAGAAGCACAATATGATTAATTGACGATAAAAGCTAAATGATTTACAGCAGAGACGCCGCTGAACTGGATGCATCCGTTTATGACCAGCAGGGAAAAGATCTGCCAGCGCAAGTGTTTGTCTCTGAGAAGATCCAGCAGACTCTTATTGTGCTCCTCTCCAATGACTACCTGCTCTTCTGCCATATCCTCTATCTCCAACTTATAATCTCCTGGTCCCCATAGACACTGCAGTGCTGCCGATGGAAACACATATCCGTCATTTTACACAAAAGGTTGTTGCAATGACACGCAGAGGTACGTCAGTTACATAAAATTGCATTTATTTGGTTAAATGTAGTGCACCCTTTTTGCACTGTTCGGTGTTGCCCTTCTCTATCAGAATATACCGTGGAGCATCAGGGAAGAATGGCAAGACTGCCAACTGAACCACGCAAAAAAACGCCGGGATGCACAACAAGATGTTCCACCACTCTTCACGGCCAAGAATTTCCCTGTGAATGAAATGAGAATCTTAGAGCAATTAAAAAAAAATCTTGATAATGAAAGGATTCGTTTCCAGAAGCCACGTAAATTAAATCAAACATTAAAGTAGGCAGGCATGAAATGAAAATCTTTTTTTTTTTAATGCTAATGTTATTGATTTTATTGTGAACAATTTAGCATGTTTGTTGTTCTTAATCAAAAAGTCAAAACTTTCAGTGAAATGAAACTTCGCCTGCTTAAACCCCGCCTATTTCTTACAATCGACTTCAAGCTCGCATTAAGATCTGCCTCCGTCCAATCAACAACCAATGGATAGAACCAAGCCTCGTCCTACTTTTTTTTTTCTCATTAGTCACCACGAAATCTAACATAACCGATTTATCCATGCACATCATCATTTTTTTTTATTCATCCTCATAATCTATAATCAAAATATCTTCCGCTACCTCTTGCAGCAACATCTCTATTCTTCTCTGATGCCGTGTTTACTGGGGCAAGGGCGGGGCAACCTGTCACTCACATGCGATCGACCAATAGCAAAGCAATGATCCAACAATCCAATCAATTCCTGATGGCCAGAAATCAAGTCCCGCCATTTTGTTCTAGTTCAAGAAGCCGTCACGAATAGGGATGAAAATACTACCGCGACTTTCATTTCATGCCGACTTTAATCCGTTTCACTCAAGTTACAATATGGAAGAAAAGATCTATCTCTTCTGTTTCATTGCAACTTTAATACTTAATTATTACCGGAGGCCAGCAAATTGCCCTGCCAGTTTACCAAGGGTAAAAAAGGTAGTGGCTGTGAGTGTCACCATGCCTCTGATTTTCTTTGGAGAACTCTCACCAAGGTAGATGACATGGACATTCAAACCTAATCCTTCCAACAAAGAGCGCAAGCAAATCACAATCACATCACTTATTATTAAGCTACATCTTAGGTATTATTTATAATACAGTCTGACATACCTGCTCCGAATCCATTTAGGAAGCGTGCTACAAGGATCAACTCAAATGAGTATGCAGGTTTGCTAATGTACATGATGACTGTGGCCACAACTGTGATGGCACTGTTCAACAGCATGGTTCCTTTTCTGAAAGAAGAATGTGAACAGTAAATGAGCATCCCTTTTTTTTACCCTGAAAATATTATGCCAGAGTGATATGATAATGGTACTTATCACAAGTTAAAAGGCAGAATGGAGAAAGGAGATGAGGATGGGTGACATTAACCTTCCCAGACGACTGGTTAAGTATCGGACAGATATGGAGCCAGTGAGACCTCCAAAAGCGTATAGAGCCACCACAGCAGACCAGATAAAGGTGATGGTCTTCTCTCCTGGGACATCTCCATAGTGATGCATCCAGCTGCTGTTAATAAAGCTCTGAATGTACTGTGGGCAAACAGATTCGACACAAATGGTGAATTGATTGACCTAGATTGTACACATGGTACTGAATTGGCAGTAGAAAAATAATTGATACTTAAAATGTTGCTTTCTGGTAACACTATATTAAAGTGTCTTTATTACGTTACATCTACTTGCTATAGTAATGGTAAATTATGCATAATTATAAGCAACTAAAACAAACCCTATCCCTCACCATATAGTAAGTAATGTTGTTAATGAACCCTAATTATATGTGTAATTAAATCTTAAAAGTAAAGTGTAAACTCTGATCAGTTGATTTGACTTAAAAAAAAAGGAAACCCGTTGCCTTAAAATGATTAAGTAGCCTAATAAACTTAATGCGTAATTGAAAAATTCCACATATTTTTTTTTCAATTACACATGAAGTTTATTTACTTAATAATTGTAAGGCAACGGATTCCCTCACTTTTTTTAAGTCAAGTCAACTGATCACTTTTTATAAAGAAACGTAAAGGGTTCTGTCAGGCGCTTCGGGGTTCCCATCATTTTATGGGTGTTCATTTATTCATTTTGTTTTAAATTATTTTTATTTTGAGTACATTTGATGAATTAAGCAGCTTGTAAGCATACATTATCACAAAAAAAAAAAAAAAAAATAACCTGAAAGTATTTGGGTTCCCCAAAGAACCTTTCAGTGAAAAGTCCATAAACGAACCATGTTTTTCTAATTGTAAAGAACATTTAAATACTCTATAAAGAACCCGTTTCCACTATAAAGAACCTTTTGAACCTAGATGAGTTTCTTTCTTCTGTTGAACAGTTACCAACATTCTTCAAAATATCTTCTTTTGTGTTCTGCAGAAGAAAGAAACTCATACAGGTTTGGAACAACATGAGGGTGAGTAAAGATTGATGAAGATGACAAGATTTTCAGTTTTGGGTGAACTATTGCTTTAAAGGTTCCATTCCATTTTTATAGATTGTTTAAATGTTCTTCACAATTAGAAAAAAAAATCACTGAAAGTTGGGGAACTCAAAATTGTTCTTCTATGGTATCACTGCAAAAACCCACTTTCGAACCGTAAAAATTGAGTCAGAACCCGAGGGTGAACTCCACAGAACCATATTTCACTAAGAGTGGCACTAACAAGGACACTTTAAAATAAAATGTAACCTGCACTCTTAATGTAATAACAGTGACAAAATAAATAGAAATACAAGTGCGCACTGGAGACGGAGAGCTGATCGCTGTGAGATGAAATCCATTCTGAAATGATCCACCCAAACCAAGCACAATGATAAAGACAAGCGCTTTCCCGCCAACCTGAAATTAAAGACAGTGTTCACTGCTAACATTCATATTCAACATGTCGATACTTCACAACCAACACACATTCTGAGTAAATGAGTAAACTTTGGTTAAGAGTTTAACTCTGCACTTAGTTGAAAGAAATGGAGAAAATAGTTCAGAGACATAATGATCCAGCAATAGGCCTATACTTATCTTCACCATTATGATTTTGTTTAAATGATGAGATTCTTCATCATCCTAGTTCAGATTTCATTTCACTAGATTTCATCTAGTTCAAAGTTCTGGTAATATAATTAGGCTATTAGGCTACATATGGCTAGTAAAATGTTCCTACCAGTTCCTTCAATATGCTCTTCATATTCTTGTTTTGTGTCCATGAATCACGACTGCTTCCCTTCAATAAATACAGAGTCATCTCCGTTAGCCAGTTTGGGGAGGATTTTGATTAATTTTTGACACTGGAATGACTCGTCAGATTTTGTCTTCTAAAAATAGCCTACCTCTAGCTATATAAAAATGAAGGATTTGTCCAAGGATAAAATAGCTTTATTTTAAATGTATGCCATGTATAATTTTGTAGGGTCTTCAGAATATTGAACATTGATTGAAAGGCTGTGAATTTGAGAGTCTAAAAATCTGGGTTTTTCAAACTGGGACCCAAGGACCGCAAGGGAGTATGTGGAAAAGGTAAAAGAAAGAAAAACGAAAGAAAAACAGTGTAAAAAATAAACACATTTAATAATAATAATAAAAAGTATGATTATAGATGCAATATACCATACAACCATACGAGGGCAGTGTTTTTTTTTTTTTGTTACGTTGTTTGACTTCGATTGACTGGCTTTACCCGGCGTCGTTGTCTCCAACAGGAGGAAGTGAATTTACCGATTTTTTTTTTTTGTTTAGATTTCCCCCTAGTCATCGTTGCCACTACTAGTTCGTCGTTATCACTCCCAGCCGTAACACATTCTCCCGTTGTTCTGTTGTTATTTTTTAACTCTGCAAATATGCCGTTAGAAAACCTGGAGGAAGAGGGTTTGCCTAAAAACCCCAATCTGAGAATAGCTCAGCTGAAGTTTTTACTGACTCACAAACAGGATGCTAAAGTGAAGAGCGAGCTGATGGACGCCATCAAACTCAACAGTGAGTTCATTCACTCACACATGCTGCCCGTTTAGCAAATATATTACTGAGTTTCTGTACTACTGCAATATATTCAGCTGTTTCATGCACGAGCTTTATCGTTTTCCTGCCATTTGGGGTTTAGCTGGTTGACAGGCTAGTAAACCAAGTAGCACACTAGCTCATTAGCTGCTACTTTATTTGGTGCTTATACGTTTCATCTGGCACTTTTGAATGCCGGTTAGTAATGTTCTTAATTGCTATTTTATAATATAATCCATGGCCGAGTGTCACTCTGTTTACAATATTTTTAGATTTTTTTTTTAAAGGAATTATTTCTGTAGTGACATATGCCGTAGATTCTTGATTAACGTTACAAAAAAAAAAAAAAGCTAATGAGAATTGTAACCGACATATTCCTCTATTTAAAACATATTATCATTTTGTGACGACAACTGCTATCAAATCATTATTTTTTTTGCCAACAAACACTATAATTGTATACATTTATGTAAGTTAGGTGTGATTAAAATGGAATACAATATTAGTTATTTAATATAGTTAAAGTCCATTTAATTTAAATAGATTAAATAAGTAAAAATCATATTTGGGGGTTCATGACATCTAAAAGATTGAAAACCCTTGATCTAGAGCATCGTTTCTCTACTGTTTCTCTTTTGAATTCATTTCCTTACATTAAGAATTGGTTGTATTATATAAGTGAAACTCCTAAAATGTGCATATGGTGATACTCTATTTTGTAGATATGGCCCCATACTATGAAGCTCTGTGTAAAGATCTGAAATGGCAGGGGGACACGGACCTGTTGAGTAAGATGAAGAAAGAAAATGAGGACGAGCTTAAACGGCTGGATGATGTTTTGGAAGATGCCGAGAAGAACCTCGGCGAGAGTGAGATCAGGGATGCCATGATGGCCAAAGCTGAATATCTCATACGCATCGGTGACAAGGTAAGAATTCACACAGTGATGATGATGATTTGAACAATTCCTGAAAGAACTGTGGACTGCATTTTCTGTTAAATATAATTCATTTTTGGATATGAATTACATATACACTACATTTTAAAGTTTGGGGTTAATTTTTTTTTTAAATGTTAAATGGAAGCTCACCAAGGCTGCATTTATTTGATCAAGCAAACAATTAAAAACAGTAATATTGTGAAATATTACAATTTCTATTTTAATATATTTGAAAATGTAATTTATTCCTGTGATGGCACAGCTGATTTTTCAGCATCGTTACTCCAGTCTTCAGTGTCACACGATCCTTCAGAAATGTGACCCTGAATCACAAAAGCAGTCACAAGTCGCACAGGTATATTTGTGACAATAGCCAACAATACATTTTATGGGTCAAAATGATCAATTTTTCTTTTATGTCAAAAATCATTAGGATATTAAGTAATGATCATGTTCCATTAAAATAATTTGTAAATTTCCTACCGTAAATATATAAAACATTCATTTTTGTAAGTGAATGCAGCACAATCGCGAACATAAACGGACAACTTTAAAGGTGATTTTCTCAATGTTTCGATTTTTTTGCACCCTCAGATTCCAGATTTTCAAATAGTTGTATCTCGGCCTATCATAACAAACCATGCATCAATGGGAATCTTATGTATTCAGCTTTCAGATACTGCATACATCTCAATTTAAAAAAATTGACCCATGTGACTGGTTTTGTGGTCCAGGGTCACAAATTATTCTAATATGATGATTTGGTTCTCTAGAAACATTTCTTATCAATGTTGAAAACAGTTTTGCTTCTTAATCTCTTACTATTTATTTGAAATAGAAATCTTTTGTAACATTATATATGTCTTTACTGTCACTTTTGATCAATTTAATGCATGCTTTGCTGAATAAAAGTCTTTAATTTCTTAAAAAAAAAAAAAAAAGTCGTACTGACCCCAAACTTTTGAAGAATGATGTTGGTTACATCTGTTCATGGGCATGTTGCATTTGTACATTCAATGTCCTGCTTTCTATCTGTTCAGCTTCGCTGTATTGATTCTTACACTATTTCACTATGTCATCTTTAAATGCACTGTTTATATTTCTCTGCCGTTCATTTAGGAAGGGGCTCTGACTGCCTTCAGGAAGACCTATGACAAGACTGTTGCTCTTGGTCATCGCTTAGATATTGTTTTCTACCTGCTGAGGATCGGCCTGTTTTATATGGACAACGACCTCATAACCCGCAACACTGAGAAAGCCAAAAGGTGTGGTATAGAGTGCATACTTATTTTTAATGAACAAATTACGGTGGCCGAGAAGGGTCACAACACATACAAACGCCACAACAACTACATATTCAGAAAACACATACAAATTCAGAAAACACATGCAAACAACGCCACAACTACATATTCAGAAAACACTTCCAAATTCAGAAAACGCATACAGACGCCACAACAACTACATATTCAGAAAACACATACAAATTCAGAAAACAACTTCGTCGATTTCACATCACGTACGCTGCAAATATTCGCAGCACGAGCAAATAGGGAAACAAACTGCAAACTGCAAAAACACAACGGAAATGTTTCCTGGGGGGCCATAATCAGTGACGGACCCGCATCCATCCGGTTGTCTACGGTAGAAGTGTTTCTCTTTCATTATGACAGACTTGTCGATGTGCTCTGATACCCAAGTGGTTTTGTGTGTTTTTAATATATTCAGTTATTGTCCCCATAACGTATTAGTCCACGCAGATCATTGTACATCTGCCCCCTTCAGGATTCGAGTAAGTATTGCCTGTAGGCTGACGCTCCGTAAGGAACCCCACGTACAGACCACACGACGCGGAGCGTCCCCCAGTTGCACGGCACAAAACGGACAGAACATTTCAAACTGAAAAATAAATAAATAGTTCAGATATCATTCATTACGCCAGTAATGCATCTATTTAGTGACCAGACGCGAGCTAGCCAGCTAGTTTCCAGCTAACAACATTGGCAGAACGTTTAACAATGATCTGCGTGGACTAATACGTTATGGGGACAATAACTGAATATGTTAAAAACACACAAAACCACTTGGGTATCAGAGCACATCGACAAGTCTGTCATAATGAAAGAGAAACACTTCTACCGTAGACAACCGGATGGATGCGGGTCCGTCACTGATTATGGCCCCCCAGGAAACATTTCCATTGTGTTTTTGCAGTTTGTTTCCCTATTTGCTCGTGCTGCGAATATTTCCAGGGTACGTGATGTGAAATCGACGAAGTTGTTTTCTGAATTTGTATGTGTTTTCTGAATATGTAGTTGTTGTGGCGTTGTTTGCATGTGTTTTCTGAATTTGTATGTGTTTTCTGAATATGTAGTTGTTTTGGCGTTTGTATATGTTGTGACCCTTCTCAGCCACCGTAACAAATGCATCTCACGTTGAAATGTTGGCCTGACTCTTGAACTTTGCATGCATGAACAGTCTGATTGAAGAAGGTGGTGACTGGGACCGGAGGAATCGTCTGAAGGTGTATCAGGGTCTCTACTGTGTGGCCATTCGGGATTTTAAGCAGGCAGCGGAGCTCTTTCTGGACACTGTCTCCACATTCACCTCGTATGAGCTTATGGACTACAAGACGTTTGTTACATACACTGTGTATGTGTGTATGATCGCACTGAAGAGGCCTGACCTGAGAGAGAAGGTAAGATCTGGCCTAAATGTAGTGCTGATGTTTTTTGTTTTTTTTTACAAATGAACAAATGTGATTTAAGTCCTGTTTTGGGCTACAATGTTTTATTTTTTCAGAAAAGTCAGTGTATACACTACTGTTCAAAAAATGTGGGGTCTAGAATTTATTTGTTTTTATTATTTAATACTATAATTCAACAAGGACAGCAAATACATGTATAATAATGTTGAGTAATAATGCTGAAAATTTTGCATCACAGGAATAAATTACATTTTAAAATATAATGAAGCAGTCATTTTAAATTGTAATGATATTTCACAATACGGTTTTTACTGTATTTTTCATCAAATAAATGCAGCCTCAGTGAGCATAAGATACTCTTACATGAGATCAAACAAACCCCAAACTTTTAAATGGTAGTGTGGACATTTTTCATATTTTGTCTTTTCAGCTTCCTCAGTCCATAGAGCAGGGGTTTTTAAATACTTTTTGATGCCACGGACCCACAAACAAAAGTAAAGAAAAAGTAGTAATTTAATGTTGCTTGCGAAATTAATTTGCTATTTGATTTATCATGGAATATTACAATATTCTCTTTATATTAGCTGTGTAAAGCTAAATATAAATATTTTCAGTTCAATTTATTTAAAGGTAATGATGAAACTCTTACAAATACTCAAATTGGAATTAATTTTAATTTAGTTGATTTCTTAATGTTAAACACTATGGCTGTCAACAAAATAAAATAATCATGGTTAATTTCATGATTTCAGACTAGACTTTAGAAAGCCGAATAAAAAGGAAACAGTAATATGAAATTCTCGAAATGTTTTAAAATGAACATGTTAAACTTTTAATTAATTTCTTGAGTTAAAACTTGAATTTTGACAGCCCTAAAAATATTTTCCCTCAAATTTACTATTGACCTCTTTACTAGCACCCATTTGAGGCTCCTTGTACCCCATTTTGAAAACCCCAGCTTTAATGAATCACATCTATAAATTTATATTTAATGCATTTAACAAACACTTATCCAGAGTAACACAAAGTGCTTTAGCTCTACATAAGATATCCATTTTTTTGGTATCAAAAAGCAAGTGTGCAATTTTCATAAAGTAGTCTGCTAACAAAAGGCTTCCTTTATTAAAGTCCCTGTAAAGGCAATTCTAAAAAAAAAATCTAAACCCATTCTAAATGTTAGAAATGTATTGCTAAAACATATTACAAAGACTGAAATGTGAATTACAGAATTGTGGAGTTAGACCGTTAAACAGGTTTTCACCATTGCTATTTTCCGGATTATTTGGGCGGGGCTAAAACAGGGCTCGATGACGCACTGGAGCCCATGAGCTCGTGGACACGCCCCTACTTGATGACGCACTGAGGCCACTGAGGCTGGCCCCTCCCATAACAATAGAGAACATTCGCATCAGTTTGCCGCTCAATCGCGAGTTACTGTCAGTACTATTAGTTACTACAGCCTGCAGTTTGCTAGCTAGCTATGCCTTCGACACGGAAATGCATAGGCTACTACCTGGATGCGATCATGTATAAAACAGATCGGTGTCCTTATTTAATTTTCCCGAAAAACGATCACATCAAGAAGAGGTGGATTCATTTTGTGAAGAGCCAACCTTGATGAAGAGCTGAGCATCACCGCCAAAAACACCCGCCTCTGTAGTGATCATTTTACACAGGATAGTTTTATAAACTTTCCTCGGAGACAACTGGGATTCACTGATAATCCGCTGTTACTGGTGAACGGGGCCGAAACGACTATCCCCCGCCAGAGTTCATCCTCCCGTCCCGAAAGCAGTATCACCTAATATCGCCGTCGACAGCTTTCCCGCTAGTGGGCGTGGTTTCAGCGCAGCCAGCGGACACGACCCCAGCGTTTGAGAGCAGAGAATAATGCTTGCTTTTTCAAGATTTTGATAGCTTATTTTATGTACTTGCCGGCTTTTTTATCATTCAAATTTGGCTGGGTGGCTAATAACACATGTTTCTGTGGTGTGACAAACTCAGAACACATACTTAATTTTGACTTTACAGGGACTTTAAGCGTTTCAAGTGTTATATGGCTAAAACCTAATACAGATACAATTCAATCTAATAGAAATAAGCCCTGGAATCTCTGGCTTTCTTTCAGGTGATTAAAGGTGCTGAGATCTTGGAGGTGTTGCACAGTTTACCTGCTGTCCGTCAGTACCTCTTCTCTCTCTACGAGTGCCGTTATTCTGTATTCTTCCAATCATTGGGTAAGTAAAATAACAATGGAGCCTAATAGTTAGAAAGTCAGACTGGTAACCCGAAAGTCATGGGTTTCTCATTTGATTCTCAATACAGGCATGAAATGACTGAGGTGCCCTTGAGCAAGACACCTAACCCTCAGTCGCCTCAGCAAAATGGCTGCCTACTGCTCCGTGTGTGTTTGTCCGCGGTTTGCAGTGTGTGTGCGCAGTGCGCACTAACTTGGATGGGTTAAATGCAGAGGAAAAATTCAGAGTATGGTCTACCACAGTGGTTCCCAACCTTTTTTTGTCTGAGACCCCCTTTTTCCCAAGAAAATATTTTAGGGCCCCCCTTCACATTTAATTATATTATCGGTCTTGTAAGCTTGCAGCAAGGATGACGAAATATGTTGTTTTCAAACAAACGGTATGTTTACTATAACCAGATTTGTTAATGCACAAATAATAGCCTATAATATTGAAAATACAATGACAAAAACATCAGTAGGCCCTTTGTAATTTAAAAACGTAAGCCCAGGAGAAGCCTATATATTGGCCCTATTTGAAATGCAAAAACAAAAATATTCACACTGGTGTGTATGTAAAAAAAAAAAAGAAAGAATATAGGCTATTACTAAATGACTGCTGTTTGGGGCCTCAATACTTGCAAGTTATTTGTGAGGCTTTATCAATGTGAGGCTTTATTTTTTAAGCTTTTGGCGCTACAGCGAGCGATAATAAGCTTGCGTTTATTAACAGAATAATGCGTCTTTCGGAATAACATTGTAGCCGGAACTACTTCTCTCTGTGTACGTCAATGACGAGTCACGCAGGTACTGGGCTAACTCCGCAGCAGCAGCGATCCGAACCAGTGTAAAATAGCCCCAAACACTTATTATAGGTTTACCATCGTGGTTCAGGATAAGACAAAAACACGGATTGAAAAATGGATTCATGATGAACTCGCTCATATTTTATTTAATGCTCATTGCTCAAAACATGCCGTGACCCCCCACAGAGATCGCTGAGGCCCCCTTGTGGGCCGCGACTCCCCTGTTGGGAACCCATGGTCTACCATACTTGGCCTTCACATGTCAGTCACTTAAGAGAATGTTGTTGTTGCTTAACTAGTCACTCTCCACTTTAAGATGCTGTAAGCTATATTATTTGCAGTGTTTATTGAAAGCACTTCTCCTAGTCTTCTGTCATTGTTTAAAAATGGTTTAGTTAGATGTTCCATCTGGTTCTCTTCTGTAGCTCGAGTGGAACAGGAGATGAAGCAAGACTGGTTGTTTGCTCCTCATTACCGTTACTATGTTCGAGAGATGCGCATCCTGGCCTATAGCCAGTTACTGGAATCCTACCGCTCCCTCACGCTGGGATACATGGCCGAAGCGTTTGGAGTCAGCACAGAGTTCATCGACCAGTACGCTCCCACGTTCATATAAACTTCTATGCTAAAACTTACATAAACATATTTTCTTCACTCACTTTGGTCTTTTCCTTTCCCAAGGGAGCTGTCACGATTTATCGCTGCTGGACGTTTACATTGCAAGATCGACAAAGTTAATGAGATTGTGGAAACCAACAGGTGAGGACCTAAATGTTAATGTGACTATTAATCATTTAAATCCCTGTTTGATCTATGGTCAACTAACTGTGCATTACTTGTCTTTTTTTCTCTCCCAGACCTGATAGTAAGAACTGGCAGTACCAAGAGACCATAAAGAAAGGTGATCTCCTGCTCAACAGAGTGCAGAAGCTGTCCAGAGTGATCAACATGTAGTCCAGCATGTGGCGATTGATCGATACCCATCTTTCCGAGAGCAACCTGTCTTTTGTTTTATGTACAGTATATAATAAAACTGAATTGGAGGAAACTTTTGCGTTTGTCTTGTGAGCAAATGGGGGAAATAAGAAGAGTCTGACACATTTTTCTTATAAATAACTGTATAAATTATTTTTTTGATATATTTACAGAAACTTGTTACAAAACAAATATACTATACAATCTTTTCTTTAAATATTAAGTAAATCTACCCTACTGTGTTTGTTCATGAATTACATAGCAGCCAACACACAAAAGTCCAGCTGATCAAATGATTTTTGAATATGTATACAAAAAAAAAAGAAATCAAAATATACACACTTGTACATAGGTTTATATGAAGAGGCTTCTTCCCCAAAAAGCGAACTGTTTTTATCTTAGATTCACATTCCAAATCTGTTGTTTAATCGAACATCTTCACAAAGCTTTCGTCATCTGAAAACAGTGGAATTACAATGTCAAGGTAAACAGTACATTTATCTGCCTAGAACATTGGTTGAAATCACTGACTTTGCCACAAAAATATCTATCCCTCTCGCTTTGAAAATGTCTAATATCAAAAGTAGTCATAAAAGAACACAAGGGACAGACAGGAAGCTTTTCTCACGTCAGTGTCACTCCTGCCATGCATTTCATCAATCAGTTACCGCTCTACTTGAAGGGAAAAAGGGCGACATATGAGATTCCTAGGCAGGTTTAAAAAGTTTCTAAACCTTTAAATCACATTCAAGTACTGTGGAAAAATGAATACATGAAATAAAAAGCTCTGCCTTAACAACAGTCAATGAGAAACTAATTCAGGCACTTTTTTTGTTTGTTTGTTTTTTGTCAGCGTTAAATAAAAGCAAATGAATAAGTAACTAAAAAGCAATGTATCCAATTACAACATTTGGCAACAGTGGTGCACCTTTTGCATTGTACAACTGTTTTGTTCCCTCTTCCAGTTAGAAAAGTCCTACAAAATACATCAGCCAGCCAGAAATCTTTTGCACAGTTGTAACGGGCTATTTTGATCACATTCTCTGACCTCTTGGATTGAGATGGGAAGCATCATGAGGGAGGGGGAAAAAAGCACTATTAAAGGGATCATGAACTGGCTTTAAAAAAAAAATTATATTGTTGTCTGAGGTCAACTTATGACGTTCGCTTGGTTTTTACATTCAAAAACATCAAAATGAATAAGTAATAGGCTATTTTCTATCCTAGTTTTGAGCCTAGCTCAAAAACGCTCGGTTTT
Organism: Tiaroga cobitis; assembly: GCA_030578255.1. Lineage (NCBI taxonomy): Eukaryota > Metazoa > Chordata > Actinopteri > Cypriniformes > Leuciscidae > Tiaroga > Tiaroga cobitis. The sequence goes on along the minus strand of CM060601.1, from coordinate 32,171,900 downwards.
TATGGGCGTCTCGCATTGAAGACTTGGAAGTAAATACCCACTGCTGTGAGTGGATAACAGTTTTGCATATTATAATGAGTTTAACGTGTAATGCGCGAATCGGTGGGCGGGGTTAAACCGGCCGTGTTGAAGTAGGCGTTGATCTTCTTCTGCGAGGGAAAAGATCACTTTGAAAAACGAGTCGTTTGCCGAGCCTGGTGTCAATAAAACCTTTTATTGGACTAACAAGGACGTTTTCGGTTCTGAAACTTAAAGGATATTCTTATAATATGATGACCTCTTAGATGTCAAAAGCTCAAGGAAAATTTGATTTCTCAGTTCATCACCCCTTTAACACCTAAAAAATATATACTGTGGATGATTTCCCACTACTGTGGCAACAATCTGTCTGGGGGAACTCGGCATGTGACTAACAAGAAGCGGTGTTTGGATAGAGTGGCGTATTGCATTATTTGCTTGGCAGTGAACCACTTCTAATAATCTTAGAATGTTTCCATTTACTAAATAAATAATAATGATCTCAATTGTACCAAAAAGTTTTACGAAAATGCCTGTGCAAAAATACATCTCTATATGTACAATTCTTTAACAAAATATGTATTTCTGAAATAGGGATACTTCAATATTTGTATCCGGTTTCATGTACGAAAAAGCCGAAGGGAAAAAATACACGCACACACACAAAAAAAATTCATGCTCTACTTCTCAGCAACGATTGCTGACTGACATCAGTGGAGTTCCGGAATTTACAGGAGTTTTAAAGAGAAGGCCCAACTTACACAAAATCCAGCTCAACATCTCTTCTGAAGATCAACGAGCCAAAAAAGGATCTATTGCCTTTTTAAGTTGACAGACCCACAATGAAAATGAGATTTAAATCAGAATGTCCAGCTACTAACCTCTTTAGGTTCGTGCCGGATCAATGCAGGAACGTTGGGTCGCAGTAGAAGTTAGTGGTTATTTCATGAGATGGGGATGGCCAGACTACTGTATATGTGTCTCACAGTACTGAGTCATGAAAATGTCTACTCCATTGCTGAGATGATAGTGTGTCTGTAATGTTGGTCTATGGCTCAACAGCAACTAGCCATAAGCCCCTTTCTGAGATTGAAACGGCAAAAAAAAACCAAAAAAACAACAACAACAACACCATGCCTAAGGCATTGACACCAGGAAATGGCTCTCCTACAATCATTTGAGCAAGACTGCAGATTTTAGTACATTAAGATTTCAGCACATGCTTCTTTAGTGCTACAATGGGTAATTGGAGGAGGCGAGACGTCACCTGCTGTCTCTCGTTTTGTTCCTGCAGTTGTTTTCGCATGTGCTAAAAAGCTTTACTGAATCAAGCCCTTAATGTACCTAAAACTGAATCTTTTTTGGAGCTTCAAGAGACAACTGTTGCTCAGAGATTCAGTAAAGACATGCTAGGCTACTAACAAACCTGAAATTATTCAAATGAATGGGGTGGGGGAAAAAATCAAGTGCTTTAGGTAATGACGGGTGTTAGAGTTCAAGTCAGGGTTGGATTGTTCTGTAAAAAAAGTAACTCCTTTAGCCGAAGTTCATAAAAATTCCCTTGAAATAAAACAAAACTCTAAATTTAAACATGATTAATTTCTTTCCAAAAAAAAGTGTATGATAAATGGTATTTTGTTCTGTTTGCTATACATTTGCTAGCCTGTAAACAAAATGTGGTGTAAAAATGTCTAGTTTGCATAATCTTTTAAGTTTAGGTTGCTCGTGTTGAAACTCCACTCCTGTCATGTCAATCTGCAGTGAGCGTAGCTCGATCTTATTCAGTCTTCCAGAGAGAGATCATGTGTTATGATTAACTTAAGTTGATTGTGTGTCTACTGTAGGGATGTTCCTCTCCTGTACACTTCCTCCAAGGCCGAGTAGGATTTCAGTTTCCAGTAGTCCACATATACCGAAGAACTCATCTTGTTTGCGTCGCCCATCCCTCCTATGCTTGGTAGTGTTGGTGAGGCTACGTACCAGCCCAAATCTGTACCTTCAGACCCCAGCGCAAGTGCTCAGGCTGGGTAGCTCTACGCAGCAGGCGTTGTACCCAATGGTGCATTGTATAGATTCATTATAACCACCGACAGGAGAACTAGATCTCTCTGGCTTATTATCCTATCCCAGGAGAGTGCCCCTGCATGGCTTTGGGAGGAAATCCCCACGAAGGACATCAAATGGGCCACCCAGTGTGCATTCCACCCTGAGGATTGTGGGAAGAGTAAGAGAAAAAGAAGGCCTCGTGCAGAGTGGCATGAGGGGGCTGAGGGAGCTCTGGGTCCAGCCTACTGCTCAGCACGCTCAGAGCCTCCACACCGGTGTCAGGGACGAGCCTTTGGCTGCCGGAAACAATGGGCAATTACATTCTGAACTAAAACAATGAAGCAACCGGATGATGTATAGAAACTAACCTGATGTATGAGTGAATTGTTAGGGAGCCCTGGTGGTCCGGGTATAGAGCGAGCGTGCTTGCTGTGGATGTTGTTGATTGATGGAGACTTGGCCATTTTGGGCCTGCCAGGACCTTGTCCTCCTCCCCCTCCTGCTCCAGACGCTGTCAAAGGCATTGCAAAATTTGAATGAGCAAACAGCATACAATAATTATGTAAAGTCTACAAATGAATTTTGATTTATAGTGTTTCTAGGATTTGATGGCGCTCCAGAAAGTCAGCCTGATGGTTCGGTATGATCTCTGTTCATTTTTGAAGTAAACTTTGAAGAGCGGTGATTAAAATGCATTAAAGCTCATGTGAAATGTAACAAAAACTTACAGCTAAACTGAAATGAAACACAAGCCACGTTAAAATTGACCTGAAATTAAAAAAGCAATCGGATCAAAATGAATCCAGAAACTGAATTGATACTAAAATGACATCAAACAGAGTCCAGATAGAAATTAAACTGAAATTAACCCGAAACTGCACCAAAGAACTCATATTCTAAAAAAAAAAAAAAAAAAAAGCTAAACTCATATGAAACTGAATCTGGATTAAACATGCTAAAGTGAATTTAAGTGAAATAGACCTGGGTCAAAACTAAAGTTAGATGAAACAGGGGTTTCTGCTACTGCCTAACTAAATTGAGATGAAACAGAAACCAGATAAAAATTAAACTGAAATGAAACAGAAACCAAATTAAGTGAAACTTAAATGAAAGAGAAGCTAGATCAAAACTCAAGTACAATGAAGCAGGAATCTGGATTAAAACAAAAAAAATGGAACACACTGTATTGGTAAGATGTATGTACCTGTGCTGTTGAGGCTACTTGAGCCAGGCGAACCCTTCCTCCGTTTGGCTTCTAGACGTGCCTCTGCGTGATGATCGCTGCTCTGGTGAACAAACGGCCCGAGGGAGAGGGTGGAGTCGCTGCTGTTCATCACCACACTCATGCGTTTAATAGACTCAGCGGGGCTGCCAGAAGGAGGGCCACGTCCCGTCGATTCCTGCTTCAAGCTCAGAGAGTTGGCCCTTCCTGGGGTGCAGTTTACCCCCACACTGTACACCCCACTGTGGGATGATGACGACGCTGATGACGATGAAGACGAAGTTGGGGTGGAGGCGAGCGAGGAATGATAGGCACTGCCCAGGCTACCCACGTTTACTGCGCAGTTCTTCTTAAAAGAGGAGGATGAGGATGATTCCGAGGTGTAAGTGTTATGGGAGGATAGCAGGGAACTGTTTTTCCGCTTCTTTCCCGAACTGAGGCTCCCGCTCGCACTTCCGCTGACGCTAACACTGCTATTATTACTACCCTTGACGACAGAGTTACTTAGGCTGGAGGATGGCTCCCGAGCCCTAAAGGACTTTGTACCAGATCGGGATTTGAGGGGTCGGTTGGAGCCCAACGAGGGTAGGGAGGACAAGTGGGCTGAAGGCATCTGGGGTGATGAGGCTGACACTTGTCTAGAAGCGCCACTGTAGGCGGGCTGCTCGCTTGCGGAGGCTTGCGGAGAAGAGCGGGCATTCAGGGTAGTGCCGTACGACAGGACAGGCTTGCTATCATAAAGCGGCGACGAAGACAGGCTGAGAAAGCCTGCAGAAATGGAGGAGGATGAGGAAGAATGGGAATTTGTGCTTGTCCGGTGAGAGGCTGTCGGTGTTGTTGCAGAGTTCTCCAACGCCAGAGGGATTTTTCTACAAAGTAAATGGAAGAAATCACAATTAGGACTGTGTTCATCAGGAAAAACACCTACTTGCAGGAAGGGTCTCAACACACTCACTTCCACATTTGTGAGTTGACATGCTTGTCCAGCATGGTGGTGAGAGCACACCGTACTTGATCCCAGCGCCGGTCCAACGCATAACATCCTCTACCATACAATCGACTTCCAAAAGTGCAGTACTTGTGAGAGACAAAACATGAATAGTACATTTATATGGAGTTATTCGGAATAATCTCTTCAATCATTCAGATGAAGGCCGACTCAATTAAAATGAGGCCCTGGATATTCATTTTTTTTAAACTCATTTAAGAATAGCTTAGTGATTCAAAAGCTCAAAATAAACGCAAGAGACTGTTTATGCAGGCACTTGAGTTCGAGAAAAAAACCTCACTAACACTTTAAGATCACAAGGTTTCTTGTACTTACAGCGGCTGGTCGTGGGTGGTAACCTGAATAATGGCAGTCCAGTTTCTCCATAGCTTCCTCCCTCTCCTCGTTCTCCCCTTCGTCGCTGGAGAGGCGGCTGCTCTCAGTACTAACAGGGGCCGGGTGAGAGTGGTGGGCCTGGTCGTGGGCCATGGCTGGGTCTCCTCCACTGTGAAAGTTACTGTTGTTAAGTCTGAAGATAAAGAAGAGCATCTTAACCTTTTCCTTGGTTGACCTAAACAAAAACAACTGGAGATCTATACATTTGACTGTAAACTTCCACAATTTGGCAAATCAAGCAAACAGGAATCTGATTTAGAGGAAATAGTGGGGCAGGAGGAAGCAACTCACCGTGGAAGCCCAGAATTATGAGGTTTGGGTTTGAGGGGCAAAGGCTTGGTGGCATCAGCAGTGCCATTGCCATGGGAGACCGGGTGAGGGTCTTGTGGGAGGCGGGAGTGGGGAGGGTGAGGGTCCCTGAGAGGGGGTGCTGGGTGTGAGGGGTCCAACCTGAAGTGCAACTCCTTGTCACGCGCTTTGCTCTTGTGCTCAGCGAGCAGCGTGTCAAAGCGTTGCCGCCGCCCGAGCACCGCCCTCCTCTGGCTTATGGAATGTGTCTGTGGAGACATGGGGGTGATATTTAACTGTTTAGTCAAGCAGTAAAATGTTTGGTTCACTTACTCATTAGGGACGTCCTAAAGATGCACTATACCGCAATATATTGGTGATGACCATAAGCATAAAGGCCAAGAACATTCTGATTAGGAAGATAAAACCAGGGTAATATTTGAGCTTTTTATCTGCTATATTATTACCTCAATATTGCTATATTATAGTATTATGGCAATATTCAAAGATTTTTATAAAATACAATATAATATAATATAATATACTATCGGACCTTATTGTTTTTGCTATATTATTGATGCTATAATATTATATAATAAAATAATCTATTGTGTAATGTCTGGGTTTAATATTTTTGGCAAGTTTAAAGTCTGCTCTAAAAAGTCTGACTGAATGTCTAACACATGAAGCTAATGTGTGAATTCTTTTTTTAAATAACTGCCTATTTGTATAGGCCTAAATTTCCACAGTGCATCCATAATTCCAACTCAAAACAAGTGTAAGGAGACACACCTTGCATGTTAAGGATCTTGTGCATGGCTTATGTGCTGTCATATCCATAACCCCACAATGGATATCTGGATTAAACTCTCGCTCTAGAAGAAAAATATCATAACAGAAACAGAACACATAAGATCAAGAAAAGGGGTGTACTTTTTTTACAACACAATTTAGTAGAATTTCCTGTGACAAATAGCATGAGTATACAGTAGCAGCAGTGTCTATTATTAGCATTTACCTTGTCTCTTGTACAAGGGTCTTCTGCTACTGGCACTGCTGCTGTCCGTTTTCTTGTCTTGGGACGAAAGGTGGCCCTTTCCATTAGGGATCTGACCAGGGGCCACCAGAGGAGCCTTTGGTATGGAGGGGAAGTTAAGGCCTGACTTCAGGGGAGAGGTGCTCACAGTATTGGAGGAAGAGGAGGTGAAGGTGGAAGAAGAGGCGGGCACGTGGGGGAGCTTGGCTGAAGATTCCACCTTCAGAGGGACCTTCTCTAGTTTAACAGCAGGAATTGGGCTGGGAGGCAGATAAATAAAGACAGCCTTATATTGTACCAAAGGTGGGTGTGTTTCATATTACATCTATTGTGTTACGTAAGAATGGGCTGCTTATCTTAACGAATTTATCCACTAAATTCACTTACACTCCATCAAAACACACATACACACCTCTCTTCTTGCAGCACCCTATAGGGGAAGTGAGGCTTCCGGTAAGGAGGCTTCTCTTTGGTTGGTTTGTAGATTTTAGTGGGGACGTTGCTGTTTGTGCTGGAGGTGCGTGCCAGTGTGCTTCCACTGATGGTCCCGCCCCCAACTCCGCCCCCAATGCTGCCCTTATTTCGAGAGATTGCAAATGCAGCAGAGGCGGGATAGCTGGATGGGGGCTTGCTGCTGGAGCTGTGTCTTCTCTCTGAGGGGCGAGACATTTGAAAGATTTTACCCTTCTATTGCTCAACATGTTGAAGGCAAAAATTTAAGTAAATAAACATATGTAAAGCCCCGTTTACACCAAGGACGATAACTATAAATATAACGATAAAAATGTAGTTCTAAAAACCTTCTCAATATTAAAGAATAGCAGTTCACACCACAGCTATAACGATAACGGCAGAGAGAAACAGTATCGTTGGAATCACTTTCAGAACTATTTTATCCAGCTGATAAATGATAAAAACATAGACAGCCAATCAGAATCCATCCTGTTGTAATGAGCTCAAGCATTTGAAGTGACAAACATGCATGCACTTAGAATAAACAGAACGAAATCGTCCGCTGGTGTGGACGCAAATATATTTATCTTTATAGTTATGGTTCTTGGTGTGAACGGACCATAAGATGTCCAGTAGGGTAATGGTAGATTAATTTCTCAACAGTCCAGCATATTATTGACTTTTAGTGGCATTTTTATGTTTAAAGCTGGTGGGTTGTAAAAGTTTCAAGATTTACAATATAATTAAGTATCAAAAACTAAAAATATTCTTTTTAATAGTTATTTGTAATGAAAATGTTTGTTTCAGTTTTTCTCAGTTAACAATATCACGTACCGGTATATATTTTATGTATTCTATGTTGTTAGTGTAACAAAAATGATTAACTTATTTCTTTAAAGCTACACTGTGTGATTTTTACCCCCATCTAGCAGTGAAAAGGTATATGACCATCCAGTGAATATTAGTTTCGGTTCCTCTCAATTTCGATTTCGTTTTAACTCCTACGGTGGCCAATGGAGTCCAAGATTAACATGGCTTCCAGTACGACCTCCTCGACAAGGTGCCATCGAGTGTTAAAACGCGAAAGGCGAAGCTTGAATTAAGGGGTATGTCCCTCTTTGGCTAATGTACTTTCAAGATGGAGGGGCCACATGGCGATCGACATTAGAACCCCTTACCCGTATGTATTTTCAATGGCATATTATACACTCACGAGAATACTTTATTACTTGAACGAAGTAAATATACATTAAAGGGTTAGTTCACCCAAAAATGAAAATTAAGTCATTAATTACTCACCCCCATGCTGTACCAACCCCGTAAGACCTTCGTTCGTCTTCGGAACACAAATGAAGATATTTTTGATTAAATGTGACAGCTGCATCACTCCTCCATAGGCTCCCTAAGGGATTGAAACCTGACGGCCCAGAACGTCAATGAAGAAAATGTTTAAATATTCCATGTCACAACAGTGGCTCAACTATAAGTTTATAAAGCGACGAGAATACTTTTTGTGCGAAAAAAACAAACATAAATAACGACTTTATTCGACTATTCCTTTTCTTCCTTGTAGGCCTGAAACGAGACTTCAAGAGATTTAGTTGAGCCACTGTTGTGACATGGAATATTTAAACATTTTCTTCATTGACGTTCTGGGCCGACAGGTTTCAATCCCTTAGGGAGCCTATGGAGGAGTGATGCAGCTGTCACATTTAATCAAAAATATCTTCATTTGTGTTCCGAAGACGAACGAAGGCTTACGGGGTTGGTACAGCATGGGGGTGAGTAATTAATGACTTAATTTTCATTTTTGGGTGAACTAACCCTTTAATGAGCACATATATTTTTGAAAGAACTAAGTGTTTTTAGCTAAGAATAAACTAAAAAAGTTACACAGTGTAGCTTTAAACTTATACGTTTTTAAGTTTAAGTAAGTAAGCAAAGACTGAAGAAAATAAATGAGACCAGCAAGAGAAGAAAAGCCAGGGACAAATGTATGCTTTTGGAGTTTGATGAGCTTTGAACCAAAAAAAAAAAATCTTTGTCTAGCTTCGCACTTTGTCCACGATAAATATTTTAATGGCAAGTTAACCTAGCCTGTAGTTAATCTAAGTAGATTAATGCTCCGACGCATATTCAGACACTCTCCTCTTCTAAATAAACATTTGCTCTCTCTGTCGTAATTTACAAGACACAAATGTGCAAGAGGAATGAGCTGCTGTGCTGCACTAACAAACATCTCGGTCTCTCCACACTTGCCTGTCAAAAATACAGTCCTGCTGCTCTGGCCCAGTGTTTGTCACTAAGCCCTCCAGCAAACCAGGGGCAAACACAGACACACTTTAGTCTGATGTCTCACCAGTGTTTATCTGTGCTGATAAAACTACAGAAAAGGCACAAAAAAAGAATAAATAAAAGGAGGACACCAGGAAGAAATCCTTGACTTATTTATTTCTCACAGAGGCTTGTGGCTTCTTGCCGGGTTGTTGGCGCTGCTCCGGGAAAATGAGCCAACATCAATTTGAGTAACCAAAGGCCAAATCGACAAAGCCCCAATTAGACCACAACAGTCTGTAATATTTTGCCCCATGTTGAAAAGCAATCTGGGACTGTTGTAAGGAAACTGTACACCAAATACTGCAACCTGACAAATGACCACAGGGAACTTCCGAAATAAAAATCAAGAGCCTCGTGGAAAAAAAGGATGGTCAGCGTGGACAAAGGCAGAGTATAGAAATTTACCATTTTTTATTTTTTATTTTACTTTGAAAATAGAAATGGAGAACAATTTAAGAAGCCACCAGCCTTTCAAAACATCTAGAGCAGTAATCTATCAAATTAATTGACAAAAATCATTAAAAAATAAATGCTCCGATACCAAAAACTGATACCATGCAGCGTGTACAGTACAGTGCTTATGACAAAGAAACATCGACAACAGAGCAAACAGAGAGCAGAATGGATATATCAGGGAAGGATGTCTATAAAATAAATATATCAAATGAATTGAATGTTGAAGAAATAAAATATTTACGAAAAAGACGCGTGAGCTTGTCGAGCATATCCCTTTTTCACAGATGCTGGAAAGTCTGTAGTTTGGTCGGATATGTCAGTAGCAAACAAGGTAAAACACATTACTAACGTACTGTAAAGAGAGAGAGGGAGCACGTGCACACTCCCGTTGCATGCTCTTGATTGCTGATTGTTCACACAGCACACATGAACGTGCTGAGTGATTAGAACTAAATTGGATTAAAAAACAAATTAAAACTGGATTAAAACATTTGAATTAAAACTAAATTAAAACTGGAACTGTTATGTGATTTATGTATAACAAGTGGCTCCCTACATTATTACAGGACAAGAAGTTTACAGCGCGCACACAAAGTTTAAGTTTAACCAGCGTGCAAGTTTAAGTTTGCAGCGTAGCACGAACACGGAAAGCAGCGTCTCAGAGAGTGCTTGAATACTGCATTGAATTCTCTTTCACGTTGTCTTGCGCTTGAAATGACGAATTCAAACAAAATTATGTAAAAACGCCATCTTAGCAATATCCTAGTTAACATATTTGATAATGTCTTATGTGAACGTAAACAGTTGAGAAATAAAACGCATGTGTAACAGTATATTGGATCCATGCATTCTGCACTTCTTAAAGGGACAGCAACTTAAACCTGCTGCTGTGCTTTTAATGTTAATCAAACAACAAAGGACACTGACTGAATGACTTTTGTAACTTTAATAAAAAAATATCTATATTTAATTGATACAGTGAAGACTATGGGTTGTTATTTTACATGTGTTTACTTTATTAAAATGATGTACCTGAAAACTACTGTTAGACCTACCTGAAAACCACTGTTTATTTTATTTGAATCTTTGTTCTATTGTATTTATTTGTGCTATTTGTAATTGGATTATTTGTTCTTATTTTATTACTGATGTTTACTTGTCTTTAACAATGTTTTAAATTTACATTAATTAGGCTAGTAGTTTGTTGTAGTATCAAAATTGTAATAGAGAAAATGTGCCAGCAGAAAAAAAAATCCTTAACATTGAGCCCTACTGTACTGAAGCAGCTCTTAATATGCCCTGTGCTATTAAATGAAAGATAAAATATGATAGAGCAATAGAATGAACAGTTAAAGTAACATAAGGACGAGCATTTCTAAATGCACAACACATGGCACCTTGAAGCAGATGCGCTACAGCAGCAGAAGACACACTGGGTGCCGCTCCGGTCACTTAAGAACAGGAAACTAAGGCTACAATTCGCAAGGGCTCACCAAAATTGGACAATAGAAGGCTGGAATAAAGTTGCCTGGGGCCCTTTCTTCATACGAGGATTACTCAATTAGATTTTACTGTTGACAATTTGACATGATCCTGGATTGCTAGGTTCTTCAAACCTCATCCTGGAGTTGCTGTCATAGCAACAAGTAGTTCAAACATGCTCAGGAACAGGCTTTTTTCACATAAAAAGGATTAGATTGCATTGTTTTAAAAGTGAAAGTCTGTCCCAGCCATTGCTACTTTCTTACAAGAGCACCCATTTGGACCAGGGAAATTAATAATTCAAATTATAAATGGAAATGTTTTATATACATAATAAAAATTATTAGAAAATAATTACAAAATTGTGTTGCCTATAATAGACCGAGCCAATTTCTTCACTCATTGAGAGATTTATTTGTGAAGGGATAATTATCTCATAATTTTACTGGAGCCTTACACACATTACACACTGTTTGTATGAACCATGCATTATTTGAACAGTGACAGACAGCTATCACGTGGGAGGCTTGATGCAGTGCAGGAGATGCAGAGAACTTAAAAACATTAAAAAAAATAACACAATGTAAAAAAATGAATTTTCTGCTGTGCCATTAGAAATATTATTTCTTCACGTGTAAAACTAAATGAATTGGTAATTACTATAGGCTACTCCTGACACTGAGAAAAGTGTAAAGCCTGTACAAATACTAGACATTGTGAAAAATGGAAATTATTAGGGAATCGTGTAACAAACATTAACACATTTAATGTATCTATTAGAAAGAACATTTATGTCATTTTGCCTGCTTAGCTGTTTTCGTTTTTAATTATATATCGGCATTACGTAGCTGTCTTGACGTCAGCCAATCGCTGCATTGCTGATTATGGTTTCGAGCATCAATATATCTGCCCTTTCCAATGAACACACAGCAATATCAGACAAATTACTGCAGATATTTTAATCAAATCTGCAAATGATTGACATTTGATATTGATAATTATCACGATTAGACTATCTGGAATCTGTCAAATCATCTCAGATGCATTAAGTGAGGTATGAAGAAGAGTCTCAAATTCTGCTGAAACATTCAGATGGTAGGGTCAGAATTTGGCCCAAAAAAAAAGCAAAAAAAAAAAGCATGATCTATCCTGCCTTGAATCAACGGTTCAGGCTGCTGGTGTTGTAATGGTGTGGAGGATATTTTCTTGGCACACTTTGGGCCCCTTAGTACCAATTGAGAATTGTTTGAACGCCACAGCCCGCCTGAGTATTGTTGCTGACTATGTCCATCCCGTTTACGACCACAGTGTACCATCTTATTATGGCTACATCTGGCAGGATAATCCGTCATGTCACAAAGCTCAAATATACTTATATATATATATAATGACTTGAAATTCTCACTAAGGCCAATCCTTTTAACATCATTTTTAAAATGTATTTGCATTTTTGAACGCAGATTCATATGTAGTTTGGCATACATATTCCTTAGTACGACAGCTTGTTTCAGCTCATTATGATTTATTAATCCTCATCTCGGATAAGCACTTGCCAGAACTAGATTCTTCCCTACACTATTAGTCAAGCACTTGAGCATTTAAAAGTTTCATGGTCTGCGTAGTTAATCTGCTCATTAATCTTTCAGTCTCTAGAATAAAGGAGTCCCAGTGTTCATAAAAAAACTCTCACCGCTAGAGTGAGCGATTGTGTAATGATCTCTAAAAAAACTGCAGGAGAACTGGCTCAGTCCGAGTGCAATAAACAGATCGTATTTGAACATCAATGCAGTTCTGAAAAACTGATCTTCTGGAAGCTGAACAGAGCGTCAAGTGCACTGATGTCGACATGTATTGGCTCTCTCAAGAGTGCTGCAACTTTCACAATCTGCACAAATTTGGAGTCCTGAGACATTTTTGGATTCAGTAATGGCTACGGGAAATCTTCCAAACAAATACGTTTTTATTTTCGGTTCTAATAGCCTGTGAACAGCTGCACTGTGTCATGAAAGGTTCATGGATGTTTGTGTACACTAAGCAGACAGTTTTACAAAACCTAAACTAAAATATTCACATATGAGGAATATGACATACAACAAATTTATAGGGCTGTCAACTTTAGTCGTTTAGTCGACTAATCGGTCGATGCGGTCTTGGTCGACTGACATTCTTATTGGTCGACCAGTTGCATTTTTTTTTTTTTTTTTTTCAATAGAAAGAAATTTTCAATGATTTACTCCTTGATATTTATTCCTTTATAAGCAGTTATATATTACTGTATTCTAAATATAATTATCCTATGGTTTATCCCCAACTTTAAATGCTTTAATTTAGGCTATTTTGTAACAGCGCCACAGTTTAGCGCACACACATAGAACACTCGGTTCGCGCCTGTGGCTGGCTGCGCTGCTGCTTCGTGCTCAGTAAGGGATAGGCCCTATAGGTAGTTTAGCCGTATTCATTCGCTACTTGTTTCGGTTTTTATACAATATATGTTTTTATCTTGATGCGGCGTGGACGCACTTTGAAAAAAAAAGAGCGCGTCGCACCGCGACCGCGTTGCTTCCATCATGAGCGCGCACACTGCGCGCCTACATTTGAAATCGAACTTGAGCGCGCAAAAGACGTGAGCAGTCCCTTTAACGGCTTTATCATGCTGACTCAATTGATTGTATTTTCTTGATATTTTTTTGTTTTTATTTGTACACTTGACGCATTTGAAAATAGCCGAAATAATGTAACAAAACGAAAATAAACCTATATGCGGTCCTACAATACAGCCTATTATTAATAGGAATGTTTTTTAGGCTCTTTGTTTTTTTTGTGTGTGTTTGTTTTAAAACTCCTAGATCGGCTGGACAAAAGTTAACCCATAGCTTCGAAAGTAAAGAAGAATATACAGCCTGTATAAACGAGAGCTTTTGTTAGGATTTTTCATTGTGGCAGATGGCAGTTATATTTTTTGTAGCCTAGCGTGTGGTCTGGTCAGGTGCGCGATTGTGACTGTTACTATAGACCTAGGACAGGGCTCCTCACTTTTTGCAGTTAAAAAAAAAATCACTTAATTTTCAAAGAATTGTATTATTATTATAGTTTTATGACAATTGTTAAAAAATGTTCAATCAAAACATCGCGTCTTTTTTTTTTTTCTTCTTTTTTTTTAGTCGACTAATCGTTGCGCAGGACAAGACTTTGGTCGACTAAGGATTTCTTTGGTTGACTACAGCCCAACAAATTTATGAAAAAATGCTATGTATGCTACACAATTTTAAAAGAAAAAATAAACAAGAATCTTGTTTCTCTTTAAAAACTTTAAAAATAATGTTTTTGTGTCACATTTTCAGGTTTCATTAATAAAACCATTTTGATTATTCTGACAAATTTTGTAATTATGTTTTGAACGGTGACAGTGATGCTACCAAGTAAGAAATTATGGCTAAAAGATCTAAAGGCCAAAAAACACACTGAAATGAAGAAAAAAAAATGCAGAAAGTAAAAGGGCAAACAAAATGGTGTTAAAAAAATTACAAACATGCCAACATATAACTTTAATCTGAAGAGTTTTGTATTTCATTGGATCTTATATGCTCTGCAGACATAAACTCTAACCCAGATGCATGTTGGATCAGATTAAATAATTCATTTTGTAACACACAACATATGCAGACTATTTTTTTAGTAAATAAAAAAGCAGTATTTAGACTTTTTTTATTTATTCTGCTGTCCTACTTTACAGCCTTTTGGTAAGGATTTTGACACTGGGATTTAATTAAAATTTGTCTCCCCCCTGTGGCCAATGCTGAAAAAATAAGTTCAAGTGCACCAGTTTACTACAGAATCTTTGATTCGATTAAAATGAACTCTGGTGTGACTGCTCTGTTAGTGTAGTTTGAGTAAGTGTGAACGCTGCCGTCCGAACCCTGGTGTGCATCAAACAAGCGGACGGAGACCCATGAAAAGGTGAGTCTCTGTCCGCTTCCAAACAAACTCTGGTGCGGTTCGACTGAAATATTAACGCAACACGGACCAAAGACATCTAAACGAACCAAAAACTGGATGTGATGTCACAAACTGAGACCCTAAAAATGACAGAATGCTCAAGCATATCTGGTTCTTCTCATCATAGGAGCTACACTTCACAGTTATCGGAATAGTCGGAAACACGTCTCCTTGCAGCAGATCTTTGTTTGTGGCCAACGGAGGAATTCCTCCGTTTAGTCCATAAAATATGGACTGAATGTATTATTTTCTGTTTTGGTACGAACCAAAAGAACAGAACTACAAGTGTGAACACACCCGTGAACAACAAATTGGCTCACCATCACTTTCATACAAGGTTAATTATTGTGTACAGAGAAACAGCTGGGACAATGAAAGACCTTGACTGGGCCAAATGTTTTCAAAATCAATAAGAATGAATCCACTTTTAACAAATTTTAATACATAAGAAAAAGACCCCAGCTCCATCCTAGAAGCCATCTGCAACCATTTGATTGACACCACTTTCTTGAAATTTGCAAAAATGCTCAAAGTAAGATAGATTTGCAATGTTCATGTGCTAAAATGAATCAATGATAGTGTTAAAACACTGTTGACACATTTTAAACAGCTCAAAAATAAATAAATAAAAACCCTAAGTAAGGGTTTTCCTCAAAACAGATCAGAGGTGTACTGAAATGGGAGTGATTCTGATTTACTTTATTTTTTATTCCTGGAATTTTCTGACATATTAGGGGAGGTTTTACATGTGCTAGATTGGATAAAACCACACAGAAGATGTGCCAACTAAAAAGAGTACATCAAATATTAACTTGAGGATAGTAAACAGAACTCTGGCGGTGGGTATCAAAGGTGTTGTGTTCTTCCCTCTTCATGTTATGATAGTTGAGGCAGAGCAGAGGCGGGATTTTGGTCTTAATTCCCTTGAGTGAGATAAGATTTTTCTAAAACACCTCTATTGAAGACAGCAGGGAGAGCAGAGAGAGCAAGTCAACTGTGGAGAGCAGAAGGTGGTCTTACCGTAGTGTGCTTGGAAGGCCTGGGGTTTGACTACCTGACTGCAGTGGCTGCACATGACCAGGTAGAAGTCATCCTGTGCAGGACATTGGCCAAAGATGGGCATGTCTGCGAAAACACACACAAACACTCATTAGCAGGTCAAAATACCAAGTTTCGTGCTCTTCAGACAAGCAGGCGATTTGAACAACGCAGTTACACATGTAGCTACCTGCATGACTGTAGAAGCTAATATTATTAATCCGCTTGTTAGAAAAACCTTACAATGTAAGACAAATGAATAAATATGGCTTTTCAAATCAGCTGACAGAATAATAATAACCTTTTTGTTTTTTTTATTATATTGATTTTGCTTTGAAGAATCAAACATAAATCGAATAATCAAAACAAAAGATGTTTTAAGAAGTAATCATTTATTTTTCAAATAGAGTAATAAAGACATCTAAAACTGATAATTGATCAATTTATTCATTCAAATATAAATAAATAAATGACAAACTGACAAATAAATAAACAAATAACTGTTTATTATTGTTTAGAAATTTGAGATTACGTTTTTAAAAAGCATTTAAAGCAAATAGACAGAAACGATTTGAAAACAGAATTTGTGTTTATTTTTTTAATTATTAATACTTTTCTAATACTATTCAGCAAGGATACATTCAATTGATCAAAAGTGACTGTAATGATGACATTCACAATGTTACAAAATATTTCTTTTACAGTGCTTCTTTTTGAATTTTCTATTCATTAAAGAATCCTGAAAAAATGTATCACAGTTTCAACAAAAAAAACTGTTTTGATAACACTGATAATAAGAACAATTTCTTGAGAAGCAAATCAGCATATAAGAATGATTTCTGAAGAATCACGTGACCCTGAAGACTGGAGTAATGATGCTGAAAATTCAGCTTTGCCATCACAGGAATAAATTACATTATAAAATATTTGAAGAAAAAGAAATGTCATTTTAATTTTTTTTTTTTTTTTACTGTATTTTCAGTCAAATAAATGCAGCCTTAGCATAAGAGACTTATTCAAAAACCTTACAGATCCCACATTTTTGAATAGTAGAGTACAATTAACAACATTTTTAAATTAAGTAAACATCAAAATCACGCATGTGTGGGTTTTGGGTTGCATGTTCTTGTGCAGCTTTCACTTTCATTGTGGACAGACAGATGACTTCCTGCTGGAATCAGGTCACTTCTGATTAGGACTCGCGAAGTAAACGAGTGTAAGATGCATGTAGAATCTGACCTAACCAGTGAATGGAGCCTGAACTGAATCTGCCATCAATTATACACAAACAAAATGCCTAAGTTAACTTGTTTTCACAAAGCACACTGTTAATAAACAGTGTCTATCCACTACACGGTCAACGGCCCAGTTCAGGTGAGGCCACCCAGGCCATTCCGGGGCCGTTCCGGGAAAAGCATCTGGGTGAGTTCACGCAGTACAGACGGTCACTCGCAGCAGCGCTACTCTGTTTTCATAAGAAAGGAAACAAATAAGTGATAAGGGATAGCCAGCTACTGTGCCAGCGTTTCAAAGGTTTCCCGAAGAGGGGGTCCTCTGGCATGCGAGGTGTGTGGGAGAGCCAGTGAGAAAAAGAGTAATTGAGTGGGAGAACGAGGAGAGGAAAGAAAGTGAGATTGCAGATTAAGAGTGGCAGTTGTAAAGTAGTGAAATCTGCAAGGCCGAAAGATTATAGAGCAAGTGGAGGAGAGCCGTGCAGTAGGTGGCATTTGGCGTTCAAGATACATACTTTCAAAAAGTGCCCTGAATTGACAGCAGTTTGTGGTAAACAGTCTACCCAAACCACACAAATAACTGCACTGAAAATAGATGAAAGCAGTAGAACAAAATATCTGCATGTTAAAAAAATAAGGAAAGAAAGAAAATGGCTTCTATTCTTAGCCATTTAGCAAGGCTTAATGTGGCCCCTGCTCCAAATGCAAACTACCTGTTTCGTACACTCAGAGAAAACATCTAAAATACTTGACCTGCCTTGAGGTCAACAACATGCAAATGACCATTTTCTAACAAAACAGATTGTATGCTGAACCAGGGAAAAACAACATTATTTGTTTATGGGCAAAACGTTCAAATAATCGGTGAGATTTGAAAATGGCACCAAAGCCACTGTAAATGTCATTCTTCGAATTTAAATAGACACACCACCTGAAGCTGTTTATTTATTAATTAATTCACATTTACAAATTTGAAAAATCACATTTCAAACTGACAAATGAGTAAAAATCCAAAACGATTTAATAATACACTAATTTGTAATGCAAATGGACAAAGAAAAGTACATTTTAAAACTCAATATCATGTTTGTTACATTCATTTGTTGCATAACTATATTGTATATTATAGATCAAATGTATTCATCTTTTCCACACAATGAAACTTCTTGTGATCCTGGCTAATGCTACAAAATCAGAGATTTGGTGGTTTGAATTCAGATGTGTCTGTCTTTTTGAAAAATATGCAACATATGTTATTTATGAAATGGGTTTTGAATCATGGCCTAGCAGCTGACATGTTGAGTCATGGTGCTAATGCAGGAGATGTGGGTTTGATTTTGACATGTGTTCTTTTTTTTTATAGAATAATATTACGAAAAATTCGATAAGATCCATTTTTCACCATGTTGTTGAGAATGTGTTTAAGGTTAAGTTAAGGTTAAGGTTCAAACTATTAATTAAAAATGCTACAATATCAGATTTTCACCGTGGCGTTGAGAATGTGTTTGGGATATAAAGGCCTAGCAGTTGCACGGTGAGTCTTGGTGCTCATGCAGGAGATGCAAATTTGTTTCTGGCTTGTGTCCTTTTTTGAACTATTTGTTAAACAATCCCACAAGATCAGTTATTCTCAATGTGTTTGGGATGATGCCCTTGATGCCCATGCAGCAAATGTGGGTTTGAGTCTGACTTGCATTTTCTCAATCCCTCTCCTCAAATAATATGTCTCCGACCAACTTTCACTGGGTTAGATATTAAATGCACTGACAATACATCTTCACATTTAACTTGCACAACCTTTTGCAAAGACTTCATAAACATAAACCAAAGGGGTAAACGAGCAGCAAGCATTATATTCGGAAGTGTTTTGTCAGCTGAAGATGTGGAGCTCAGAGAGGCACTAACTGTCCATTAGTCTGAGAGCCAAGAGGTTAATTAGTGTGAGTGATTAAGAGGCGGGATAGGAGCAGCGCTGTTACTGCTGTTCCACTGGAGCTCCTTCACATAGAGACACAAGGACACTCAAAAAAACATCACTGCCTGATAAGATGACATTGAGTCGCCAGCGTCACCTGGGCGTACCTGTGATGCTCTCACAGTAATCACTGCAAATCAGAACAATAGCCTCCAGGAATTCACAAAAGATGAGGAAGTAGATATCCAGGGCTAGGGTTTTGATCAAGAGTTATTCTGATTCAAGATGTTTGCAAACCTAAATCTTGTCATCTTTTCAGAGATATACTAATATATGGTGCACTGACATTCCATTATTAATCTAATTAAATGTGTGAGTTGCTGCCTTATTTAATATGTCTGTTTTAACTGCGTCCAAGTAACCAAACCAGTTTGGTCATGTTCAATGAAATGACTACATAACACATAATTAAAAAACAGCTCCCTTTTTTTAATCTCTAAAAACCTCACTGTGTGAGTGCAACTGAATTGTATTAATTTCCAAACAAAACAATTCAAAAGTTGAAGCGTGATCTGTGATGACATAAGGACAAACAAGCTAAATGAAAATCACTTTATCAAATATCAGTCTATGCTTTTAGGTGTATGTTAAACATGATTATGTTACATTTATGGACATTTAGCTTGCTAATACATTTCCTTTCAAACATTTGTGGTCTGTTAGATTGTTTAATGTTTTTGAAAGAGGTCTTTTATGCTCACCAAGGCAAAGTAAAAACAGTGATATTGTGAAATATTGTCACATGATCCTTCAGAAATCATTCTAATATGCTGATTTGGTGCTCAATAAATATTTCTTATTATTATCAATTTGTGCAGCTTAATACAGTGCCTTGCAAAAGTATTCGTACCCCTTCATTTAAAAAAAAAAAAAAACATTTTATGTTGCTGCCTTGTGTAAAACTACTTTAAATTACTTTTTCACATCAATCTACACTCCATACACCATAATGACATCAAAAAACACATTTGTGAAATAAGTACATTGAATAAGTATTCAAACCCTTAACTCAGTACTTAGTTAAAGGTGAACTAAGTAACTTTTTTCCCTTAACCGAACAGCTTTGGAGTCATTGTAATGTTTATATTACTGATTTCATGTTGAATGGTGGTCGTCTCGCACCCCCCTGGTGCCTGTGAGCCGCAAAACAAACCCTTGCAACTTTGGGCCGGCGGGCCGCGAGATATCAGGTCTCGCGAGGTAACGAATTGCTTTACGGCAAAAAAGATCTGATAAAATTCTGATAAAATAAGCATCAAACAGAAATATCCCGGCGCCGCATACATGTGGTGTTCGAGGCGCACATACAATACAGACTGCCGACAGTTAAACAGGGCGCGCGCAGCTCTTAAAGGGGCCACACCTTATTTCAACTCGTTACAGCTTCCATCCTACTGAATAGGTACCGGTGTACAGGGGGAGGGGATCAGGCCGTGAGTGCACAGCCATCTCTGCGTGAGTGCTATTTACGACAGTACAAGTACTCCACAGCGACTCTAGGGGTCGCTGTTTGACAAAAACGGAATTCCTGCATAGTGCAGCTTTAAAGCACCTTTACAGCCTCAAGTCTTTTTGGGAATGATGCGACAAGCTTTGCACATCTGCATTTGCTGATTTCCTGCCATTCTTCTCCTCTGATCCTCTCAAGCTATATCGGGTTGGAGTGGGGCCGTCGGCGGACAGACCTTTTTAGGTTTCTCCAGAGATGTTCGAGTGGATTCAAGCCAGGCACTGGCTGGGCCACTCAAGGACATTCACAGAGTTGTCCATAAGCCACTCTTGCATTGTCTTAGCTGTGTGCTTAGGGTCATTGTCCTGTTGGAAGGTGAACCTTCTTTCCTGTCTGAGGTTCTAAATGCTCTGGACTAGGTTTTCATTAAGGCTATCTCTATATTTTGAAGGCATTGAGATTTCCTTCTACTCTTGGCGCTTTTCCACTGCATGGTACGGCACGGCACAGCACGCTTTGGCGCTTTTCCACTGCCTGGTATGGTACGGCTCGGCGCGGTACGGATCACTTGTGGCACGGTTTTCCACTGCATGGTACGGCACGGTACGGCTCGCTTTAAATGGTACCACCTCTGTCGAGGTTCCAAGCATACCGTACCGATCCTAAAATGTGACGTGAACATAGGGCTGGGTTTCGATTCAAATTTCAAAAATTCGATTCCGATTCTCAAGATCTTGAATCGATTATCATCATTCGATTCGATTCGATTCGATCTGATCTTCGAGATTTAGATCAGTGTTTTTGAAAAAAGCATTTTTTTTCAGCTGTTACCTGAAGGACTGTATGCAACATATTGATACTATTATTATAGACATTCAACTGAGTATGGATGGTTGTAAAGAACAATCCCCCTTCCAGAGTGTTGATACAACTGCTTTCACAAACTTGCACTGGTGTAGACGACAGAGGACGCAGTATATCAGCAGCAGTAGTAGGGCTGACACGATATCCGCAATCTTGTAGTACCACACACACTGACAAGTCAACCGCAGAGGATTGCAAGTAACCGCAGCAATATTCACGTTTTTTTATAAGGCTATACCCTTCTTGTTTTGAACTTCATGCATGTGTATTGAATGTTGAACAAGTTCATAATGATAACAAGACTGTTTATCATGGTCATTTGTAGCCTACGGCTTCCCACAGACAGTGAGTGAGAGAGATCGGCAGAGCGCGTGCGATTACCTGCGTCTGTCTTTGAAGTCATATTCGTGGAAAGGTTGCCGTGTAAAAGGAAAGCGAAACATTTGTCGTATAGTCCTTTTAACGTTCACGTCACGGAAATGCGCGTCAGCAGCAGCGCTGGTCAGCTTCCCACAGCATTTTCAGCGTTACCCATGCGACGCTTTGCTGCTTAGCTGAGCCTTGAAAAGTGGAACTCAAAGTTAAAAATAATTAACACCTTGTTTCATTATCTCTTTTAATGAATCAGCTTTTCTGAACGTGTTCGTTGAATGAACGGTTTAGTGACTCTCAAAGTCCGTTTTCGTAACAATGTGCGCGCTAGTGAAAGCCTTTCAATGCGCATAGGGATCTCCCAGTCGCAGCAAGTTAAAGTTCACAGGGAAAATGTAAGCCTATTATTAAATCGATCCTCTGAGTTACGGATCGATCTTTAGAAATTTATATGAAAATCGATTCAGAATTGGTGAATCGATTTTTTCAACACAGCTCTACGTGAACACACTGCAGATCACTGATTGGTCAGACAGAATCGTCACTACCAGCGTCATTGTATTTGCGAGACATCAAACCCGCTAGATTTAAATAGCCAGTAACAGCCACCACTGTTCTTCACAAAGAACCGGCAAAAGTAATGATTATGAATATGTAAAATATAGAAAGGAGATATTTCGCGATCTTCAGTAGCCAACGCGCCAGAGAGAAATGCACATTTCATACGGATTACATAAGCAGAGAGCAGTCTGTAGTCTGTTTTCTTTTGTTTTGAATTGTTCTGTTTAAAAGTAGACATGTGAGGCAAGTAGGCTACCTTATAATATGCTGAGTTTCGGTTCATTTATGAGACGAGCTCCAGTTCACGCGCCGGCGCCTCCGTTTCCTATCTACCGTCTACTATATTTACTTCTTATTTATTAAATCCAGGCAATTGGTTGATGAAAGATTGATTAAAATTAAGATACAATTAATACAAAACGAAATTCAGGTTAAAGAAAGGTTTTGTGCTTTCTGTTTGATGTCTCTGAAAGTTTTAAAGCATCTTTTAGTGCCACTTTCAGAGCGCTCACGTCCGTAACAGAGAACACGTCCGTAACATTGTTTTTTCCTCACAAATGAGAACACGAAAAATAAAATAAAATTAATATTTTATGTACTGTGGAGACTGAGAGCCAACCCTTCTTCATCCGGTGGGTAGTATATGGTTTGCGCAGTGTAATTCACATAATCACTAAAAATTATTTTGCCTCCAAGTTTTTGTTTTTTTTAAGCAATCAGAAATCTGAGGGCACTGCTATAATCCCACCCACTATGAAGCGGTACTAACTGCAGTGGAAAACCAAACTGAGCTAAAGCGAACCGAGCCGTGCTAAGCCGAGTCGTACCACGCAGTGGAAAAGCGAAGCGAGCCGAACCGTGCCGCGCCGAGCCGTACTGAACCGTACCAGCAGTGGAAAAGCGCCATCTGACGAGTCCCCCAGTCCCTGCTGCTGAAAAACACCCCTACAGAATGTGAAAAAAGGGGTACAAATACTTTCGCAAGGCAGTGTATTTTTGTGCAAACCATGAAACATTTTTTTCAAGATTCTTTGGTGAATAGAGAGTTATAAAAACAGCGTTTGTTTGAAATATATATTTTTTTGCAAGAATGTAAAAAGTCTTTACTGTAACTTCTTTACATTCTTCCTTTCTGAAGTATTTATTTATTTTAGAAAAGTAGTAATAATAATCTTAAAAAATAATAAATAATCATCTTTCCGACACCAAACTTCTGACTGGTATATACATAGCCTACACACACTGCAGATCATTAAAACTAGTGCTGTAAATTTAACTCAATTTTATACAATTGATAATATTACAAATATTTAACTTAATTTGACATGGCCTCTCAAAAATTATTTTGAAAAAACATTAAGATGTGACACAACAGCCGAAGTCTGTCTGTCAGATGCATACATATGCCTGACATATTTCTGTATGTTTTAAGAAACGTCTTTCTATACAAATGTTGGGGGGATTTTTCTCAGCAGATATTCAAAGCCTTAGTCATAAGGGCAAGGTGTATTTAAATTGTCGGAACAAGTACTTCTACACAAGGCACCATCTCCATATTTTCGCACATTTAAATTATACAAATGCACACAGGTAGAACACAGATAGTGACTCATTCAGAGTAGCCTCAAAGGTTGCATGCTATATGTTTAACTACAGAGAGAAACCATCAGAGTACGTGTCCTTTAAAAATTCCAAATGAGCTTTCCTGCGTAAAAATGAAATAAAACCTGAGCCTTAGCGCTCCTCCAGTTATCAATCCCAACATTAGACAACAACATGCTTATGACAGCATATCCGAGATGCAGACAGGATAAGCTCGCTCCATCAGAGCTGGGTTGACTTGACATTAAAACCAGATATTCTAGTGTCTTCTAATCATGTGTCTCAGGTCTGAGAGGAAGTGGAGGACAGACAGAATGTGCTGAAAGAGAGAGAACAGAGATGCGGACGGAAGCGATGGATATGAAAATGGAGGGAGAAAATAGTCACAGATATTGTGACTAAGCGAGAGAGACAGAGATAGCGATAAGGTGAGAGGGAGAGACAAGAAGAGAGAGAGAGAGAGAGAGAGAGAGAGACTGTGAGTGGATAATTTGACCATCCCCTTTACTGTCATTGATAAATGATCTAGGTAGAGAAGCTCTTAGAAGCCCAGTGCACGAACACACTCGGAGGTTTAACTCCACGCCTGGTGTGTCTGCATTTCCACCGCTCTCGCTTTTCCTCACCACACATCTCTCCATTCAGTCACCTTTCACTGATCATCGTACGCCAGTTGTGCAGGTGCGAACTAGAGTGTTTCACTGTTTTTATGTGTGTGTTTGTGGGAACACCAGCTTCTGGGGGTCTTTCAGGTCATGCTGGTTTGGTAATCATTCTTTAGTTACTGATGGAAATGAGGACTGGTAATCTTAAATACCCAAAACTGGCTCCCCATTGGCCTGTTAAACCTGTTGCTGCCTTATCATAAACTACTTTAAATTACTTTTTCACATCAATATACACTCCATACACCATAATGATCATAATCCAAGTAAAAAAAAAAACAGATTTGTGAAATAAGTACATTGCATAAGTATTCAAACCCTTAACTCAGTACTTAGTTAAAGCACCTTTACAGCCTCAAGTCTTTTTGGGTATGATGCGACAAGCTTTGCACACGCATTTGCTGATTATCTACCGTTCTTCTCCTCAGATCCCCTCAAGCTATATAGGGTTGGATGGGGACCGTCGGCGAACAGACATTTTTAGGTTTCTCCAGAGATGTTCGAGTGGATTCAAGCCAGGCACTGGGTGGGCCACTCAAGGACATTCACAGAGTTGTCCATAAGCCACTCTTGCATTGTCTTAGCTGTGTGCTTAGGGTCATTGTCCTGTTGGAAGGTGAACCTTCTTTCCTGTCTGAGGTTCTAAATGCTCTGGACTAGGTTTTCATTAAGGCTATCTCTATATTTTGAAGGCATTGAGATTTCCTTCTACTCTGACAAGTCTCTGCTGCTGAAAAACACCCCCACAGAATGATGCTGCTACCACCACACTTTACTGTTGGGATGGTTTTGTGCAGGTTTCCTCCATACATGATGCTTGGAACTGAGGTTCCTCAGACCAGAGAATATTGTTTCTCACAGTCTGAGAGAGTCCTTTAGGTGCTTTTTTGTAAATTCCAAGTGGGTTTTCATGTGTCGATATGAGTAATTTTTTTCTTCTTCACGATAACGATATAGATAATGCTTTTAATAAGATTTTATGATATATTTTTTTCTTCTTCTTACAATTCTTACCATTTTCAATATAATTAAAAAAACTAATGTTAGCCTAAAACAACTGTTAGGATAACTGTAGACAAGTAAACTGATAAAGAAAGAGCCAAGAAAGCAAACTACAATAGAACAATGACATAAATGAAATAGACCTACCTGAAAAACTTCAAACACTAGAAAATCAAATGTATAAAAAAAACTATGCACAGTCTTTACTGTGTAAATTAGATATACATTTATTCTTATTAAAGTTAGAAAAGTAATTCAGTCAAGAGCGGTGAGAGATTTCACTTTTTTGTTCGATTAGCATTAATAATGACAGCAGTTAAATTTGGATAATGTCACTTTACTCGTGCGTTTTCTTTCTCAACCGTTTACGTTCACTTAAGACATAAAAGACTCTGTTTACTTGTAAATACATGGTCACTTTGACACCTAGGTATGTGCAGTTAACCATTCAAGCCCAATTAGTTGGCAAAAAATTGTCTCAGAGAGCATGCGCATATACTGAAATGAGTTCTCTTTCGCGGCTTACTGCGCTTCAACGGTTTAAAATCACTTGTTTTTAAACCGCAAGGCTTAAAAACGTATACAAATGATAAGCTTTCATGACCGTGCAGCACAGCAACATCATGTGAGTGTAACAGCGATAGAGACAAAATAGTCCAAAATGTCTACCGGTATATCGCCCACCCCAAACTTTTTTTTATGGTGTATGGAGTGTAGATTAATGTGGGGGGAAAGTAATTTAAAGTATATTAATATAAGGCAGCAAACAGGGGTGTGAATACTTTTGCAAGCCACTGTGAAATGGTTTCTACAAAATATTAATAGATTAAAATTCTAAAACATTACTGCACACCAAATCAGCATATGAGAATGATTTCAGAATAATCATGTAGTGCTAAAGAGTGGAGTACTGTCTGCTGAAAATGCAGCTTTGCCATCAAAGAAATTTAAAAAAAATATATTACAATAGAATAATAGTTGTTAAATTATAATACTATTTTACAATATTACTGTTTTTACTGAATTATTAACTAAATAAATGCAGCCTTGGTGAGCATAAGAGACCCATTTTAAAAAATCTTACCAACCCCCAAACGTTGAAACGGTACGTGCGTGAATTGACAAAATGTTCAGTTCTAAATATATAATCAAAATAACCGCTCCATACAGTAGAGGTTTATGATGGCACGGAGACAGACCATTCAATTTGTATCTTTGTTCAAATACATTCTCAAAACTACAAGCAAAACTTAAAGGTTGTTTGTTTGTCATAGTCACTGAGGTTAGTAACATAGTAACATGGTCGGTTTCGGTTATGTCATCCTTCATCTCTCAAGTGAGTCGCAAATGGGTAATAAAGAGCCCAATTACAACTTCTGGCCTCCATTGTCTTTGAACACTTTCGACCAAGTAAGTTGGATTTTTACTAATCTCAGGTCAGTTCTGCAGTTTGTGAGAGATTGTCAAGAACAGGAATTAGGGACACTAGTTAAATTAGTTCTTTTAATAATACATTTAGAGCTTTTTAATAAGCTGTCTAAAACAGAACATTTTCACAAAATTATGGCTTAACATGGAAACTGTATGACAGGCTCGCTTCTCCGTCAAATAGCAGCAACACTGGATCAGTATTAATATCTCTAATTATCATTCAAGGAAAACTGAAACGTGAAAATCTATTTTTATAATAAACTTCTATGTACCTGTCTATGTTTTAATTACTACTGCGAGGGACTCGTGCAAACTTCAAAATTGGAAAATGAACTGGGTTTCTCTGGGATAGTGTCATTCACAGATTCAGTTTCAGCTGAAAACCAAAAGCTGTACAAGCTTTAAAGAGACAGTTCACCATAATTGAATCAAGTCGTACCAAACCCCTATGAATTTCTTTCTTCTGCGGAACATAATAAAATATATATTTGACTTTTTTTTTTTAACAAATGGAAGTCAATGGTCATCAAAATGGTTTGGTTACCAACATCCTTTAAAATGTCTTTTGTGTATCACAGAAGAAAGAGAGTTTGAAAGAAAGACAGGTTTGGAACTACAGCTGTGGAATAGAATTAGTTTCTATGATGCATCGCGATGCTAATGTGAATGATTCTGCATCAATTAATAAAAACAAAATAATTACATTTTTAAAAATGTAATTACATAGGCCTATCATACATATTAATGTACTGTTTCAGTGTAAATAAAGTATACTTATATATTTAAAAAATGTGTGTATGTCCTTCGGAAGCAAAGCATTTACATCTGATGTTTGTAATAGATAAATGTTCAAGATAAACTTCTTGAAATAAATAAATATCTATCAAGCAACAGAGGGAAACACTCACTGCTCTTGACTGAATAACTTTCATAGGTTTAATAATAATTGACATATTTGTAATTAATACACTAAAGACTATGCAGCCAGTGATTATCTTTACATATGATTATTGAATTTCTGTACTTGAATGCTTCTGTTGAATAGATTTTATTTTATTTGTTCTAAAGTTTGTTATTTGCATCTTAGTTCTTATTTTTTTAAAACAGTGATAAAATAGTGATTATTAAATAGTATTTATTGTTAATAAAAGAATTGGAGAAAAAATGCATCATGATGCATTCGAGAATAGTTTTATAATCCAATCGTTATCCTCTGATCATAATCCAATCGTATCATGAGACAAATTCTATTTGGAACAACAGAATTTAAATTTCTGTGTGAACTGTCCCTTTAATTATTATTATATTATATTATATAGATGTGAATTTTTAAAGGATTTTTTCCTTCTCCTTTTTGCTTGGATCATCCTGCGGCCCAGTTCCTGACTATACAATAACGCATGGTGCTCTTAAGGTAAGGTATAGGCTAGAAGCAATAATTTCCACATCTACAGCACAACATAAGCTGCTTTCAATACATCCAGTAACGCATAAATATTTCAGGCGTAGACCAAGCAGAAATTGAAACTACAACCTTCATAAAGATGTGTTCAAGACTTTGACTTTACTCTGACCTGAGAACAGTTATGCTTAAAATAAATCAGAATTTAGATAGAAAACACTAATTAAAGCATAACATAAAACGACCAATGATTTCAGTCCATAAAGGCGAAAGGTGTTGTTTTTCGTCTTAAAATGCAACCCAAAAGGTTGACATATCTGACAGATTCCTGTGCGACGACTTTGAGTCTTCAAATTTACTCTAAACTGTGCAATGGAGCAGCGATGCACATAATGGCTCTATTGTTTGTCAATGCAAATGCCCTGTTAGATAAGTGTTCTGACAGGTACAGTATCTCACACTTCCTATACTGAAAGAAAAATTGAAAAAAAAGACCCCTTGTGATGACATGTTTATTAGCTTCATGGCAACTTAGGACAAATCTAAGATCTACTAGAATGATCTAAATCAAAGCGATTCAAAAGTAATATATTTACAAACAGGCATGACAGCAATTGTAAGGTGTCCTCTACTGAGTATGGATCATTAATATGCTAGTTATACATATTTAATTTTCAAAAAGGAGGATTTAAAAATATGATCGACAACTACCTTGAGTCCATTATACATGTAAATGATACCGCTGTCACCTATATTAATTTAAATCTAACTAAGGGATAATATACAGACAGACAGTCATTATCACAAAATAAACAGGGTGATCAGGACCTCAACGTGAAGCAGATAGTTAACAAATCAATAATAAATTAAATAATTACTCCTTTAGATTATTTTCAGACAAAAAGACTGCAGTGTCCATGAACACTGAAGACAATCTCTGAATGGTGTCAGAGTTGTCTGGCTGTAAAATCTAACAGTAAAATTTACTAAATGAGTTACTTTTACTCAAATATTAAAGTTAATTGTACTTAATAGAAAAAAAGTTATGTGAACTCAATAATTGGTTATAATAAACTGAAGGAGTTACAGCAGATTTCTAGTTCCCAGCATGCTTTGTTCTTGACTGTTAAAGTAGAGCAAGTTTAAATTAAAAAGAAGTGTTATTTTATGGGTTTGTGGAGAGGGAGAGATCTGTTAGTGTTTAATGTTCTGTTATGTTGGAATTAAAGAGTTTCTGGTATGTCTGAGTTTATGGGCGTTATCATTGTGCCTAAGAGTAGGGCCTGTGATCAAGTAGACGATTGACCAAATCACATTGGGCCTCATTCATAAAACATGCGTACGCACACACACAGATTTGAACTTAGTACGCTAAAATACACGTTCATATTTGATGTGGAAAAGTGCTTAGCACCGCGTCAGGGTCTAAGCAGATGTACCCACTTTTCCTTGTGGAATAAAGTCGGAGTACTACAGGTATTTGGGAATATAAGTAATTCTTTCTGTTTGCCATTCTCAAGTAAAGGATTTGGACATTGACTGATGATCTTTTATATGTTAATTACATTAATTAGGGGGCGTTTACAAGGTGGAGATTTGAAACCATTCAGCTGCGCACAATTTCAGGATAATTTGCGTTTTATAGATTTCACATCTGGAAGAGAGGTTTTTGTGCTTACGTTCATTCTCTGGATCACACGTATGCACATTGGAGAAATGATCGTAAGATCAAATGTTGGATGGTTTTATCACAACATTTTAAAATGAGGCCGATTAAACTATATATTGCTTTATTTAAAAAGCAAAGGCTGTGCACACTTCAGCACAGTGATGCTGAATGCCAAGCAATGACAAGCAAGAATTTAATACATTTTTTTTTATTACATGCAGTATTTAAGTGGATTTATTTTTTTATTTAAGAAATACTCTCTTTATGTGGACTTAATAAATATTAGTTTTAAAACTTAAATGGTTTAAGGCAATCGGTTTACTCAAATGGTTTGAGTTCCCGTCATTTGTTTGGGTTTTACAGTCCACTTATCAGGAAAATAAATACATGGGCATGAAATATTGAAATTGTATTTAAATGGCATTAGTAGTAGTGTACTTTTAGAGGACGCAGAAACACCAAATTATTTCCTGGATAAACTGTCCCTTATACAGAGAAATATTTGACTAATCAGAATCTAAATATTCCATAGAGATGTGTAATAAATAAGTATAATTCAGCATACAATCCAGACTGCATAACTCTGACATATAAATACTTAGTGTATCAAAACAAAATGTGTGACTAGAGTAAACATTAAAATATACTACGCTTACAGGCTTCTATTCAAATGTTATAATGGTGTCTGAACACATTTAAAACATTTCAAGCATGACAATTACGTGCATATAGCATGTATTCTACTTTTAAAATCTTTTAATTTTACCTCCAACCCACACGTGCTAACATGCAACCCAGACATGTATAGTGACTAATGTTTCTACAATCTATGTAAACACACACATTAAAAAGCTAGTTTTTAACACTTTTGACTTATCGTGAGAGCAGAGTTTTCAGGGACAGTTCTGTCAAAAGTCAGCCGCACTTGTTTCACAGTGAACCGGTGCGTGAAAAGTGTGGACACACCACCAAAACAAAAACACACCTTTGACCAGAGAAAGCAACACTACTCACCGTCTCTGCAGAGTCTCATGGCTTCGCGATTTTTCCCGCACTCTTTCAAACTTTCTTCCAATTCTGTACCTGAGGAAGCAATTTGGGTCGTGTTACATAAATAGTTACACTTGCTGGCTTGTTCTCGCGTTTCTTAAAATTTCAAAACTGCACGCAGTCGGGCAAACGCTCGCGACCTGACGCGGCTGCCCGCTGAAACGCAATGGCCGACGGCGGCCGATCAACTCACCGTCGCAGTAGAGTTTCACAGCATCGACCCAGCTGCTCCAAGGCTGTCCCAGCATTATTTCTGGACTAGGCAGGGATCTGCGCTCCGCCACAGTCGCCATTGCTGTGGAGGCTTCTCCCCGCTGGAGCTGTGTCTGCTGCTGCTTCAGCCTGGCCGCTCTGCGCTGCTGCTGCTCCCCCCTGACGTCATCATCGGCCCTTTCCGACATTCTTTCCGCTACAATGTAACAACACAGCAATGAGCCGAGCGGATTCCTTCAATGAATGACATTGAGCCGAACGAGCGATTCATTCACGAGCTCGCGAGCTCGGTTGTCTTTCTTCCCCCCTGCACGAGACGGCGTGTATCGAAACATACGTTAAGAGCAGATTACTGAGATAAAAGTTTAAGGACGATCTCAAAACTTCCTTTCACTGACGAGTATGCGCGAAATAATGTGAGCTTTCCCACTCTACAGATGAAGCGTTGTGAATTCTGGCTCGCGTAACGTTACCCCGAAGTGCTCAAATAAAACAAAATTCTGTATCAAAATTTATAGGCAAGACAAGTAGTTTGTTTAGGCTGGGTTGTATGAATTCTAAACCTGCGCACATATTTTAAAAAGCACATAACTATAGAATCAATTCTGAATGAGCATGTGAACGCCGTCAGCGTTAATCACAGGTTCGCGTTTAAAAGTCTGATCATTTCGACGGAGGTGAATCAATCAAAGTTAACTTTAGCTGGAAATAACATTATTCAAGAACCGCTATAATGCCAAAACAATCTGTTACCTTAAATTATATGTTTATCTCTGTAAAGCTGCTTTGAAACAATCCATTGTTAAAAGCGCTATATAAATGAAGATGACTTGACTTGACTTGACTTGAGCATAGGTTTCACCGGAATGTTTACCTTATTATTCTGTCACACGTATTAAAACGTATATCTTAATATGTTTTTTTTATTATAATTATTTTAAAAAAAAACGACTCAACGGACTTGGGAATTCCCCATTCTCTTGATATTGACGCCCCTAAATTTAGGACATGACAATAAAAAAACAGGCTACTAGACAAATGAAATCCACATACTTTTTCCAAGATTTTTTTTTACACCTTTGTATGACTTTCTTTGACCAACAAAAACAAAATGCTAAACAATCTAATCCCACTGGTAGCCTACTCTGTTTTTGACCAAATTTACTTTCGATTTTGAAGGGTCTAAAAATGTTGTTGTGTAGCTTATTTTATACAGCGTTATCAAATATAAATAAAAGTGCATACTGTCTTGATTTCATGTGATTTTTTTGTGTGTAAATAGTCAAGACTACAGCTGTTTAATTTCAGTTTGTCCCTCTGAAAGGAAGCATGCAAAACAGTTGATACAGATACAACTACCATATCTGACACATAATTATTAAATATTTATATTCAAATACTCTATTTTAATTGTATTATTAAGATTGCTTTTTCATTTAAAACTTGATCACAAAACATGTAAACATGTCCATGGTCACAATTTGGACCAGTAGGAAACTCAGAGCCCCATTTTATTTATTTGCATTATAAATTGTTACATTATAAAGCATAAAAGTCTAAATAAATGTGCTTTTATTAATGGATTACCATTAGCCCACAATTGCTTGATAGTAAAATCAAATATTAAATAATTATTGTTTGTTTGGTCTTAATGAGCAATTTGAGAAATATTTGACTCTCTAGTTTCCCCCGGTTGCAATTGTGACTAAAACACATAATACATTTTCAATGCATGCAGTTTGTTACATTGGGCAATCCAAGGAGCAAAACATGTGTTCATTTAAAAAATTGAGGATTAAATGGGTTAAAACAATAGTGCACATGGCAAACAATGGAGAGACGTCTACATGGCAGGTTGGCAGGCCATTTTAATGACAGCCAGAAATGAATCATTTGATGCACTGAACATCAAATACTGAGTGATTTGACATTTTCAACAGTCATTTATCCAAAGAACAGTTTGACTCAGTTGCATGAACCGGCATTGCTGCAATTCTTCACCAAACTTTCACAAACACTGCCTGGTTGATAATTAAAGTTAGAGGTAAGACTGTTATAAAGTATATAAATACGTGCGTGCTCTAAATTTAATGTACTCTGATCAGCCACGTGTTATGAATCACATTTTGGAGCACAGGCATTAGCAAATAATTTCTAGGCTATACTTAGCCATTTCTCCTCTTGCAAGAATGTGTCTCTCATACACAATCAAATATGTCTGGGCCAATTCATCTAGAATAAGAACAGATAGTAGAGGCAAACATGTCTTAATCAGATGCAAAATATCTTTAAGCTGATTTTGTGATTTATGCAGTCAAATTACTATAAGCCATTACCTAAATGTCTGTGTTTATATTAAACAAAAGTAAGTCTGTAGGATATGCAAGAGCTGGGTCTTTTTAAAAAATTACTGCAAAAATGTTTTGATTAACAGTATTTACTCTATTTTCCCATGAAAATTATCCCATCATTTACATCCTAAGTGTATATGCTTTTCTTCTTTCAGCCAAACAAAATCGATATTTAAAAAAAATATCCTGGCACTTCCAGCTTTATATTGGCAGTGAATGGTACCATTTTTTGAAGCCCAAAAAAGCGCATCCATCCATCATAAAAGTAATCCATACTGCTCCAGGGGGTTAATAAAGGCCTTCTGAAGTGAAGCGATGTTTTTGTAAGAAAAATATCCATAATTATAACTTTATAGACGGTAATTACTAGCTTCCAGTAACGTCGTTAGTCCACACGTTCATGAGAGTCGGGTTCCGAGATGTAGGATGTAGGAGTAGCGTAAGCTTAGGTGAGAGTACATGCCTCTCGCAGTTCAAACAAATAGGACTGGGCGACAAACTCAAGATCCTCTGACATTTCTCTTAAAAAATTCTCATTTTACGCTTCCGTGTTTGTCAACACATCATGCGCCAGGTCAGAGTTCACTCTTCCACCTGACTCGCGTATGGCCGTAACCGGAAGCCAGTGAATATAGTTGATAAAGTTATAAATATGGATATTTTTCTTACAAAAGGCCTTTATTAACCCCCTGGAGCATGGATTACTTTTATGATGGATAGATGTGCTTTTTTAGGCTTAAAAAAAATTGGTACTATTCACTGCCAATATAAAGCTTGGAAGAGCCAGGACATTTTGAACATAACTATTTGTGTTTGGCTGAAAGAAAAAAGTCATATACACCTGATTGCTTGAGGGTGAGTAAATTATAGGATAATTTTCATTTTTGGGTGAACTAACCCTTTCAAGGTGCAATGTGTAATTTTTAGCAGCATCTAGGGGTGAGGTTCCGAATTGCAACCAACAAAAGTTACGGTGGCCGACAGGAAAAGATGTCGTCGTCTGAGACAGCAGAGAGTAGCCAGTTCAGCAATGATGTTTCTTTCCAAAGATAAATGAAGAAATTATGTTTACTTATTTATTCAGTAAAACGATATGTTATTGCGAATATTATTGTTACTTGTTTATCATTGTGTCAGTGTTTTATTCGCTGACTTTAGCTAGCTTCTTTGCACGAAGATAAACATAGTAACGAAACGTGTTTGTCCAGTTAGGGCCACTGCAGAAACATTTCAGCACATTTCAATGTAAGGGGACCCGCGGTGTATGTAGATAGAAATGGCTCATTCTAAGGTAATAACAATATAACGGTTCTTTAAGTAAGGTCTTTATACACCACTGAAAACATAGTTATGTATATGATATTGAATTTCTGTCAACAGATCCAACCAAATGTTACACAATGCACCTTTAAATGTATTCAAACTTGTTTCCACTATGAAAAATAATGCCTTATGTGCAAATATAAGAGGACTAGTCCTTACGGTCCATTCACACCAAGCACGATAACAATAAAGATAACTATATTATAGGGGTGTAACAATACATTGAGTCACACAATATATCACAATACAAAAAAAACAAAACAATATGTATCGTCGTGGATAGTGACAATCTGCATTGTGCATACCTCACCCAAAATTAAAATTGAAAATTATAAAATGAAAATTACTGTGTGAGAAAACATTCAAGTTTACAGAGTTTTAGTGTCAGTACTACATTAAACTACTATATATAATGTTGAATATTAAGTATAATAATGCAATGGGGGAATATTTGTGGGTCCTGATAATGCCAAATGTTTTATGTTACCAGTAAAAAGTTGCCTGCATTATTTTAAATGCATCTAGTCAGTGACAGAGTGCAAGCATATTCATCTAACATAATTCTGTATTTTCAGTTTCAGAATCATGAATATTTTAATTCTAGTGTCACCTTTGTCCTGTGCATTGGGTTACCAGCACCAAATCAAAGCCTATTCATTTTCACCCCCAAAGTAAGCGCATGTATGTCTGTCAGTTTAAATGCTCGAGCTTGTTACAGCAGGATGGATTCTAATTGGCTGTCAATGATTTTATCATTCATCAGCTGGATAAAATCATTCTGAAAGCGATTCCAACCTCTGTAGTGTTATCGTTATAGCTGTGGTGTGAACTGCTATTCTTTAATATTGAGAACGATTTTTAAAACTATATCTATAAACTAAACTTTATAGTTATCGTCCTTGGTATGAACAGGCCTTTACTGTATAATAATGAATCTATTAACAATTCACTACCATAGCCCATACATGCTATGACTTAAAAATTATCTAATCAAATTTTGCAACTACACAATTAAGCTATCTGATACGTTTGATCAAATAAAGATAAACCCCAAAATAAAAACCCTAGAGTGAAATTGTTCATAAGTTTGTATTTATGTTAACACATCATACCTTGTCAAAAGTAAAAATTGGAACAACACTGGTCAAGTCAGTAGATCCTCATCAGCTTTGGTGATTCCAGACTGCCACACAAGCTGGTGAGGGAATCTGTGGAAAGGAAACAAAGGAAAGGCATGTTAGCAGCATTGTTTCCATACTCAGTGTGTACTAATCACAGTTTAGGGAATCAGCCATTTGTTTTTTGACTAACCCAATCTCAAGGGAAAACATAACTATTTTACCAGGTGGCAATTTCATATCAAAATCATATGATGTGAAGGATACAAAAATGTAAGATTTTGAGAAAAAATTAAGCATAAGGATCATTCCCTAACACCCACTGGGGAGTAAGCAGATTGTATAAAAACGTATGAAAAAGAACATACAAATTCATACGAATTAGACAACTGGCCAAAACGTAAAATAGCTATGAGCTGTCATGAGACTGTGTTGTTTTTGACAGAGGAGCCTTCCTGACCTAAGGCCAACAGAATCTTACTGTTGCTTTCTTTACAGGTTTTTACTAGCTCAAGATCTACTTAAGGAGGAGCCCGTCGCTACAGAGTAATCCAATCCAATAACGACTATCCCCGGCTAACCATCTGAGAGCCCTTCAGTTGACAGCCTGATAATCCGTCTCAGGGATATAAGGAACTAGTGAAAATGTTTTGACTTTCTTGCATATGCTCAATTCAACATCAAAATCATAACCCAATTAACTTTTATATATATAAAAAAGCAGAATTCGCACTGTATGACTTCATCCATTTATGTAAAATGAAAAAAAAATCTGGTAAGCCATTACAATACATATCTGAATCAATTATAAGGAAATAATAGACATACACAAACAGCGTCACTCTGATGTTAACTGAATGACTATTAGCCTGTTGTTTGTGTCAATGGAAGGTGATGAATGCATTACGCATCAAGTGTTCAGGGAAACGGAGGCTGATTGACTTATGATGAGATGTTCTTTGTGATGTCAAAGATTTCCCCTACAGTGTTTCTACCATTCAACAGAACTATGAAAGGTCTTTCCATTTCTAGTGCAAACACCCACTCTTTGTAAACAGAGTTACACTAAAAACAATTAATATTCCAAATTTGGCATGCACAGCTAAAATCGTTACATACAAAGCTTGTTTGTTCCAATATCTTTGAACTACAGTGAAAACAGCATGAGCCATCAGAGGTTTTAATTTGAAGAAATAGTCAATCTGTTGTGTATATACATTTAATTTTAATTTTAGTAATTTATTTAGTTACCATTTGATTTATTATTTAATCATTTATTCGTTGATTATTTTTACTGATTTGTTATTTTATGTTTGTAAATTGTATATTACTATATTTCATTTCTATTGTTGTTTAATCTTATGATTGAAAGGTTCAAGGGATGTTTGTCTTTATGAGTAATAGAATGTAAGAGATACGAGAATCCCTTCATCTCAAGATTTTAAACATCACAGGATGTAAACGCTTCTGCTTTGGTATAATAACACTTGTTGGATCTGTACTGGTCAGACATACTCTGATCATTGAAACATACGATTAAGAAAACTAAGATTATTTATTATTAAACTCTTCTTATTTTTTATTATCATCACTTCATCTCCTTCTGTTCTTTCCTGACGTTCTCAGCCAAACTCTCAGGCGGATAGAAGACTGTTATTTTTAGGTACCAGACAAGACTTGCTTTTGACAGGTTTTACTGGTTTTGGACAAAAGACAAAATATCTTTTGACAGGAGCCGAGGTCAGATCTGATATATTTCTGATGTGAGATCCATCCGATCTAGCATTTTGGTAC
Organism: Tiaroga cobitis; assembly: GCA_030578255.1. Classification (NCBI taxonomy): domain Eukaryota; kingdom Metazoa; phylum Chordata; class Actinopteri; order Cypriniformes; family Leuciscidae; genus Tiaroga; species Tiaroga cobitis. The sequence continues at coordinate 32,134,070 of CM060601.1, read as the reverse complement.
AGTATTTATTGATCACATTGTTAATGTTGGTTAGCACAAATGCGACTGTTCATTGTTAGTTCATGTTAGTGCAGGTTCATTAAATAATATAATATACAGAAACTATTTTTGATTTAACCATGTATTAGTAGATATTAAAGTTAACATGAACTAAGGTTACTATAAGTTTTAGAAGCATTTTTCATTGTTAGTTCATGTTAACTAATGTGGTTAACAAATGTTAACAAATGAAACCTTCTTGTAAAGTGTTACTGAAAGAATATATATACAGCGTATAGTATACACAGCACACGATATATATAAACACAATCATTTTAATACATATAGCCTGTATGTGTGTTTGAGTGTGTGGTCTGAAAACACTCCTCGTCCTCTCCTCAATGATGCCCCTATTGTGTAAAGTTTCATTTACAACTTTAAAAGCCTTCTGTCAAACGTCATGTCCTTGAAGTTTTATAAGTGTTTTAATAATGTTTCCACTCTTATGGCTCCATTAATTTCTTGCCATGTCCACTTGTTCGCATCCACTATGTAACTTCACTAACGAGCAAGTGCACTTGGGAAAGTGAAAGCAATAATGGCGAGATCCACAAGTCATTAGAAAGGCTCCTACAACAAGTTTTCTACAAGGACTAAACATAGCGGGTTTGTCGTCGGTGCGAAACGAACAAAGTAAACTTGAGTATTACATCACCAAAATAAAATGTTACACACATAAGAGGGGGAGGGGGGCGGCAGCAGATTTAGCTTCCTCGCTAACTGAGCAGCTGAGCCATTGGTGGCACTGCTGTAGCATGCAACTGGCTAACTGGCAGAACAGACATTAGCAGCTGATCTCGATGTCATCATTGTTCTCTTACCAATGCCCTGGACTTCAGAGGTCCCGGTAGAGTGCCAGAGAGAACAAAGGCGCAGGCTTTAGGGTGTATTGAAAATGAAGATCAGTTCAAAGAGCGAGTGTAGTGCTCAGTGACTGTGGAGGTCTTCACCAGGTGCTTCCATGTCTGTTTACCAGGCAGCATTCTGGGACAAGAACGTCACTGGCTGACTCCAACAGCACGCATGCACCGAGCACGCCTGTCACTGGACAGGATGGTGTTGTGTCAAAAACGAGAGCGCTGCCTGCCTAGACAGCATTTCTGGGCGTCGTTCGCGCGCTTGATACGTTCCTATGCGTGTTTGTGAGTCATTTGAGCAGTTGGGACGCTTTCACAACAGCTTTTCGAGCGTCTCAGACGCGCCCTTGGTGCCCAAATAGGCTTTCTAAGTAGGTAGCTCACTGGGTTTTGAAACGCAGCCTTCTGCACTTCGCTATAACGTTAAATCCCTATTAAACTGCATACATATGTAGAACTAAAATCACACTAATCATAGACACATGCAGCCGAAACAACTTTAAAATGACTTTGGCTTTCATCTAATAATGATATGAAGAAAAAACTTGCAGTTTAGTGATATGCTGTAACGATTGGTGAATCTTGTGAGTCGGATCTTTACAATGAATACGGTAAGTTGAACCGGTTCAAAAAGACTCGTTGAACCGAGACCCGTTTCGGATATGAACCGGCGACGAGTGAGCTATTAAGAGTATATTAAAACATGAAAACGGTTAGGCTACATAATTTCAAGTATAAAGAAAAATATTATTATAAATATGTTGTATATATTACATTGTGTTTTCTCTCTGTAGTACTACTGTACTATTTTAATCAATAGGGCCTATATTTTTAAATATATTTTAATACAGCTATTAAAATAAAATAAAAAATCTTTATATTTTACAAATTATTTACTTTGTTAATTTATTTATTTAGTTAAATTAATGTATTTATTTCAATTAGTTTATTATTTAGGCTAATTCAATGTATTTGTTTATTTAGGTACTTTGAATCTTTTTTTTTTTTTTTTTTTTTTTTTTTGTCTAAACTTTTCCAAGGACCCCCTAGCATTCCCTTGTGCCCCCCTGGGGGTCCCAGATAAAAAAAAAACTGTTCTGAATTATTCTTTTATGAGCTGAATTATGGCTATAGAAAACTAAACTAATGTTATGGTGTAAGAAATGCTAAACCTTTCTTTAATCTTTAAAATGAACTGTTCTAATCAACCTATTCACCGAATAAGTCATACCTACCACACCACCTCTGTCAAAAACTACTAAACTGCATACTACCTAATTACCTACAGCATTTCTGGAAGACATACTAATGGTTGAAATGTTTGCGCACAATTTTGAAATGAATTTTTGGCGATAACAATGATAAAAAATGGTAGTTAGGCTGTAGCGATTCATGAAACTTTTAAATTGGATCTGTTCAGTGAATAAGTTGAACCTGTTCACAAAATTGTGCAACCGACACGCTGAAACACAATATTATGTCCAGTTCGGAAAGAACCGATTGCTGCGTTCCAATTGACCCTTCGCTAAGCCCCGCCCTCCTTAGTTACTGTTGCTACGCCTGTCAAGCTTTCGCGACTGCCACGTCTATTACAGTGTGAATGCACCGGTGTCAGACATTCCCAAGGAGATAATTAGTCATTTTTGGCGAACAGGTGAAATATCTGAGAGAGCAAGACAAAAGGGACTGCGGTATGCATTCGAGGGATATATCCACGACATAATATGCAACCGATTAGAGAATAATTTCATCAAAATTGAAGCTAAAGCCTATAACGTTAGGTCCCAGCGCAAGCAGCAATCGCCTCCTTAGCAGACCATTCACATCGGAAACGCACAAATGGAGGAACAGCTATGTTCATGCACAGCAGGGTAAGTGAAATGTGAAAATAATCTAATAATTACAAATCAAACAGCTTATCCATCAATCTAACACCGGGAGAGCCGCGATCGGATTGGGTTAAAGTTACTCAGGGGTAGGCCGTCGATTAACAAAATGCTGAAATATATTTTAAAGTATGTCAGTGAGCCTCCGTCTTGCCATTAATCGTCTTATTTTACGTTCAAATATATGCATTCTGAACAAACAACTGCCATTATTTCCAAGCAATAGGGTTTTTTTTTTTTTTGTTAATCCTGTCGACATTTAGTTGTGAATGGGTCTCCCACACTGCTTGATCCACGCCCGGCATTTCTCCCCTTTGTCTTTCAGGTTTCGGGAAGGGAAAAAATGCCACCCCACTGTCCAAACTTTTAGGATACCGGGTATCAGATTTGCACAATCCATACGCACAACGCGTCGGCATGTTTCCCTCGTTCTAAAGCTTGACAGACCTCCCGCGCCTAGTTACGGTTGCTAAGCCACGATTGTGCAGTGGCGGTTTTCGGGCGTGGCTTAGCGAAGGGTCAATTCAGAGGCTGCATCCTTTTTTCGGTGGGTGCATTCGAAGGCCGATTACATCACCGTGGCACTTCAAAATGAAGGATACAACAGATGGCCTTGCCTACCCCAGAATTTTTTTGTAACCCCAGAATGTAAATATTGGGTTTCAACTTACTCATATATTTAACAAAAGCAGTTCAAATGTTGCCTTATCTTACTAAGATGTTAATATATTTAGTTTATACTCTTTATTATATACAGAAATGGACCATGGTGAATATATTTAGACAGTTTGTGAAGCCTGTTTTGTTTTCTGACAGTTTAATAACTTCTACAAACTGTCACTCATCAATTGCAGCGTCACAGTTGCTAGGCGACAAGAACAATCCTCAGTAGGCCAGACCGTCCCATTTATGGGGACACACTTAACGACTAGCTGAAACATTCTAAGACTGAACTGAACACACTTACAGACTGTTTCCAATGATTGACTGGAGCAGATTTTAAACAGACTGAACGCAACTGTCTCTGACTTGTGTTTAAAATCTGCTCCAATCGTTGAAAAGTCTGTAAGTGTGTTCAGTTCAGTCTTAGAATGTTTCAGCTAGTCATTAAGTGTGTCCTCGGCTTTAACCACGCTCAGTCCGACCTTCACGGCCTATTAAGGCGTGGCCTTCGAAGGATGCAGCTTCTGAATTGAGAAACAGCGAGCTGATAGTAAACAAAACATGAAAAACCGTTTCAGTCATATTTCTTAATGTGCGTATTAGGCTATATTTATGTTTAATGACGTCCATATTAGCCTTATATTAATGACTTTGTTTTTAGAAGCTGATGGCATGATGGCAACAACAAACTGAACTGACGTTATGGTAAAGACTATGTTGTTGTTTTAACCCGTTGTAGGCATACGATTTTTTACCATGCGTATTATATTTATGTCCTAAATGACTGAATGGTTTTATAATCTGAATCATGGATACTGACGTTATGGCGTAAAAGATTGGCTGAATCGGTTTTTGAAAAGGTCCTTTTAAACGAACTGTTCTAGTGAACCGATTCACTGAAACGAGCCGGACTTCGAACCACTGTCAAAAACTACTGAATTGCTTACCGATGCAGCATTTCTGTAAGTCACAGGAATGGTTGAAACGTTTGAAAGAGTATTTTACTCACAACTTTGAATTGACTCAATAATGATGAAACAAAACCATAAAAACAAAATTTGCTGTGATAAGTGCCGTGGGGTTGGCGGGTTCGGCTCATTTGCTTCGCAACAGAGGCGGAGCGCTGATGCCTTGTGTCCGCGCACGCCTGTCAATAAAGTTTTTTCGAATAGTTCAGTTAGCCTATTGGAGAATGGGAAGCATCACTGATGGTAAGAATTTCTTTGTTTTGGCGTTTATTTTGTGTTTGCTATTTATTTGGCAAACCAGTATGACTAATTACAACTGTGCCCGACTAACTTATGTGTTTTTGTAAACTAAAGGTACTTCATGAGATGAAATGAGATCTACATGAGGAATCATTGCTAGTTAGCCATGTGATAAGCTAGAACTGATTCACTAAAGAAATGCACAAAAAAATGATGTATGTATCTTTACTGTGAATCCATCGAAATTATTGTGAATTTGGAAATATTTAGTGTGGTGTGTGTGTGTGTGTATATACCAGAATTGTATGTTTATATACATATATATGCAACATATTTTATATATTGTATCAAAGTTAGTCTTTCTTGCAAGATTTCTTTGATCCAAGACAGTCATTAAGCATGTTGTGTGACTTTGGCATACTGGAAGATTCAAACTGTAATATCTAAGTTCCCACCAAATTTGTTGCTATGTGGTTTAAACCTTGACTTAAATGGTATCGTTGTATCTTTGCAGATGAGGTCATTAGGAAGCGTCTTCTGATCGATGGAGATGGAGCTGGAGACGATAGGCGCATTAATGTACTCATGAAGAGCTTCTCCAAATGGTGCCACTCCAATTTCTCACCAGAGGAAGGGTAATTTAATCTATTATTAAAATGTGTGAGCTTGGGTCAAAATATACACCCGACATTAGACATTTAGACCTTATTCCATCAATTAGTTACCATAGCTTAAGGTAAAAATACTTTTCACGCTTGACTTTGTTGCTGCAGGTTCTCCCAGTATCAAAGGATGTTGACGTCTTTGGCTCAATGTGAATTCTCCATGGGGAAAACCCTGCTCGTGTACAACATGAACCTGAAAGAAATGGAGAATTATGAAGCAATCTATGCGGATATTGGTAAGTCCTTCAGTTGATGTGACTTTGTTTGGTGTCATCGCCATTTGTTCAATCACGTAGCGAAATATTCTCATTTCTTCCAATACAGAGACAAGTATAACATCAGCCCATGAAAAAATTGCGGAGTGCAAAAAGGAAATCCAGAGAGCAAAACGGATTCGGAAAAACCGCCAAGGTTCAATACAGCTCATTTGGAGAAATCTTAATAATTTTTTTATGTTTTTTTTTCCACTAATTTATTACTGCATGTCTCATTTGTAGAGTATGATGCTTTGGCCAGAGTTATCAAGCAGCATCCAGACAGACATGAGACCTTAAAGTAAGTTTGAAATTCTTATTTAGGTAAAATCACATTTTATTCACTGTGTGTTCAATTTGTAGTCTGTGTGTCCTTTATATAACATGACAAACAGGACAGTGAAGTGTTTTTCTGATCTTATTTCTGCAGGCAGCTTGAGGCTTTAGACAAAGAGCTTCAGCAGCTTTCACACATCAAAGAGAATGTGGAGGACAAGGTGAGGGAATGTGGTATTTCTTGATGATTTTGTAGACATACACCATCACACATCTTACAATATTTACTCTGATCTCTCTTTTTTTTTTATTAACCCTTCTTCAGTTGGAACTTCGTAAGAAACAGTTCCACGTCCTTCTCACCACCATTCAGGAACTTCAACAGACTTTGGAGAGTAAGTAGTTTATCTGAATAAATTCTAAAGGACACAATTATATTGATCTGAATTCCTAAAACAATTAGTTTTAGTTCAGATCAGGTTTTTATCAGGTGCTGTTGTTATACTGCCTGTTGTATTGGCTGAATTTGTGTTTGTTCATTTTATAGATGATGAGAAGATGGATAGCGACGACACCCAGGAGAGTCTGATGGACAATGGAGACTAGACATTTGCATTAGGATGTACCTATTATTATTTTCATGAGCACCAGATGTTCTCTCATTTTAGTCTTTCTTTTTTTGTTGGTCATGTACAGAATTAAAGTGCTTTCTTTACAAATTGAATCTGTGTTTAAGTTATTTAATTTTAGCTTATGGCCCCTTCTAAGTAACTGTGTGTATGTAACTGTGTACAGTAATTGTGTACTGTGCCATTTAATGATGTTTCACTAAACAAAGTTTGGGAGGAGCACGTTCAAATAATCAATCCAATTAACTTGTCATCAACAATCATCATGACTATCCCATCAGCATGAGAGGAAGCATATATATTGGCACTCAGTCGACTCACCTACATTCCTTGACAGTTTTTCAGCATCCCGACACCTCACTCTCGGCTTGTTCCTTCCAAAGCCAGGAATACGGGGGAGTAATCTGGGTTCGCACCAAATACCGAGCCCGGAGCCCTCTCCTCGGACAGCACGCCAAATATGCATACCATTTATTCTATCTGACTTATTTGTAAGTGTGAACTTGTGAAATCCAGAAGCTTCAAACTAAATTACTTTTACTGTAAACTAACAGTAATACAGTAATAGTCGTAGTACTGAGAATATTATAAACATCACCAAAAATAACCACTTTTAGTGTGGTTTTATTTATCGGTGAGGTCAGACCAAAATAACTTTGTATGGAACATAAAAATAGGAAACTATGCACTAATGCAATAAAAACATTTTACACCCAACATTTATGCTTTTTAAAAAGTTTCAAGCCACTCCCATTAAAGGGACAGTTGACCCCAAAATTTTAATTTTGTCATCATTTACTCGGCCTCATGTTGTTCCATGTTGTTTCTTTTTTTCTGTTGAACACAAAAGATGATATTTTAAGAATGTTGGTAATCAAACAGTTGACGACACAAACTGACATCCACAGTAGGGAAAAAAATACTATGGAAGTCAATGGGTGCCGTCAACTGTCTGGTTACCGGTATTCTTCAAAATATCATCTTTTGTGTTCAACAGAAAAAATAAACTCATATAGGTTTGGAACAACATGAGGGTGAGTAAACGATGACACAATTTAAATTTTTGGGGTGAACTATCCCATTAATGTGTTTTCTGTAACAATGGTACATCTAAAAGTATTTGGACACCTATGCAATATTTAGAATAACTATATATCACAAAATATCAAACCGAAATGCAAGTATTTTAAAGAAAGATAGCTCAAGCTAAATATTTCACTGAAAGAAATTTAAGTAATATAAATGTCTCTCAACCAGCAGATGTCGCTACTGCCACAATATTTAACACGACTAGACATGATCTATCAATCTCAGATAATTGGAGATTTATAGAAAGAAATGTATACAAGTTTGGAACAACTTGAGGGTGAGTAAGTAAATGATGACAACATTTTAATTTTTGGGTGAACTATCGCTTTAAGCTGTAAGAAATACATTTATGCCTAAGTGATGTAATGATGTTGTTTAAATGGTTTGTACTTTTTGGCTTATATATTGTATTTTGAAGGTTTCAAATGGCATGTTAAGAGAAAGGTCATCCTTTTATGGCCTTTGCATCTTCATTTATGCCTAATACATTTTGTGGTGGTTTTAATCAGCAGCTTAGTGTCAGAGGATAATTACAAAAATCGCAAATGTTTACCATTTGCACAAAACTGTAGTGTTTTAAAGGTACAAACAAGGCCTTATTTGGCCCTAATACTTCAGAACTACAGCAGCACCAAAACAATGGCATTTACTAAATCACTCCAAATTACTGCTAAAAATTGGAAACCAGGAAATACCCAGAAAAAAATGGGCTTTTTAAGACTGGTTGGGGATGCATTACACTACATTTGTATTTGTGTATTTTCTTATATTTTTAGGAACAATGAGAAAGAGAACAGATACATATATTTTTGATAGATAGATAGATATACTGTACATGATTCAATTAATTAATCAATTATTAATTGTTTTGGCATTATTGACATGAATGCCAGAATCACTGGATAGAAATGATACACTCACACCGTAATTTTCGTTCATTTGCGTTAAAGAAATAGTTGATCTTAAAAAAGATTATATTAGAAATATTAGAAAATAAGATTCAATGCACACAGACATACACAGACTTTCAATAAACATATTTTTTTAATAAATATCAATTTCATGTTATATTGCATTACATTTATATTTATGTTAACATTAATGGTAACATTTTATTTTACAGTCTCCTTGTTACATATGTTACATATACTTACCATATAATAACAGTAAATTATGCATAATTACATGCAAATAACCCTAAACCAAACGTAATCCTAAAGTACTTACCCTATAGTAAGTACATGTAGTTACTTAATATTACTTAAATGTATAATTACAGTGAAACAATTACACCTTTAAATAAAGTGTAACCACATTAATAATTCATAATACTGGGGGAAAATAACAAGACATAAAAACTGAAGAAAATTACTTGCAGTGCACTTTTTGTTGCTTGCTTCATTTATGCTCAAATCACTTTTGAAGATCTCTATTGTTTCTGTAACAGACTACGACTGTGTCTGTGTTGTCACATACTTACCTTGTGTATCTCAGAAAAATGACAAAAATATTGGCTTATTATCTGCAAAGTCACCATAAGAGCCAAATCTCCATTATCTGGTTTATTCGACACAGGTAAACACTTCCCGCGTGTACAACATCTGATTATCTCCACTGTCTAATTACAGCTGAGCTGTGCACACAGCAAGATGAAGAACAGTTAGTATTACGCATTCTGCCACATCCATCCTATGAATAATCCAGTGGAGTCCCAGCAGTCAATGCAGTGCTTAATTGGGTTCCTGATTTAAAAAGTTTAAGCCAAATTCTCCTTGCCCTGAGGAAATGGAGATCAGCTGTCAGGAAGACACATCCAGATGACTCAGATTCAGATTGGATATAAACATGAAGAACGTTGTCTCTCCAAGTAAACAAAACTTTCCCAGCATAATCTTATTGTCATGAGGGAAGCCTTTGCTTGGCATAATTTGTCCGAGGGCTTCTGTGATAATGGGCCAATTAGAAAAGGTACGGAAACATGGATTTTTTTCTTCCTCATTTTACAATGTGTCACTGTCATTCTCAGTCAATGGAGACCATTATTTCCTCTTGATGGACATGCTAACAAGAAGCCGTGTATGCCACTAGACTACTGAAAACCCAATGTGTAAATCTGCATTTGCACCATGAAATAATCTACACTGATAGAAATGTGTTAAAACTACGTGATTTTTTTTGTAGCCACATTTGAAAGTTATTTTTAAAGCAAGTTAAATGCCCAGAGGTCACAAAACTAATCTATCTTGTTTCTCCTCACTCCACACACTCTCTTCTTTCACTCTCTACTTTTCTACCAGTAAATGTGACTCCAGGTTGTCCTAATCTTCCTTTCTGAAAGACAGAGCTCTTTTTCCTGAGAGCAACTATAACACGCCGTGCCACATCTTTCCATCGCTATGGTAACGGCACTGAGGTGTACATGAAAAGAAGTCAAACCAATGTGCTGTAACACAGGAACATTAGATCAGGGCTAGGACAGAATGGCCTGCTATTGGCAATCCATTCACCCACTAAAGCTGTCCGACGAACAATGACACTCACAGTACACTATGTGAAGTATATGAGCTTCGCCAGTTGTATCTCTGAATAAGTCACATTTCTGAGCTGGAAATGTTACGGCTTGCATCTTTGGCAAGTGAACTTCTCAAATCACTTTTTTACTAGTTGATGGAAGGACCATTGACATATAAGAGTGTTCACGATACAGAAAAGGAAAAAGCTTTAAAAAATCTATGCTTGTTCTATTCATTTTAGTTTCAAATGGCTTTGAAAACTTTGATTGCATTTTCAAGAAAAGTAGCTTAATCGTTATTTTCAAGAGCTATTTTTAATATATTTTTAAAGGTAAAAAATGTTTTTACAAACATGAATGAATTATTATCATTAGGTTTTTGGTCTTTTTGGAAACATTAAGTCACATGACATTTTACAACATAAACTAACCTTGCCTTGTCATAAAAGTCTTAAATTATTAGATTATAGTTCAATAATTATATTACTTTTTTTCTTCATTATGATATCAGGACAGTTGTATCTCCCTGACATTTTGACCTTATAAGACTCATCCAGAACATGCTTGTCATAAAGAGGTGTGTTCAAGTCATTGCATATAGGAATTATATATTTAATTTATATATTTATTTTCGAATAAATGAACAGATAAAAAAAATTGTATCATATCATTGGCCCAAATATAAATTTTAATGCATGGATTTTTTTAAAAGGTAAGCTGTCAAATGCCTTATCCTGTTTCTTATCCCATTTCTTAGCATAGGTGTAGTTTTGAATGTCAATTTCTATATAGACATTGGCTAAGAAAAGAGGAGAACAGTCATCACAAATCTTATGTAAGCAAGGCCCATGAGAAATCAGATATCGTAAGAGACTTGTATACTGCACCGTCTGAGTGATTGTCTGCTCCTGATGAATTTAGATCTGATCACTGACTTTGTCTATTAACGTAATGGCAGTCAGATAGCCATCAAATTCCTTTGCAAGACTCCATATTATCATTGAGACCGCTGATTCATTGGACTGAAGATTCATCAACGGAACAGAAGACACTGCAGTAAGTTCAGTCTAGAGGAATGCACAATATCTTTATTGGCATCAAAGCATCCACACCCACTGATCGAAAATGCAAGTACTGTATATCAAGACAGAAACTCATTCACATTGAAATGCAACAGCAATCAGAACAAGAACATTAACATATATTGGGATGTTTTGTCTTGTTTTATAGACTTTGTGGTTAATAAAGCCTCATGCATTTAAAAAGAACAGACGATGAAGAAGAGAACACATAAGAAAGCAGAGAAATTAAGTGTTGATTGTATTTCAATCACCTTGTGATCATAATAAAGGTCACTGAATAGACAACATGACCCTGTTAGTGAGGAGAGAAATTATGTACAAACTGAAACCGGGTTAATATGTCACGACTTCATGCAGTTCATAAATACAGAGCAAACATTAAAGAGCCATATAAATGTGGAATCACAATGGTGCAAATACCAAACCAACGACCACTTGCATGATATTATTCCGGGGATAAGAAATCCAGAAACCTGACAAACAGCAATCTAACATCTATACTGACAAATGAAAACAGAAATCTCTGTTATACAGTGTAAATTACAAACACCTGCATCACCTACTCATCAGGACAGGTACACTTAAAAGTCGACATGAAATCAAAACGGACCCCATTCACTTTCTTAAAGCATGTGCTCTTATCGTGGATTATTCATCTGTGAATGTTATTCAAAAGATAGTCACAAATATAAATGATATTTATGAAGATATTCATAACTTGATGGAAATGTGATAACTTGGCCTGTCTCTGAAACAGCATTGCCATATCGAAGGATGGTGTTAACCAATGGCCATTTACCAAACCATTTTAGCAACTTTGTATTCATAATGGTTCCATTATGTAAAATACGTCACATTATGTAAGTAAAATAGGTTTCAAACGACAATCTATGTTAACTTTATAACACTATAAAACGCTCTGATGGAGCATTTGATGAATAGGAATCATTTTTTGAGGTTGTGGAAAGAGTTTCATGTTTCATGAAGCAGTTTAGATCCCGAATGAACCGTCGGAGTAAAAACTTTTGGTCGTAGTGACATAATGCCACTTTTGTAAACTCTTTTATTTTTCCTCTTCCTTAAGATGCAGCAAGAACTATCGCACTGAGTTTTACATTTGGGTGTAACGACCTTTGTTCAGTAAACTGTGATATTTCGGTAACATTTACAGAGAGGTGAAGTCGAAAAACCATTCAATACATCTGAGGATCCCTTTCATTAATTTTTAAAACATATTAGTGTTATGGACAAACAAGCCTTTAGTTATTTATCTAATCAGAAATAAAGGATGTACTTTTAATATATCCGTTAAACTAATCTCTTCCTTCCTCTCTGGTGCTCAATGTTTGAACTTTGCCCTTAGAAATGGGTCCCCCCTGTAGTAGGGGATTACAAAGAGGCAGATGGGGTTACTGATTGGTGTACGAGACGGGCCCACTTGAAGCATAATTTCCCACCTGGCTGTACTCTGATTGGGCGAAGTCCCCCGTTCCAGTAAAAGCAGCTCCTGATTGATCAAAGCTTCCCTGGTTGTAGACCTGCTGGTTGAAGGGCGTGGCTTGTTTTTCTGAGGACGAGGCAGGGTACCTTGCTGCGCCTCCCTTGTGCCATCCAGTCTCTTTAAACACAAACCAGATGTTTCCAGCCCACAGCACGAAGTTCAAATAGCCGAATACCTGTGGAAAAAATGACTTGATGAATACAAGATATGAGTATATCTTTTTTTTAAAGTGTTTTAAATAAAATTGTTGAACTTCAGAAAATTCCAGTATATTTAATTTAAAATATAATTATATTAAATTATTTGTATTTAATATATAATATATATTTCAATACACACACGCATATTTATATATGGTCATGCTTTGATGCTCATGAAACATTTCTTATTTTTATAATGTTGAAAACAGTTTTGCAGTTTAATATTTTTGTGGAAACCATGATATGGACTGCATTTACTTAACAATGTAAAAGTCTTTGTTTGTTTGTTTGTTCTTTCTTTATTGCATCTTTCCTAAATAAAAGTTTTTTTTTATCTTACTGACCCCCAACTTTTGTATTGATTTTAAAGTAAAAAATAAAAGCACATTTAATTTAATCCATATATTTATATTTTTTAATTATTGTAAAATATTTTTGTCCACACAGTGATACATGATTATTTTTTTCTTATCAATATTAAGTGTTGTAAATGAAAGTCTAGACACCCAAACAGATATGTGTGGCTATAGAGTGTCAAAATCGTAGTATCTCATGCCTTACCACCGATGTGTTCAGGCCAGACCATCTGGGTCCGTACACTGAACTGCACTTGTTTGTCTGCACCTTACATGCAGACATGAGCAGAACCACCTCATCTGGATCAGTTGCAGTCTTCACATCTGAAAGCCCTTTTGCCCATGAAGATGAACTCACTAGCCACACAAATGAGAACACCACCGTCACTATGAAGTCCTGGGGAGCATGAAGAAAGTGTGTTACATGTATTATTTGTCAAATTCTGTTGCTAATTTGAAGAACTATTTCAACATTAATAAAATTACAAACTGCAGCTTTAAACTCAATTACAATGGTTTGCATGCAAGAACGCATGACTATATGCTAAGTAGGACTAAATGAATGTGGGTGTTTTACAATAAATAGCAGCTCATGTCTTGTATGTCAGTCTTCTCTAATAGCAAGTCCACAAAGGGTTGAGTGTTTAGCTTGTCTAAAATAACACCAGGGCTCACAATGAGAGGTCCGCGGTTGTTTTCGCGGTACTTGTTCTGGAAAAAGATGTAGACCACTGTGGCTAGCAGGGAGTAGAGAAAGGAAAAGACAGCAATGGTGACGAAGAACTCTGCGGAGGAAGAAAAATCTCCGATCAGGTAAAGCCGCTCTTGCCTTCTTCCCTCACACATCGGCACGTCAAAATCCACCCGGTTCAACCTGTTTAATGTAAGCCACAAAAACATCATGCTTTTTTATACAGTTTGCTGTCAGTATTCTTCAGTGTCAACACAAGGCTAGAATAAAATAATGCCCCTTTTATGCTTTTTTATATATTTCCTTTCATGTGTGTAATATAAATGTATGTGAAAGGTCTGTAAAAATTCAAAGATCGAAGTGCACGATAAATGGAGTTATTGTCTTCCAAAAGAAAGAACCGATTCGGAACTGCCTGTAACGAGTTGTCAGTAATTCCAGCCTTGCTTCATGTGTAACAGAGACCTAGTGAGAGCTGTGCAGGTAAACCTCACTCCCTTTGCCTCAAGTGGCACACTAGCGACTGACGCTAGAGGCTATGGTCTTTAGCGTACTTGTTAGCGTGTCCGTCTCCCATGCTAAAAATGCCGGTTCGAATGGTGCGAGTACTACTGGAGGAGTTACACCTGCTCAAACCAATGCAGGTTTGTAATAAATTTGTATATTGCCCACGTATGTACCCCTTGAGGCCAAGAGGCGCACTAGCGACTGACGCTATAGAGGCACACTTGCGACTGATGCTATCATTGGCTGCCCAAGAACAATGTCTACTTTGACCCACCCTCATACACTGCAGTTGTAGCTGAGACCTGGAAGTGTTTGGTTTGTGTTGTCAGCTTGTCAAGAAAGACGCTGTTTTCTGTGCTGCGAAAGCAAATCTACATTGCATGCACTTTGAAAGGATTGTTACGCCATTGTTACTGTTCATATCACTGTGTAAACAAGTGCTGAGGAAACCCCCGGAGCTGAAATTCAAATATGGTAATGCCATTTCTTTTCCGAAACACGCTGTAAGCGGTAGACCAATCACAACAGATTTGACTATCTGACCAATCAGAGCAGAGTAGGCTCTCGAAAAGGCTGGGTTTAGAAAAACCGGATTCAGACACTGTGAGAAAAGAGGTGATGCTGCAATGTTTATTATAAGAAAATTCAACTGTTTTTGACTTTGGATGCATATAAACATTATAAGAGACCTCCAGAAAATTAGGAACCGGTATGGGCACTTTAAGGTCACAAGGTTACTTTAGTTCCTGTCTACTTCTGCCTTATCCTCCTTAGATTACTATGAACTTGTCAACTCTAGTGAATACAGCAGGACCTGAGGGCTACTTCAAAGCATTGCATTACTGTGGGCATCTTGTGTGTGTTCTTGACCTTTCAGGGCAAAAAAATAAATAAATAAAAAAAAATAACAACAACTTGGACACATAATGAGGCTACAGAAGAATACCAGTCTGTCGAAAACATTTTCAGCCTACACAAAAGAATTATAGTGGTGATTCAATACAGATCTCTATAGTCTTCTGTTCTTTAAATTGACATGGTATGATTTCATGTAACTTTATTACCACAATGGATAACAATGAAGACAGACCTGATGCATGATTCTAGCGTATGTGTCAGCCAACTCATTTATTGAGTACAAATGGGTGAGTGTGTTTCTGTCTCTTAGAAATAATTTCTCATCTCTGAAAGTGCTGATTTTTTTAATATATATTTAAGACAGAGCTGTAAATACTGATAGGCTACTTGAAATGGAAGATATGGCTTGGTTTTCAAAAAAAATCATTTAACCATGAATTTATTCACACATAGACAAACAGGCCTTTGGAAATATGGTAAATTTATTAATCTTTCAATTTGGTAATCAGTCATATACTGTAGAGCAGAGATGAAGCAGGATCCAAATGCAACACACGCTTTATTTAACAGACTATAAACTAAACTTGGATACAGGACTCAGGACTCAGGAACAGGATACAAGAACAACCAACATTAACAGTCAAACATTGAACAAGAACTCACAAAGGCAAGGCTGAAACACAGGGCTTAAATAATCAGGGACAAACGAGCTA
Organism: Tiaroga cobitis; assembly: GCA_030578255.1. Lineage (NCBI taxonomy): Eukaryota > Metazoa > Chordata > Actinopteri > Cypriniformes > Leuciscidae > Tiaroga > Tiaroga cobitis. The sequence goes on along the minus strand of CM060601.1, from coordinate 32,118,084 downwards.
GACAAGATAACAAGGGGGCGTGAGAAATCAGAAACACCTGGGATAACTAATAGACAAGACAGGGAACCATAGAACATGACAGGACTAAAACCCACATCGTGACAATTTGGGTCATGAAAATACTGAATATACTACTTTGATTCACTGATTCAAACTGAATTAGTATTTTAATTTGATATCTCCATTGTATACAAAATATCACAGAATGAAAGAAATAAAAAAAATAACATTTTAAACTTTAAAAAATGAAGGACCAAGTGAAACTGAAGACTGAATTAATACCTGCAGAAAATCCAGGTTTGCCATCACAGAAATAAATTACATTTTAAAATATATTGCAATAGAAAACTGGAAACTTTTAAATTGAAACAATATTTCACAATGCTTTTACTGTATGCCTGATCAAATAAATTCAGCCTTGGTGAGCAGATAAAGAAAAAAAAAATCGTAATTATTCCAAACTTTTGACCGCCAGTGTATATAAGCGATTTTATTAGCACTTATATGATGTATAAATCATTCATTTTGACATTTGTAATGTGAAGAAAACAATATCTAATTATACTGAGGATCCATAAACATCAGCCCAAATAGCACAATCATTTAATTTTACAAATTAGCTCTGATGCTGGGAGTTTCCGTTCAAAACACTGAAGCCAGCTGTGCTCACCGAGAAACAAATCTTGTAACTGGCAGCACACAGAGAGAATATAAAGATAAAACCATTAGCACATAATCAAATGCTCCTGTGTATTAGAGTATTGAATCAAAGTGAGGTAATTATCTCTCTCTATTGCTCTGCAGAGTATACGCAGGGGTGCTTTAAACTAGCCTTACCTGAACGGGTAAGCAAAGTTGATGCCAATACTGAGGTTGCTGTCGGACTTGTTGATGCAGTCCACACTAACCCGCAGTTGCCCAGAGTAACCTCCACATGTTGCAAATGCAAAGATTGCAAAAAGCTGAGGAGATATAACATGCAGAACAGTTCAAGTCACCATGAAATCAAAATGAACCATTCTTAATTGTGTGTGTGTGTGTGTGTGTGTGTTTGTGGAATGGATTATAGCCATGTTTATAAATTGTTACACACATCATTAATGTTTTTTTAAATTGATGTGCCTTAATCAAAATAACTTCCCCTCCCTTTTGCAGCTACATCTCTTCGCTTCTCTGCATGATGTTTTTTCTCACGCAAGGGCGGGACAACCTGTCACTCACATGAGATCACAGCAATAGCAAACCACAACCATCCAACGATGCAATCAATTCCCAATGGACAAAATCAAGTCCCACCCGATTTTTTCTTGTTCCAGAAGCTGTTTTACTTGGATATGCGTCATTATAGCGAAGAAAAGAATCTCACAACTTGCGTTTCATGGTGTCTTTAAATGTAAGAATTATGACTTACTATCATTATTTCCTATCAATTTATGAAAATAAAAGCTATTAGTTATAAATATATAAATTTGTGGAAAATTCAAGTCATTAGTCTGCGCATTAGTGGTGCATATCTGCAGATTACAGTACATCATTTTGCCAGTAGGTGGCGATAAGTAAGTCATTGATTTGTTTATTCTACTGATTTGTTCAAAACCACTAATTCAATCAAATCATCAATCTCTGTTAAATGATGTCTCAATTTAAAGGATGCTTTGATGACAGCCTTTATTTCGTATTCTTCTGTTTTTTGTTCTTGCGCAGAACCTGTTTTTGTAGGATGCATCAAGTGTATCCTTCGTGTCCTCCAATCACCCACAATCCTTTGCACACATTTCAATTCACAAAAAAGAATTAGCAGAAAATGAATTAGCACTGAGTTTGTCCAATTTTGCAACATAATGCAAGACAACAACAACAACAACAACAGATTTTGGAGATAAATGCCTTATTTTCTTTTGTTTTGTTGCCAACCATCATCAGCGTTTTTCATCTTCTTCTCTTTTTTTTTTTTACAAAAATTGTATGGCTCCCAGAATATTTGTTGTATGATTATCTGAACATGCATCTCATATAACAAAAGAAAGAACAGAGCCTCTACTTTTAAACAAAAATAACAGTTTTATTCTAGCTTCATGCATGCATTCTTTTTTCGTTTGTTTCTGATACTTTTTTGCCTGTATTTTGATCCAGAGATTCAGTACTTGCTCAAGAGATGTGTAACAGCGCCCCCTACCGTATAACAGTGAAAACACGGAAAGCCGGAAAATTCTGCCAATGATGGGGAAGTGTTGTCTCATAAATGATGGAATATTCTGTCAATGGCGGGAAAGAGTTAATCACATAATGTTAAACTTTGCGTAATGTAAATCACCGAGCGACCACAGATGGTTGTCATTACCTGTACTGGATTAATAGAAAGGCAGTTAATGTTTTTTTAATATAAAGTATTTTTATATTTTAAGTATTTTAGTATATTTAGTATTGATTTGTATTTTTGCTTTGTGACCACGGGGAAACATTCATGATGTAGCTATGCACACTTACAAACCGTCTCATTCTAGCGTTTAATGCTGAGGAGGACTCTAAACTACAATTCTCTGAAGGAATGGACTAGGAAGCACTAAGCCTCACTAGGATGCAGACTTGAGAAGCACCCTGTATTTGAGTGAGTCATGGAATCATTCAATCAACCAATTTGTACAACAACTGATTCATTTGTTAAAGAAACACCACTTCAGCACTTTGCAACAATTTACTTTTTGTTGGGGTAACACAAACAAAGTAACGAGGAAACTGTGTCTAAAACGTAAGTTGCTTAATATTACATTTTTATTGAACGTTTAAATAAAAAAAAAATCTAACATCAGGAATCTAATATGTCACATCAAAAATGGCTCACTCTGTTGCTAACGGTTTCGAGTTAGAGACGTATTAGGCACATCTTTTGAGGTTGAGCTTATACAGGCATAACAAACTCGTGGTAGCTATATGACTATAAATCTCATTACAAAAATGTTCGTAATAACTTGCTTCACCCATGACCTTAAATAACTTTCCTTTTCCAGACTGATCTCATGAAATTGCGTGTGTATGACACGCCAATTCGTATTTCAATTTTTGGCGTGCTATCAACAAGCATAATTGCTTTTCAGCGTGTTTATGAACGCCGTTGACTTAACGTTACATTACTGTATATATAAATATGACCTACCCCAACCCCGTCCCTAAACCTACCCGTCACTGGGGTTAATAACATTTATGAGTCTTCCCCTACCATCCAAGGAAAAAAAAATATCGCTCCCAGTTGTAGATCTACATTTTGCTTCGTTTCGCTCGTACATTTAACGGCGTGTACATACACACGGAATCACTCGGACATTAATGGCGTAGACATACACGCGGATACACGGATACACGCGGATAGCTCAAAATGCGTATAGATAACACGCCACTTGACTAGAAAGTGGCGTGTACGTTTACGCAAAAGTCATGATGTCATGTTGGCAGTTGGCCCCTTCAATCACCTGTAATGAGACCACTTTTCACCCAATCATTTCCTGATGAATCAATTCAAGTTCTGTCACAATTTTTTCCTTTCAAATATCCGATTCACTCTTTAATCCGTTATACATTACAGAAGTTCAATGTTGACTTTATAATTACGAAAAGTGAAGAGAGATACTGTTTCCACACCAGCTTAAAGGACAGTTTCCATCTAGTAGAGTTAATTGCTCTAATCATTGTTTTATTTAGATACTGGATTAGCTGCAGCAACATGAGACTGTGGCCAATTTCATTTAAGTCGGAGTCACTGTAAACAGGTGATTAATTCTCATCCGCAGATGTCAAGCACATTTGCAAAAGGTGTTTGCAAACACTGAGTGAAACTATGATACCATGATCACACACACAAAGAGGTGCTCTCTGTCTCCAATTATCTCGTCTTTAACATTTTTCTCTTTAACAGTCCCTCCACAGATTCTTCTATTACCTCCGCCTCTTACCCAATCTTTTGCTCTTTATATGTCCATTATCCTTTTTTATTTAGGCTGTGGATCTATTGTGAAGCCTATCTTATTAGGCACAGAGGACAAGCTCTCTGAGAGCAAATCTGACTCGCCTGAAACACATTTCTGCAACACTGATATGAGAATGGGTTCTCTGTAGGTGATACATCTCACTGAACCCAGATACAAGTCATTCTGCAGATATGCAGCTTGAAAAAAAAATCAATGATGAGAATATATTCAAAATTTAATGTGAAGGACTGAAAGCGTACTGATCGATATAGTGCTCAATATGCAAAATATAAAGAATCCTGTGGCAAAACTATGTTAATGATGCAATTATAGTGTCAGTCAATGTAAAAAAAAAATGATAAAATAAGTACTGCAACACAAACTTTTTCCCTTAAAAATTAAAAGTGAACTGTGTCATTTCTCTTCCACTACTGACACCAAATGGACTTGCAAAAATATAATATTTTTTTAAGCAGGCTCCCCCAAATACTCAGCACATCTGCCATTGGTCAGCCGAACAGGCAGTCCTGTCCTAAACTCACATTATTGGTTGTTTCTATGTCAAGCCACGGAGACAAATGTACAGATTTTTTTAAAAGAAACTTACAATGTTAAAAAAGATTTCTATTTCAAATGTTGTTCTTTAGAATGTTCGATACTTGAAAGATTTATTAAAAATGTATCATGGTTTCCACAAAAATAAGCAGTACAGATGTTTTTAACATTGGTAATAATAAGAAATGTTTACTGAGCACCAAATCAGCATATTAGAATGATTTCTGAAGGATCACATGACACTGAAGACTGGAGTAATGATGCTGAAAATTCTGTTTTGCATCACATGAATAAATTCTGAAGATACAAATGAGACTTCTTTTAAAAACATTAAAAAATCTAGCGGTAGTGTGTGTGTGTTACACTGTAATTCATTGTATATAAAACATTAATAATATACAATTTAAATATATAGATAGAGATTTTCCACAAAATCAGAACAGAAAATGCTGGAGAAAGGTTCAATTTCTCAGACTTCAGAAGCTCATCTGATTACATATATTCATCTTGGATCACTTAACTTTTCACATAGTCCTTTGTTAGACCATTTTAATAAATTTACAGTCTAGCGTATTACTTTACAAGTCTACTGAGGATACAGTTTCCAAACAAGATACCTTCAACGATTAATAGTCAGTCACCATGGTAACACATAAGACATATGCAGTGTACCTCCTCAACAGCTGAACTACAGACATTCTTGTTTCCTAATCCAGTTTCCAGTTTCTTAAACCTCAAAAAAGCTCAAATCGGCACAGATTCCATATGGGTCCAAGGACCTCTGAACATCTACTGTGAAACACTGGAAACCAAGTCGCTTTTTTTGCATAGCATTTTAATTGATCATGAATAATGAGTCATTCATAAAACAGAAATAGAAATCTCACTTATTCAAAATTATGAATGATTCAGTATGGTGAGAGAGCAGTTTTTGCACCTAAAAGGTGCACCAAATGGGATGTTGGGAGAAACTGAAGAAACTGCACCACAAAACTTACAAAAATCTCAGATCTTACAACAAAAACTACCATAGAATATTATTAATATTAGGTCAATTTAGCTCTATTAATCAATAACTATGTACCACCGGATGGCTGCCACCAGACATGCAGGGATTCTGAAGCCAGGACTTACCGGAGCAAATATGACCATACACATTTAAAAGCAAAAGAGATATCCAGCTTCAGAACATATTAGATGCTCTTAAGAGTATCTGTATCTTCTCCTCGTCTCTCTGCTCTATCTCCTCGTCTTGTGAGCTTGTGTCTCCTCGACTGTGAGCTCAGGAGAGGGTTGGCACTTCTGTGTGGCTCTCAAAGTCTAACCCTGCACTCCCTTCTTTGCTCTGCTCTACAGTCACAAACACACATGCCAGAACAGAGGAACTCCCTAACTAAAAATCACTTCACAAAGTCATGAGTCAGACTATACACTGAATGCTAGCTACAGATCTGCATTCAGATGAAATAAATGAAATCAAGCAATAAGGGCAGACCCACAGCTAACAGGGAACGTTCTCTGAACCTTTGCTAACGCCCTGGCAAGGTTCTCTCAAAGTTATGAACAAATATTCTTCCAGTAATGTTAATAGAACATTCGTTCAGAGTTGTCTGGTCTTTAATAATGTTATCATTAACTTAAGTTAGCCTATTTATGCATCGTTCATGGAATGTTTCTGAAGCATTTTAGATGCATGCTCGTCCAATGTTTTTTAAATGTTACCATACGAGTGCTGTCAAATCGATTAATCGCAATTAATCGCTTCTAACGTAACAGTTTGCAAATATACAAAATATGTGTGTGTATATACAAACTTTTATGTTAGATGCGATTAATTGCGATTAATTGATTTGACAGCACTAGTTACAACTTCTTTAGTTCAGAAATGTTTGCAAAATGTAATGTTCTTTTAACGTTTGCATAACCAAAAAATAAAAACATTTAAAATATTTCAATTAAATGTTTAGCATGTTAATGGATGGTTTAAAGCTTTATTGATTAAAGCTATTAAAAACTTTGTACTTTAAACTTCAAATGAGCAAAATGTGAGTTTTAGAAGAAATAAGATTAAAGCACACTTATTTAATGCTAATATGCTGTTATGTATTTAACAGGGTGGCATTTGTGTATTTTGTCATTAAGCTTGAACTGACTTTTAAAAATGTTAAGATGTCCCTTTAATGATGATACACAAAGATATTTATGAAAGTACCTTTAATTTTTAAAAAGTTTCAAAGCCCAAAAGACACCCTACTAAAGTTGAGGAAAATACAGTTATTTTACAGCCTTCATGGGACTGAAAGCAGTCACATGGGTTCAAAGCTTTCAAACCCTTTGTTAAAAATGGGAAACTCATGGCATTTTTCTCAAAGCTACAGCAATGCATTGAAAAAGATGAAACCTATTTTTTAGGACTGAAAGGTGATGTAGCCTATCAGTAATAATATGAAGAGCTAAATTGGAAGATCCCCATATGTTAACAAATCAAATTTCCTGTAAACACGCAGCATGAGACAACACTGATCCGAATATCAATGGGATGTGACACTTCACCTCTATGTAAGGCACATTTTTTTTAGCATTGCTGTTAAGGCAACAATAATGTTGTATGTTATGAAACTGTTAGATGGCATGCCGATAGTGTTAGAGTTTATTGTTACTGTCATGTAGACGCCTATTTCAGATGTATGGAAATGCCAGCTCTGCTAATACACAACATGATTAATTACCATAGGCAACAGCTAATATAAGAATTCACTGGCCTGTCATTATGGCAAAAACAATGATGCCTTCTCAAGACTAACCTCAAATTGCCTGCTCACATATCATGCCAAAATAACTTGGAAAAGCTACATCCCTTAACAATGAAGCTTATGTCCAGGTAATGGAAATGAGCATTAGAGTCTCATGATGTGCGTTAAACCCTCAACATACCAGAACTGGTGGTGAATTTCACACATTCAAGAAGTTCCATCCAAGGAAAAGTCAGAAAACGATATTTTTTAATGGTTTTAGTTTTAGTTAATAATAATCTTGCTACAGAAACCAGGAAATTATGTTGTTTGCAGTTTATATTAAAAAAAAAAAATTGTGTTCAAAATGTACAAAAATTATATAATGAGCGAGTACATCGTGAATCCATTTTGCAAACCGTGTTTTTGTCTTATTCTGAGTACGGTACACCTATAATAAGTGTTTGTGTTTATGTTTTACTATTTTAGACTGGTTCAGGTCGTACCACTGTGGAGTAGCCCAGGCTACAATGTTCTTCCACAAGACACATGTAGTTCCGTTAATTAACCGCTAGAGCGGCAAAAGTCACGGACTGCAGCTTATATTAAAATGGCAATAGCTTATATTAAAGGGCTTATTTAATAAATAAAGCAATTTAATAAAAATAAGCAATTTAATAAAAATATAATGCTGTTTTCACTATATAGACAGGGAGAGCAGTTGTGTTCTGAAGGCACTGGTATGTTTTCCATATACACCAAACTTTTTTATCTTAAAAAAAAACAATTAAACTTTTATTCACTATATTTCCCATTTAAGAATTCAACTTAAGTATTAAGAATAAGGATTCCCCAGTGTGGCCTTTAGACTACACTTAGTATCTAGTCCAAGAGCTAAGATCCTATTGTGACGGATTTATCCACTCACCACAAGGAGTCAAGCCAGAGAGCCTGTGCTGATGCAAGCAAATGAAAGTGTGTCTGACAGAGGTAGAATCACACTCTTCTTTGATTGAATCTAATGGACAGGTGTGAGAAACCCATGGGACAATGGGTGAGCAGTGCGTGGGAGCTTCGACAGCCAGTAGAAAGGATGGTTCTCTCTCAACACCCCATATGTGCGTATAGCACCTGTTGAGCTGGTAATGAGGAGAGGTTTCCCATCTTTGTCTTTCCCTACCAGAATATTTTCACGGTTTCTAACCAACAGCGATGAGACGACTTAAATCTGTGCCAGAGAGAAACTGTGTCATGCTTCTTTCTTCAGTGGAGGGTGAGAGTGACCTGGGGTTTGGGGAATGCCTCACTTCAATTGTAAGATGAAGAGCTTCCACAGAAATAGGAGAAAACAGAAAGCTTCTAAGGAGAAAGCTGTAGGTACCATATGGGTCAACTACATATAAATTCAATAGGTTATTGAGAAAACACATTAAGATGTTCCGGTGGCTATCCATAAAACGATGACAACACACTGTTCTATAACATATATTTTTCTTAAGATTTCTATGGTAATCATTATGTAAGAACTTTAATTGTTGGCAGCTCAGGAATTGCTATGAAATAATAATAATAATAATAATAATAATAAAAATAAATAAAAATTAAAAAAAAAATTAAATAAAATTTCAAATTAAATAATAATATAGAACATTTTAAATAAAACGTAAATATAAAAATTTTTAAAATATGAGAACAACTTATGAAAACATTTTCTAACAATCATCTAGTTAATTAGAAAAGTTGATTAGTTTGACTACTTTTTTTAACAAGCATGCTGATAGTGTAAAGCTTTAAGTATAAACCGAGAATTTGCACACTAAAACTCAATCAGAAAAGTTGCATCAAGAAAAGTTGGGGCCATTACGAAACGCATCAAGTAAAGCTAAAAGTGGCATAATTATTTAGGATGTCCTTTAAATTTAAATTTGTAGTTTTACATCTCTAATAAGAAACTGCCACAAAACAAACCAAACTGAAGTTACTAATCTAATATCTATTCAGGGCCTCCACATTTTTCTGTACAGTTTTTTGATTAAGGCTTACAGTATATGATCAGATCAATGGTAACATGCATTTCAATGAAGAACTCAGTATGGGCATCTTCAAAGCCACCTACGCCACAGTGTCGCTGCAAACAGCTCCCACAATCCCTCATTAAGGTGTATATCATTAAGCCTCACTGAAACTTGAGCTGAGGGAACACCTTCAGACACACAGGCACAGATGTTAACCCTCACACACATTCCCAGAAAGCTACAGGACAGGCTGAACACTGCACGCTGACAAATGATCCATGTCATTGAAATGTATTGCAGGGATACAGAACATTCTCCCAGTGGGAGAGATGTTACAAGCTGGAATGGATATCAAATAGTACACACACACACACATATATATATATATATATATAAATAAAAGTTATTTAGTAGTAAATCATTATGAACAAAAACTGTCAACTGGTTTATGGTGTGATGAATGTTACAGAGCTATATTACAGTATCGTTTGATTAGAATGAGAGGTCTCTAGAGTGTTTTATGTCAATAATAACCTGCACTGAATGACTCCATCAAAATTATTCGGCCATTTTCTCTCCCTGTGTAATGATCCACTGAAGGCAAGTTGTAGCGAGAACCCAAGTGCAGCATTTATTACAAATAAAACAAAACATGAAACAAAAACATGGCGTGACATGAAAACAAAAACCAAGGCATGAACTTACACAACAGCAGGACAACAGGAAACAATACTTGACAAAGACACATGGCAAACATGAGGGCTTAAATACACAAACTAATGACAAGACAAGGGACACCTGTGAACAATGAACAGATGACATGGCAGGATGACATGACAAACAGGGAATCACATGACAGTCATGGAACATGACATGAACAAACCAAAACGTGACAGAGACAAGACCAAATCGTGACACCTTGCCCTTTTTTTTTTTTTTTTTTTTTACAAAGGCTTTACATGTATGTATCTATGGTTCTCTTACGAGAGGTTCTCTCGTATTGCGTAAGTAAGCTTACGCTACGGGAAAGATTCATCTTTTCGAGATATTGAAGCCAAAAAATTATCCTTAATTTTGTATTCATTGTCAACGCAGTGCAGCAGCTAGCAGACCTAGAGCAGGCAGTCTTGCGTGCTCATAGGCTGCCCTGCGGGAACTGCAGCAGCCTACCACTGAGCCCGACGTGACGTCACGTCCAATGAAGGGCGCTCGCGCCTTCACAGCGTCATAGCCCGCTTTGCCTATATAAGCAGGGCTCGGAGGCTGACTCTTTGATTTTCATCTCTTCAGCGAAGGTCTTCGCATCGATGGATCTCGAGAGAAGCCACCGCCGCCGTCGAGGAAAGCGACTAGCCAGCTTAGGACAGCGCCTGAAGAAGCCGGCCGTCTTCGCCACCTTTAGCCATCTGTGCGAGCTACGCTATCCGGCGACGTATCCTTTTTCCTTGCAAACTCACTCTAAAAGAGCAGCGAGCGTCTTTTTCAAGATGCCTCGCACTTCCTGCGGCTCGTGCAGAGTTCCGCTCAGCGATGGAGACCGCCACGTTATCTGCACTCTCTGCCTGGGCCAGGAACACGCAGCTCTCGCCCTCTCGTCAGGGGGCTGCGAGCTCTGTGAAGCGCTTCCGATGTCGACCCTGCGGGCTCGACTCGAAGTGTTCAACCCTCCCACTCCGCCCTTTGCAGGACCAGGCAAGAAGAAGCGCCGTTCTCAAAGGCCGCCGGAGCCTGTGGCCTCCCTTGAGCCTCGCTCTCGCCTTCCCGCCTCCCCTCACGGACGCGCAGCTGCCGCCTACGAGCCGCACTGCCGTCGTGTCTGATGACAAGGTCAAAGGAAACGCCACAAGGGACTGCTATTCTATCCTGGCACCGGACAGCGAGGAGTGGTCGGGCTCTCATCGCTCCTCCTTCTCCTCGATCCAGGAATCAGGCCGGACCCGTGCTGGAGTGGACGGTGAGCTGATGCGCCTCCTGTCTCAGGCTGTCGAACGACTCGGGCTCGAGTGGTCACCGCCGAAGGAGCCCGCACCGAACAGGCTCGACGGCTGCTTTCTTCAGAGCCGCCGCCGTCAAGCGCCCCCAGCCAGGGCCGCCCCGTTTCTGCCTGAACTCCACACAGAACTGGCTAAATCGTGGAATGCACCTTTCTCCACGAGGCTTCAATCCCACTTCCCCGCCTCGCTCTCCCAAGTGGACGGCGCCACCGAGAAGGGATACACTGCCATTCCCCCTGTGGAGGAGGCGGTCGCAGCGCACCTTTGTCTGCCCTCTGCGAGATGGCGCTCAAGGTCTGCCCTCCCGTCAAAAGCCTGCAGAGCCACATCCGCCCTTGTCGGCCGTGCATACACCATTGCCGGACAGGCCGCTTCCGCCCTGCATTTGATGGCTGTGCTTCAGATTCTACAGGCCGACCTCCAACTGCCGTTGCACTAATTTATTTAACTGAAGAAATTCTTGCTGCAATGGACAAAAAACAGTATTCTGTAAGTATATTCCTGGATTTACAGAAAGCGTTTGACACTGTCAACCATAACTTATTGTTGACAAAACTACAACACTATGGATTAAGGGGTCAGACATATAAATGGCTTGAAAGCTATTTAAGTAATAGAAGCCAATATGTTCAATTTAAAAACCATAACTCGGACTGTAAAACTGTTGTATGCGGAATTCCCCAGGGTTCTGTTATTGGCCCTAAACTTTTTATATTATTTATCAATGATATATTTGAGGCTTCCAAAGACATGAATTTTTTGTTGTTTGCTGATGACACAACTGTGTTCAAGGCTGGGACAGATTTGAATGAATTAATGGCCATTATTGAAAGGGAAATGATAGAATTAAAGAAATGGTTTGATTATAATAAATTGTTTCTAAATTGGGATAAGACAAATTATATGGTTTTTGGAAAAAAGGGAAAACAGGGATGCACAAAATTAGTTATTGAGAATGTAAATATTGAATGTGTCTCAGAATTTAAATTTTTGGGAGTTATCCTAGACAGCAAACTTAGTTGGAAGCCTCACATTGAGCATATCAAATGTAAAGTTAGTAAAAATATTGGTATTCTTTATAACGTTAAATACATATTGGATGAAGCTTCTTTACAGCTTCTATACATAACCTTAATTGTTCCATATTTAACATACTGTATCGAAGTGTGGGGTAATGCTTGCACCAGTTATACAGAAAGGCTGTTCTTACTTCAGAAGAAAGCGATGAGAATTGTGACTTATAAAGGTTTACGAGACCACACAAATAAACTGTTTATAAAATTGCAGACCTTGAAATTAAAAGAGTTGGTCAAATTTAAAATACTACAAATTATGTGGAGAGTGAAAAATAATTTGGTGCCAATACATATTCAAAATAAATTCACGCTAATCACAGATAGTAACAACAGAAGAAAAGGTCATTTTTGTGTACCATATTCACGCACCTCACAAAAACAAAAAGGGTTTCTTGTAATTGGGATCAATTAATGGAACTCTTTGGACATTGTGCAAAAAACATGTAACACTATTGTTCAATTCAATAAAATGTATAAAAAAAAAATTTCTTAGAAAATACGAAGGCAGTGAAGCATAAGAACCAATGTTTGACAAATTTGAAATTGTTAATTATTTAGATGTGAAGTAATATTGTACCTCGATAAAAAAAAAAAAAAAAAAAAAAAAAAAAAAAAAAAAAAAAAAGGGTGAGCCATCTGTTTTGTGTCAGCTAAGATTATTGAAAAAAGGGGCATGAAATTATAAGACTAGGTCTTCTTCATGCTCCTATTCAGCATTGAATGTTATTATTTTGTTGTCGATGTGATTAATATTGTGTCTGTAATAACATCATGACTGAATAAAGAACTTGAACTGAACTGAACTGAACCTCCTCCGTGAATGGGACGAGAAGGGCCGGGATCCAGCTGCCATCACTGACTTGAGAAGCGCGACGGATCTCTCACTCCGCGCTACCAAAACCGCAGCTCAAGCCATCGGAAGGTCTATGGCCGCGTTAACCGTCACAGAGAGGCACCATTGGTTAACGCTTGCTGACATGAGGGAATCTGAGCGCGCCACCTTCCTCAACGCGCCTCTTTCCCCCACTGGTCTCTTCGGCCCAGCGGTGAGCGGGATCGTCGACCGCTTTTCCGAGGTCCAAAAGACCACGCAGGCCATGAACCTTTTTCTGCCCCGACGCTCGAGTTCCTCTACAGGCCGCTCACGTGACCAGCCGCCTGCACGGCCACCACTCAGCGTCCAACACAGCCTAGCCAGCCTTCGCAGCGACGTTAGGTCGGCCGCCCAGAGGGCTTTGGCAAAAGATCGCGCTGAAGCCCGAACATGCGAAACCTTCCTAGCAACAGTAGAAGGAAGAAAGAGACGGTCGAGTCCCGCTGCGGCCGGACCGCCATCAAAGCTCATTTCCCTGTCAGTCCCCTTCATACAGACTACTGCAGTGGTTCATTTAGCAGCCAACGAGCCGCACAAACGCCATTTTCACGGCGACCCAGAGAAATCTAAAAAAGAGTATAATATCTGGTTATCCAGCTCACGCCGATGGTGTTTTAAGTGAAGAGAAAGTTCCCACACCCCAGTGTTAACCCCTACACACAAGCACAACACTTCCCGTGTCACTCACAGAGCCCACTCTCATAAAGCAGGCAAAAGCTGCTCGAGTGTCGAATATAAGAAATGTGTCCACAGGTCTGTGCCCACTCTCTGCCCGCTCTGTTACACGGCCTCTAAAGACTCATATCAGTCAGGTTATGAATGTAAGTCACGTGCCCGCCCACGAGCACTCACGCTTACTAACACATGCCTCTCCCCGAGCGCCACAAAAAGTTGTCACAAAGCGCAGGGCGATCATAAAACGCTCCCCATCAAAAGCGATCGGGGCGTCAAACTTATATGTAAGTCTCGTGCCCGCGCAAACGCGCTCACGCTTACTAATAGACACTTTGCCCAGGGCTCGGCTCGCGCATCACAAAGTGTTAAAAGTGCGCTCCCCATTCATGGCAATCGGGACGCCACACATGTATCAGCCTGTCACGGCTGTCAGTGAGCTGCTGCTTTCAAGCACCGAGGGCGCGCGCGCCGCGCCCACTCCTCCGGTTCAGTTTCTCGAGCCCGCAGAGCGCGGTGATCAGAACCCGAAGACCATTCACCCCTTTAGCTACACATATAAAAGCATGGGAAGCCATCCCAGGGGTTTCAGAATGGGTGCTGAGCACAATAAGGCAAGGCTATTCACTACAGTTCACTCGCCGTCCCCCGCGCTTTCAAGCACAGACCGCGACAACTGTGAATGCGGAAGTAGCACATCTACTCCGCGCAGAAATAGCGAAGCTGCTGTGCAAAGGGGCTATAGAATTGGTACCGCCTTCTCTGAGCGAGTCGGGTTTTTACAGCCTTTATTTTCTTGTACCCAAGAAGGACGGAGCCCTCAGACCCATCTTAGATCTGAGACGTTTGAACAAAGTGCTTATGAAAAGACCGTTCAAAATGCTTATGACCAGGAAAATCCTCGCGCACGTTCGGCCGAGGGACTGGTTTATTTCTCTCGATCTGAAAGATGCCTATTTCCAGATTCAGATAATACCCCATCACAGGCCATTCTTGAGATTCGCCTTCGGCGGTCAGGAATATCAATACACCGTCCTGCCGTTCGGCCTGTCTCTAGCACCCCGTACATTTACGAAGTGCATGGACGCGGCTCTCGTCCCCTTGAGAAATCAGGGTTTGCGAATCACTATCTGGACGACTGGCTGATTTTGGCACAGTCAGAGATAGAACTGCTTTCTCACAGAACTATGCTCCTCAGTCACCTGGAAAGCTTGGGTCTCACGGTCAACTGGACCAAGAGCTCATTACTGCCCAGTCAGTAAATTTCCTTTCTAGGAATAGAACTGGACTCTGTGGCCATGATGGCTCGTTTATCGACGAAGCGCGCGCCATGTTCGACATCTAGCCGCGTCTTTCCAGAAGAGCAGCAGCATCCCTCTGAAGACATTCCAGAGGATGCTGGGCTGTATGGCCTCAGCTGCAGCAGTGCTTCAGCTGGGCTTACTGCGCATGCGCACGCTTCAACGATGGCTGAACGCTTGAGCGTCTCGCCGAGCTTGGGCCTCTGGCTGCGAACGAATCAGAGTGACTCAGACCTGCATTACAGCTCTGCAGCCCTGGTTAGCGGCCGACTGGTATCAGCGGGGAGTGATGATGGGAGCTGTCTCATATCGAAAGGTCATCTCGACAGAAGCGTCCAACTCAGGTTGGGGCGTTCTCTTCGAGGGCAGACCGGCCTTTGGCCTGTGGCCAGACCAGGAGAAGCTCCTTCACATAAACTGTCTGGAAATGATAGCGGTTGAGAACGCGGTGAAACGCTTCCTCCCGCTCATAGTTCAAGTTCAAGTTCATTTGATTTATATAGCACGTTTTATAACAGCCACTGACTGACCAAAGTGCTTTACAGAACTACAAAATTAAAAGACAATAATACCATGCATAACAGCACAGATAAGTACAGCAAAGCTAAAAACAGCCTTGAACAGGAGTCGCAAAAACAGTGTCAGACTCATCAATAATAAACAGAAGTGGCAGAATCAGACTTAGATAAATAGAAAAAACAGCGTCATACTCAAAGGAGAAATAATAAAAGTAAACAAATTGTTATGGAATTTTTCTTTTATTGCTCTGATTTCAGTGATTCCTAATGATGGCCTCATCTGTTCTCACGAATGTAGTGAGAGGGGGTCTTTGATTGATAATTTACTGTGGTTGGGAGTCAGTGGAGGTAAGGAAAAGCAGGTGGTCAAGGGGTCATCTTGAGTTCATTTGTACGTTATAGCCTAAAGGGTTAAGGGGGCATTTACCTCTCAGGGCCAGGGAGAAATAGGAAAAAAACAAAGTATATCTCTCCTGTGAGGGGAGGGCAGAAATAAGGCCTTGGAGGACACAAGATATAAAAAAGACAGACACTGCTTCTCCTTATCTCTCCTCACTGACTCACGAATGTGTATTGGTGATGAAGATCTCTCTTGCAAGAGAATAAATACTTTTTAAACTATTAAATTGGACTCAGAGTGTCTCTTACTCAGTGATGATGTTTGTTAAGAAGGAAAAAAGCCACAACAAACCTTATTTATAGGCCAAGGAAAACAAGTGCATTTTTAAAAGTGACTTAAAAGAGATCAAGGAAGGGGCTATACTAACTTCTATGGGCAAATTATTCCACAGCTGAGGCCTGAGACCACAGAAAATGCTCGATCCCCTCTGCGTTTAAGTCTGGAGTGAGGGACTAATAACAGATTCTTGTCACTTGAACTCAAACTTCTTGATGGAGTATATGGTTGTAGCAGTTCAGATAGGTAGCTCGGTGCTTGGTTGCATTGAGATTTGTATACAAATAAAAGGATTTTAAAATCAATTCTGAAATTAATGGGCAACCAATTGGGGTGATATGGTTACTTTTCCGACTACTTGAGAGGAATCTTGCGGCCGCATTTTGCACCAATTGAAGACGAGCAGTTTGATACAGCTCATACAGCAGCTCATACAGGACCACCATGTTCTAGTCCGTTCAGACAACATGTCAGTGGTGTCCTACGTGAACCGTCAGGACGGTGTCAGATCCAGGAACCTCTGCGATCTGACGGAACGCCTCCTCATGTGGTCTCAGCATCACCTGCGCTCGCTGAGAGCTGCGCATGTGCCAGGCCACTTGAAAGACGGCCCAGACAACTTATCCAGGGACAACATTCCCCCAATGGTCCCTGCACCCACAAACAGTCCAGAAAATATGGCGCCTGTTCGGCAAAGCGGAAGTCGACCTATTTGCGTCAAAAGACAACGCTCACTGCCCGATGATCTTTTCGAAGAACGAGGCCCAGCCGCCCGCTGTATGCCTTTCCTCCGATCTCTCTGTTACCACAGGTAGTTAAGAGGATCAGGGAAACGCACCACTCGGTGCTCCTTATAGCCCCGTGTTGGGAGAATCAGACTTGGTTCCTGGAGCTGACGCGGCTGTCACATACAGCCCGGTGGCCGATTCCGGTGAGAACAGATCTCCTCTCTCAAGCTCGCGGCTCGATCTGGCATCCCCATCTAGAGCGCTGGTCTCTGCACGTATGGTTGATCAACGGGTACCCGTTGCCCTGCCAGAAGGAGTGATGAACATGATTACGCAGTCTAGAGCTCCCTCTACCAGAAAGCTTTAGGCATCTAAATGGTCTGTGTTCTCCGAATGGTGCACCAACAAAAATCTGGACCCACGGACATGTGGGGTCTCGCGGCTGCTCAGTTTCCTACAAGAGCTGTTGGATAAGGGAAGGTCCCCATCCACGCTTAAAGTCTATGTGGCGGCCGTTGCGGCGTTCGCTGAGTCGACGCGCGGCCAGTCGCTAGGGAAAAACGAGCTGGTCATCCGCTTCCTTAGAGGAGCCAGAAGGATGAACCTTCCGCGCCCCCCGTCGGTTACTATGTGGGATCTTTCATTGGTCCTCAAGGCCCTGAAAGCTTTTCCCTTTAAACCACTAGATTCCGTGGAGTTAAAGTACCTGTCACTCAAAACCGTTTTTCTGACTGCTCTGTCATCAGTTAAACGTGTGAGGGACTTACACGCGCTGTCCGTCAGCGCTGCGTGTCTCGAGTTCGGGTCAAATGACTCAAAAGTCATCTTCAAACCTAGACACGGCTATGTTCCTAAAGTGATTGGCACTCCTTTCAGAGCGCAGGCCATTTCTCTATCGGCTCTGCCTTCATCCGATAGCCAGAGCAATGTTAATCTCCTCTGCCCAGTCAGGGTGATGAGGTTCTACACTGCGCACTCCGCCCCTTTCAGGCGCTCGGAGCAGCTTTTCGTTTCGTTTCGTCGCCTTGAAACAAAGCCTCTCCAGATGGATTGTGGATGCTATAGCAGCCGCTTACGCGTCAAAAGGTCTGCAATGCCCCCTGGGCATCAGGGCTCATTCCACTAGAGCCATGGCCTCATCGTGGGCATGGTCCAGCGGAATTTCTATTCACGACATATGTGTGGCGGTGGGCTGGGTTTCCCCGTCCACCTTTGTCAGGTTTTATAACTTAGAAGTTCCCGCTCTGCAGGCAAAACTTCTGTCAGTATAAGTGAGATGTACGTTCTGTCCAGATATGATCGTGCGCAGGCTACTCTAACGTTTCTTAGCTCTTCTGGTTGAGCTGCACTTATGGGTATGTGCTGTATGCTTATACAGACCGGCGGTGCCGCTCTGTATTCCCTATGAGTGCTTATGTACAAGTGCTGGCCTGCGTTGCTGGCCGCCTTATTTTCCCACTTATCTGGGTTCCCCGGCAAACCCTGGGACTCATGTGTGGATGCTTGGCGTGCACGGCGTTGACAAAGGGTTCCCGTAGCGTAAGCTAACTTACGCAATACGAGAGAACCTCTCGTAAGAGAACGTATCGGTAACCTAACGTAACCTCGGTTCTCTCTAGAAGTATTGCGTAACCTGCCGTCCTCACGCCATGATCGACTTTCGCTTCAGTCGATGTAAACCAGAGAATCAGCCTCCGAGCCCTGCTTATATACGCTAAGCCACGCCCAAACTGGCGGGCTATGACGCTGTGAAGGCGCGAGCGCCCTTCATTGGACGTGACGTCACGTCGGGCTCAGTGGTAGGCTGCTGCAGTTCCCGCAGGGCAGTCTATGAGCACACTAGACAGCCTGCTCTAGGTCTGCTAGCTGCTGCACTGCATTGACAATGAATACAAAATTAAGGATCATTTTTTGGCTTCAATATCTCAAAAAGATGAATCTTTCCCGTAGAGTAATCTAACTTACGCAATGCTCGTTCCCTCTTTTAGAGAGAACCGAGGTTACGTTAGGTAACCGATATGATTTAGATGATTCTGTGGATAATTAGATAATTCTTTATTTTGAAGAATTTGAAGATTTTTGTACCCTTTTTAAATAAATAAATAATTTATTATAAATAATATAGAAAGTTTAGAATATTTTTTAAACCTTTTTACTGTGTCTCTTTAATTACTTTTCCAGAGTGTTTCTAGTATATTTGCCCCTTTTAGTTTTTTAATAAAAATTCTCAAATAAAAATCAAGTGAACCCTATTTCACTGCCAAAACACTCATAAAGTGAGCTTTTTTAAAGTCATGTTACATATCTGACTACTTTACGTTACAACATTACAATTACAATTACATTACAACATTACAACATTACAATTGAGCTTTCAGTACTTTATGATAGAATATCTAAACAAGCAAACACTCATTACTGAAAAAAAGGTTATTTAGGGATTGACTTCTAAATGACACTGTATTTTAACATTAAAAATTAATTGAACCAATGATGATTCTAAAACAAAATGCTTCCGGGACCCCTATTTCAGTGCTGTAAATCATACAGCCCTCATATTCCACGGCTGAGTGTATCAGACAGAGGAAAAGCCTTTGAATCCGTGCTTTAAATTTATTTCTCTTGTGGTTAGTATTGAGTTACATAGGGAAGTATTTATTTAAACCCAGTGGTCTTAGCTTGAGAGACTCAGGGAATCCAATTTCTCATTTATGTGAATTGGTAGAGCACAGCAGAAGAAGTGGCCCTGTATCGGTAGCGCGCTCATGCTCATCAGAGAACTGCTCAGTTGTTTTGAATGTGGCTTTAACACTGGCTCACTGTAATGGGGTCCACTAAGAGGCTGCAGCTCCGTGTCTAAGCAGTATAACACAGGTTGAACTGGTCAACACTGTCAAACGCACGACAAATGAGAATATCTAAACACAAACTGTCTTTATTAAATTCACAGGAGAATAAGACAAACACATCGACACCACTTTACATCGATGAGACCTCGAATGGATGGGTTGCCCCCTCCAGCCAGTGACACCATTCTTCAAACGGCAGCTTGATAGCAAAAAGGCACATGAATGGAGTTTGGCGGGTCCCCCTGCGGCACCAGTTCAGGAAGCATCAACTTTAATGATGAATGGTAGATCTGGGTTTGGATGGATTAAGGTGGGAGCGGTGCTAAATGCAAGCTTGAGCTGATGGAATGCCTCTCCAGGACAGAGACTTCGGCGTCTTGCATTATAGGGAGGTGAGAGGAGCTGACAAGGTCCTGAAATTGAAGATGAAGCAGTGGTAGAAGTTTATGAAGCCCAGGAATCATTGAAGTTCTTTTACTGTAGTGGGAGTGGGCCAATTCTGCACTGCGTATACCTTCCCCTGGTCTTAATGATGAAGTCAAGGGACGGAAAGGATGGACCATGGAATTTGCACTTCTCCAACTTAAGGTAAAGATTGTTTTCTCCTAACTTCTGAAAGAGTTGCATAACATGGAGGCGATTGTCTGTCTTGCTCCAGGAGTAGATTAGAATCCCTTTAATGTAGATGATCACGAAACGATGGAGGTACTACCGGAACACCTCATTCGCGAAGGCCTAGAACAGTGAGGGTGATTTGGACAGTCCGTATGGCATGACCCGAAATTCGTAGGGCCCCGATAATGTTATGAAGGCAGTATTCCATTCATCCCCCCTCCGTATCCGGATGAGAGTATACGCCCTAGGTCCAACTTGGTGAAGATAGTAGCACCTCTCAACATTTCCAGAGCCGCTGGAACCAGAGGAAGGGGATATTTGTACATGACTGTTTGTTTGTTGAGGGTTCAATAATCGATGCGCTGCCACAAGCCTATGTCCTTTTTTGCCACGAAAAATAAGCTGGAAGCGGCAGGGGATGTAGAAGGATGGATGTATCCAAGAGCCTTTTCTACATACTCCTATATGGTCTTTTGTTCAGGAATGGATAATAGGTAAACTCTACAAGTACAGTCCCATGGCCTACAAAGTGGTAAAAGTGTGGCTTGTTGTTTACTGAACACATTTTTTTATTTTTTTATTTATTTATCAGGGACAATGGACAGTAAAGAACTGTCCCAGAATTAGCTACAGAGCTAAATTTCATCTGCAATCCCTGGGCAGGAAAGTACCAAATCACATTACATACAATAAAATCCCCTCACAAATGGGAAATATACGAGATATTATACACCACTTAACATTAAAACTGCAATCTTAATTAATACCAATTATACCTCCAAATATACATCCTACAAAACATCACACAATGTTACAAATTCATTACCCCGAAATTGTAAAACCTAGACAAAACATAAGAGTATTCAATGATTACAGACCTGACTCTCCTTTAACCACATTTTCAAATGCAGCTTGAACTGTGCAAAAGTTCTTGATGAATATGGGACATCCTGGAGCATCCCATATTCCTCGGGAATCCTGACCTGGTGATGTTTCTCTGGACTTTCAATGGTGGTTGCTTTGAGAAACACATTGGACGAATCAGCTGCTGATTCGATTTGGGTAGGAAGTTTTAAATAGGAATTAAAGCAGTCCTCACCCCACGAGAGAATGTCGTCAGTGGTCCAGGAAACATTAGGTGCAGTGAGTTATAAAGTGGCTTACCCAGGATTGATTGAACATTCAATTTCTTCTGACAAGTGATCTTTGGGATTTGGAAGCGGTCGATGAAGTTTCTTGAAATGAAGTTGCCCACAGAGCCCGAGTCAATAAGGGCCTTTGCTGAAACGTAATGATGGGCAGACATCACTGATACAGGTATATGCAACAGAGAGGTTACATTGGGATGAACATTAATGTAACTCACCGCTGGGCGAAGTGGTCGCACAGGGAACTCTCACATAAAATGTCTCTCAGCCCCGCAATAAAGGCACAAATGTTTTTGAATGCGTCTTTGTCTCTCAGTAGGAGATATATGAAATTAATCAACTTCCATGTGTTCCGGGGCTGGTGCTGGAGGATGTTGAACAGGTGTGTTGATGGTAACTCACGTTCACAGTTTTTTAAGTGTTGAGCCACACACATGGATTGGCGAATGAGGTTTTCCAAACCAAAGCTGTAATCAAAGATGGTGAGATGCATTCGCAGAGAAGGTGACAATCCCTGTCGGTATTGTCAGTGATAAGGGCAGTTTCATTCCATCCACTTCTCAGCCACCGAATATTTGCCTTGTTTCAGTCGAAACAGTTGATCGTGAACTGATAGTGAACTTGCAGTTTGATCAAAACCTCCTTAAAGTGAGTGAAGTAGGCATCCAGAGTGTTTGTTACCTTGCCTGCTTGTTCCCAAATGGTTTTGACCCACTAGAGCGCACGGCCTGAAAGCAGAGTTTGAATGCGATTATGAATGCGATCTTTGCTCTATCCGTGCAAAATCGTTGCGGTTGCATTTCAAACAGCAAAGTGTATTGGAGAAGAAAGCCACTGCAGTTCTCCACAGCGCCTGAGAATGTCGCTGACAGGGCCATGGGACTGGCATGCAGATCAGTCTGGGCTTCTGTCAGCGATACTTAAGAACGGGCAACAGAAAGAACGCTCTAAGTATCACAGCATGGTGAAAGGCACTAGAATGATTTACCTTGATGATAATAGATCTTTGTCTTTGCAGGATGACCCGGAACTCGTACAAAGGTTGCAGACTGCAGATGATTATGATTATGATTATGAAGATACAGGTAAACAATTAGGTAGAGAGTCAGGAAAGGCCGTGTGTCCACCAAAGCGTTTTTAGCCAGCTGAAAACGCTAGACGCTCTGATGAAAACGCCTAGCTTTGGGAGCTTGAGAGCGTTTTGACAACGCAACGTTTTTTCCGCTGAGTCGTTTCGTTGCTATGATACAGAATATCCGCAGCACAGTTTACTTGTAACTGATTTCGCAGATAATTTGTTTCATACTAAAAATTTATTTTTCATCCATGTTGTTCGGTTAGCTCTGCTGGTTGATGTTGTTGTACAGAAAGAATGTTGTGACAGTTGGTCAGTGTGGTATTAGTCCCGCCCCTCCTCCACTGTGATTGGACGGCTGGGTAAAAAGTGACAGTGATGAGCGCTGCGTTCTATCCAAAGTTGAAAAATTTTCAACTCTCGGCGACCAGTAAAAAACGCCGGGCGCTCGGCGCTTCAGCATGAAAAAAACGTTCAGCACCTCGTTACGCTCATGGCATTCTAAAAACGTGGCACGCCCATTAAAAACAATTGAAAACATACGCCAGGCGCGTGGAAAAACACTTTGGTGGACACATGGCCTAAGTCTTGCACATAGTGGACACAAGACCAGACAACAACATGTTGGTGAGTATGTGTATAGGCAAGTCCCAGGTGATTAGAGACAGGTGCTGGGAATCAGTACTCGGGGGAGTTCGAACGAGTGGGTGGAGTTTCAGGGTGTGACGATGATGGAACGGCTGAATCTGTTACTATATATATGTTTATATTATACAAATAAAGTGATTTTGAATGCAGATACCACACAATATATTATGATTTTAGAATTTTGCTCTTTTGACATTGTCATTTCTTTCAGACAGTAAGTAATCATCATTTGGAGCCACTGCCATTTGGACTGTGGACTGTATTTTAATGTGCAAGAAGAAGATTATTATACAACAGTGGATGTGATAACTTGAAATGAAAATGAAGCAATTAGTGCCATCTGGTGGCAGCACCAAGATAAACCTCAACACTTTGAGCATTTACAGTCACAGACAGTGATATGTTTATAGGGGATTGTTTTCATGACATTTAACTCTTAGCTTAGAAATAACTTATCAAATAATTTACACACAAAATACCAATTAATTTTAAGTCAATAAGTGTGGTCTGATCTGATCTGATCTTTTCTATAGAATCTCTGTAGTACAGTTATTGTGGACTTCTGGGAGTTTAAATCAAGACCCAGAAGAGGCAGGTGAGTCAAAATTATGATGCTTTAATTCATTCCTGCTTCAGCTACTGCCACTAATTAAAGGAGAGGAACTCATCCTAATGTGGCTCGCTTGTGTGTGTGTGTGTGTGTGTGTGTGTGTGTGTGCAGGGCCTTTGCTAGGGTATCTGGGACCCCAGCGCAGGTAGTTGAAATATAGGTTGAAATCGCGGTTGCTGTAAAAAGCTAGAATCGTCACCACCTTTCTCCCATATAGTGATGGCCCTGTGTGTGTGTGTATGTGGGTCAGTTTTTGCCTACTTTGTGGGGAAACGAATGTGTGAATAAAGGTCTTAATAAGGGTTAAGCTTAATTAACAGTATTTATAGCGTTATTTTTATTACCACAATCAATGGTGCTTACAATTAAAGTATATGGGTTCCATTCTTGAAGTAAAAATTTTTATAAAACACGTATATATAATTTTCAGTTAAAACTTGTATATTATTTGAGCTGCAAATTGTGAATTTACAGTGATTTTAGGTTTTTAGACTGTATGTTGTTTATAATTGTTTATAACTACACAGAAAAGTTTAGTAAGCGTTTTTTTTACACAAAATGATGTTAACACTCACATTGTTGACGTCTTCTGGTTTTATTATTAAAACAGTAAGTATTTTAAACCTTACAGCAGTGTTGTTATTGTTCTCTAAAACTATATTTAAAATAGTTTTTTTGTTCATTGAAATAAACACACACACACCCACACACATATATATATATATATATACATATATATATATATATATATATATATATATATATATATATTATTATTATTATTAAAAAAATTGGCATAGAAACAATTATCTGTCAAAAAATAAATAGTAAATTTCACAAACAATTACAAAGAAATGGCAAATAACATTGAATTTAATGTGAAACACTGACATAGTATCTTCTTGAAAAATTACTCATAATCTTTTTTTTTACAGTGTTGGGAACGATATATAATGAAATTCAAGTTGAAGTTCTAAAGTTACAAAAACTGAAATAAAAACCAATTAAAGCAAAATAAAAAAAAATATGTAAAGAAAATTAAAATTCAAAATATATTAAAAAAATCATAACACTATTTTAGATTGACCCCATTCACTTCTATTTGTAAGTGCCTCACTGTAACCCAAATCTTAGCTTTAAAAAAACATCACAATTATGTTTGTGGTAGTAAAAATTATGCAGCAAGTGCCAGCACAATAGAAGTCAAAGTCTCAAGCATGTGTGTGAACATGTGTGTGTGATAGTGTGAGCCAATGGAGCTCGCATCATCACTTCACTAGATGCACACTTTCACATGAATAAGCACATGCTTGCTCAAACAAACAAGCACACAAACTAAGCCCCAAACACACTCGCTTCAAGCATGGCGAGAAGCTCTGGAGACCCACCCCCTCATCCATTACAGCTGCATTCTCCTCTCCATCCCTCCGCTCTCACTTTCTCCCTGTCTCGCTCTTTCACACATGCGCACACTGGTGTGACTACGAGCGGGTGAGTGTTACGATGCCGTGGCTTGTTTATCAAGCTTTCCCAGCTGTGTTCTGCAGGCAAAGATGAAGAGCGCAGAGAGGAGAAGAGGGGGAGAAGATTACACCAACACAGACCCACTGACTTCTTAGACACACAGCAACTCTGAGAAAGAGAGAGAGAGAGGAGCAAAATGATGGAGGGAAAGGAAAAAAGGAGGGCCTGGGATATTTAATTTTTTATTTGAGTTTTCGGATTGATCTTATGAATGATTTTACAACTGGTGTGTTTAAAACACCAAACGAGAATATAAAAATCTCAGTCTTTGTACTGAGATATTATTATTATTATTTTCTTGTGTGTGTGTGTGGTATTTGATTAGAAATGATTAAGATTTTTAATTAGCTTTTATGTTATATTTTCATATTTTTATTATAGTTTTAGATTAAGTTGTAGGTTTTTTTATATTTCTTTTTAGCTTTATTTTTTTATTTCAGTTTTAGTTTTAGAAATGTTAGTATTAAAGATTTCAAAATTTTAAATTTTCTTTCTATTTTAATATTTATTAGTTTTATATTTATTAATATTATTCTATTTTGTATTATTTAATTATGTTTAGTAGTTTTAGTAAATTTGCTAGTATATATATATATATATATATATATATATATATATATATATATATATATGCACTCAACTAAAGGATTATTAGGAACACCTTACTAATACTGTGTTTGACACCCTTACGCCTTCAGAACTGCCTTAACTCTACATGGCATTGATTCAACAAGGTGCTGAAAGCATTCTTTAGAAATGTTGGCCCATATTGATAGGATAGCATCTTGCAGTTGATGGAGATTTGTGGGATGCACATCCAGGGCACGAAGCTCCCGTTCCACCACATCCCAAAGATGCTCTATTGGGTTGAGATCTGGTGACTGTGGGGGCCATTTTAGTACAGTGAACTCATTGTCATGTTCAAGAAACCAATTTGAAATGATTCGAGCTTTGTGACATGGTGCATTATCCTGCTGGAAGTAGGCATCAGAGGATGGGTACATGGTGGCCATAAAGGAATGGACATGGTCAGAAACAATGCTCAGGTAGGCCATGACATTTAAACGATGCCCAATTGGCACTAAGGGGCCTAAAGTGTGCCAAGAAAACATCCCCCACACCATTACACCACCACCACCAGCCTGCACAGTGGTAACAAGGCATGATGGATCCATGTTCTCATTCTGTTTACGCCAAATTCTGACTCTACCATCTGAATGTCTCAACAGAAATCGAGACTCATCAGACCAGGCAACATTTTTCCAGTCTTCAACTGTCAAATTTTGGTGAGCTCTTGCAAATTGGAACCTCTTTTTCCTATTTGTAGTGGATATGAGTGGTACCCGGTGGGGTCTTCTGCTGTTGTAGCCCGTCCGCCTCAAGGTTGTGCGTGTTGTGGCTTCACAAATGCTTTGCTGAATACCTTGGTTGTAACGAGTGGTTATTTCAGTCAAAGTTTCTCTTCTATCAGCTTGAATCAGTCGCCCCATTTACCTCTGACCTCTAGCATCAACAAGGCATTTTCGCCCACAGGACTGCCGCATACTGCATGTTTTTCCCTTTTCACACCATTCTTCGTAAACCCTAGAAATGGTTGTGCGTAAAAATCCCAGTAACTGAGCAGATTGTGAAATACTCAGACCGGCCCGTCTGGCACCAACAGCCATGCCACGCTCAAAATGGCTTAAATCACATTTCTTTCCCATTCTGACATTCAGTTTGGAGTTCAGGAGATTGTCTTGACCAGGACCACACCCCTGAAGCAACTGCCATGTGATTGGTTGATTAGATAATTGCATTAATGAGAAATTGAACAGGTGTTGCTAATAATCCTTTAGGTGAGTGTATATATATATATATATATATATACATATATATATAATATTCTGACCTAGATGCATTTAATGCATGAAATGTGTACAATATATTATTCTAATTAAGGAAAAAGGGCAGTTGTTAAAAATTGAAGATGGCAGAAAAGTACTGATTGGTATCTAATGCACGTGACCTTAAACCAGCATGACTATATGGTTTGACTACTTGACTAGTTGTTCAGACAACCAACTAACCAACTAACTAGTTGACTATTACCATGATCTTTGCACTATTAAGGTTATAGGAAAGTAGAAAAAAGAACTAGAAACATTAGTACAGCAACTGAAAGAACTGCAGAATAGATGTGAACTCTGAAGAGCAACGTCATATTTACGCATCTTTGTAAAAACGATTTAGTTGTTTTTGTCAGTGGATATAGATCAGAATGCACCTGTGTCACATTAAAGCATCCACTCATCTCTTATCCATGGCTGAAAACACACAACACACTCAAGAACGACGTGCCTGTTAACCTCTTCACTTCCAGCCCGTATTGAACTCTTAGAGTCTTAGACAGCGTACTTTCTGAATGTTTCTAAATGCTGCTGAATGTAAACACACACACACACACACACACACACACACACACACACACACGCACACACACACATATACATATACATATATATATATATATATATATATATATATATATATATATATATATATATATATACACACACAAAAGTCCCCCCAACCTTTCCATCCCCCAACCGCTGCATTCATGCCACGCTTCATTCCAATGATTCCCACAGTATCAAGAGTAGAAATATCCCATGTTCTCACACGGAAGCATCAGTCACTTGCAAGATGTCAGACTGGCTAAAAACAGTGATTTAGCATTAACCAGATAACCTGATGAACACAGTTGTTTAAGGGATTTAAATAAGTCTATAAATGGAACATGAGTGTCTTTCCGTACACAGCTGGAACACAATTTACAGCTCCCAGTCGTTCTTGCAAACTGCAACTATTGTTTTATGAGATAATCTGTGTTGAAATGGGAAGAACACTCATTGGATGGATGGTCCCAGAGATCATTTCCCGTATGTACAATGCACTCAGGCCTATACTGTACACACTCCAGCCAGTGTGTATCTGGGCGCTCTTTGTATGCTTCACTGATTATAAGTAGGCATAAAATCTCATTTTATTTTTAAAACACTGCCCCCCCTTATTTTCCCCAGTTGCTGTTTCCCTATGGAGTTTCCATGGCTACTTGGTCACATGATATCACAAGCCCCTCCCCATGCCCTGAGGTGACTGTCACAGCGGTTAGTCAGAATCGGCCACCCGACCAGGATGCGATCCGACTGTATATTTGTTTGCGTATGTTTGTATGTAGGTTGGAGCTTATGTGTTGACCCTGGTACCACTGGCTTTTGTCATAAACTAACCACAAAACATGTTAAAAAAAAAAAGGTTCTTCAAAGATTTTAACAAAAATATTTTATAGTTTTACAGCTGTTGTTCTACTATTCATTATATTTTACTGGACTTTAAGTCACAACAAGATAGTGTGGTGTGATTCGGTTTAGCTCTTCAGTCTTTCCTATGTTGTGTCTTATCCATGTGACAAAAAGGTGGGTAATGAAACCACTGCCTCATTCGAGATCGAAAAACGGAGAGGCAGCCAACCTTTCACAGATGAATTTCTGCACATCTGCACACAGGCAGTGTGTGCAGATATAATATATATATAATATATATAATCTATAATTATAATTATAATTTATAATCTATGATATAATATAATCCAGCATCCACCCAATCTTACATCGGACAAGCTTTTTGTAAAATGGATAACATAATATAAATGTCTTTTCTGACTGGCTGGAAGGTGTGCAATAAAAACGTTTAAAGTGTTGGTTGATTATGATTTCACTTTTCTAACTTTAGTTAGTGTGTAATGTTGCTGTTTGAGCATAAACAACATCTGCAAAGTTATGACACTCAAAGTTCAAAGCAAAGGGAGACATTTTCTTTTAAAGGTGCAATGTGTAATATTTCTGAGGATCTATTGACAGAAATGCAATATAAGATCCATAACTATATGTTCATCGGTGTATAAAGACCTTACTCAATGAACCGTTATGTTTTTTTTACCTTAGAATGAGACATTTATATCTACATAACTGCGGGCACCCCCTTCTATGAAGGTCGACATATTGTTACGTCATGTTTCTACCGTAGCCGACAGCGACGTCACTACCTTGAAAGAGAAGCCGCAGAAAGCTAGAAGCCATAGACACCGTGAGTAGTGACTTATCCCTTGTCTGTGGTGTAAAATATGTAGTTGGATTGTTTCATGTAACTTAGTTCTTCTCCATCGCTGTGTAATGGCTTTGACAATCAGCTGATTAGTACTATTGACCGTAAAACAGTAACGTTACAGGAGTCACCTACCCATCGATCGCGGTCGACAAGTCGATCTTGGAAGCATTTTAAGTCGATCGCGAAGAGTTTTCAAAACCAGAGAAAAAAAACTATATTTTTATTCATTATTATTTATTAATTTGTGTGTAGTAAATGGTGTTTAACCCTCTGGGGTCTGAGGTGTTTTTGGGGCCATTGGGATGTTCTGATATGCCCTT
This sequence comes from Tiaroga cobitis, assembly GCA_030578255.1. NCBI lineage: Eukaryota > Metazoa > Chordata > Actinopteri > Cypriniformes > Leuciscidae > Tiaroga > Tiaroga cobitis. Next base: position 32,088,043 of record CM060601.1, on the reverse strand, counting down.
ACATTTGTGCTTTTTTCAGTTATTTATAAACATGTTAATGGCAAAGGTGTAAATTCACTCTATATAGCACAAACTGGGCTACCATAATTTCTAAGCAACATGTATGTACATGTTTGTATTTTTAAGAGAATAATGTTTATGCGTGGTTATTGAAAAAAATAAAAATGAAAGTTGTTGAAATAAGGCCACAAAACACATATTGATTATTTCTTCACAAGACTTTTGAAAATTGTATCACATAACCTAGAATATTTGCTCCAAAACTATGTGAGAATCATCCTGACTACTCATTCAGATAAGACAATAAAGTATTTTTACATTTTTAATGACGTGTTTTGTGTCAGAAAGCTTTATGTGAGAAGGCGTGATCTCTCATTAGTATGTATGCATTTCACACCTGAGAAAGACAAAGACCCTCCCATAATGGCCCTATTAGGTGCTATCAGGCCATATCATTATAAGGAGCCTTGCACAAAGAATGAGGAGATTTAAAAAAGAATGGCTTTTAGATTGTATGGATTTATTTACAACACAACATAATCCAAAGATACACACATACCTGTCAACATAGTACATAGTACATAGAAACATAGTACATACCTGTCATTTCCAAGGTGTTTGATTTTTCATTTTACCATGTTCATGTACAGAGACTGTTGAATGTTGAAGTCAGCAGGACTCAGTGGCATCTCTCCCTGTAAAAAATGAAATAAAATAATAAACACCTTTGAACATGCTGATATCAAGAGAAACTATATGGCTGCACGACTTTGGGCATGCATTGTAGAAAAAATTGCGATTTAATTATATATACATATATATATATACACACACACACAGTGCTTAGAATAAGTGAACACACCCATGCTAAAGTTGACTACCCTTCACAATACAGACATGGTTTTATTTCAGTTAGCCTAACTGAACATTTATACATAAATAATATTGTATTTAGACAGTATCACATATTTTACCGGAGGCTGAAATATATTTCACTAAATCATTATAACCTAAGCAGTTATTCGCAAACAAAATAAATTACGCATAAGGCAGTATTTTAGCATGATAATCAGTGTCATAAACTAATCTCAAAACTGAGTGAAATATATGTAGTAGGCTAATATCACATTTAAAAAGTTTACACGAGCGTATAGGGATATTGTGACTGTGAGGTAATCTTTCGTATGTCAAAAGCTAGCCAAAACTAGGCAAAAATATAGTCTGAAAATTCATTTGAGCTCTATAATCAGAAAAGGAATTATATAACACTAAACAACTTACTCCGAACTTGTATCGGCGGGGTCAATTCGTTCTTCAAAATGCAGCCGTTGGTCGTCAGAGTTTCAAATTCCTCTGAGGAAAAGGTGAATCCTCGCTGTCCAGAATCATCTGAAGGGCTTCTTCACCAGAGTAGCGTGCCATCCTCAAAACGCGATGAACTATCAGTGAATCTCATGAAGAATCTTTGTGTTTTTATGGCATTGATCGGGGGCGTGTGCGCGATCACCTAAACTATTTACATGTGAAAAGCGCCGGGGGCGTGGCGGCCTCAACTCATTAAAAATAATGAGGGGAGAAAGAAAAAATGGACCTCTCCTTGGTTTCAAACGGATTGCATAAACTGAGAATATTTTTTTTTTTTTTATAGAAATTACTTCATTTAAAAGAAGAGAATTCAAGCTTCATAAAGAAAAATCTCTCGTGTGACAAGTAATCGCGGAGTTACAGTTAATCTTAGGACACGTTTCAGAATGGACTTCACTGACAGAGAGAACGCAGAACTCGCATCATGTTTGTTTTTCTTGATTTGGTGAAAAGCACAACACTTTGTTTTTATTGTGAGTATCCACAAAAAAAAAAGAAACTTAACAGGATCTAATGATGTATAACACTTAAATGTAAGATCAAAATCAACCGAGTATTTTGAGTCTCTTTTGCACTGATAAGAAAAAAAGCGAGCAGATCACGCCGGCATGATTGCCGACCCCAGAGGGTTAAGGGATGCGGAGGCGCGCGCGCTGTTACAATCACGCCATTTTTGCTGCACGCACCTTTGGGACTGTGGTACAGAAACTTGGCTTACTCTGGCTATTCTCTGGTGTCTCAGACGACGATATGTTGGTCCCGTTTTAGCAACCGTAGCTTCTTCAAAAGGGAGGGGTGAGCAGTGTGCGAAGCCATTAGTGCAACTCGCAACCGAACCGCTAGATGCCGCTAAAATATACACACTGCACCTTTAAAGAAATTGCTTTTTAAGGACTACAACAAACGGCTGGTAGGGACTACACTACATTCCTCCCAGGTTAGTGACTTCACGAACCCTAAAATGTTCATAAACCCCGCCTCCTGAACACGATTTATAGATTATCCGACTGAATATGCTAAACAATGACTAGAAGATAACTACACATAAGCTACATAAATTCATCAACTAACCATTCAGAAATGTTGACTACAGGTTGTCACTTCTTCTTGAGTCTTTCCATCTTTGTTTGAACATAAAAGGCTAAAAGTTTTTTAAATTTTCAGTGTGTGTCTGTGTGAGGTAATCGAAGCTGCTAATGCTGGGTACACACCTAAAGATAATCGGGCTGATTTCGGGCCGATTTTCCCCCTTCCGACAATCCTAGGTATGTCCCGATTATCTTGATGGTTCTACAGATTATCTTATCAGATTCTCCCTTGATGTGAGGTGTGTCAAGAGTGTCCGAACCTGCTTGGAAGAACATCGGAGCCGCTCCGATCGCGAATTGTAAATATTCAACATGTTGAATATTTACGATCAGAAATCCTGATGTGTGGGGGGAACCCCGAGCACAAACGCACGCACGCTCTGGAGATTATCACGTGAAACGAAACAATATCCAATCAGAAAGCGAGATGATGGAAGACGGAAGCATAACAAACGCAGTCATAGCGCAGTTCAAAGTGAAATTGATGTGGTCAGCAGAGATGGAGGATCAGCTTGTTGATTTGTGGCTCAAAAAAAAGTGATTAGCTCAGTATAAAAACCATTCCATATAAGGATAGGTGTATGTGTGTGTGTGTGTGAGAGAGAGAGAGATAGAGAGAGATGGAAAATTAACCAGTTTTAAGTTTTATTATAGGCGTATTGAACATTTGTATAACCAAATAAATACTATAGTTAGATTAGCGAAACTATGGTTAATTTGTGGTTATCATGGTTTAACTACAATATCCAGGGGCGCCGCTAAGGGCGGAAAAGTTAGGACGATTCTAAGGGCCCACACACTTTTAGGGGCCCCAGAGATCGATTTTATTAATTGAACGGGTGCAGTAGTACTTATTTTTTCATGGGGCCCAAAATCCCTGGCCGCACCCCTGACAATATCCATGTTTTATTTTTTATTTGTAGTAAAACCATGGTAAATTTTCAAAAGGAGATAAACGGTTAAATCTAGGATTTTTTCTCCTCATGTGTGTGGTCTATCACATTTTAAAAATCTTATAAGATGTAAAAAATCCTTTGGTGTGTACCCAGCATAAGAATGTGCTGTTGGAGCTCCGCCCTCTGTGCCGGGAGCAGCAGCTCATTTGCATTTAAAGGGACACACACACAAAAAGTGTGTTTTTGCTCACCCTTAAAAAGTGACAATTTTAACATGCTATATAAAAATATCTGTTGGGTATTTTGAGCAAAAATTTCACATACACACTCTGGGGACATCAGAGATTTATTTTACATCTTGTGAAAATAAGATGTAAAATCTTGGCATTATACCAGCCCTTTAATGCACAATATTTCTAAGTCAGTTTAATCATTGTTCTATATTAATGTGCTGCTTTCATTGAAGCACACACACACGTAGGTCACTACTAACAGGAGCACAGAAACTTGTCAATGCTGCAGAAATCAGGAATGGTGAGAGAACATTGTGCTTGGTCCGTTTTTCCTCCTCAAACAAACTTGGGTCTTCAGCCAACCAACTATAAATCCTGGCCGTCTGGCTAGCACACTTCTCATAATGTTTACTGGTCAGTCCAAAATGCATCTTAATACCAGGTGTAAACAGAGCCTCTCTCTCTGTCTCTCTCGATACAGCGATAGGCTAATTCATTCATACAAATGTTATAATTCATTCCAATTAATGTAACCGCGCTACTTTATCTCTGACTCTGATTTAAATAGGAATCTGCCCGATCAGGAATTTTGTAAAGGTGAAAGTTTTCTCCATGTTGATTTCGCAGTTGATGGTGAGAAAAAGCGACGCAAAAGCAACTTAATGTGTGACTTTTTAAATTGGAAAGTAACCAATAGTTTCTTTTTATAAGGGGTTACTCAATATTGTAACCCATTGCATTAAAATGTAACGTTCCCCAGCACTCTTGTTCTATCACAAATTTTAAAAGTGTCTTCTATAGCAGGACAGAATAGATCTAATGACTGAAAATTGTAACCCTTCCAGTCAAATTTAGCACTGCAAACATCAATGACAGAAACAATTTAACTTGTCAATGCTGGCAGAAGTCCATGGTATAACTGGGATAATCCACGGCTAGCTGTATTGTTGAATGCACTCTTATATTATATTATATTATTATATATCCATCCATCCAACCAACCATTTATCCACTTGTCCATAATACATAATTTTGCATATTTTAATGTGTCATTGGTCTCACTGAGTCATCTAATTTCAACAGCTTAATAATTGGTTAATTATCATGATTCACGAATAATTGCTTTTGAGAGACATGGGGGTGGGGTTGAGAGAAAATATCAAGAGGTGGCTGTGCAGAAATCACTCTGTAAAAAGGAAAAAAAAAAAAAACAGACAGAGAGGAAACTACAGAGGCAGAGACAAAACTAAAGACCTGCAGAGAGAGATACAGACATAAACACACAGAGAAAAGCCACTGTGTGACCAAAGGTGATTAAGACTGCATGATTTCCCATTGATAAGCTTCTAATTATTTATTTTTTTCAGAGGACACTTCAAATGGAGAGCGGGGAGATTAATTTCCTCAGGAGAAGATGGATTGCATCCTCCAATCCCCCAGCATTCAATTGCAATAATTATCCAAAATGGCGCTGCCATGCCTGCGTCTCATTTGCATAGCTCAGAGCCGTTTATGGTTGGCATTGTAAATGTTTTAATTTTCTCCTCTCCACAGTTTGATGAGGGAAAAAGGGACTGAGAGAGCACTTGACCTTTTGACTTTGCAGCGAACATAAGGATGGCACAGGGGAGGCTTAGAAATACTGTTATTGATGTAATAAATAAAATATCTGCAAAAATAGAAGACATTGCTCATTTAAAAAATATGTATAGTCTACACTATTAGAAGAAAAATCTTAAAGGGTTCTGTCATTTAATGAATTTAGTTTTAATTAATTAATTTTTTATTTTAATAAAATTGTATGAATTAAACAGTTAGTAAACATGCTTTATCACTAGAAAAAAATTAAACAACCCATGAAACATGAAAGTATTCTGCAATCATTTAACACATTTCTCCTTTAAAACTGAGTCAAGAAGACATATTGAAGCCCATTGAACCCTCTTTTTCCTAAGAGTGCATTGTATTCTATTCTATTCTATTCTATTCTATTCTATTCTATCATATCATCTGGGGAACAGGCCATAACGCAATAAATTAGCCATTTTAAATAGTTTTTTTAAGGCATGCCAGACCACAATTGTTTTTCTTAGCAGAGTAAATTAGCTTTAAGAGCTAAAAGTGCTCTGCTCATACGTCTTGCCATATGGTAATGATAGCATCCCATATGAAAAGACCATTTCTGTTTTGCTTTCAGTGAATCCTGTTGTTGTGCAAAGAACCTGATAGGGCACTAAAGCCACATATTGCCACTAACACAATTCTTCACCACCAGAAAGAATTGCAGATGGACACACATACACTGTACAACTGGACATGTCCTTATAGATCTGATACTTTCTGAGTCTCATCAACTAGATTATGTCAGAGCACCAGAGTGTGGCACACACTTCCCAGACCCACACTCATCAAATGGCCGTGGGAAAACACATTTTAGCTTTTTTTTTTTTCTCTTCACACTAGAGGCTACAATTAGTGGCAGAATATTAATTTCTGGTTACACATCAAGTAGGCTATATCAAGTACATCAAGTATAAAACAAGTGACACATTATGCAAACAAACAAGTCCCAGTACAAACTCCATTATAAATTGCATATACTGCACAAATATCAGCTTACCACAAGGAATAAATATCAAAGCAAATGTATTTAGCTGTATTTACTCATCTGCTTGTTTAAAAACGGACCAGCATGGACAGACCATGTGCAGAAAGCAAAAAATCTGCAGGGATTTTACTATAACGGTAAACCTTACTATCACCAATTATATATTTACAATTTGCACTCAATTTGCGAAGAAATCAAGTTTGGAGGTCATCTTAAAATTGATTCCATTTACATTGACCAATTTCCTCTTTATTGCGGTAAAAAACGAGTAAGAGCAGAACCCATGAAAAAAATTGACTGCTGCCTGGTGCATTATGTAAACCCGAGCCCCTCGGTTCATTTATGGGATTGATCATGTCATCAGCAGAATATGTCCCATGAGGAGTAGGCTAATTTACATGTTTAAAAATGACACGGTTCAAAACTTAGAAATGTAAGATAGCCTATCCTTTTAACGTGCCCAATTCCGATGCTAAGAAATGCCCAAATGGATTAAGGGTCCTATTATAAATATGGATGTGGCACATAGACTTATTCAAAACTGACTACAACATATGAATGATGGTTAAAAAAAGAAAAGAAAACGATAGTAAAAATCACTTTCTCCCCTACGCATGCCTGCACCACGTTAATTGAACCAACTGAGAAAAGTAAAGGAAATAGAATTTGAGAAAGGTGAGAGGAAAAACGGGTGCTTTATGCACACTTACCCATTCCAGAACGCGGATGAATCCCAGAGGTAATTTAAGAACTTGGAATGTCCCAAGTGACACAATCTGTAGTAATAACAATGAACATGGTCAATAACGTCATTTGATGCAGTTTAATTAGACACATTTCAGTCGACTACATTTTAAACACTACTCGTGATTTTCAATAGATATTTTCAAATGCACAAACATTAAAATAGTTCCTACCTGGTTAGCGGTATCCATTTTCTTGTTGGAGAGAAAAGCGCTTGTAAGTAGGATAGGTCGAGACCAAAACAACGCTTAATGAGTGATGTGCCAGAGTCGCGAGCGCAGAGCAGGGAATCGGCTGTAATCGCGCCTCCGTCCGGAAAGGGCCGAGTGACTTCGGTATTAATCGTTTCTCGAACGAAAAGAGCCGAGAGCCTGTTTTAATTACTCCTTCACAACAAAAAAGCAGAGTAACTACCCTCGTCATAAATCTCTCCATAACAGGGCAAGAGCCGAGTGTCTTCGGCAAAAACCGCTTCTCTTTACGGAAAGAGCTGAGGATGTTCGGCACTGAGAGACGCTCTGGAGCTCCATGGAGACGCGGATTGGATCTAACAAAATAAACAGTGGCCATAATGTTTTTCTCTATTGGACGATGTTATCAAATTACAATTTATTTGCTCCATAAAATGTTGTTTTGTCAGTCCAAAATACGTTTGCTGACTGGGAATCAGATATTGACAGAATATTTCTGTGCTATTGTAAGTTAAGGGAGATTTTTCCTCTCAAACTCAGCAGATAGCATTGACAAGATAAACCCCTTCTCTAATTGTCTAGCATGACTATTACATTTGGTTTTATTCAGTTTACCATTCAGCATTTTGTAGGCGTAATTCTATGTCCAGTGACATTTTCTTAAAGCTCATTCAAGTGTGTGGAAACAGTACAGTACAGATTCCAACACAGCTACATTACATAATCAGGATCTCCTTTAACTGGACCAAGTAGGCCATGCAGGCAAAGCATCAAGATAATAACATGGAAATATGCATGGGGATGTTATGCATGTATAGATGCATAGTTTGAGTTTGCTTGGGTTTACAAACCCATTTTTTGAGAATTTAAAAAGAGAAGCGCAACTCTTACTAAAAATTTCTGTGCACTCTAAATGTAGGCTATCCATTCATTAATTCATGGTGTATTAGCCTATTTGTCACCATGTAAACTGTACAAAGATAAACAGCTGGAATCAAGTCATCATGGCTTTTTTTGTTTGTTTGCTTGCAACACACACACACACACACACACACACACAGCTTAAGGGACCTAAAGCAGTCACAGAGAATGAGGGAAAAAAGATTTCAGGAAGTGTGAGTGTCAGAATGAAGCCTACAGGGACATGAGCCCCACAAAGCTTTTTTTTTATTTTTTTTATTAGGCACTGTTCATTTAAAGTTCACTGTGTATTAGTGGGTATTAGATCTGTGTTTGCCTGCAAGTCCAAGGTCAAGTCTACCCCGATTACTTTTCCTTCACTTATTATGAGAAAGAGCCCAAACGCGCACACCTGATGCCATCTCAGTTGCCCTCGACTTCTCCAGCACAAAGGACTCTCAGAATCAGCAAACGTGAAATGTCACAGAACTGTGGTATTGTTTTTTGTATGCATACGTTTTGGTGATACTTAAGTAACACTAACAATATTCCATGCATCACACAGACAGGTGTCCACACTCATCTCACACTGAGATAGCACAACACCTGAGTTCAGATTGCTTTAGGGAAAAATGGAGGGCAATTGGACTTACAATCTACAACATATTATTCAGCAAGGTATTTTTTAATACTTTTATTCAGCAAAAGGATTAAATTTCTCAAAAGTGACAGTAAAGACATTCATGATGTTACAAAAGATTTCAAATAAATACTGTTCTTTGGAGCTAACTGAAAAAAAAAATGCATCATGGTTTCTTGTTTCAACTGATTCAACATTGATAAGAATAATAATAAAATGTTTCTTGGGCATCAAATCAGCATATTAGAATGATTTATGTAGGATCGTGTGACACTGAAGACTGGAGTAATGATGCTGAAAATTCAGCTTTGCCAACAGGAATATATGACATTTTAAAATATATTAAAATAGAAAATAGTTATTTTTCACAATATTATTGTTTTACTGTACTGTATGTTGACCAAATAAATGCAGCCTTGTTGAGCATAAAACTAAGAGACTTCTTTCAAAAATCTTACTGATTCCAAACGTTTATTCAGTAGGCTAATGTATATAACCTTCTCATAGGGCCCAGAAAAAAAAGTGCTGGCAAAAACATAGGCTATGTAAAAGTAAACAGCAATCACATAATCTAAAATTCATTTACAGCAATGCATGATTGCATTATTAAGCTTAATAAATAATTAACATGCAGCATAATATTACAAACATCCCAATGTGTTTTTGTTTTGTTTTTTTTACAAACCTGAATGCCTCTTTGTGCAGAGGATCCAATCTTTATCCTGTGAAAACCATTTTGAAATTGGATGTTGCTTTACCATGGAAACGGTGCTCTAAATTATTTTAGCGGGCTCCTTCCCTAGTGGGCGGTGTCATGTTTCATATTACAAAATAAATTTTAACTATAATCAAGACCTTTTCTAATCTTGACAAAACACATATCATCGGAAAGGCCTGTGTCTCAAGGTTCCATATTTTGTGATAGAAGTGATATTTGGACAGAAATGTATTAATTTGTTACAGGAGACTGCATCAAATCAAAATTCAATGGCATGTGAGTGATACCCGCTGTCTATTTTTGGTATTATGCCTGAACACATTCTCAAAGGAGATTTTGTGATATCAACTATAAATTTGGAACACAAATTGGTTAGGTAAAAAATATTTTGTAAAATTTGTATTTTATATAAAATAAAAAATATTTAGTAAGTAGGCTACATTTGATTTACAGTAAATTTAAACTTCCATAACTCTTTCATACTTTTTTTTTAAAATGCTTTCACTATAATTTTCACAATAATCTGCTGAGTATCTTCTTTAAAGCTGCATTCCGTAACTTTTTTTGGGTTAAAAATCATCCAAAATAAATTTGAGGATGTTGGAGGTGGAGATTTATAGCCTTTTCTCACAGCACTTGATATAATTAAACTCTTCAATTTGATGGCGGATCCATAAAGGTTCAAATGACAATCACCAGTGACAACTGAAGTTTCACCCGCTGTAAAATGCAAAAGACTTCGTTCGGACTTCGGAGTGGCTACAGAAAAAAAGAGACTGCAACCGGGCCAATGCGAAAACAAGGATACATATCGGAAGGACATTACATTACATGTTGTTAACATTAACAATTTGAGAACAAAGTATAATATGCACGGTTTGACGTGATATGATAAGCGATCGTTAGATTTAATCATCGAGATTTACTGCAATGCTTTTTTTCCCGTTAGTTGGTCAGAACAAAAGTGGATGTTACTTGTTCAGATGACATTTTCCGGTGAAAATTATTATGTTGGTCATACTTCCAAAAAGTAGAATCTGTGATTCTGAATGCCAGTATCCACATCGGCGCGGTGATTGACAGCCTCACAGTCTCCTCAAACATTGTGTTCATCCGTGCTGTGCCGTGTCGAGGCACAACCCACGTAAAGTTGATAATTCCGCGAATAACTGCAATTGCAGATTTCAAACAGAGATGGCGACAAAGAGGAAAAACTACGAACTGCAGCTTTTAAACAAGACCACCGTCTATTCTCAAAAGGGGGGGGGGGGGGGGGGGAGGGGTATTTTAATTAATAGCAATAGCACATACTGTATATTCACAATCATTTCAAGCACTTGTTATATACTATATAATACGTAAATGATGTTACATAACATCCTTTTACTATGCTGCAATGCCACCTCAGGTTCAGCAGTAATATTTGAATGTGTGGTGGCATGGTGCCACTCGTCACTCCTGATTTCTCTGCCTGGGAAGAGGCTAGACGTGGTATGACTGGCATCTGTAGTAAAGCGCTGCACAATAGCACAGACACAAGCCTCGGGAATCCACACGCATGATGGAGCGACCTGGGGAACAATCAACATCATTCTGTTTCACACCGCTGCTCGTTCGCCAAGGAATCATGGCAGTGGCCAAGTCACTTAACCTGCACTGAGAGTCTGAGAGGCACGGTCACCGTGATTTTGCCAAGTAAGACATGGTCCTGGATCAACATATTTTGTTGATCCTGGATTAACATTCCTGTCCCAAATTTAGTCATTACCCAATCCCTACCCCTAAACCTAACCGTACCCATAATTTTTCCCTAAAATCATAGGGTAATGATAGGTGAAAAACACTGATGTTCAAGTACTTTACCCTGATTCTAAGCCTAAAATTGACATAAACTGTAAACTTGTCCATCAAATCTGATTGGTTGATTGGAAAGTTGATCCAGGATCAACAAAGATGTTGATCCAGGAACATGTGGTACTTGGTGAAATCACGTTCACCGAGAGGCACAGCGCAGCTCTCAGAACAATTACGACATGGCTGGATCTCTTCCTCCAGTTGTGCCAACAGTTGCCACACTGAATAAGCCTGCAGTAAATCCGGTTCAGTCCGCATCCAGACGCAGCGCACCTAAGGGTTCTGAGCGGATGAATGGGAAGACAAGGAAAATCCATAAAGTGAGGATGTAGCTTGGTTCTTTCCATGCTGGTTAACTGGTGGGTCACGTGCTTAAATGTATATGCAAATTAAATCATAACCATATAGCAACATAAATATGCTTGTCAACTTTTAAAAGGAGGAAGCAAACTCTTGTGTCTTTTGTCGATGATGTCAGTAAAAAAGCTAGCAACATTAAGGTCATGGGTTCAATTCCCAGGAAACACATAGCGGAGTCAGTTGTTTTATTTGTGATAACGCAATGACACATGTTTTGGCCAGGCTGTCATCCAAAGAAATTATCAACACATGCAAAAACAAGACAGAACCAATGGAATCTTAAAAAATGATTATGTTCTAGTCAATATACGCTTTTTACTGTAACCTTTTAGTTTTTCTATATATATATATATATTCTTCCCTCATGTTTAAAATATTTTCCTCATATTTTGATGGTTTAATCATTAAAAACAAAAATCCCCTCCGGACATCACTTTTGTTTTTGTTTTCACTTGTGATCTTTTTTTTCTTTCTTTCACTGTTCTTTTGCATATTTGGCTTTTTTTGCTTGTATACATTTGATCTTCCTTTCTTTCTTTCACAGTTCTTTTGCTTGTACATTTGATCTTTCTTTCTTTCGCCGTCTTTTGCTTGTACATTTTATCTTTCTTTCTTTCCTTCCTTCTTCTCCATTTCTGTCTCTATGCCTTTCTTATTTTCTTTCTTTTGCATATTTGCCCTATTTGCTTGTATACAATATTTCTTTCTTTTACTCGTTCTTTCTGTCTGTATGCCTTTCTTTTCTTCGTTTACTGCATATTTGTCCTCTTTTGCTTGTACATTTGATCTTTCTTTTGTATATTTACTCTCTTTTACTTGTACATTTGACCTTTCTTTCTTTTGTATCCGCCCGCCTTTGCTCTTACATTTGCTGTTCATTTAGTGTTGAATAAAATTTTTGACTAGCTACTTTGTTATTAAAAAAACATTAAAAAAATAAATAAAAAAGTCTGCAAATTATTGTATAATTTTTTGGAGAACTGAGATGGAGCATTTTATAGGACTGAATGAACCTTTGGTGTAGAGGTGCACTATTGAACCCTCAGGCTGTTTCTGAATGAGCACTTCGTCTTTTGAATTTCAGATATTTTTGACAACCATCTATAGGCTATAGGAGATGGTGCAAACCTTTAATGTTCGATTTTCACACCAGGCTGCTAAACCAATCACCACGCTCATACCAAAACACAAAGGAAGTGAAGTACGCTTAAACGGGCCTATAAAAGACAAAACGTGAGATTCTGGAATTGTTCGGTGTAAATGCATTATCCCCCCTCTTATTCTGCTGCACCACTAATCTGGCGGAAATAATCAGGATTAAAATTTGCATTCGGGGGGGGGGGGGGGGGGGGGAATGAACACAAATGACGAAATGAGAGAAACCAAATATAATGAGCAGACGCACAGACACAATTAATGTAGCTGCCGCTACGATTTGCTCTTCTTTGTTAACAGACGTCGTAAAAAAAATGAACAAATGCAGCTGACTGTTGTTCATGTGCGTGTCTACACAATGCGTGCTGTCTATCATGATGTAGTCTCGCGTAGCCAGACCTTCAGACTGACGGCTGAAGGCCCGCCCATAAGGCCGTTTGACCGACATGTAAAACAACCAATTACAGTTCGTTTCGTTCAGCGTCACGTTTCGGTGCGTGGAAATGTCCCCACAACAACAGACCTGCGTGCAACAAGTCAGTCAGCATAGAAAATCAAAGAAGGAGAAGAAAACTTCAAGAGTCTTTCCCGTGAACCTCGCATACTTTTGAGAATTCTACGGTTAGCTGATCTTGATAAATGCTCATTGTCACTCATGTAAACACAACAGTTTTTCTTCCGCAATCACACGTCTGCGCTTTGTTTCCCGGCGGACCGAAAATAAACGCGACACTCGCGCCCCCCGGAAATCCGATTCAATTCAACCAATCAGATGACGACTTCGACATTCCTGAAGTGTTTCCAGTTAAGTGTACCATGCATCAGACGTTTAGCCAACGTTCCGTGGGCGTGACGTCTGAGGCTGAGACTAATCATGATGCAGCATCGAGAGACGGGCACGCGCTCGCAGATGATATTTGAACAATTGCAAATATTAGACAGGTGCGACACAGACAAGCTTCCTCGGGCATCCCGAGCTGGAGTGTTACAATACCTTCCCCCTGTTATCAGTGGTCAGCAGACCGTTTCGGAGGGCGTCCGGAACATTTGAATCCATGACAACACGTTTAGCAAATAGGTTGCTTAGCAACTAATCCAATGAGAGCAGAGCGGCCTATCAGTAGTGACAGCGTTAGCCAATTAACAGATACTTGCTCTGAATATGCTTTCCTACATGGCATTTGCTCTCTGATCTACAATGCTGAGGTAAAATATGTCTGACATGCACTAGATGACAAAAGTAAGCTTTGTTTTATTATCTACGCAGGCACCAGCAGCTTTTGTAAGCTTCGCTTGCATTTTCTGGATTCAGTAAGTAGCATAACTGAATTAATGATGAATTATGAGGCCTATATGCCAAATTTTTAAGTAGGCCTAATCAACTTGGTTGTTTTAGTAATTTCAACTTAAATTACACTGACTTTAATCTTCTATAATTTATTTTAAAAAAAGTGGCGGAAAACTTATTTTGATGAGTTAAAGCATTGTAAAAACATGTCATCATTTATTGATCATATTTTTTTTTACAGCGTGATTGTCGTAGAAGACAATTTAGTTTAATGTGAGAATAACGGATATATATATGGTATGTATGCAAGTTTCTGATTTTATTGTGGTGTGTGTAGTTGTAACTTTAGACTTACTGATGTATAAAGTTGGTCCTTCTAGAAGTGCACTCTTCAAAATGATCAATAGATGGCTCCCTTTCATTACTGTAGGTAGGCTATTTATAGTCTATAAAATATGAACAAAAACATCCTCAGCTTTCATAAAGAATTGTTTCTTTTTATGCAAATGATTTGGATCAGATGATTATTACAATTAAACACCATAGAATTATAGGTTTCTTAAAAAACATGCTGTAAAATTGATACTTTTATTCAACAAGGATGCATTAAATTGATCAAAAGTGACAGTAAAGACATTTATAATGTTACAAAAGATTTGTTTAAAAAATGCTCTTGTATCGTGGTTTTCACAAAAAATATTCAATGCTGATGATAATAATAATAAATGTTTCTTAAGCACTAAATCTGCATTTTTGTATGTAATGGCTGCTGAAATTTCAGCTTTGGCATCACAAGAATAAATTACATTTTAAATATATTCAAGAAAGAAAAGAGTTATTTTAAATTGTAATATTTCACAATATTCATTTTGTGACTGAGCATCAGATACTTCTTTCAAAAACATTTTTTTTTAAAAATCTTACTGACCAAAATGTTTTATCGGTAATGCAAAATTCTAGAATAGTTATTATTTGAAATCATTTTTTTTGTGTCTAATGATGTCTTGTACACATACACTTATTCACATACACAATTCAAACCTTGTCTATAGAATGAATGTGACTATTTCGGTCTGTGGAAAAAATTGCATTATACAAATATGCTGCACAAAGTTAAATGAACAAACTCACCTAAACTCTTCTGTGCTCGAACTATGACTCTGATGTCCTGCTTAACAGACAAACTAAAAACTCATCAATGCATTGCAATAACAGTAGCAGCTTTGGGATTCCAACTACAATGTGCTTAAAAAGTACATTTCACGTGAATACAAAATAATTGTGCAACAATAAAACATGACACGGCTAAACAAATCCATCTTCTGATAAATATAAACTTGTCAAAATTATCTGGGATTTGTAAATATGGGCCTTTCTATTTAGTTTTGCACAACTCAAAACAACACGCAGAGCAAATAAACCCATAAACTGTTATCATTCTGGAAGTCACATTTTTTTCTTTTTGCATTCCATTCCTTTTCTGCTATTTACAGCAATGAAGGAAGATGGCTGTCCAAAAGGGAGCACTGTTTTTATCCAATTAAAAACTGGGACAGAATCCAGGCATACTGGCATCATCATGGCCAACAGCGCTTTTGGTAAATATTCTGTTTCCATTTTTTTTTTTTCATTTACAAAACCATGGTTCTCTTACGAGAGGTTCTCTCGTATTGCGTATACGCAATACTCGTTCCCGAGAGAACCGAGGTTACGTCAGGTAACCGATCAATTTTTCAACCACAAAACCATTACTTTACTTTTTCAAAAGCAAACCCTAACAAGAAAGGATGAGACATGTTAAAATGTTAAGATGAAGTTCAATCTATATTTATTATTATATTTTAACTTTTTGTCATTCAAAATATCACTTTTGTAAAATAAACACAAATGCAACAGGAACGCTAAAACTTCAACGCAAAATGTATCATTCAAACTACCATTAAAGAGTATTTACACAACAGAATAGATGCTATTTAAGTGTAATTATCATCACGTCATATTAACATACAGTCTTATTAGTTAAAAAAAAGAGGTAGGGTCAACTGCTTTCCATGATCAAACACCAAGATGATGACAATAATCAATGTACACACTGTTATTTAACCCACTGCACATCTCATTCAGCATCAGCATACAGATGTCAAAAGTGACAAAAGCTTGACAGCAAAAAAACATAAGGCAACAGAAAAAAAAAAAAAAAAATCATTCTTATGTGAGTCACATGAGTGCATAGGGAAGGATGAGTGATGAACAATATTAAAGGGACAGGTTCACCCAAAAATTCTGTCATCATTTACTCACTCAAGTTGTATAAATTTCTTCTGCTGAATACAAAAAGAAGATATTTTGAAGAATGAGGTAACCGAATGGTTGATGGTCCCCATTGGCTTCCACAGTATGAAAAAAAAAATGCTATGGAAGTCAATGAGGTCCATCAACTGTTTGTTTACCGACACTCTTCAAAATATCTTTGAAGAAGACAGAAATTGAAATTGATACAGAAGACAGAAATTGATACAGGTTTGGAACAAATATGACAGAATGTTCATTTTTGGGTGAACTATCCCTTTAAGTGTGGAAAATGATGGGAGGAAAAGACAAAGCAATAATGAGTGACTGGCATTGAGGTCCGAGTGGTTTTTAAGGCACCATCAGCAGCTGTATGGAGACAGAACACTTTTAAAGTGTTCGTATGATGTATTCCGTGCATCTCAGATGGAAGTCTAAAACCAACTCCACATAAATCACATTAAAAGTATTATCAGGAAAACGTTCGATTCTTTTATGCAGCATTTACTCCATTAATAGTGTAATCATAACATCAGAATCAATTTACCATCCTGTCAAACTCCAGAGAAGACACTTCTCCATTTCTACAAACAAAAAAATATTATTCTGAAATGTCAGGAAGCAACTTTAAGGGAGTTATGTAACAGCAAGAAGACATAAAGCTGGTGGTCAATCTTCAAGTCTGTATCTATATGTTGAACACAACATGGAAATAGCTTAAAAACTATTTTTGTAAAGTAAAAAAAATGCTTCTTTGCTATAATGGCATTATGGGCATTTTCAAAAATGATTAAAAGAACACCCAAAATCCTTCAAAAGTTAAACAGATATTGATTTTTAAATAGAATTTGAGCATTTTCAGTGTACGTCCCGTCAGAAACCAGAATCATGTGCTGGTACAGAAGCCCAGATGCGATCATTAGATAACCTCAAATGAAGTTTCCTTCATTTATCAATGAACTCCCAGCCGATGCTTTCACAACATTACGCAAACCCTGCCGTCAGTATACTGCTAAAACATATTCATGCTAAAGCACCAAAGACATTTGGCATCTCTAAGTGTGGTGAAAATAAAGGATGAACTAATAATAAAAAAAATGTGTCCAACAAATCCAAACCTTAAGGGTTGCCTCAAAAGTCAGATGTGATATGTTATTGTATAGTGTATTGGCAGCACTGTGTTCTGCTATACTCGTGTATTGATGGAATAGGTCAGTGGTTGGTCTGTGAGCGGTAATGTTGAGAACAGTGTGCATTCTGTGTTTATTAATGCACGCCATTCATTATGTGCTTCTGGTGGATGTCCAGTGTAGTGGCGTCCTCTTTGTTGTGCTGGGAAGGGCTCATGTCATCCTCCCAAAGCTGAGCAGCTTTACGGATCTCATCCAGAGTGTACTCCTGAAGGATGGTCCCGTTTTCAAACACTGTCACCAACATGTCCTACAAAAGAAGACCATATATTAATAAGGATCGCCAAATTAGGGGAATCACCATATATGAAATTCATCTGCATTAACTTCCTTAGAAATGTTTGCATTTATAATTTCACATTCACAACCATTCAAAAGTTGTGGGTCAGTATAAAGACGTGTATATACATGTATTAGGTTACAATTTTTATTTTTATTTCAAATGTATTCTGTTCTTTCGAAATTTCTATTAAAATAAATCCTAAACTAAAATTATGGTTTCCACAAAAATATTAAACTGTTGGATAATGTTAAATGTTTCTTGAGCAGCAAATCAGCATATTAGAATGATTTCTGAAGGATCATGTGACACTGAAGACTAGAGTAATAATGCTGAAAATTCAGCTTTGCCATCAAAGGAATAAATCAAATAAAAAAAAAAAATTAATTGGACAACAATTATTTTGAATTGTAATATTTCACAGTACTGTATTTTTGATCAAATAAATTCAGCCTGTTCATAGAAGTAAAAGCAATTTTCAAAGTAACCATATTTAAATCATCATAATTATGTTTAGGAATGCAAAAAATTACAGAGCCCCTAAAGGGACATGGTGAAGAAAATTATTTGGGAATGATTTTGGGTTCTCTCAAATGTTTTGCATTCCCCCGAGAAACTTTGCATTCGCTCGCATTGCCAGATCATTTTTTCTCCCATCTCATATTTTTTCTTCACCATGTCCCTTTAGGGGCTCCATAAAAAAATGGGACAGTATGTTCATATGAAAAAATATTTTTCTGTAACATCAGGTAATTAATGGGTTAAGAGCCAGATGCTGCAAAGAGCAGGTACACTGAAAACAATAGTAAAATTTAAATGAACTAGTTTTATTCAAGTCTAAATATTATTTAACATCACTGGATCAACTTAAATGCATTAGTTTATACCAAGAAAAGTACTTTATTTGGGTTAAATCCAAGTGGCAACCTTCCGGTCTCTCTCTTGATTTCAACACAGAAGTGACTTAAACTGCAATTCATCGACTGGTAGAGACAGGCTCCAAAAGAGAGTCAATCACATAGACCCCCCATGTTAATATGCCCAATTTTACAGCAGAAAAATAAGTTTACAGCCTGTTACAAAAAGTGGTTTTGTTCTATATAGCTAATTTTGCCCTTCATGACAACTGTGAGGGGGGTGATTTTTTTTTTATAACCCATCCGTTTAAATTATATTAAGCCTTAAAGTTCTGCATAATTAAGGGCGTGGCCACTTGAGTGACAGGTGGGTTGCCGCTGCTGCCACTACTAGCCGTTTCTTGGCTGTCTGTTAGCCGTCACGTCACTTCAGCTAATCCCGCCTCTTTAACCATTTTCGGTTACCTGGGAGTGGGTTATCATTTCGGTTATCTGGGTTATCCGCTACCAAGATGGCGACGACCGGCTCCGCCCACTTTGGGCTTCAAAAATGCTCTTCAGAAACCTACGGGTGACGTCACGGACACTACTTCTATATTTTTTTTTACAGTCTTTGGTTAAATCAAGTAGAAATAGCTCTTTTAGGCAACAATTGGACGTTGCCCCTTTTTACAGTGTATACAGCTGATCTAACCTCCTCTGGTTTGCCCGCTCCTCTTTCCACTGTCTCAATGAAGCCATCTGAGTTTCTCCTCAGACAGAGACGTCCGCGCTTGGATCCTTTAGATGGGTCCGTCACTGGCTGCTTATAGACGTCCATCTAGGCGAACACAAATGACACGATAGTAAAAAAACACTAAAACAATAAAACTTAAATTTATTTTCTGACAGGATGTTTTGAAAGTAAAAAAACAACAACAACAACTCACGCCTTTGCCATTGGCCTCCACATAGCTGCACTTGAAAGCGCAGTTAAGTGTGTCTCTGTTGATTTTCTGCACTAGAGCACTTCCGCAACCGAAAAACACATTTTCAGCACTCCAGCCCTCATCTGTCAGTTTCTCCAGAATCTGCACTAGCCAAAATAAACAGTAATTCTGATCAGAGAATGATCACTGATTTACCACTGTGTAATCAGTAATAATGTTTATAATCTAACAGTCATAAATGGTTAATAAACATTCAGGGCCAGTGTCACATTTTCCCCTGGACACATTATTCCACACACCTAAAGGTAGGGTAGGCAATTTGTTTTATACACATTTTTTGTTATACTGGTTTAAACTCTCTTCACATCCTGATTTTTAGTTTAATATTTAAAAGCATCACTTCGTTTTAACCATTATTTCATTTTTCTCTATTGAACATTTTTTTATTTAAAATATTATTTATTTTATTTATAAAGCTATTTATAAAGGTAAAAAATTCACTGGATAATCAATTTAAGGTGGCAAATATTCCCCCTTAATGGAAAAGGTGTGACTGCAGTCTAAGTGGAAGAGAGGGTATGCAGAAGGATGTTAAAAGCCTCAAGGGGTACGCCACTCTAAAAAGTTTGGGAACCAATGCGTTACACCTTTCTAGTCGTAAGAGGCTAAGAGCTCATCTAGAATGAGATCCAAAATTGCATTTCTCTTTGAGAAGGATCAAATGAGCATCTTGTGCTTCAATGAAAGTAAGAATATCTTACCATCTGTATGAAGGAGCTCGCTCACATGATCAATATAACAAATTTGATTATTTCATTAGGGACTTCTAGATTTCAGAGTTGTGGACATCACTGTAAATCAAACCAGACCAAATATTGTGGTACATAAACTACCATTCAAAAGTTTGGGGTTGGTGTTTTTGAAAGAATCTCTTATGCTCACCAAGACTGCATTCATTTAATAAAAAAAAAAATACAGTCAAATACAGTAAATACAGTTATACTATGAAATATTTGTACAATATGCAATAACTGTTTTCTACGTTAATATATTTTATCCTTCTATAATATATTTATGATCCTTCAGAAATCATTCTAATATGTTGATTTGGTTCAATGTTGATCTTCCATAAATAGAAAGTTTAAAAGCATTTATTTTAAATAGAAATCATTTGTAACATTTATAAAATGTCACTTTTGAGCAATTTAATGCATCCTCGCTGAATAAAACCATTTAAAATATTACTAACTCAACTTTTGAATGGTAGTGCATAGTAATTTCTCTCTTGGTCTGAGGTTTAGTTTACCTCATTAATCGAGTTCAGATCAATTCCATCCCCCTGGATAATGCGCAAGTATGATGGGAGCACCTTGTAACCCAATGAGTTCAGAGAACATCCAAAACACTCCTCCAAAATCTTTATCACCTAAAAGTGAGACAGAAGAGAAAAATTCGAATGGAAGAAAGTAAGAATTCAAGGATGCAGCTAATCAATTTAAACTCGAGCAACGCACTAATCTGAAAGCAATGCTATGCCACAGTACAAGCAAATAAAATCTTAAGGCATTTCTTTCAGACAGGCGTCAAAGCCCCATCAGTCACAATGCAGCACAGTGCTAGAAAAAGCTTCAAGCAAAGCTATTTGTTTAAGTCGTTACTTCACTAAAATAAAGCTCAATCACTGAAACAGCTGCCTTATGGTCTGTAGCGAACAACACTCCTACAGTTCTAACACACTTGGTACATGATACACACACACACCTCCATGAGGGTTTCAGCGGGGTCCCCGGAGTCTGGGCGAATAATAAGGGGAGAATCCTCACTCCTCTCCATCACTCTCTCTTTCAGCTTGTCCCCCCAGATATGCTTACAAGCCTTAAAAATGTCATAACTGTCGCTAACCACAGCTACAGGCCCAGAGGGAAAGTGGTCCAGCAGACACTCATATGCGTCCTTCTCTCGGCTCCTGCCCCAGGAGATGATGGTACTACAGAGACAGGAAAAACAAAGTGAGACAAACCTTCGTCAAATGATTTGAAACACTTAGAAACTAAGTGCTTTATTTAGTTTGAAGGTAAGCAAAAGGGTACGACGAAAATAAACGGGTTTTACTTTTACCAGACAAAGGATTAGATAGAATCATTTGCAGCTTATGAGTCATTCGTGTCTAATGATCCTTAGCCACAGAGCTATAAAAATCCCTGAGCGATTCACGGAATCTTCCGGTTGACTGATAGACGGAATGTTGTGATGGTTGCAAAACCTAAATGTGAACTTGGAACGACGTCACAGAAGAAGTCGTGTGATTTGAAAGTAAGAGTGAGAGCTCTACTGAGAAATCAACATCAGAGACAAAAGGCGCTACAGCTGTGAGATGGATGAATGCGTAGCTACTAATAGAACAAATTAGAATCAACGGAAAAAATGCAAATTAACACGCAGGTGTTGAACGTCAGAGTTGAATTTCAAGATATTGGCTGTTTACAACCGAAGGCAGCTGTCTGACTGTCTAACTCGCCCCCAGTCAGTCTTAAAGGGACAGATCAGGCAAAAAATTCTGTAGTAAACATTTAATTTTCTTTCTCCTGTGGAACATAATTCTAAAGACTGGTCAAAAATGTAATCACAATGAAAATGGATTCAAAGCTTCAAAGACCAAAACTTAAGTTGCTTACTTATCTTGACATCTGCCCTTTCAAAGCATTGATCAGCGAACAACCAAACTTGTTTGACGAGCGAAAACAAACCTCAAATGTGCTGGTTCTTGCATGTCACAAGTGAACATGCTTGAGTTTCTGTTAACCATAACCGATGTGTGAGTTGATGAATGTTTATATGTGAACAAAAGCCTGTTCATATAAGTGATTGTGTCTCTTCAGAAAATTGGGACTAAACTACTCATTTCATACGGATTAGTTTTAGGATATCTTTATGAACGTTTTAAAGCGTCAAAGTGGTAGTTGCGTAGCGTCAACAGAGAGTAGAGAAAGCTCTCAGACTTCATCAAAAACATCTTCATTTGCGTTCTGAAGATGAACGAAATTCTTATGGGTTTGGAGTAATTAATGACAGAACTTTAATTTTGGGGTGAACTATCCCTTTAAATATTTACCATCTTATATTCTGCAGGGCTCTAGAGTGCGACCAATTTGGTCGCACATGCGACCAAAATTTGTAAGGGTGCGACAAGAATTTTTCGTAGGTCGCACCAGTGCACCTAACGTTCTCGCATGATCGCATCCGCTGCCTCTCCACAAACGAGTCTTTTGTTCTCCTTGCACGCATGGTTGGATCATATCGTGGTCTAAACCAATCAGAGATAGAGATTGGGCGGGTCTTTGCCTCTGATTGGCTGTGGTTCAGATATTCCTGTAGGACTAAAATGCTCCGTGCTGACTGTGTGATTGAAATAAATTGCGTTCTGCCACTGTCACCTGAGCACCAGAGAATCAGTTACGGCAATCAGCAGCATCAGCTAAATAAACGCAGGAAAACAGACGACGAAGAAACTTTTAAAAATGTAAGCTACTTGAACTAGGTAAAAAATATTGATTTCTCGATTTTAATCGATTCTTATTGATTTTTACGAACCGTTGGGCTATGCTGTTTTCAGTTGATGAATGAATGGAACATTGTAGCGAGCATCCCATCCCATAAATCGCAATAATCTTTGTGCTTTGTTTGAAATTCAAAAACATAAATAGTGTATTGACGCTGTGGCGTGAGATCGCTCTGGCTCAGCTCAGCTCAAGAGAAGCAGCAGCGCGGAGCGCACTTGATCTCCTCTTCCTATTAATAATACCAGTTACAGCGCGAAATAAACATGAACGAGCATCTGAAAGTGTGTTAAAAGATAGAGTACAACTTATCGAAATCCGTATCTTTCACATGGAATCGCTCAATCAGTGTTTCAACCGTGGAAAGACGTCAGTAAAACGCTTGTAAACAATGTAATGTAACGTCACATTTACCTCAGAAAAAACATATCCAGTGCCCATAAACTCGTTAGCTAGCTAGAAAAATTAACTCTAGAGGAGCATTGTGCCTAATATATGCACCATATTACATATTCATTATAATTTTTAATGTTTTTCAATATTTAATGCATGTTGTTTGAAAAAAATCTGGTAAGTTTTTATGCAGCCACCATTTAAATGTTTATATTTCACATAACTTTATTATTATTAAAAAAAATAAAAGTGTAATTTAAGTGTTTGTGTACAAATCAGGTAATTTTTACCTTCAATATTATAGTAGGCTAATGAAGCAGTGGGCTACAACTGACTCCCAGTTTACAGCATTAGTTGAGATTTGTTTTTCTTGAGAAAATTTGCCATGTATTGTACCTGATATCCAAAATAATCAATATTGAATCGAATTGTGAAATTTGTGTCAATACCCTGCCCTAACTTGAACAATGTAAAAACAGCACTTTACATTTTTTTTTTTTAAGATTTATATTTTTATATACAGTATAATTGTGCTTCAAATAAATAAATAAAACTACACCTTATTCTTGTTTAAAAGCATTTACATAATATATATGAATATATGGAGCGTGATAAAAAGGTGACCTTGAAATTGTGGCGTTAAAGGCGACGTGAGACGAGGAAAAATTTGAGTGCACCTAAATTTTGTGCTGGTGCACCTAAATAAAAAAGTTAGGCGCACCAGTGCAACCAAGGCAAAAAGTTAGTCTGGAGCCCTGTTCTGAGTAACCGTAAAGTTTTTGTCAGCGTTTATTAAAAGAAACATCAATCTACAAAGGGGGAAGGTTAGATCATGTTAGACAAACCCAGTTTTCCTTACAAAGCAAAGAGAAAAGCAACCAGTACATTCTTAAAAAATGTTTTCCTTTTTTAAGTAATTTATTAAGTAATACGAGTTTGGAATTGTAGAATAAGAATAAATTGTAAATTATTTTAAAGATAATTTTCCTTTTAATGAATTAAATTAAAACTGGCTTTAGACAGGCTACATTAATTAACGGCATCATTAAAATATGTATAACAATCTTGAACCAGTGTTATTTTAGTATTATTAATACTATTGTAGTATTTAATACAATTTTGAATATCTTTTATATTTTTCATATTTTCATATTTCATTTTAATTTTTGTTCTGTGATTTTGTCATTTTTATTAGTTTATTTTATATTACTATATAGCGTTATTTTTTTATTTCAGTTTTCGTTCTAGCAATTTTAATTTGATTATTTATATATTATTTTATTTAAGCTTTATATTGACTTCACTGCTTATGTCTTAGTAGAAATTGAATCGTGTTATAAAGTTTAATAAACTGTCATAAAGTTGACTTCTTTCAGCTTCTCAGGTTTTAGGCAGGATGTAACACAAACAAATTCGGAGATGCCTTGACAAAATAACTGTCCAGTAAGTTCATAATGTGCATTACCTGTGCTCTGCAGCAGGGATGGAGAATCCGGCCATAGGACATGCATAGTATCGTTGTGCCATCAGCAGACCCGCAACTGTGTCTGTGCTGCAGAAATTCACCAGATGAGCAGCTCCACCAAGTGCTGCCGACTAGTTCAGTAAAGAGTGAAAGAACACAACAGAAAGAAGTCATTGAACCTGTGTAATGCCAAACTCATAGCTCATAGAAATCACTGTCTCCAGTGAAATCCAAAATATCAATGTTGTGACAACATTAGCCAATTCACATTATTTTGATCCTGTTTTTGTAACGGAATTATAGACAGTGGCTTTTAAGAAGCAAATAATAAGAGAGACGTTGACCTTTGAAGTCAATTGTGTGAAGACATTTCCTATATTCCCGTGATTTAACACTCGGGTTACTGACTGTGTCTCACCTCATTCATCGTGATAGTCAAGGGAAGGTTGTCGCTCTAAAAAGTGAACACATTTGATTCCAAGCTAAATGTTTTTAGCCTCCTGAGGTGAACATCAATATTTCGTGCTCTACAACACGGTGTATATTTATATGGGAATTTGAGGAGACTTTTTTTTTTTTCATTTAAGAACTGATGAGATCTGGACTTGATATTTATTAACCCAGGGAAATTAGATCCGCAGCAAGGCTTTAGCCTGCAGCTTTGATTGTAGCAAGGATTTAGGGACCGCGTCATGTATTTCTCAATGCATTTTCATGTATTGTGTCATGTATTTTTTGTCAATTTGTCAAGAGCCCCGTGCAATATGATAGATCAATGACGAATCAAAGTATATGCCAGCATTATTTTAGTATTATTTGTATAGTATTCATATTTTAATTAAAAAATAATAATAATAATTTCATTTTTCGTATCAGTTTAAGTTTGAGCAATTTTGTTATGTGCTTTTGTCGTTTTAAATATTCTATTTAGCTTTAATTTCTTTTTATATCAGTTTTATCTGTAGTAATTTTAGTACTTCAACAAACCCAGGGCAACATTTCTCACTGAAGTTTTTTTAAATGATAGTTTTTCATGTAATATATAATAGTTTTAGTTAACAATAACAACACTGATACTAATACTAGAACATTCTGCTAAGCTTCCCTTCGTTTTTTTCCCCATAAGAATGAAATTCATGCGGGTTTAGAAGGATTTGAGGGTGAGTAAATGAGGACAGATCTTTCACAGTGGGTGAACTACTACTTTAAAAGCATTAAAATCTATCACTGCTTGTCCTCTGATCAGAAAAGAGTGATGGAGAGTGAGCAGGAATCAGAGGCATTAAACTCTGTTTGGCATCATTAATCTTCTCTTGAAGCCATCATTAATCCAGTCAGCCACAACCTAGAAAATACACTATCAATACCCCACTGTCCCTAATGAAGACTTGATAGTTTTACACAGCATGCTTTAGTCTGTTTTCAGCAGCTGAGGGAGAAACGCTTCAGGCTTTCTTAGATTCCACAATGATGTTTTTCCCTTCATCCTGTTCCTTAAATCTTTCTTGAAATCGTTGTTACACTTACTTTCCCTACAAAGCCTTGCAATGCATGAGCGTGACATGGAAACGTCATATTTCATATAATCGCCAGTGATCAAATAGGCTTAAACACACACAATAGCAATATTACACTGACAGTTAAATGAGAAATATTCCATAAACCCAGTTATAACACCATTGACCAGATGTCCGTTTTTTCATTGGAGAGTCGTTACCCAACAGATGAAATTCACTACTGATCATTACTAGTGTGGCTCAACATAAATGACAAGGTTTGGTAGGAAGAGTAAACCCCCCCCCCCAAAAAGAAAAAAAAACAGAAACAAATTAAACCATCAAAAATAAATTAAAATTAAAAAAAAAAAAGAAAAAAAAAAAAGCTGCAGTTATATTATATTTGCTATGGGATTACAAAGGTTGCGAGTTAAAATCTCTGTGAAACCTTGATTTAAAAAAAAAAGTTAAACAGTTAAATTAATTCATAAAATGAAAATAAATATATTTTTTTAATCAAATCAAATCAAACATTTTCGGTACAGTGGTATTATATTTGCTATGGGGTTTCAAATGTTAGAAGTTCAAATCTCTGACTGAGAAACCTTGATTATTTTTTTAAACAAAGTTAAATAATTTAATTAAACCATAAAAAAAAAAAAAAAAAAAAAAAAAAATATATATATATATATATATATATTTTTTTTTTAGCAAAGTTAAACAGTCAAATTTATTCATAAAATGAAAATAAATATTTTTTGTAATCAAATCAAATCAAATCAAATAAAACGTTTTAAATACAGTATTATATTTGGTGGGGAAACAAAGGCTGAAATTTCAAATCTCTGACAAACCTTGATTATTTTTTAACAAAGTTTAAAAAAAAATTTAAATCATAAAATGAAGTAATAAATCAAATATTTTTTTTAATCAAAATCTTTTCAGTACAGTGGTATTAAATTCGCTATGGGATTACAAAGGTTGCAAGTTAATGTTAAACCACAAACTAAAAATAAAAATATTTAATAAAATAAAATAAAATAAAATATTTTCAGTACAGTGGTGTTATTATAATTGCTATGTGGTAACAAAGGATGAAAGTTCAAATCTCTGAAAAGCCTTGATTATTTTTTTTAAGTAAAAAAAACAAAATTAAATAAATTATATTGGGCTACAAAGGTTGCAAGTTCAAATCCCAGAGAAACCTTGATTATTTTTTTTACAAAGGTAAATGACAACTGTATGTCAGTGAATATATATTAAGAGCCAGTGTCATGAACAAGTTTGAATCTAGCAAGGCATAGTTATGCCCCTGAGCATCACTTTATTTGTGCCTTGAATAAAGAATTGGTTTAAGTTCATTAATAAGATAAAATGTAAAAATCCAGCCTGTGAAATGACCTAAACCTTTAATCATATTTTCAATTTGAATGGAAAATGCACCTTTTCTAATCGGTCACCATCTCCAGTTTTAGATGATGGCATACTGGTCTGGAAAGGGCACCACAGAGGGGTTATGTCACACCTCATTAGAATCTAGTGGTCTCACCTTCATACACAGTCACACACAAAGGTCTCCTACACTCAGCACGCCCAGCCAGTCTCACTAACAAACTCAATGCTTATCACCAGTCACCCAACACCTGAACCTGCCACTGTGTGATATAGATGAAACCTGGCAGAGTTGACCTTTACACAACAGACGGACCGATTCAAGAGCCAAACAGTCATCTTTACTCACACAACTCTTCAAACAGCACCACCCGATGACCCAAAACCCATCAGCGTGACAACCTCACTCAAACACAGCCAACAATCAGGGCTCCTACCTTTTGAAATCCACAGATAAGGAGAGCGGTCTGCATCGTGTGCGTATCGAAAGGTCAGGTCTGATCTCTTTTTGATTAAATGGAATGGTCTTGTCTCATAATGAATTGATTTTCTGCTTTCACCGAGTGATGTCTGATTTCATTTGCCCCAGAAGGCTTCCTTAAAAAGCACTGAAGAGAGAAAGACCCCATTCGGCTTGAGCTTTGATTTCAGGGCTAAAAAAAAGAATAAAGGCAGAGATTTTAACACTGGAGGCACTTCCTGTTTGACTTTAAAGATACTTCAGTGCTTTGTAAGGGTCTTCTTTAGAGTGTGCTGTGAATGCCTACAGAAATAAGACCTTGAGGGCAAAATAATGTCATGTAATCGGTGATAGTCCTTTTTTAGTTTTCTATATAGTCACTCATAGTCATAAATACATAAAAGATTGTGTTTTGGGGGTCAGCATTTTTTCCTAATAACGGTGAAAAGAACTTAAAATACTAATTTAACAACACTGTCCTGAACAGGAATGGGAATTACTGACCCACGTCTAGGCCTGTCGCGATAGTCAATAAATCAATTAATCGCACGATAAAAAAAATGAGCTCGATAATTTTTCCGGCCGCGATAATTTCCATTTGCATGCTTGTTTGTTTTCCTCGTCTCTCTCTCTCTCTACCAAAGAGACTGGATGACAACTCTCGGTTCCTTAGCTTGAACTAGAGCTTAGATTCTCAGCCCGAACTTGACCCGACCCGTTCCGCGGGCCGATATTTCCCGACACTATCCTCGGGCCGGGCCCTTGAGAGACGTGCACTCGCAATAGAGTGCGGCGCGACACTAGACTTGATGGCTGAGTGCGAGCGCGGGCGCGGGCGGTAATGCACTCACTCTGTGTGTGCGAGTTGCCGGAGAATAAAACGATTCGCGGGACTCCCGCAAACTAGAAATATCTATGAATAAAACATATAAAAACTAATAAATTTTTATTCATCTGTTGCAGAAAAACAACAAGAACAACTAAAACAAAATACAAACGATTTACAGGCCAGATTTTCTATTCATAACATGTCTGCAGCGTTGAGCGATGTAGCCAATCACAGACATATGTGTTGATTTCTTGAACGCAATGGCCAATCACAAGCATTCAAGATAGACTCCCCTCACCGCTCAAAACAGACTTTTTGTTCAGTGCTGAATTCTGTATGCTGGCAAATCCTCTAATTATAACCAACAAAGTGTGGATATTATGAAAGATTCATTGTGCAGTCAGCTTCAATGTAATAACAGAGATGTGTGAGATCGCGATTAACTGTCAGCTTTTTAGAAATTATTAAGGGAGCGCACTTTGCGCGCATTCAGTCATGCCAGACCATGCACGCAGTAGCCTGCTTGCTTTTATGTTAAATTAACAGTGGTTTGTGTGTTAATGCTTTATTAACAAATAATGTATTATAGGGTAGGGTCGGGTTTTGTTTTCATCCATTTTATTTATTGTTTTTGGTATTTATTCAAGTGCATTATTTGCTAACAGAGACTGAGAGTCCATTGATTGCTTTTATTGTTTTTGGTTGTTTTGTTCATTTATTGTGGATATTTAAAATGTTTTCCATTTTCAGTGTTAAATAGTCTTTAGACATACAAGTTTATTGATCTTCGAAAAGGTGTACCTGCATTATTATGCCATTATCATGCCATTATCATTATTTTAGATGTAAATGGTCTCGGAACTACAATATTATCGTTTATCGCAATAATTTCTTGGACAATTTATCGTCCAGAAAAATTTGTTATCGTGACAGGCCTACGTCTATCGTACCTCTTGTGAAGACACCCCTCTGTAGCCGAAATCATGCAGCTTGAGGTCCAGACCCTCCAGGCTCCCTGACGTGGCCTTAAGGTGCTTGGCCAGAATCTTTTTGAACTCCCTGGAGATTGTTGCCACGGTGATGGGATACCACATTTGGACCAGCATTGTCTGTAGGGACAGAGTGTACACACAATCACATGTGCGTCAGAGAAGACCAAAGACGGCTCGTAATTGCACTCGAAATTTTTATGGCCCTGATACCATCATGACCATTTAAATCACGACTCATTGATCTGTGGCTCCTTAAGGACATGCATGTCAGGAACTGACAAAGATTATGTTTGGATCTATGCGTTTTCTCTGGTCTTGACATCAATACATAAACCGTACTCATTGAAAAGCTGACAGAATGCCAATAGGGCTTGTTCAAGTAAAGAAAAATCGGCCTAACCGGTAAGATCTAGGTGTACCAATCAGGTTGGACTTTCATGACACCTTCAATAAAAGTAAAACATTTTATCAGGCTCTTTTATCCAAAGCAACTTACACAGTTCATTACAGGGACAATCCACCTGGAAGCAACCTGGGATAAAGTGCCTTGCTCAAGGACGTCTACCGTACATTACATTCACTTCACAGACAGTTTAATCTAAAGTGACTTACAAATGAGGGATATCACTGAAGGACAGCAATACTGCAACGCCAATATTCAAGAGCATATTAAGTAAAAGCGCAGAAAGGTAAAAGAGAAATTGATAACACTTTATTTCCATAGTCCACTTTAGATATTTTACTAGCTATAAGTAACTATAAGTACTACATGTCAACTACTGTATCAATCATTAGAGTATTAGTAGACTGTCTGCTTAATATCTGCTACTGTATAGCATACAGTAGTATTTGAAAAACTGTAGGTGAAAAGCACCCAGATGATATAATAAGTGCTCATTTGATTAACTCTTTACTATCCCATGAGGCCACGGGAGAGGATTTATGAATGACGCTGACGCTGGTAGGTCATGTGACAGTAGCAACATGGCGGATGTAGTACGAGAGAATTTCATTCATACTACCCATTTTCATACTATATAGAACATACTTTTACAACGGTCACAAATTCAAATGTAAATGTAGTACTACTTACTCAAGACAGTATGCGATTTCGGACGCACCTACAGTGTTCCTGTACCTCAAACAGTAGAGCATGGTGCTTTCAACGCCAAAGTGATGGGTTTAAACCGTTTGGGTAAAAGCATATGCCAAATGCAAGCGTAAATATCCAACCTTCGTAGGTTTAATTCTATATTAGGGAAATTAACTACGTAAAATAACGTTCATCATGGACTGTATGGATCTTCAGACCTGGTAGCAAACAATATGTGTCTTCATAATGATAATAGAAACAGGAGTTGCGTGAGTCTGCAGGCCAGGTCAGTACCTAATGAACTCATGCCCCCACTGACCCCACCAACCTGTTCCAACCCCCCTCGGTTATTCTGTCCAGAATCAGCGGCTAGGAGCATGCTGGAAATCAAAGCCTGCTGTCATCCTGAACAACAGTATGGCAGAATCATCCAATATGAAGTAAAGTGCCACACCAACAGGTTGATGGACTATCCTGACAGTGAGACATTCATGGGGGATTTGTGTTGCAGTTAAGATTGTTTTGCATCAAATATGGCCTCTTTGAGTCTTAAATTCAAACTTATTTTAACTTGTGTAGTGCCTCAAACATACAAACATGAAAAAATGTAAGGATCATGTGACAAAGATACTTCCTTGAGGGGATCCTTTACTAATACCCTTAAGAAAGTGTCCTTTGTTAAGGGAATCTGATTAAATGTTCGCTTTTTGCCCTTAGATTACATTACCAATTAAAAGGTTTTTGAGAGAGAGAAAGATGTTTTTGGAAAAAAGTCTAACGCTCAACAAGGCAGCATTTCTTAGATCAAAAATACAGTAAAACAGTATATTATTGTGAAATATTACAGTTTAAAATAACTGTTTTCTATTATAATATATATTTAGAATGTCATTTATTCCTGTAATGGTAAAGCAGAATTTTCAGTAGCCATTACTCCAGTGTCACATGATCCTTCAATAAAAAATGTCTTATTATCAATGTTTGAACAATGACATTTTTTTTTCCCTGCTCAATATTTTTGTGGGAACTGTGATATTTTTTTTCAGGGATTTTACATCATTTATTTGAAATATATATATATATATATATATATATATATGTTTATGTAAAAGTCTTTACTGTCACTATTGCAGAATAAAAGTATTGATTTAAAAGTATAGATTTTATATATATATATATATATATATATATATATATATATATATATATATATATACATAGTTAATATATATATATGTATATATATATATATATATATATATATATATATATATATATATATATATATATATAATCTATACTTTTAAATCAATAGTTTTATTCTGCAATAGTGCCAGTAAAGACTTTATATATATATAGGGAATGACTTCTTACTTGTATACTTTTTGCCTTTACCTTATCTGTATTGGCTACCTTATAATATAAAAATGGTTTTAAAAGAAATAAAGATGAAAGAAGACAAGTAATACCTCAATAAAATTGGTGAGCCAGAAGAAATCTGGATCCGTGTTCTCCACGGTGAAAAGAACGTTCCCTCTGGGAATGATCTTTCCCTCGGGAACTGCTTTGATACGGATTGGAAGGCGGCCATCATATTTCTGACAACACAATTAGGAACAGGAAGAAGGCAGGTGGTCGTTATCTTCATGTGCATTCATCTCCGGAACAAAGTAAGCAGACTTCAAAGTCATGTAATGGTGAAATATCTAAAAAGAAACTTTGACTTTTATATGAACTTCTGTTTGTACCTCTAAAACTTTTCTCCATCCCTCTTCATCGAACACTGACTGTTTAAAGTGCATCTGATAAAAGACTTTCGCCTCCTGAATCTTTTCCTCCGTGACAACTGGACCTGCACAATATTTAGACAAATACATGTGTTCAGAGATTCTAGGATGAGCACACATGAAAAATAGAAGTCTTCTGCATTTTAAGTATCAGTGTAAAGCAAAAAAAGTTAAATATAAAAACGCTATAGCTATCAGGAGGCACTTTCTCTGTACTGTAGTTAATTGAAAGTTTACAAGAGCCATGACTTCTTCAAAGGAGAATGCAACAAAGTGCAATACCAGTGGAGACAAACAAAATATATAAATATATATAAATCAGTGGAGACAAACAAAATAAAACACTGCTATTCACACATTCTGTCCATGGTTGTAGTTTAAAACACACACCATGAAACAAACACTTTCTGGCTTGAAATACTGAAATGGGAAGCTTAAGGGGAATTAGCCTTGTGTAACTCTAACGCTTATTTGATGACAATGTAATCTGCTTATTTTTACTTACTCTAACAGGGCTGGCCTGTTCATGGCCCCTTTTATCAAAAATGAAATTGGTAAAAGAGTCAAAATGGCCAAAAAATACACTTTGAATATAAAAAGATTTTTTCGAATCTGCAGTGTGTAATAGAGCTGTTTGTGAATGTAAAAGGTCTGCAAAGTTTTAAAGATCAAAGTGCACGAAAATTATATGTTTATCTCTGTAAAGCTGCTTCAAACAATCCATTGTTAAAAGCGCTATATAAATGAAGATGACTTGACTTGACAAAAAAAGTTATTGTCTCCTAAAAGAAAGAATCAATACTGAACTGCCAAAACGAGTCGTCAGCAATTCCAGTTTAACTTCCTGTTACATAGCGATGTAACAAATTAGCATATTTCTAGCCTATGGGTTTCACTGGGTGTGTGTGTGTGTTTTTTTTTCTTTCTTCTTCACAATTTTCATTGTGGGGCAAATTATCCCTTTTAACCTTACATTTATAAACTCTTGCAGCTTGTTTTGACTGCATGACTATTGCTTTATAACTGTCCTTGAATGTGAGCCATTACTGGTTTTGGGACAAGTTTTCCATTACCCAAACAGGTACGTGAAAAAACACTTTGTTCGTGCCAAAAGATGAACAAACTGAAAACAAACAGTATGTCCAAGTGAGCCAACTAAAGTGTTGTGATCACTGCAGGAGTCACACAATGATGAAATTACCTGCTAGGTATTTCTTCAGGAGATACTGGAGGCCAAAAAACACCACCTCGCTGAACTGCGCCCCCTTTTTGTGCCGACACTCGAAATAGGAGTACACCTTACTGACATTGGGAGGGTATTGCTTGTAGTGGGTAATCTGAAAAGAAGAGAGGAGCTTTGAAGATTAGAATTGTTTATACACTCACAAAATCACCAATACTCATTAATTATTCACCACCGTTCAAAATCTTGGGGTTGGTAAGATTTTTTTAAATGTTTTTGAAAGAAATCTTTTATGCTAATCAAGGATGCATTTATTTGATTACAAAAAAAAAACAGTAAAACAGGAATATTGTGAAATATTATTACAATTTCTGTTTAAAATATTACTGTGACGGAAAAGCTGAATTTTCAGCATCATTGCTCCAGTCTTCAGTGTCACATGATCCTTCAAAAATTAATCTAATATGCTGATTTTCTGCACGAGAAACATTTCATGTTATTACCAGTGTTGAAAACAGTTAATTTTTTTTAAATAGAACCTGTGATATATTTATTTCAGGATTCTTTGATGAATAAACTATTGATGAAAATCAACGTTTATTTGAAATAAAAGAATTTTATAAGATTATAAACTGTCACTTTTGAGTAATCTAATGTCCACTTGCTGTATACAAGTACAATTACTTTAAAACAAAAAATGACCCCAAACCTTTGAACGGTAGCGTGCTTCACTATCGCATTGAAAACTCTAGGCCTATTACATCTGAAATGCACACCTGCATCACTTCCACAGTCTTGTGAATCTGTTAACTTCAAGCTGTGTGCATGGACCTCTCTGCATTTCATCAAAGTCTTGTTTACTGTACACTGATACTGTCACGCTACAGCTGGGATGGGTTGAAACAGTGTCTTGATTTATAGCAAAAACCTGCCATTATATCCTGGACGCAAATATAATAATTAAAAAGCTGCTGGCCTTCATTGCCCTGCGGCATAATATGCATAAAACACGTGGCAAGTACTTTCCTGATCCCCATAATGGAATTTGGGGATTGTACAATACTGAATTGTGCAATTCTCTTGTTGAATGTAAATGTGAAAAATTGTATCAGTGCTGGGTGTTCCACTTCTAACTAAATCTGCTGAGCTTTCCATGGAATTCTGAGTGGACCTGAACATCAGCCCAAACTGACTAATCAAGTTCAGGAGAATGGATTGCGCCACTTGAGGAATGTTGAGTGCATGACATGAAAATGGGTGGGTATCAAACTCATTCAACAATTAATTATGCAACTGTAAAATCAAAAACAAATATACATTTTATTAAAACATACATAATATTGTTGGGTGAGATTTAAACATGGATCCAGATGGGATTTGCAGCTGGCTGTCAAGTGAAAGGTTAAAGACTAATGTGAAGCACAAAGAAGATTACACAGCCTTAGCCATTCAGCATTGGCGATGCTGGAGAATTACAGAGGTGGAATTTCTAAATCTAAAACTGCCGTAAAGACCATTAAAACCTGGCTACGGACATTTAATAATCAGCTCCCAAGATGCTTTCAGCATTATGTAATACAACATGTATAGATTTCCTTTTTTCTATACAGTACTTTTCATAGAACTTTAAATATAGTCAGTAAAACTTTACATTAAGGTCTTATTTGTTAACATTAGTTAATGCATTAACTAAAATGAACTAATAATTAGCAGTATATCCGTACAGCATTTATTAACCTTTGACAATATTAGTTAATAAAAATGTTCATGTTAGTTCATAGTGCATTAACTCTAACATACAGCAAATATGATCTTAAAAATGTATTAGTAAAGGTTGAGATTAACATAATAAATGCTGTAGAAGTATTTTTCCTTGTTAGTTCACGTTAACCAATGAAATCGTATTGTAAAGTGTTACCATATAATCTAAAAAGAGAGAAAAAAAATCGAAACAACTAAACCTCATAGTCTAATCACATAGTAATGTGCATTAACCCATTTAATCCCACATGAAATGCATACACATTTTCTTTTGAGTTTGAAGGACCTACTGAACGTTGTTGATGAATTATAGTTAACTATAAATGAAAGTGCTGAGTGTAGGCTACTGTTTTTATGTCAACTTTTTGCCCGGCTGTCGTAAATAGCCTCATGACCAGTTTAATAGCCACATTACCATGTTTAATTTCACTTTGTCCCTTGTTGTAAGTCTGCGTGGAAGGTCCAGATAAGGAATCATGTAGACATGTCATAACAGATACAAAAAGACACAACTACCATATTTGATATCAACTAGCATGATTTGACAGGCTACTTTTACTATAACAAATATTTTGATTATCTTTGGGTAAACTAACAGTTTTATCCCACACTTCAAGAAAAAATGCGTGTTTACATTTTTAACCGTTTAAAAAAATTAGTTTTGATTCTTCGACTGCTGCGTGACGTGACGTCACCCGCTGTGGCCTTTGGCGAAGCTGAAGCAGCACGAGGTCATTGCGCATTAGCCACGCCCCCTGCGCTCAGCGTTCAATGAGTGGGGCATTTAAAACGAACCTGAGCTAACACAACACCCTTCAACAAAACAAGAAGAAATATCCCGATTTTTACACATCCGTAGGTTAATCTGAACCATGTTTTCATTTAGACTTCATAGATTCACAAGGTCAAAGTTGTTTTTACCGCACATATGTGACGGCTACAGCAGCACAAAGATCCACTGTCAGAATCGGCTAAGTACTGTCATGCGCCTTTGTGTTTCTGTTGTTGAACGACTGAAGCCAGGTGATTCTTACCTTATAAGAGTCCGTCGCAAGTAAAAAATTGAAATCCTGTGCTGCCATCATCGAGGACAAAGTAAAAGCGAATTGATTTCGCTCCGGTATGTATGTAGTCCGTCCGAGCCGTGTGACACTGGTCTCAAGAACCTTCTTTTCAATGCCTTTCGGGTTGGCCGAGAGAAAATGTAGTGAAATACGATCACCTCAGAATCTTGTATATGTGAGGGCTCGCACGTATAGGTCGCATAGTCCAGTATCAGACACAACGGGGTGGAAAAGGGGCGGAGTCAGAATAGACGTATGAAAGCTACGCTGGCTCGCGCTCGGTGATGTAACAGTGGGCGGGGTCATAACATCAGAAAGCGGAAAACGCCCCTGTTCTCTGAAACTTGAAAAGCTTTTGTTGCCTGTTGCGTTCAAAGGCCAAAGTTTCGCTTTCTTGGAAAGGGTAGACTAATTACTGAATGTAGCACTTTCAGTTTTGCTATCGCTGCTGAAAAAAACAAAACAAAACCTAAGCTTAAACCAACATAAGCATATGCAAGTTTTATCTTGGTCTTCCTTTAGAGAGGTGTTTGGCACTTTGTAATTGGGCACATCATGGGCAGGTTATTAATAATATACATTATTAAATAATAATGTAAAAAATACGTTTACATTTTATGTATAAATAATATTGTTTGGTGAGATTTTGACATGGATCCAGGTGGGATTTGCATATCTGTTATGTGAAGGGTCAAAGACTAATGTGACCAACAGGGTCAGCTTTTGTCATGATCAAAAGTCTTTTTTTTTAATGTAATCAACATGAATTGTTGGCAGTATTGAACTGGCTAATCTGCATCTGGAAAACTGCCATATCTAATCTTTTCATATCACAGAAGCTTTTAAAAACAAGCCCACCTTTATTGGAAATAGTTTAAAGACAATAGTGATTAACATTCAAAAAGATGCAATTAAGCTGAGAGTCACTCAGATAATTTGTTGACATTCAATACAGAACCTTAGATCAAATCAAATATTATAAATATTTTAATCATCTAAAGTTCAGGAATGACGTCAATTTTTAGGCCAACCCAATGGTCGGAAATGGGTTTAATTTGTGAGTAATATAAAGTATGTTAACATTAACATGTGGAACTATAAGTGCACACAAGTTGCCACTAGGACTACAATGGTTGAATAAATAATCAAGCAGGTAAACCCACATTGTTGTGGTAGTTGTAGTCTTTATGTAGCAGCTAGCTTTCAAATACACTGTTGAGTTATGTAACTTGTTAACCTCTAACTTTAATTTATGCTACTCTTAAATTAAAAAATGCTATTCTAAAAACACTGACATTTTTATTTTCATTTTGGACTTAAAAAATCTGAAGTAAAATCAAAGTTATGACCTGCAGTAATACGTTCATTGCATTTTCACTAGTTTTAATTTAACCCTCTGGGCTTCTTCGTAAATGGGTTCCACTTAGCTTCCTCCCGGTCAAAAACGGACGAAGCCTTAAAATTGAACTTTACTTCTTCCTAGGATAACCATTCTAATATACTGTTGTTCTATAATATTTTCTGATTATTATTTAGAATTTTTAGAATTTTTTATGATACTTTGCAGTAATTATATAATTTTTATGAGCTATTTTTTCCATTAGAATTAATATACATATTTTTATTTTATATATATATATATTTTTTTTTCAATAAATACAACATTTCACATCAAAATAGAGTGTCAGCTTAATAAAAAAAAAAAAATTCAAGTAGAAGAGCGCCACCTAGTGGCTTTAAAAATAGTTACATGTGTGCAATGTCCTGTACCAGCCTGTAGGCTGCCTATAGCTTTCTATATAAATACATAGAAAGGCTTTTTGATTCTTTTTGTTGGTTTAGACATGATTTCTCAATCTTATTCGTTTTTTTTATTTTAATATACATTTAGATATTCTAAAAGACTAATTATTTATTTTTTTTAACACATTTTTTAAGATAAGTATTAGGTTTTGCGTTATGATTACAATCAAACTATAGCATTTGGTTAGAAAGGGAACACAATGCAAACATTTTTGTTACTCAGTATTTGATCATTCAAATAATTTAACAAAAAAAGGGATGGTTAGTGATAATTCAAAACACTTCATACAGACATTTTGCAATAAATTGGTATTTTTTATTAATTTTAATTCAATAAGTAGTAATAACTTCAGAAGGGAACAGCAATTGTGATGAACGTAAATAAACAAAATAAATAACAGCAAACAATCATTTACTAGGTTAAAAAATAAAATGTTAATAATAATAATAACAATAATAAACATTATTTTAACTATATACATACAAACTGTAATTATTTTATTTATTGTTGAATATGGAATAGATATCAGGAACTCATTCTAAAATAAAAACAAACAATAATCATCAAACAGTAAATTGATTTTTTTTAAAGTACGGTAATAATAATAATAATACAGATTATTTGAACTATAAACATACAAACTGTCTGCTAATTGTTTCACTTATGACTGCAGATGCAACCGATAGTGACAGTGTGTTTCTTGCAGACTGGAAGTGTGCCAGTTAATCTCTCTCTATCTCTCTCTCTCTCTCTCTCTCTGTGTGTGTGTGTGTGTGTGTGCGTGCATGCGTGTGTTGGTGTGAGTGCGCATTTGAGCAAGATTTTTTTCTCATTTATTGATTTTATTTTTCATATTCTACAAATTTGCTGTTGCAGTCTTGCCAGTTTATCTGTGTATGTGTTTGTGTGCGTGTGTGTGTGTGTGTGTGTGTGGGGTGATCTTATTTGCACTCTTGATGTTCTAGAGTGTCACCCCTTCATTGCTGTACACTTTTTTTCGGCACAGTTGCTGATCTGTAGCTTGTACCAGCAAAAGTTTCTCTGAGTTTTCCTATTTTTTCGTATTTCCCATTCATTTCCTATGTCGGTCATTTTTGACCAGGAGGAAGCTAAGTGTGACTTTTTTTTTACGACCCTTTAACAAATCAGAATCATCTCCTTGATTTTTTTTGTGTGTTCATATAGGTAATACATGAAAAGTCACCAAGTTTCAGCCCGATCCGATCAAGCAAAAAAATTAAACATTTCAAAACGTAACAGTTTTCGGTCATTTTTGACCGAAGAAGCCCAGATTAATAAGCCCACACATGAGACCCACACATGTGGCCATGAGAATGCTATGTATTTTGTAAAATGTTTCCAACTGCTTTTTTAGCACCAGATTTACCGGATTGTGTCATCTTTTACATAGACAACTGAACAGATGTTTAGAAGTTTAGGTTATTTTAAATGGCAAGTTGAAAATCGAAATCTGTAAAAACTTTACTTTCATTTTTACAACACAAAGTTCCACACACTTGCGGTCTTGAACCAAATACCAGAGACATGACATGTTTAGACAAGTGTTCAAGTTCAATAGACTACTGGGGCAGCCAGTGACTCCCAAAACATAATAACATAAATCTATAAAACAATCAAATTGCTGTTTAATTTAAAGGTAAATTGATGGACACAAAGATGTAACTATAGCCCAATGACATTTTACGGTGTTACAGCTTGTTTTCATTACCAAAAATGTTGAATAATTTAACCATTGTTTTCAAAAACCAGTAAAACACACACACACACACACACACACACACAAACACACCACGCAGCTTGAATCTGGATTAAGTAAAACCAAAAGAAGTCGTGGATTAAGTCCTAAACTTCTGCACTCTAATAGTAGAAAAACAAACACAAAGTTCATTTTGTCTAATTTTAGGAACTGTTAACGGTCAATTACATGCGGTGAATTTCGTGCGCGAGAGAAACAGCGATGGTGGCTGTCGCGGAAATCACGTCAATGACCCCCTCCCCCTCCCGCCTCAGTTCAGAACCACGGTCAGCTCTCAGCGCGCGCCGCTCTCATTGTCAGTAGATTGTCAGTAGGCTACCATTCGCTACTAAATTGAAAGACTGCCGGAGGAAAGCAGAAAAACAGCAGCTCGTTTTACGACCCTCCCCGTGTTATCTTCCATTAAACCCGTTATGGTAAACGGAGAGTTAAACGAAGAAAACACGTAAGCAGCAACAATTTAATTCGGTGGAAGACTACTGGCTGTTGGAACAGCTTTTTCACTCGCGGTGAGGGTAAGTGACACTTTTCCCGTCGCGTTTGGATTGTAGACTGTGGAAAATTAAGCGTCTTTCGTACTTTTTCGTCCTCTGAAGCGAGTTACAGAGGGGTTTTGTTACTAAAA
Organism: Tiaroga cobitis; assembly: GCA_030578255.1. Classification (NCBI taxonomy): domain Eukaryota; kingdom Metazoa; phylum Chordata; class Actinopteri; order Cypriniformes; family Leuciscidae; genus Tiaroga; species Tiaroga cobitis. The sequence goes on along the minus strand of CM060601.1, from coordinate 32,046,780 downwards.
AAAGACGCCGCTTGATATCTCTCTTTTGATTTCAGGGAAGCAAGAACTTACGTTGAAATGTTGGACCCATCATCCAGCGAGGAGGAAGCGGAGGAGGTTGTGGAAGAAGAGCGCAAAGTGGTGGCGGCGCCCAAGGCTGGTGGTCCTCGGGTGTCTCCAAGCAGGACCAGCGAAAGCTCCGGTGGGTTGCAGCCAAGCCGAAGCACCAATGCCCGTCCAACGAGCCCGAGCCCCTCAGTTGCGATCGATAAGGAAAAGGATGATTTGGAAAAGATGCAAAGGGAGGAAGAGGAGAGAAAGAAGAGGCTCCAGCTTTACGTCTTTGTGATGCGCTGTATTGCCTATCCGTTTAACGCGAAGCAGCCGACCGATATGGCGAGACGACAGCAAAAGGTAAGAGGGCAAAGGCGCATGCAACAGATTGCTGTTGAAATGAAGAATGGGTGAGCAGCACTTGTTCCTGCTATAGTACAACAACATATAGCCTAGCCTATAGGAGAGATGATTGATTCAGCCCTAAGTTAAATCAACATAAAAAATGCATCAGGATATGTATTAATTTTATTAATATATTAATTTATTCCTGCATGGTTTCCATTTCGCATTAGGACTAAACATTATACATTTTTTCCCTCTGTTGTATAACTAAAAAATATAATGTAAAATATATCAGCATTTACTCCAATGTCAGGAGCTTTATCACATCTTCTCTGATAATTCTGATACCAAAAATTGCACAAAAATTACAGTTTTTTTTAAGTGAAGTCTAGGGACCCCCAGGGGGCCGCAAGAGAGTGCTATGGGGTCTGTGAGAATGTTTAAAACAAAACGTACAAAATGTAAAAAAAAAAAAAAAACTAAAGTAAATAAGCTATTAATAATGTAATTTAATATTTTGACATTAATATTAAGATTTTTTTTTCACAGTATGAATTGCGTCTTCATACAAGAAACTATTGATGGCTTTTAAATTTTAGGATGGGGTCCCTCACATGAGGATGATAACATTTGGGGGTCCTTTGCTAACCTCTGCCTTAAAGGGTTAGTTCACCCAAAAATGAAAATTATGTCATTAATGACCTCCATTCATCTTCGGAACACAGTTTAAGATATTTTAGATTTAGTCCGAGAGCTTTCTGTCCCTCCATTGAAAATGTATGTACGATATACTGTCCTTGTCCAGAAAGGAAATAAAGACATCATCAAAGTAGTCCATGTGACACCAGTGGGTTAGTTAGAATTTTTTGAAGCATTGGAAATACATTTTGGTCCAAAAATAACAAAAACTGCGACTTTATTCAGCATTGTATTCTAACTAACATCTAATTCTAACTAACCCACTGATGTCACATGGACTACTTTGATGATGCCTTGATTTCCTTTCTGGACAAGGACAGTATATCGTACATACATTTTCAATGGAGGGACAGAAAGCTCTCGGACTAAATCTAAAATATCTTAAACTGTGTTCCGAAGATGTGTTCCGAGGTCATTAATGACATCATTTTCATTTTTGGGTGAACTAACCCTTTAAGGTACATTAGGTTAGATAACAATACAAAGACAGTACAATAGCTATAGAGGAAATGTCCCTGTGGGAATGTGTTGTACAAGGGACATTTTTTTTTACCATGCCACTTTACCTGAGCACTCGCAGAGACCCCATTTTCAATACAAATCAGGATGTCAGAACCCCAAAAAATAATGACTGTGTATACGCGACACTGTAGGCTGTAAATTCAAGCAGACAGACTGAGAGAGATGTTCACAAAATGCTCTGAAAGTTTCCCAAACAAGGAGCCGTGACTTATAGTGTGCTCTACCATGTTTTTCACGGTTGACACGTTTTCCAATACAGCATATTGGCAGACGTTTCCAATCACTCAATGCCACTCAATTCCAATCACGTTTTTGAGGTGAAACTGGTGTAGATGAAATGGTAGCGGCGATCGTGACGTGTTAGCTGGCCAAAGCAGATTACTACTCAGAAAACCTTTTAGTGGGACAGTATCACACTTATACATTCTTGTTTACTATTGCGCTTTGGAAAAACAGTCCGAAGCATCCAAGATATATCCTTTGTTCCTTCGAATGCTTGTTTTATGTGTTTGCTGACTAAGGATATAAAGATGCATAATCTAGATGGTTTTTGGAAATCCAGGGCACTGACAATTTGGCTTTGTGAACATAATGAATTTCACAAACATGTCAATGGTCTGTTGGCAACATACAAACCTTAAAACCCCATAGAAGCATTTACGATGATAGAAAACACAATTTATTTGATGCTACATTGCTTTCAGGGGTTTCTATCAACAAGGGTGAATATATCCCTTGTGAAAATGGCAATACCATTAGGCATTTCCTGAGGTCCTATGAGAAAAAGTACTCGATTGTTATTCAGGATGAAATCTGTTTTACTAGTTGTCTCTTCATGACAGTGTATAGAGTTGCATGCAAAACATTCTTCTGTATAAGATTAGATCATTTAAGGCTTTTTAATCCTGAAAACTAGCCGTGCCACATTAGCACAATGTATGAGATCAAGACTTGGCAGTAGCGGAGTGGCAATCGGGAGAGTCGGTAGTTTTCCCGGTGGGCCGGTAGTTTTTCGAGGCCGCGAGGGCCGGTCTGATAAAATGTATTTATTGGAAGCTCGCCATGCGCACTTGGGGCCCAAGTGAGGGGAAGAAAACTTTTTTTTTTTATGAATATTATCTAAAACGAAACGTAGTTTTGCACTAAGCTTTAGTGGCGTAGGTCGTAGGGTGTGAGCCTGAGATACTCGAGTGCAGCTTTTGATGCGCTCGACGCGAGTTCGAATCCGCCTTTTGCCGAACTCTCTCTTCTCCCTTTTCCCAGCACATATGTAAAGATGTAAAATTTATAACCTAACATTAAGGTCTCTAGCGTTATATTTTGCCAACGAACTAAAATTGAAACCATGATATGGCTTTGTGCATTTATAAAACAGCACAAGACGTTTAGAATAGCATCCTTTTTGTGCTGCGTGATTACTTGCTCACGCGATCAGCATGGTGTTTTCTCCTAAATAAAAGCTCAAGGGTTTATAGTGAAGAAATTAGGACAAAAGTATTTTAATTTTCCTATATTATAGTGTAATGTAGGCTAAAATATACTTTTGAAATATTCATTTTCATTTACATATAGTACATTTATAGGCTAAATGGATTTTACGTCATAGGAATAATTATATAAATCATTATTACATTATTATAATAATTGTTTGGCATCCTAAAACACCATTGATAATGTAATGCAGACTGAGACTCTCATAACTAAAAAGATGTTTGAGCCCTCTTAAAATCAAGGCTTTTTCTTTGTTCAACGAGCAGTTCATGGGTTGAAGCTCTTAATTTTGATCTCTCAGAGAGCACGAGATTGATGCATTTAACCTTAAAATGTACAAAATTGTCTTGCGGGGGAGCATGCCCCCGAACCCCCCTAGAGGCACAGAGTCCACCCAACATAGTTTCACAAATTCCTATGGGAAAGAACGACCATTTATAAACTTTACTCCAGCATAGTACAACAAAGTTCCTTTTAAATCAGTAAAACGGTAAATGCTAGCCTATATTAAAATCCTGCCGGCGACGAGGGCCGGTGGTAGGCTATATGAAATTTCCCGGTAGATTTTTTGGTCCCACTCCGCCCCTGAGACTTGGTGTTTGAGATGTTTCTCCTGGCTTCAAATCAAAGGCAGAGCTCTGACAGAATGAAGTTGTCTTTTATGTCAGGATCGTGAATAATTTATGAGTGTTCATCATATCCATGAGTGCCTTATCCAGAAACGTTTATCATAGTTTGAAGAGGTCATAATTGTGACTTGTATATTTGAGTGCCAATACATTATGTATTGTTTGAATTTCAGATCCGCCTCATTTGAAGTCTCACTGTGAGTTTCATTTCATACAATCAGAGGTCAAAAACAAGTCTGTCTGTCTTATTTGGTTGTCGCCAGGGGCTTGTTTGCTTGCTGCTATTGTCTTCAGAGCCAGTGCCTTGGGACAATAAAAAGAGTCTCTGTGGGAAGTTATTCTCCAGCCGCTGATGTGTCCTCACAGATAAGACTCATGTGAGACAAAACATCAGGAACCAGCAGGTTGCCTTGGATATACAAATTTTTTTTTGTAACACTGTCTATTGCTTTGTCATTACAGTTCTACGGAGCCATTCTTAGTCAAGAATAATCTGAATTCAGAATTAATGGATTCTATTCATCATTAATCATCTCAAGATTTGGTTTTCTTAATAGATGGTGCTCCGATCAGTCTTATTGTATATGTTGTGATGGTTTTCCTTTTGGAGTAGATGGAAACTCAATACAACTCAGAGATAATAGTCTTACACTAATCATTGGTCGGACATCTTCAGCTAGATCTGCCATGGCCACACTAAGAAACCTAATATATGTCTTTAATATTTATCTAAAGGTGCAATCACATTTACCATTGATTTTCCTGAAAGTTCGCTAATGTGACCGGACCTTAACATTTCACCAGACCCGTTTATATCAACCCTGACTAAACTTATTCAATTAAACGCTATGCTGAAGCAAGCATGCCATTTTAGCATGCATCTTCTCTTCGAGTGTTATTTTATCATGACTTGTGTTTTACAGGATATAAATCCATCTATAATCGTAATTATTATTTTGGTGGTATAAGTTTAGTTGGTGTTTTACTGCTGCTAATGTTCATTTCAGCTGTGTATATGTATAGGTACGTTTTTAGATGTATGCAAAAATGTGAGTGGAGGTATGTTTTTTCAATGAGCCTATGTTGGTTTATATGATAGATATGATGGGAATTTTTCATTATACTCCAAGCTATATTGCTAATATTGATATTTTAGAGGATGAATGAGTTAACTAGTCAGGTGAGGACATAAATGCAGCCAACTTATGATTTCAATGCTCATAGACAGACTATTAATCCCTCCACATCTACATCTTCGATTATGCATTTTTGCTAAATATTATTGAACATTTTAAGTTTGATAAATCCACTGATTTTACTAGCATTAGGACTGTGCATTGTTGTTGTCATTAAGTTCTGTGGAAATATCAAATTAACATTACTGTTTGTTTACCTCGCCCCCCCATCTTTAATTATGAAGCAGTGACATGCAAATTCACACGTCTTGTGATTTCTCTTCAGGCAGGACTTGCTCATGCCGGCAAATAAACGTGGAAACTCCTCACTGTGCTTTTTTGCTGTCTGCTTCAAAAATGGTAGTTCAGTCAGTTTATTAGTCATGATGACAAGGTGCACGCTGTCACACACTTAATGATCAGTAGGACCATGTCAAACGTCTTACACTGCTGTCGCTCGCTGTCTCCGGCACACACACACACCCACACGCTGAATGGAGAGCCTAATTAAGAAGGCTATAAACAATATCTCCTAAAATGCCTTCTCTCTCTCTCTCTTCCTTTCTTTCTCATTCTCACTCTCTCACACACACTAAAAGACCGACCAACACAACAGACCAACAAACAATGGTTGACAGACCCACACAAATACACACACATTTAGATACAAACAAGCAGCCACAACAGAAAGACTGTTCAGGGAAGGTAGTTACAGTGAGCACACATGCACATCTAAAGCCCTGTCAATTATGCCAATAATTAGTTTTGCATAAAATAAAACAACAAAAAAGCCACAAATAGAGACAATAATTAGGGCAGAGCGCAACCACAAGAGCTTGTGCAATACGGAGAGACCTTATTAACCTCAGTGCCAGATATGATGATCAACAACATATGTTGTGATATCTGTGTTTAGCTGTGGTAGATTACCTTAGTATTACTAGAGATATTATAAGGAGAAGAGATAGACCACTCACGTATATTGGTCTATGCTTAGGAGACATTGCAATGATGGTGCCTTTAGTTCCTACCTTAGTTGAAAGATTCAATCAGCATTTTGAGTGGCTGCGCACACTTTTTTTTTTATCATAGGGATTTTTTAAAAAGAGCTATAAGCCATGAACGAAATCAACCAGTTATGAGAGGAATCACAACAGTAAGAACAGCATGTGAAAATCAGACAAAAAGACAAATTTACGAGACAATGTGTTTAATGAGGAAAATAACTACAATCACACAAACCATTGCGAATGACTTAATCAAATAAAAAGTGACGGAGACATATAAAATGATTGTTTTAAATATATTGATTATGTATATAGAGACAATATATTTTACATTGATTGATAGATACGTAGACAGACAGACTCCATTACATCATTTGCAGGGCTTCATGGGAGTTGGTGGTATAGAGCTCTTTTGCCACAATTTGCTTGCCACAATTCTCTGGTCGTGGACATATTTGTGCAGAATCATGGGTAATGTCGTTTTTTTTTGTGGCATTTTGTTGCACGTTGCATGATCTGACCATTCTCCATAGAATATTGTAACATTGGACAAGAAATGAGAACGATCTAAATGGTAAGCGTGTAGTGAAAGTATTTCTCTGGTGATCCTCCAAGACATAAATTGCTAGCTGTGTAATTTGATGCCCTTACAAGTGTGTTGATTGAGTTATTGTATGACATCATTTACCACCACAGCCTACTCTACATAGAGAATAATAGCACTACGTTATCACACAGCAGCATTTTTTCAGAGGTGATATGATAAATCTCCTCTAAACTGTTGTTTCTGTCTTGTCAAGATGACAATTATTTGCTCAATTTAAATTACAGGGCTTATTCTTGAGATGCCATAGATGTGGCGTTAATTACAGCCCTCCTTTAAAACAATGACAGTATCATTTCCTCTATTTGAGTCTTGTATTGTTAAAACGAATACCTATTTTCAGCATTTAGCCATTTCTCTGGGGGTTTTTTTTGGTGGCAGAGAGAAAGGAAGATTATTTGAGAGTGTATCTCTCCACAAATCCATTTTTTCTTTTCCACTCCCTCGCTGAGCAAAGAGGCGATGTTCAACGCCCGCCTTGCGCTTGGGAGGGCAAGAATCTGAAAGGCCATTGTGTTAGAGACAAACCATAACCCAGATAAGAGCTCTCTGTCTGTGAACGGTCTGCCGAGGTGCCTCTCACAGCTAATGTGGAGTGTAGATGGATGCATCAAAATGGCCTTAAGAGCCCTAGCTGAATTGGCCTGATCTGAGGTCAGCATGCTTTCATTGTGGGCTGAAGTTCTTGATGTGCAGGCAGGGGGGAAAAGATTGTTATTGCGATTGCCATGATGGATTCGGAATCAAACGCTGGCTAATCTTGGGTCAGCTGCAAGTGAGAGAGGCACATAAACTACTGTAGGCTGTTATTGAAAATCCATGCAAAAGAATTCTGGAATTAGCTCAGATTTTAAAAGGAAATCTTGAAACTAGTATGTACGAAGTATGTGGTTGTTCTTGGTGTAAAATATTAATGCAATTCATACTTTTGTTAATTCAGGTTGTGCAAAATATTTTTTAAATGGTTTAGCTTAACATTTTATTATGAAAAGTCCACAGTGGCTCATAATATAGCAAACGTAACATTATTATTATTTTAATTTGCAAATGGTTTGCTTTTTAATAAATAAAATAAATATTATTTGTTATAAAATATCTAATTATAAAATCTCTTTTTAATAAATATCCAGTTTAGTCATGAAAGGCACAGGCAGCTCAGTCACTAGAAGGCGCAGGCTGATAGGTGCTTGCTTTACATGCAATCTTCAAGCAATCAAATAATTTCTGCATGGCGCAAGCTGATTGGACTCTGCTGATCCTACAGCCAATGAGATTGCTTGCTCGCTCAACATTCAAATAGTCAAATAGTGACATGGTTAAAGGGGTCGTGACATGGATTTTTTTAATTATTTTAATATGTGACTTGAGGTTCATTTATAATGTTAAAGTTTTTTTGCACAAGAAAACAAATATATATGCAGAAAAACATATTTTGAAGCTTTGTTTTGCCTTTCTGTCTGAAATTATCAATTTTAAAGGGGCGGCTCCATTTAAGGCTTGTCAATAAACAACCACTGTTATGATTGGTTAACGCCATTGATTAGGAAACCGTATCAATGGCCACTCGCTATTACACATGATTAAGTGTTTTGAAAACATTATCAATATAAAGCCATAATTTACAGGTAAAGAAATCATTTACTTACGGTTTGTGATGCATCTACTTTCAGATCCAATACAGTTGACTGCTTTATCATTCAACAAAAGTTTTTTTGCAAACTCTCCATTACACTGTGCCTTCTTTACAAAAAAAATAGATCTGAACAAACATAATCCTCAGATGCGATCCGGGACACCATTAAAATAAACCATCCACTCGTTTCTGACGCTGGGATCCTTCTGAAGTCTGTATAGAGATGCAAACAAGCTGTTTAAACTGGACGCGTCAAAGCGAACATTCTTTCACATTTCCATTTCTCCTGCTGTCAACAGACTCAAGTGTGTGGAGTAAGTTAGACATTGAACGCACATCTGTATACCTTATGTAGTGTAGACAGCGTCAGTGATTATAATGGGTTCTATTTGCTTTAAACATGACACGATGCAATGCTCACATCCAGTGTAGGCAAATGCCAGCCGTTAAAGGATTAGTTCACCCAAAAATGAAAATTATGTCATTAATGACTCACCATCATGTCGTTCCAAGCCCGTAAGACCTCAGTTCTTCTTCGGAACACAGTTTAAGATATTTTAGATTTAGTCCGAGAGCTTTCTGTCCCTCCATTGAAAATGCATGTATGGTATACTGTCCTTATCCAGAAAGGAAATAAAGACATCATCAAAGTAGTCCATGTGACATCAGTGGGTTAGTTAGAATGTTTTGAAGCATCGAAAATAAATTTTGGTCCAAAAATAACAAAAACTACAACTTTATTCAGCATTGTATTCTCTTCCGGTTCTGTTGTCAATCCGCGTTCACGAGTCCGCAGTGACGCAGGTGACGTGTTATTTGGTGCGTCCGTGTATTTGGGTTCAAATAAATATGGCTGGGCAAAAAAATGCAAGTCTTCCTCTGTGTCGAAATCCTTAGACATGTTTGCGAAGATTGTTTTGTTTACAGTGTGCGTCTCACTCAGACTGTGAATGAAGCTCGGGCGCACCAGATAACACGTCAGCAGCGTCTTACGTCATCAGCGTCACTGAACACGGATTCATTTGTTATTTTTGGACCGAAAGCCGAAAGGGAAAGAAAGGGACAGAAAGCTCTCGGACTAAATCTAAAATATCTTAAACTGTGTTCCGAAGAAGAACGGAGGTCTTACGGGCTTGGAACGACATGAGGGTGAGTCATTAATGACATAATTTTCATTTTTGCGTGAACTAACCCTTTAAGTGACTGAATACCTGTGGGCGGGGCCTATGGTGCGATGATGTATAACTATTCATCGATGTCTTGCTCTGGAAGCAGACATATGCAATGCCTGTGTGACATCACAGATCCCGCTATATCAAAACGAGCCATTTTTGGACCTTAAATTAAATAAATGCTTTGTTTATTTATTTACCACTGCACACACACTAAACGCTAGATCACAGCTCCTCACACTTGAATGTATATTCATTCAGTTTGCTTTTTTATGTTTCTATTTTTGTCGTTTTTGGAAAGAAGTGAGTTAAACCGAAATACCTGAGCCAACGTTTGTCAACACTACCACTAATGAGCAAAGCACACACAGATGTATGTGTATCCTTGATGAATGTGTTTATTTTTTATGAACTGGTGTTTGTGAGCATGTGCTTAAATAAAGGCAGTAGGAGGATGACCACATCATTTGCTCTTTGTTGGTTGTTTGTAATCTGGGATTACGTATCCATTTGCCTTCTGTGATCGGTTACATAACAGTCTCTATATGCACAAGAGTTTCTGTGTGAATTAAGACGGTTCAAAGAGACATTTACACTCACGCACACATACATTCACCTAAAGGATTATTAGGAACACCATACTAATACTGTCTTTGACCCCCTTTCGCCTTCAGAACTGCCTTAATTCTACGTGGCATTGATTCAACAAGGTGCTGAAAGCATTCTTTAGAAATGTTGGCCCATATTGATAGGATAGCATCTTGCAGTCGATGGAGATTTGTGGGATGCACATCCAGGGCATGAAGCTCCCGTTCCACCACATCCCAAAGATGCTCTATTGGGTTGAGATCTGGTGACTGTGGGGGCCATTTTAGTACAGTGAACTCATTGTCATGTTCAAGAAACCAATTTGAAATGATTCGAGCTTTGTGACATGGTGCATTATCCTGCTGGAAGTAGGCATCAGAGGATGGGTACATGGTGGCCATAAAGGGATGGACATGGTCAGAAACAATGCTCAGGTAGGCCGTGGCATTTAAACGATGCCCAATTGGCACTAAGGGGCCTAAAGTGTGCCAAGAAAACATCCCCCACACCATTACACCACCACCACCAGCCTGCACAGTGGTAACAAGGCATGATGGATCTGATGATGGATCTGGGATCATGATGTTCTCATTCTGTTTACGCCAAATTCTGACTCTACCATCTGAATGTCTCAACAGAAATCGAGACTCATCAGACCAGGCAACATTTTTCCGGTCTTTCTGTCCAATTTTGGTGAGCTCTTGCAAATTGTAGCCTCTTTTTCCTATTTGTAGTGGAGATGAGTGGTACCCGGTGGGGTCTTCTGCTGTTGTAGCCCATCCGCCTCAAGGTTGTGCGTGTTGTGGCTTTACAAATGCTTTGCTGCATACCTCGGTTGTAACGAGTGGTTATTTCAGTCAAAGTTGCTCTTCTATCAGCTTGAATCAGGCGGCCCATTCTCCTCTGACCTCTAGCATCAACAAGGCATTTTCGCCCACAGGACTGCCACATACTGCATGTTTTTATTATAAATATATATATATATATATGGTGGACAGCAGTAGGTGTTTAGATATGGTGACGGTATTAAAAATGATCATTAGTGAACAAGATTTCAATGATTACGAAGTACTACTGGAATTAGAACTAAATCCTTTCTAGTTGAGTTCAAATTAAGGGTGTCTCGAAGTAGTACTTTTTATATTCAGAACAACATGTTATAAAACTTTTCTAAGGCACGTTTATAAAAGGATTAAGTCACATTGTGAGACATGAAGTGACCGTTAGGACAAACAGGGAAGAATAAAGTCGGAATTGTTAGATAAGACATAGTTGTATGTGAGAAATAAAGTTGAAAATGTGAAATATGAAGTAGCAATTGTATGATATTAAGTCATAATTGTGAGAAATAAAGTTTCAATTACAAGAAACAAAGATGCAAATTTAAAATATGAAGATGCAATTACCTTGTTTTTTACTCTGTTTACGACTTGGCAGTTTTATATGGAAACCTGTTTACGCCTTCAAAGAAACAAATTGACATTGTCTGCTTAACATGCAGGGTTTTAATGACTATACAATACAATTACCTTTCAGTGAACACTCAAAGTTTGAAGTGTGGATCGCTTGCTTTACTGTCAACCATCAATGCTCGAACAAGAATGGAAGAAGACATTAAAAGAAAGACCGCAAGAGAGACAGATAGACAGGCAGAGACTCAAGGGACATGAAAGCAGTGTGTCTCTACACTGGGCTTACTGATCGCTAATGGGAATCTGTTCTCAGTGAGAAACTCCAGCCGCCTTTCCCACGCAATCAACATGAGCCCAGTGGGCACCTGGGTCTCACACACACACACACACACACACACACACACACACACACACACACACACACACACACACACACACACACACACACACACACACACACACAAATAGGCACATTCCAGCATAAAGTCAAAAGGTTGCGCTAATAATGACAAGGAGTCTTATAAGTGCACAGAGCGTATAAAGGACACACAAATGCAAACGTTGCAGTACATTCAGACTAGATCACTCTATTAGTATTATTATAAGCTGCATGTAAGTAGATTTATTGAATTCCAGAGTTGTCCTGTTGTACCTGACAGCTGAGATGTATGGAAGCCTGCTGCTGAGTTTTTACATATAGTACCATTCAATAGTCTGGAGTTGGTAGGATATTTTGCTTTTATGCTCACCAGGGCTACATTTATTTGATCTAAAATACAGTAAAACAGTAATATTGTGAAATATTTGTACAATTTAAAAGTAACTCTTTTCTATTTGAATATATCTTACAATGTAACCTATTCCTGTGATGGTAAAGCTGAAGTTTTCAGCATCATTACTCCAGTCTTCAGTGTCACATGATCCGTAAGAAATCATTTTAATATGACGCTTTGGTTCTCAAGAAACATTTCTTATTATTATCAATGTAATATTTTTGTAATAATCTTTTCTCACTTTAGATCACTTTAATGCATCCTTCCTGAATAAAAGTATTAATATGTTGAAAATAAATTTAGATACATTTAAATGAATGAATCAATCATACCACAAGAGGGTAACAAGTAACGAGTACCACTTTAATTTACAGCGCCCAGCCAGATGTCACATCCCGTGTAAGCCCCCTGTAACTTAATATAACAAGAGGGTAGGAAGCACCACTCAACCTGTTACTGCATTGAACGAGTATATTTCTCCAGCATTTAAAAAAAAAAAGGTTGCAATACTTTTAGTTTTACTGTACTTGTCTTGAAACAAGGATACCAAATCTAAAACGGCTGCACTTTTGCTACCAAAATAAATTACTGTATAAATACACTGATATACCCCATAATTTAAAAAAGCCTATATGTATTATTGGTATACTATTATTACAAAAAGGTACACAGTGTTTGTTCTCGCTAAATTGCTCCCAAGATTGTTGCCTATCACAATAATAGAATAAGTTCCCCTTTGTTCTAAAATACTTCCAGTATAAATAATTTAATATTCCTGGTTGTTTGTTACCCCTTTATTCCCCAAACTTTAAATATTGTTCCCTTATACCTGCATGTACGTACTTTTATAGGTACACTATAGTTACAGAAAGGTATGCTATAAATTCATTTTACTCATGAAGTACTTCGGGGGCTCTAATCTAAAGCCTTAATAAACCGATTTGCATGAAAACAGCAAAGTTTTGTCTCAATATCAGTTAAAGTCAACATAATGAGTAAGGAAATAAATTAATTTCATATGTTCCTGGTCTTATTGCACAATTGGGCGACAAGTTTTTTTTTTTTACGTGATTTTTAATTGTAACGTAAAGTCTTTGTAACCTTCTAAAATGTTACTACTTGCTCCGCTTCTGAAACAAATGTAAATTTCTTGTGACATCACTAAACCCTCTTATTCGTCAGCCCAAATAACTAAATATATTGTTATCGGCTGAAACTCATGCGCTGGTTACTTTACTTCCTAAACGAGCACCAGTGTTGCTTTCACATTCATGTGAATCTCGCCACAGTTTGAGAGCAATCGAACTCAGACCACCTCCTCCAGGTAGTCTCAGGTTCGGTACCTTGTTGCTTATCCGGGTCCGCATTACAGCTTTCACATTAGCAATTTTTCATGCGAACTGGTCCCCGTTCCGAACTAAACTGCCAGTGAGCGTCCTAAGTGGTTTGCTTTCAAACCAGTAGCTGATTCACACTTGCTGCTCAATCTTTATCCAATATATTTCTAGATCATTATATTTGTTCTTTAAAATGATATTCTGTCTGCACAGCTAAATATGCTAGAAATTGCATCATTTTTGATGCCCCTTATTTTACAGTAAAGCTAATGAGTCAAACAATACAGTCTTGCTTTCTGACTGAGTAACATTTGAAAAGCTTTTGTGTCCCACAAGCTCTCTCTCCCACTCATTATTGTCTCTGTCTCTCAAACTGGTAAACAGAGCAAAAAAAAAAAGAAAGAACCCATGGACATGGTATGTTGACTCTCCTGTCGAACAAAACCAAATGCGACGCTCCGTTGAGCGTGAAGGGAAGCAGTCTCTTCTCTGTGAAAAACAGCTCTCTGTGGAAGAGCTATTGCCGGAATTATGTGCTTTCAGCATCTGCACTAGGAAGGTCACATTGAGGACCGGCACTTTAATGGGAGGATGCACTATGAAGATCAACAATTTATATAGACCATGCTGAAAAACTCTCAAGTGCCCTCCTAAACATAGGAGAAGTCAATTTAAATGTGTAAACCTCACTCTGATCCGAGCGCAGGGCTTAGGCCGGCTCTAATAAAGTCCTCAGAGTCAATTTTAACCTCTAGCTTAGTGTTTTTTCCTCAGGAACATGGACTTTTTCTAGTCGTCTGTTAAATCATACAAGCTTCCCTTCCCCCCACATTTCCCCACCCCCACTCCGGTGGCGGAAAACACTGGATGCCAGTAAGGTTTTAGCAGATTGATACCACACAGCCTTTGCCATCATTATCTAGTATTGTAGTTAGCATGTGTGTGTCTGTGATAGTAAATTACTACCTATGGATTCAATGACAAGGGTCTGTGTTTTGTCAGTTGCTATAGTAACCAGCAACAGGCAGGTGTGAGGTGGATCTAGGGTTGTATGTGTGTAGCCTGTAGCAGTTTTACAGTTAGCACACAAAGAGACCGTATACCAAAACTGAACTAATGTACTTTATTTAGCCTCTGTGAATCAGAGTTTGGAACATAACAGTTTACGAATCGAGAAAAGGAGGGTCTGCATGGAGAGCGTGAGAGTCATTAGCTGTATTTATTGCTCCAGCTGCACCAGCGTGTGCCAACAGCAGTGAAATAGCCATAACCCAACGTTTAACAACATGATAGTTTAATCTTTACAGGGAGGAAATGAGTCATTTCCAAAGAATTAAAGAAGAGGAAAGGACTGACGGGAGAGAGGGATGGATGAGTAGGAGAGTTGAATGATTCATTAAAGATTTCCAATTAAATTCAGCTCAGTCATTAATTCCATGACCATTCGTTTTGGAGAGTCTCTGGTGACAGGCTGTTCATTCATTACACTGTACACTTTTGGTATTCAACACTGATATGCTTTTTAATACATCATGCTTGCAGTGCCAGCTGTGGTGTTGGAATCAAATGGCATTAGATCAACAGCTTAGGCTATTGTGTATATTTTATTATATTTTGTATATTTTAGAAACCGCAGAGTAAAGACTGAAATACATTTACATTTATTAATTCATAACGACTTGCACTGGATTCAAGGTATAGATTTGTACCATATAGTGGTTAGTGTCACTAAGCCACTTGGCTCAGTCAGCTTGAAATATGCAGAATTTCTTACATTTCTAACGCTAAAATATACCCCCCAAAAAGTTAAAGTGCATGATACCATTCAGCGTTTTTTGAGATTTCAGAATTTCTTATACTTGCATGACTTAAACTAGCTGACCCAGTGCATTACTAAGATATGTTAGAATTTGAAAGAGTACTGAAAAAATATACTCAAGTAAATTTACCATTACTTTAAAAAAAAAGTCCTGTGAGAAGAGTAAAAAGTACTTGCCCAAAAAACTACTTGAGTAAGAGTAAAAGAGTTGCTTATTTAGTACTCTAAATAGTATGATTACGCCCCATTTGTTGTAATGCCCCGTAGCTCAAAAGGGACGCAACAAAATTGGGACACATGAGAAAGCCAAATTTCGAAAGAAAGTTATTTATTAACAAAAGGTAAACTATAAAAAAATTGTGTCAGGTGTCAGTAATGTTGTGCTAGATGAATGCGTGGAAGTGTAATGTGCTGTAGTGTCATGATGCATGCAAAAGAAACATAATCAAATGAATATCGAAACCAATCAAATCAAATAGGCCGCCCGCCTCTGCCATCAGTCTTGCTTCTCTTAAAGATGAAAAGAGGTAGTTGGCAGCAGGTGTCACCGGTGCAATCAGGTAGGAGGGCGGAGTAATCCGTCCAACGCTTGGGAAAACCCAATTAAAGACACAGGTCATCACACTCCTCCTCTTAAAACAGGGGTCTGTTAAGAATCCCTGCAAATAAACAAACAAGACAATTAAGTAGGGCTGCACAATTTGGGCCAAAATGATAATCACGATTATTTTGATCAATATTGAGATCACGATTAATTATCACGATTATTTGTTGATTTTAACCAAAACAAATGTTATTGTCACATAGGCTAATTATAACTGCTTTCACGTCTATATTGTGCTACATTCCTGCTAATGTACAACTATGTGCATCAAAATAAAACAGGTCCCTCTTATTCACCAAAGTTCAGTGCACCTCCTTAAAGAATAAATAAAAATAAATGAAACAATAAAGAAAATGTAGCAAAACTTCAACAGGGCACTATTTTACATTTTACATTGTGTAAATATATTTTAAACTTGCATTGTAACGTTATAATGGATGTGAATAAAACGCGCAAAATATACAATTTTCTATCTATTCATAACAGAATGTAACCAAATGAGAACAGTTCAAGGCAGAACTATATGCACTATGGTTCGATTAATGGATGAGTTATTGTTATTTGCCGCTTAAAGGAGAACTCCGGCGCAAAATGAACCTTTGGTCTAATAAAACATTGGTACCTAGTCAACCGTTATCTGAGATTTGTTTTCATGATAATCGAATGTAAAGAGTTTTATCTCTAAAAACTGTTTAGCGTATAACGCTAGTAATGGGGGCATATAATAAGTAAAAAGAAATCGCTAGTTTATACCACTAACAAGGCTCAAAATAACCCCACACGAACACAGTAACATAATGAGGGTCCCTACATGCAAAACAAAGCATTGAGAACTTTGTCTTTAACTTTATCTTCTTATTAAACGGTCTGTACACTTACAGTCCACTTCGTGTATACAGACAGGAGCCATCTTTGGAAAACAGTCTTGACTAGTCAAACCACGAACGCCATTCATACAGTTCAGAAGTTCACTGAACTTCATACAGTTCAGCTCACTTAGCACGTCGTTCGTAGTTTGATTAGTCGAGACTGTTTTCCAAAGATGGCTCCTGTCTGTATACACGAAGTGGACTGTCTTTATCTTTATCTTCTTATTAAACGGTCTGTACACTTACAAAGTTCTCAATGCTTTGTTTTGCATGTAGGGACCCTCATTATGTTACTGTGTTCGTGTGGGGCTATTTTGAGCCTTGTTAGTGGTATAAACTAGCGATTTCTTTTTACTTATTATATGCCCCCATTACTAGCGTTATACGCTAAACAGTTTTTAGAGATAAAACTCTTTACATTCGATTATCATGAAAACAAATCTCAGAGAACGGTTGACTAGGTACCAATGTTTTATTAGACCAAAGGTTCATTTTGCGCCGGAGTTCTCCTTTAAGAAATGTAAAATGTTGTGGTACAGTGTCAGTGATTAGTTGTCTTCAGTTGATAAGTCTTACTGCATAAATTTAATCTATTTAATCCTCCATATGAAAGTTTATGTGCTCGCCTCAAATTATTTCTATTTATTAAACAACATAGTACTACAAACGTCTTGTTTTGAACTGATTATTGGAGTCCATTAATCAAACTTTTATGCCTCTTATATAGTAATTATGTAGTATGTATGTACCAATTTACTAATGTCTCTCACTCTCTCTCTCGCGCAGACACAATCGGTATCTCTCGCGCACTGTTGCTCGCACGCAGACACACTCGGTATTTCTCGGGCACTTTCGAGCGCGCTTTTGGACACTCGGTCTCTCTCGTGCACTGTCGCTCGTGCGCAGACACAGTCTCTGTCGCGCACTGGGGCTCATGGAGGCACGTGATCAGACAGTGGTTTACGGAGCGCTAGATTGGCTTTGCAAAAAAAAACAAATTTGATACGGATTAAATCTGTTCATATTATAAAGTGATCATGTCTCTTTAGAAAATTTGGACTAAACTGCTCAATTCTTATGGATTAGTTTGACGATCTCTTTATGAACTTTTTGAAACGTTAAAGTGGTAGTTGAGTAGCTGTCAATGGAGGGACAGAAAGCTCTCAGATTTCATGAAAAAGATCTTAATTTGTGTTCCAAAGTCTTGCGGGTTTGGAAGGACATGAGGGTGAGAAATTCATTTTGGAGTGAACTATCCCTTTAAAGTTTTCTATAAGTGATTTGATTTGACGAAAGTCACAAGACCGATTACACTCTCCCTAGCCAATCACATTGATGGATAAAAATACAATTAAAAAAATATATATAAATATAACTGCAAGCAGCGATGACGTGCCCAACAGTGATGCGCGGGTTGATCCAAAATGAGCGGGTGCCTGCGGTAACCCGCGGTTACCCGCAGTTACGAGTCATCCAAAAATATTTTTAATGATATTCGGGTCGCGGTCGGTCGGGTCGTTTGAAAAAAGATGCAAATTAAACGTTTGTATTTATATAGCACTAGACATTGTTTTCTATGAAATATATAGGCCTACACTTTATTGGCTGAATAACTGAATAACACGAAGATGACACACAGGCTCAGTCAACAGTTCTCGGTTCTGTACCGGTGATCCGAGAACCACTGTAGGCCTCCTGTGCGTTCGGTAGTACGCGGATGCGCAGTTGCTCGTGCTCATCACTTCTCTCAGCAGTGGCACCAACATGTCTCAATTCAGTGAACTGTTCCTGGAGTAAAATATACTTCGGGATATTGGTTTATTTCGATTCGGAGGGACTGTCAGGCATGTCTGAAAGTGAGTAACGTTAACTTTAGTAACTTGTGGATCAGCACTGACGCGAGACGCGAACTGTTTCGAACGATTCAGTTCGATTTAGTGTACTGGTTCGACCGGTTCACTAAAAAGAACCGGTTCAAAAGAACGATTCGTTCACGAACCGGCCATGTCTATGATCACTGCAGAGAGATGGAGGCGGCAAGAGAAAATGTGAAGACTGGGGAGTGGAAGCTCCGAAATAATGATAATGTTTGATGACTTTATGTGTACGTCTTCTTGCGATGCTGTGTTGTTACATGTCTATGGCCCAATGACGCTACGATGAACATTTACTACTTTTAAAAAATGCGGTCAGGAAGCGGGTCGGGTACAATATTTTCATACTTTTTTTTGCGGTCCAAGTTGCGGGCGGGTTATTTGAAAACGTCGGTCGGGTGCGGGTTCTTTATACATTGACCCGCGCATCACTGGTGCCCAAGCCTTTGGCCCATTATCGCTGCTTGCAGCTATATATATATATATATATATATATATATATATATATATATATATATATATATATATATATAATATACGATTTTGATTTCCATTACACGAGAGTAGATATTAAAACTTCATGCTGATTTGTACTCGGCTTTCGCCAAGATAAGCAACACTAAGACGTAGCTTTACAGTAAACTATGCTTCTCCATACATTTACGCTTCTTTCCATATGGTGGTGCGACTCCCCTTCTGTCCGGCGTTAGCGGCTGCAGTGTACTTGGTGCGTCAGCACACACGACGGCTGCAACTACAGCGTGGTCTCCCTAGTGGACCAGCACGACAACCGTCTGGATTGAGCCGAGTAGAGGACATCTCTAGGGTCTTTAAGTGGGCACCTTCTCATATATATATATATACTTTTATACTTTTATAATATTACTTGCCTTACCTGATTAAAACGATGAAAAAATTGAAATAAAAAAATAACTAGGGAATTACTAAAATTATAGATTTATTCTGCTTTTATGATACACTCAAAATATTCCACAAGCAATAATTTAAATTGAATGATATTCAGAACAGAACAAGAATAAAAAAAACTATAAACAATAAATAACCGAAATAATTTAAAGCGAAAGTAAAAGTAAGCTGTGTTGGGCTCACATTACTCTCTCATTCAAATCAAACTGTTTTAACATTTGCAATGTATTTGGATGCTAAACTATTCTTTATTATAGGCTTTGTACTTCACTCACGTTCCAATTTTGACAGAAAAAACATCCACATTCAGACCAAAATAGACGACTTCCTGTTGGGCTGGCTTAAAACTTAGAGCACGAAAGTTGTTTGGCCCAATGAGGTGTATATGTGTACCGAGTTTCATATTATTACATGCAAGTGTGTTTGATTTATGGACCAAATATTCAGACCAAGTTTATGGACCAAGTTAATTTAATTAATAAACTAATTATATAAAACTATTGTCTATGCACTACAATTAAACGGGTTAAATGCCTTTACTTTATTAATAAAACTTATTTAAAAAATACCAGGCTTAAGACATTTATTTTCTTTTTTAATGCAGGCCAAACCACACAGCAGTGAAATGGTTAATCTAGCCCCCCTCCCCCTACACACACGCGCACACAGACAGGCACAGACACAGAGATATGGCAAGCCATTTTAACATTTAACAGCTAGACTGAATATGTGTTGCAGATATCTGTAATTCAGTTTTGCCTAGTCAAAAAGAACATTTCAGATATCCGCAAATGACATCACTTTTGCCATTCATTTGTATGGGGTTTATCATTACAGATCTACAATTCAGTTGGAGATATCCACTATGTGAATTACGGATATCTGCAACTGAATTGTAGATATCTGTAATTCCAGTTTGAGATATCTACAATTTGATTCTGACTAGTCATAACTCCAGTTCAAGATATCTTTAATTAACCTCAATTCAATATATCTACATGTTCCTTTTCAGATATCTTAAATTAAGTTTTGACTAGGCGAAATGACGTTGTAGATATCTGTAACTGGAATTATGACTAGTCAAAATGGCGTTGTAGATATTTCAAACTGGAGTTAGGGATAGTCATAATTTAATTGTAGATATTTATTATCAAGTTATAGATATCTTGAAATGAATTTGGATTAGAGATATCTGAAATTTGAGATATCTGTAACTTTCATTCTGCCTAGTCAAAATGTAATTACAGATATCTTGAATTAGAGTTTTGACTAGGCGAAATTACGTTGCAGATATCTGTATGCAAATTAGGCCCGCATCCCACTTTAGGCGGGAGCAGAGCATGTTTTTAATTATATTAGCTACTGTTTTAACCTGAAATCAATACCTACAGGCTATCATGGGTTTTTACTGTTAAAAAATAAAATAAAAAACAAGAACTAATCGGAACTAAGAATTTTTTTTCTCATCTAAGGAAGTTAATGTTATTGCACTGCCATGCCAAGAATAGCATGCATGTAAGCATCTTTATTAAAGTGAATTAGTGTGAATCTCTCTCATGCGTAAATCCTACATCAACAATAACCTACGGTAATTTTAAGCATGATCATAAACATAGAAATGCATGGCAAACATTGTATGTTGCCAATATTTTTGAGAAACCCGCAGGCTAATGCTAATGAATACAATTCGTGTCATGCTGGAAACATTTTCTGGTGTTTTTCGATTACAGCCAATGCCATGACTGCTTCTTTCTTCTTCCATTCATAGAAATAAGGAAATTAACCCACTTCTTCTTTGATTATGGCGGGGAGGGGAAATTACGCATTCATGGATATCTAAAATAGAGCAACCTCATTCAAAATAATTTGCTCTAGTCATAATGACGTTTGAGATATCTTTTTTTAACTTTCATTCTGTCTAGTCAAAACTGAATTACAGATATCTGCAATTGTCATTTAAGATGTCTGACTAGTTGAATGTCGTTTTCAATGACATCATTGCAGATATCTGTAATTCAGTTTTGCCTAGTCAAAACTGAATTACAGATATCTCTCTGTCGTTTCGACTAGTCACAATTACGTTACAGATATCTTAAATGATAATACAAACTATCCAAAATGTAATTACGGCTAGTCAGAAAGACGATGTTGATATCTACAATGTTAATTCCGGATAGTCAAACTTAGCTTTTAAATGTTAAAAGGGCTTGCCATACAGAGACGTAGCCTCAGAGAGAGGCTCACCATATTCAAAACAAAATATCTGACTTTCTGTTGGTCGGAGCTAATGACTGTAAATAGAAAGTTGTCCGGCTCGAGGAGAACAATATACATACCGATTGTAACTGTAGATAAAACTAATCCCCCCACTTTTGACAAAAGGTGGCGACTACTGAGCCCTCACCACGCCCGTTTCTGAAACTTTGCACATGTCTACTGGCTAATAAATGTAATGTGTCTGTCGAGTTTTATGCAATTTCAAGCATGCTAAGAGTTTTAAAAGCATTAAACAAGAATATTAAAGTTTGATGCGTTGCCACGGCAACAGTATCTAAGATATCAATAACCTTTTCACAGGTCTACATCTACCGTGTGTTTACATTATACACATAAAGTTTGCAGCAAATCAGGTAAAAATAAGAGGGTCATTTCAAAGCATTTTGAAAGTGACACACTTCCTGCTGCCAGTTGGTGGCGCTACAACTTTGACGCACAATAGTTACATCAATGTGACCGGCCTCTTACAACAAACACGCTGCTGAAGTTTCACCAAGATCAGTTAATGTATAAAGAAGTTATAACACACTTCCTGTTTCTCTTTTCGCGCCATAATTTCGTTTCCTCGCCACGGCCAAACCCTTCGAGATATCAAACATACCTGCAAACTAGTCGCTTTTCGGCGAAATTCGCCGTTATGAATAAAAATGTCATTTATGGGAATCGTGTAGATCCGATGAGTTTTTTTTTTCGGGTGGTGGGGGGGTTAAACTTCGGTAAACTTCACAATAATAATTGGGAATGTGCTAATTAGACTGGAGGGAGAGCATAGGCGTCTTTCGAGCTGTTGTGATCTTTTTGGCGCTCTGATGATGCAGTCATCGCTGTGAATCGATCACCTGTTCCGCTTTACAGCACGACAAAAATCATGAATGAACTCAGGGCTCGACATTAACGCTTCTCCGGGACAAGTGAAAGATAATTTTACTTGCCCGACGGGACAAGTTACTTAATTTTAGTGACAATAACCAGGGAAGCATCGAAACGCAAGAATGAATGTGATTTTATTACATTCAATGTAAACAGCGATTGATAATGGGTTGTGTATTTCTGGTAACAACGTCGCGTTGAGGCTCTTTGTTAGAGACACATTCGTGGAGAAATCAAAACAACTGAGTGGAACAGCACACAGAAAACTCACAGAAGAAATGTACTGAGGTAAAAATTTAAATAGTTGTGTTATGTTAAACTAAATCATATGTTATAAATAAAACAACTGAATATTAATTTGCTGAATATTATTATCACGATTGAAAATGTTACATTGAATTTATAGTTCAATAAACAAGTAGCGTAGTTAATAGCCTATTTATTATTAAGCTACTTACATTTTAGACACAAACAATATCAACTGTTTTTGTTCTATTTCACAGACGAAATTAATAGTTCCACAGGAAAGCAACAGCAGCGCGGTGTTTTGTTACTGAATGATTCAGCGTTTTGAACGAATCTTTTGTATGAATGACTCACTAATTAAGACGGTCCCTTGCCGCCACCTATTGGCGGTTTCGTTTCATGTTTAAGTATTGCATTTTTTTTTATTTGAATACTCAAACATTTATTTAAAACATCAATCTAATAACATTATTTATTGCAGTTGTAATTTTGCAGTGCTTATTATGTAATTTGATGGGTAACAAAATTACCCAAATTACCCCCCCCCCATATGTCACCTTTTTCGGCACTGTTGAGTTTGCAGGTATGATCAAAAATCCCCTGGCAATTTTTCTTCCTCAATGTGTTGACTTCATGCTGACCGAGTTTCGTGCCGTGTGTTTGTATTCTCTAGGAGGAGTATTTCAAATTCCATTGCATGCGTTTTCCAAACAACCCTAAATAGCCGAATTCCTGTTGGGCTGGGGTAAAAAGTAAGAGTATGAAGGATATATGAACTGATGAGATCTATATGTGTACTGAGTTTCATATTACATGCAAACGTGTTTGATTTATGGACCAAGTTTTCGGAGCCCGCCCGGGTACCAGCTTCAGCCCGGGAGGGGGGTGTCGAGTACAAATAAGGTGTGGCCTATCGGCAGTAGGCTATTATATTATGTGCAATATAGCCTAATATATTATACTATATACCGCGAACACCCCTTTTACTATCTATGCGGGCACCCCGTGTATGCGGGTATATCCTGTTTGATGCTCATTTTTATCTTATTTTGTTTAAGTAACGAGTACACGAGTTAGATTTCGGAATAAAGTGCGAGTTGTGAGATGCCAATCGCCTCCGTGAGTCTGTCTGGCCTCTGCATGCAATAACTTTGCCTCTGCAATGACAAACATATTGGTTGGATTATTCATAAAGGAGTTTCGGCCATGCAAATTACGAGAGTTTCCCGGGAAAAATAATAAACCGGCAGGGGTCCGGGATTTCCCTTCCCCTTCGAGCTGTCCTGGATGAACGTGAATTATTTTTTCCATTCAGTTAGGAATTTGCAGGCATATTTTCTCTTTTTATTCGCCATGGTCTCTTCTATTTTCTTTTTCGCCTATTATTGTCCGGTCTAAAACGTCGCCCAGTGACGGATGGTTGTTATCTGGGTGGAAATCGGGAGAAATTCGGGAGAAAGGTCGGTCCGGGAGATTTTCGGGAGGGGCTTTGAAATTCGGGAGTCTCCCGGAAAAATCAGGAGGGTTGGCATGTGTGCCTGTTTGACTTGTTGAGAATAGCAAGATAGCATACTACTCTTATTATTTTTGCCATATATTGCAGAAATAGTGTGAGTAGTATGCTAGCATATTAGCCTACTACTAGTATACATAGTATACTTCGGCTGAATTTGGAATAGCTTGCTGCTTTTCTGCAATAAATGGCACAAAAAAAATGGAGGAGTAGTATATTAGCACACTACTAGTAAACATATACTTCATCTGAATTCAGAATAGCATGCTAGAATACTACTCTTATTATTTTGCCATATATGGCACAAATGGCAGAAGTTGTATGTTAGTGTATTAGTAGGCCTATAGTTAGTATATTAGCATAGTAGTGTGCATGGTATACTGAATTAGCATACTAGCATTTTCATGTTTCTGTCATATATTGTAGAAATTGCAGGAGTAGTATGTTAGCTGCTATTAGTATACATAGTATACTTTAGCTGAATTCAGAATAGTATATTATTATTCTACTCCTAAACAATCATTCCACTCTTATTGTTTCTTTCATATGTGTCAGAAATAGCAGGAGTAGTATGCTAGTATGCTATCAGTCACGAGGTTAGCAGTTGACCCTTTTCACATTTTCGGAAGTCGTTATAGTTGGGTAAACTTCCATAGCAGTGAATGAGAGACAACATTAAATATATTTGTTGTGTTCCCAAGAAAAACTCCACAATTGTGTTTTCACACTTTCAAAAAGACGAAAAAAAATGGAAGAGAGAAAGATATCAATTTTACCGTCGCTCCCACAGCCGCTGTATTAGAAGCACTCTCACAGCAGCGTTAACTAAGTTTTTTTAAAATCAACTTCTTGAATGGAACATTTGCTGAGGAATTCTCCAGGGCCGGATTCACAAACATTAAAATCCTTCTTAACTGAATGATGATGAGATGAAATGAAATGAGATGTTCTTAAGAAAATATTTGAGAACTTCTGAAGATTTTTTGAAGAATTGCCCTTTAGGACATTCCTACAAACTTCTTTGGAATTTATCTTAAAAGATTTATTGACTTTTTTCTTAAGAACTATTTTTATTTATTTATTTTTTTATTGGACACAAAGGTAATATAAAACAAAATATAGTTTTATAAATGTACATACTTAAAAAAAAATGAAAATATAAAAAACTTTGCAGGATTTACAATGCTGATTAAAATGTCATCACAGTCTGTGAAAAGGGTCGATGTAGGATCCTCAACGTTTGTGCGCATTGTCATGGTGGTGTAGTGAGAACATTACGATGAGTGTTTAGAGGATACACTTTAATTGCTCTTCATCAACAGCCTATCCACTATAATCACTCCTGCAGTCACCATGGGAGTAATAGAGATAATGCAGAATCCTCTCATAGTTATGAGGTCATAGTGATAACCTGAGAGGGGATAATGGGGTAAAGAGTGTGTTCATGTGTATGCAGTGACCATGACAACATACTCCATGAGGAGGAACACCTGGGATTTTAAAAGGATGTCCAACATTCAAATAAAGACACACACACACACACACACACACACACACACAGATTTCATTGCTGAAAACAGAGACCATATGGTTTGAGACCCTGGAGGTGGGGAGGGGACACTAAAATATCAAAGGCCTGCTGCTGTTTACTAGACAGGTGTGACAATCAAAAGAAAATTAACTAAATGCCATTTCTCATTGAGTTAAATCAATGGTGAATTTAAAAGGAAATCATGTTTACATTGATCCTCTGATTAACAATTCACAGTGTGTGCATGTTTGTATTGAATAAAGACAGACCAAATGAAACTGTAACCATTGCCAGCAGCGGCCTTAAACATCTGGGGGCCTTTTTCAATAACTAATATGGGGCCCTACCCACATAAAATATATAGAGCATAAAAAGCAAGGATTCCTGTTGGTTTGCATCAATGGTATATTATTTTATTACGTGCACTTTCAGCTTCATGAACAGGCAGCTCAACATAGAAATAATCCAAGCTTATTTGATTAAAACTATATAAAATTATACAGCGTTTTACCTTGGAATAGGCCTTGGCCTTTCACGCAGGGCAACTTCACTGCTTAACTGATTTGCGCAGTATATTTTCAGCTGTCTGGGCTGACTTAAAAAAACAGCTAAAACATCCCCTAAACTTGAATTATTTAAGAAGCAAAGAAGAAAAAGTGTCTGACTGACACTAAACCGAACTTATCATAAATAACGATGTGCTCTGCATTATTTCAGCACCGTGGACAGCTCACCTGGTGGAAGGCGTAGATTTCACCTGAGCCCTTTTTAACCGCAAGTTCGACCAATCAGAGACGTCAGTGTTTTTCTTAGAATTGTGAGTAGTGTAGTATTTCTCCAGAAGATCGCAAATAACAAGGTTAATTTCATACCTTGTGGCTTTTATAGGAGCAGAAACTTTCGTTTCAAAACTTCGTAGCTCGTGGTCAATCTACCTTTTGGATGTTTTAGACATTATGGCTGAAAATCAATATCCTATGGAGAAAATTAATGGGATTTTGCTGGTCTGTTAGGGCCCCCCTTTGAGGGCGGGGCCTGTTTCAATTGAAACGGGTGAAACATGGGTAAGGCCGCGTCTGACCATTGCATAGCATCTTTTTAAAGTCGACAAGGAAATATAAATTGACACCATTTAATTTTTGAATGCAGTCCTATCTTGTAAACGATTTGTTGATGTACGTTAAAATATATTTGTTTCAATCAAAATAACACATTTCCAGTCTTAACCACGTTTTCCAATTAATACAATATCATGTTGCACTTGGAAATACGCCACATTTCAGAAGTAAAATGGATTATGAGTGGATTAATTGTATAAAAGTACCCATAATGCTTTAGAACAATGGTGTGAAGTATATACCCTTTCATTACTACATGCTCTTTTGAACATTTCAGGTTGTGTCATATCATAGTACAACTACTGTGCTATCATTTCTATCTTTTTATTTTGTACCACTTATATCAAGGTAACTTGGCCAACTGTGTAACTAACCTTTAAAGTATCACAAAGGACTAAGCAATGAGTCATATGGCTATTGTCAGTATGTTATTTTTCTTTTGTTATGAATCATTTCATCCACACGGTGGGTTTATAAAGCCAGAACTCTCTCTTATGCACAAAAACTGATCAAATCCATCTCGTTTCTTATCCCTATTTCAAAGCTCAAATTTGATACTAAAATTCGTTAAATTCTTATGGAAGGGAGAAAAACTCACAAGGGAGGAGAGGAACGCAGGATAAGCTCTATAATTATCAATTCCTTGACTCGGTTATGAGACAAGAGATTCAGTCTGCTCTCAGCCTCTTACTAATTTGTGTATTGCGAACATGGGCGAAGTGGAGAACACCTCAGTGTCACAAATGGAACATGAATAGCGGCTAAGCAGAACAGAAAAGAGCTCTGAAAATATTAATACAGGTAAAAAGCCAAGCTTCCAAACAAAGATCATGGTTTCATATCCATATAAGAAGCAAAACTCATTAGAATGTAGAGCTGTAGCACTCTGTGGACAATCACTGTTATGTAGATGCTTGTTTCACGTTTCTTTCAAATCGAGTCTCTATCCAGATGGATAAAGATGTTTTGGGATGGTCAGTGTCTCTCATCTTCAGTCGTCTAGCGATTTTATGTGGTCTCTCTGCTGAAATATGATCTGTTTTTGCAATGTAAAATTGACAAGAGGTCTAATACTTATTGGGGGAAAAAAATCTGTTACTCTTAAGTGAGGCTTGGCTTCTTTTTTTTGCAGCTCAAGGGCCACATTCATCTCTTCATCAAACGCTAATTATAACATTAAGTGAAAGTCAAACTGATCTTGGTCAAGGCAGAATGAAAACTTATTCCAACTTCCACTGTAATTCTCTACGTCCGGATTCCCAGAACATTCAGAATAAAACATTTTTTAACTGCTATATCAAATTAGATGTGCTTAAGAAAATATTTGAAGAATTGCACTTTGGAACATTTTTACAAACTTTCTCTGGAATTTATCTTAAAAAATGTCTTTCTTAAGAAGATTTTTTTGTGAATCTCGCCCTGGTTAGCAAATAACAACATTGCCGAAATCCCTCTAATCTATTCCTCCCTTGAATAAAGATATTCCAAGTTATAACAGATCAGGTTCTATTAAAATTTGGATTCTTTTTGTAGATTGTTTTTTAATTGTCACATGAAGTGAAATTCAGTAATATATTTCAATTTCTGCCTTTCTGATGTGTTCTCATTTCAGATCAGCAAGCAGCACCTTCAGACTGTGAAAGATCGTTTCCTGGCCTTCCTGAATGGAGAGACTCAGATTGTAGCCGACGAGGCCTTCATCAACGCTGTCCAAAGCTACTATGAGGTTAGGCTCATTTTATTTATCAATGCAACAAGTCTGGAGTTACACTTCCAGTGGATCTCAAACTAGCTCATCTATCATGTTACACCCAACCCATACAATGCCGTTCAAAAGTTGGGGTCGGTAAGATTTTTATAAATGTTTTTGAAAGAAGTATTCTCACCAAGGCTACATTTATTTGACCAATAACACAGAAAAATCAGTAATTGTGAAATAGAATTACAATTTAAAAACCTTTAAATATATTTTCAAAAATAATTTATTCCTGTGAGAGCAATGCTTAATTTTCCAGCAGTCATTACTCCAGTCTTCAGTGTCACATGATGATCCTTCAGAAATATAATAATGATTAATTTTGTTAAAAAAAAAACTTACTTTTGAATGGTATAGATCTCTCTTAAAGGGATAGGTCTACTGCTCACTTTATCTGTGTAACCCCCCTATTATGGAGCTAGAAATGTGTCTTTATTATATGCAAGAAAATAAATGATCTGAGAGAAGAAAAAAAGTTTGAGAGAAAAAGTTATCACACTGATAGCAAAAAAGCATTTCATGAGAGAAAAAAGAATATTTGAGAGAAAAAGTTTTCATATCAATAGCAAAAAATAATATTTGAGACTAAAAAAACTTTTGAGAGAAAGTATTTTCTCATAGAACATAAAACAATATAAATTTTAAAAATTATTTCTGAGAAAAAAAAAATCTCTCTCAAAATACTTTGAAAAAAAATCTTAAATATGTATTTTTTGCTCTCAGTGTGAAAATCTTTTCTCTAAAAAAAAAAAGTGTTTCTCTCAAACCGCTTTTCTTTGCTCTCAATGCAATTTTTTGCTCTCGTGTCAGGATTTTGCTTTCGCTGTGAAAATTGTGTCATGGGCGGGGCCACGTTCTTTTTTTCCTATTGGAACGTTCCTATTGGCCAGTCGGTTGAGCATCGTCTTGTCTTGGGAGTCGAACTGAATCATTACACCATTGTTCGGTTCACATAGATAGATGCTCCTCTGCCTTTAGATTCTCTGCCCGATCCGACCGATATTTCCCGTCACTATCCTGGGGCCGGGCCTTTGATCTAGAGACGTGCACTCCCAACTCAAAAGCGTGCGGCGCGGGACTAGATTTGATGGCCGAGTGCGAGTGCGAGCGCGGGCGCGGGCGCGGGCGGTAATGCACTCACTCTGTGTGTGAGGGTTCAGGGAGAATAAAACGATTCGTGGGACTCCAGCAAACTAGAAATATCTATGAATAAAACATACAAAAACGAATACATTTTTATTCATCTGTCTGTTGCAGAAAAGCAACAAGAACAACTACAACAAAATACAAATGATTTACAGGCCAGAGTTTCGTTTTCTAACATGTCTGCAGCGTTGAGCGATGTAGCCAATCACAGACATATGTGTTGATTTCTTGAACCCAATCAGAAGCATTTACGATAGACTCCCCCTCACCGCTCTAAACTGACTTTTTGTTCAGAGCTGAATTCTGTATGCTGGCAAATCCTCGAATTATAACAAACAATTATGAAATATTAATTGTGCAGTCAGCTTTATTGATAATAACAGAGATATGTGAGATCGTGATGAACTGATGTCAGCTTTAGGAATTTTTAAGCGCACTTTGCAGTCCTGCCAAACCATGCACGCAGTAGCCTGCTTGATTTTATGTTATAACAGTGGTTTGTGTGTTAATGCTTTAAAAACAAATAATTTATTAGGAGCATTTATGCTGATGTGTATGATGGCGGCAACTTGAAAGTATTTGGAGGTGCAGAACAGAGGAGGAGGAGGAGAAAGTAACATGGACAGTTGAGAACGTCAGTTATAACGACCCACATATTAAAATGGTCGGGTTTAAATCGGGCTCATAATTATAGTTAATGTGTGGGGCCGGGCTCGGACACAACGGGCTCGGGTAGGGTCGGGCTTGATTTTTTTGGGCCCGATATAAGCACGGACACTCCAATGTTTGGGTAAGATGATGACACACACAGCTGGATGTTAGCTGGCTGAGCAAGTTCAGCATCACTGAAGATTAAACATTAAAAATAGCACTCGTATTCATGAATGAATGTGTATTATATTATTAGCTTGTTAATCGCTAGTAATCCCATCCAGTTGTGTGTGTCATCATCTTACCCAAACATTGGAGTGTCCGTGCTCAACTAAGGCAGAGGAGGCATCTATCTGGTGAACCGAACAATGGTGTAATGATTCAGTTCGACTCCCAAGACAAGACGATGCTCACCCGACTGGCCAATAGAAACGTTCCAATAGGAAAAAAAGAACGTGGCCCCGCCCATGACACAATTTTCACAGCGAAAGCAAAATCCTGACACGAGAGCGAAAAATTGCATTGAGCAAAGAAAAGCGGTTTGAGAGAAACACTTTTTTTTAGAGAAAAGATTTTCACATTGATAGCAAAAAAATATATAGGCCTATTTAAGATTTTTTTTCAAAGTATTTTGAGAGATTTTTTTCTCAGAAATAATTAAAAAAAATGTAAATTTATATTTTTGTTCAATGAGAAAATACTTTCTCTCAACTTTTTTTAGTCTCAAATATAATTTTTTGCTATTGATATGAAAACTTTTTCTCTCAAATATTATTTTTTCTCTCATGAAATGCTTTTTTGCTATCAGTGTGATAACTTTTTCTCTCAAACTTTTTTTTTTTCTCTCAGATCATTTATTTTCTCGCATGTAATAAA
Source organism: Tiaroga cobitis (assembly GCA_030578255.1). Classification (NCBI taxonomy): domain Eukaryota; kingdom Metazoa; phylum Chordata; class Actinopteri; order Cypriniformes; family Leuciscidae; genus Tiaroga; species Tiaroga cobitis. The sequence goes on along the minus strand of CM060601.1, from coordinate 32,015,283 downwards.
GACACATTTCTAGCTCCATACCTATTACCTTTAAGTAATAGTTAATAGTTACTAATAAATAAATACTAGATGAAAAATGTGCATGAAAATAGGGTATTTTTGCAATGGGATTAGCAAATAAAAATGCTTTTTCACGATGTTGCACACCAATAAGTGTCATTATAGACAAAGTCCTTTTAGGCAAGTCATGCCACTCGACCGCCATCTTGGCAACGCCTCCGGGCAGCTATTTCGGACTAACAAGACCAGGCTCCTATCTAAATGAATGGGCAGAGACTCAGAACTGCACTTTCACTGGTCACCGGGACATTAAAACTGCATGTACACAAACAGTAATAAAATATGATAAAAATCGCTGAAAAAGTTTGATGACTTTGCCCCAAAATAAGGTTTAAAACGCCTTTTCCCCACAGGTTATACTTTTACTGCGCATGCGCAAGGGTTCTCTCGCTCCCTGTCGCTCGCTCGCTCTAGATTCCAGGAGATTTGAACTAATTTGCGGTCATCAGGGAGCCGCTATCAATCTGCGGGAGACTCCCGGAACTTCCGGGAGACTTGGGATGTCTGATATTTACACAACTAACACATATCAAATCTGCCGCCTTTTCAAACAGTAACATATTTTCCGCTGTCGCAAACCTCAACTGTGCGCATGCGTCGGTGGAACCAGACGATAGGCTTAAATGTTTTCCGGCTTGACTGTTAAAAGCAGACGATTGGCTTTCCAGCGGGAGGGGCGGGACATGTGCAATCAACCGCCATCTTTGGCGTTACATGTTTTCCCTATATAGTTGTATTAAGGATTGAGGAAGTGGCATGTCTCTATATAAATAGTCTCTGTTATAGAGTCCAGGGTGATTGTGCCGGTTGTTTAAAGCCGAATGAAAGTTAGCAAAACACAAACAGCAAAGAAATAAGCCACATTATATTCAAACGCACTTTTGAATGGTGGTGGAAGTCTTGGTTAGGTTCCACTTGTTGACTTTTGAGGACATCTAACCGAATCCTTTGTATCTCCCATTAATATAATGCCGTTTAAAGGGGATTTTTTTTTAAATGTTAAGCTGTTTGCTTCATGCTGATTTGATGAGCAGAGTAATCCATGTGCATGTATTGAATACACAAGCAAACTGTTGCAATCAACCTGTTACATTTTTGAAGTTACTTCAGCCCAAAATGAAGAGGAAATAAATCCTTGCAAAGGATTTTATAAAACTTTGCCTTGCTGGTAAATAAGTCATCTTAAAGTGATACATAATGATATTTAAGGTGATATATAATCTTTTATGACCTAGTAAAGGTGAATTGGGAACAAATTGCAGCACAGGCTATTGGGCGTAAAGGAGATTGCTCTCATAATGGGTGGTAATTTAATGAGGTGAAACTAATGAGCGAAATGCCTTTGCATTCAGTCACAAGCCAAAGCCAGCTTTTTCAATTCAATTAAACCCTGATACTCTTATTGAATTTGTGCTGGATGTTCCCTTTCTGTCAACTCATCTCCCCTGCTTATCCAGGCACGTTAAGGGAATTGTGTCCACTGAAGAGAGGTAGACTGAGGTAAAAAAAAATATGAGAGGTGAGTGGTGAGAGAATAGAGAAAATAAAAAGGGGGAAATAATAGATTAAATAAATATAACCTTAACCCTTTCTACACACTGTCAGTCAGGTTCTGCACTGCCAGATTCACACCAATTTTGTCTCGTTATGAATCAGGACTCGACTGTGCACTGTATGACACAGGGAAAATCTTGTCTAATTTAGGACGAAGTATTTTTCAAGTGTCTTGATCACCATTTAACAAGGTTGCGCTGACCTGCAGCCAGAAAAATTGCTATGCTTGGAATGGAGAGAAACCGTCTTGGCCTCTTATTTTCTGAGTTCAGATCACACTTGAATCTGATTGATGGCTTCAGCAAGTCTATTTACACTTTGGAGGTTGTTTGTTTTAATAAGCATTATACCACAAAATTCATCTGAAAATGTATGCATTTGTATACATGTAAAGGAAATTATTGTGGCACAAATGAATGTTGACGATCAATTTAGTACAACCCAAATTGAGAATATGTAAATCTGAATATAATGTGAATATTTAAACAGAACACTACATATATTTATGATGTATAAATCTATTAAAAATGACAATAACAGCATATATCCAATAATGAGCCTCAAGCAGATTGCTGTTGCTATGGTAACTTCCTCTGGCGGATATAATACTGATTTCAGCATTGATAATAATAAGAAATGTTTTTGAGCACCAAAACCGCATATTATAATGATTTCTGAAGACTGGAGTAATGGCTGCTGAAAAATATACTAAAATAGAAAACAGTAGTAATTACATTGTAATTTCACAATATTTCTGTTTTACTGTATTTTATATCAAATAAATGCCTGGTTTATTACTGTAACTAGATTTATCTTTGATCACAGATTTTCCTTAAAAGCGACCGTGTATCACGCATGGTCCAAAGCGGCGGTTGCTCGGCCAGTGACTCCCGAGAGGTCTTCAAGAAGCATATTGAGAAGCGTGTCCGCAGCCTGCCCGAGATCGATGGTTTGAGCAAGGAGACGGTCCTCAGCTCATGGATGGCCAAGTTTGATACTATCTACAGGGGAGAGGAAGACCCACGCAAGCAACAGCAGCGCATGACAGCCAGCGCTGCCTCTGAGCTCATTCTCAGCAAGGACCAGCTGTATGAGATGTTCCAACAGATTCTTGGAATTAAGAAGTTCGAGCACCAGCTGCTGTATAATGCTTGTCAGGTAAGCAGGGAACATTTATGCAAGTCTGTTCAGTGTCGAGGAAGTGCAAACTAGTATCTGATACAGGATATGAAAAAAAAATAAATATATATATATATATATATATATATATATAATTATATGAATCTGGGTTTGGCTCTGTAATCTGATTTTTGCCATGCTTTTCTTTTTTTGGTAAAGATGACTAAACACAAAGCACTGCGAGAGTTGGCTTGAAAGAAAGAGTAATTATGTGTTATTTCAAATAGCTTGAAACTGGTCTAGAAAGCATCTGCAGTAACCAAAAAAAAAAAACACCTGTCAGGCTTCCTGAGGAAAAGTGACAGTGACTTATCTGAGAGGGTGTGAATTTGCAAATCATCCTTCAGTTAGAAGATTTTTTAGACCTGCTGCAGAAATGTGCACGTTTCAAACTCAAGTCAGTGGGTTGCCCACATTGACATGAAACTGACATGAAACGCATTGGGCCCTATTCTAACGATCTAAGCGCATGGTCTAAAGTGCATGGTCTAAAGTGCACTTAGAGCATGTCCGAATCCACTTTTGCTAGTTTAATGAGGGGAATAATGGTTGGTGCGCCCGGCACATGTTCTAAAAGGGTTGTCCATATATTCTCTTAATGAGTAATGGGTGTGTTTTGGGCGTAACGTGCAATAAACCAATCAGAGTCTCATCTTCAATTCCTATTAAAAGCCAGTTGTGCTCGCGCCAAGGCGGATTCACTATTTACATGGCGGAATTTGCAAGCGGAAAAACTGAACGCTTCTCTAGCGAGGAAACGGATTTGCTCTTGCGCGAGGTTAAAGTGTGCAAGCAGACCATCTATGGGACAAAGTGTACTCGCGTTGTGGACCCGCCTTTAGGCGCACATTACTATCGTGCTTTAAAAAAAATAAAATAATAATTGCTCCATTGACTAGACCAGGTTTCGGTTTGTCAATATTGACCAACTGAAACCTGGTCTAAAGTCAATGGCGCAATATTTTTTGTGTTTTCAGACACAAATACAAATGCATTTGCTATTTAAACAATGTGGCACAGGACTTGAAAATGATAACTGCGTCGGGCTGAAACTAGCAATTTACACTTGCATCGCGCCTGGCACTGCATTGCACCTGGTGTATAATAGGGCCTATTGACTATGGAATCAAGAAGTCACTGTGGATTAGGGGTGGGCGATATGACTAAAATCTTATATCATGATATGAGTAATTTTATTTCACAGTAATGATATATATCATCATATAGTTATTTAGATTTTTATGATATCAAAATGTTTGGTACCATTACAATTTCATAATTCTTGTCACCAATTTCAATATCACAAAAAAAAAACCCTCACTGAAAGTAAACAGTCAGTGATAAAATAAGAACAAAGAAACTAATAACCAGCAATAGGACAAAAACTACAATAGAACAAACATAAATGCATAAATTGTATAAAGTAATCAAATGTATACAAAACACTGCAAAGTTGTAACGTACTGCGGTAGAAATAGCGTCAAGAGCACTGTGAGATTTTTCTCTCTTTTGTTGTTTGATTGACACTAATGACACAGACGGCAGCAGGTATATTAGGCTGCTGTCACTTTAAGACTGAATGCACGGATCCACGTGTCCACTACACATGCATTTTCTTTCTCAAATGTTTACATTCATTTAGGACATAAACGACTGAATATGAGGATATTTGCAAAGATGTGCAGTTTGTTACATAAGTATGTGTATTTAAGCGTTCAAGCCTAATAAAGCAGCAAAAAGCATGTCTCTCAGACAGCGCGCAGAAACCATCTCCTTAGACACTGCGCTCATATTAGCTAAATGAGTTCTCTTTCATTGAATTGTTGAATTGCCTATTAAGGCAGTATTGACTATTCCAAAAGGTATGCAACCAAATTAGTAAAATAATTAATCCAAAATTCCAGGAAATGTGGAAATTCTTCTGTCCATTATTGGACTGTAAAGAACAATACTCAAATATTATATCACCCACTCTTACAGTAGGTCAAGTCACCTTTATTTATATAGCGCTTTATACAATACAGATTGTTTCAAAGTAGCTTTACAGTGATACCAGGAAAATTATACATTTCAGCTGAAGTCAATTCAGTGTTGATTCAGTTCCGTTGTAATGATCATCAATTATTGAATTAGTTAATTTAATTTACAAAGCAGTTCTGCAAAAAAAAAAGTCATCATCCAGCTTAGTTCAGTTCTCATACAACAGAGAAAATAGTCAGATGAATAATATTGTTGAATATTAAGTGTCCCCAGCTAAGCAAGCCAGAAGTGACTGGCAAAGAACCCAAACTCCAGCAGGTGACAGAATGGAGAAAAATACATTAGGATAAACCAGGCTCAGTTGGGGGGTCAGTTCTCTTCTGGACAAAGAACGAACACGTTGTCATTATGATTCAGGCTGCATCACAAGTCAGAGTTCAGATCGGGATTGGGAGCATTCAAATACTCATCCAGTTCCATTTGCTTGAAGGTTGATTCATCACGCCAGTATGGAGCTGAAGCTGGTCATAGGGTGTGTGCGGAGGACCTGTCTGGTTCTTGTGGTCTTTGCTGAGGTTCTGTGCTGATGGCTGTTGTGTCGATGAGTCCTTCACAGGGGATTGTCTAGTAGACACGGTCTCTGCTGATATTCATAGCTGTGTTGTGGTCATGTCTAGGTGCAGGTCCACCATCTAATCTGGATACGGACCGGATCCGGTTGACTACGGTAACCTCAGGATAAGGATGAGACAGACTAATATTAGCGTATATGCCATTCTTCTTACGATGTAACAAGTACATCGGATGTTATAGTAAGTGTTCCGGGTTCTGGTTGACCTAATTTATGCAGCCTTACAATAATTTTACTTATTTGAATAATACAAATTGTTAATGTGCTATGTGTATGCCAGGTTTAAGAGATCATTTCAAAAATACATTGACAGCACCTTATCAATTCATATCATTCTGTAGATTCATTCCAAATTCTATGCATGGCCGTTTCCTGTTCGACTTCAGGTAAATGAAATCAATGGAGACCAGTAATGTGCGAGGTTTGTGGAAAAGCTATTTACGATGACAATTTCATAGATAGTGAATCATTGACTTTGCTTCAGGCAACAAGAAATGGTGTAGAATGAATGAAGAGAGCACAGTAGTGGCTGTAGATGGAAGAAGGCCAATGGTGAGTGGGTTCAAGAACAATAGAATAGACAGAAAGAGAAAAACAAATAAAGAAAAGCAGAGGAGTGTTCAACTGTCACATTTCTACAGGATAATCAGAAGCTCCGTTTCAAAAGTCAAGTCAAGTCACCTTTATTTATGTAGCTCTTTATACAATACAGATTGTTTCAAAGCAGCTTTACTGCGATAACAGGAAAATGATTCAATGATGCAAACAGAGTATAGTCGTACAGCAGCTGTAAAAGAAAATAGTGTTGTTGTTCAGCTGAAGTCAGCTCAGTGTTGATTCAGTTCCATTGTAAAGATCATCAATTATTAAATAAGTTCATTTTCATCTATTAAGCAGTTCTGTAGAAAACAACCAAATAAGTACAATTATTGATCCAAAATGCAGGGAAAGGTGAGAATTCTTCTGTCTTTTATCGGACTGTAAAGAACGATACTCAAATATTTTTTCTTTTACCTCTTTCAACTTTGTTAAAAAACTGAAAGGGTCAACGAATATGCGGTTCAGCTGTACTGAAATTCAGATAAGCCTGGGAAACACCTCCATACAGAATTTCATAAAGGTTTCTGCAGATTTTGGGCAATTGTGGGATTAGTGACCAGTGGGGAAACAAAAGCACCGGATCCGGAGGAGGTGTCAATGTAGGAGTCTTCTATTCATCATAATGGCACTTTCTGCGTTCACACTGAAGCCAAGCGAGCCGATTTGAGCGTGTTCCATTTTGATCATCTTTCTATTAGCCTCATGAATCCTACTTAATGTGAGTGGAAGGTAATATCCTAGTAACCATAGCAACGGCTGACACGCCGACCGGGCCTTATCTCAAATCAAACCCTCAAATCAAACCCAACGACACCACAGTCCTGTGGTTACAAACGCTGGCATATTGGTCTCTTTCTTTAGCTTTGCTTCGCTGTCATTGTCACTGCTAGGATGCTTACGTTTAAAAAAATTTTTCACAGCAGGTCGTTATTTCTTCCAAGCCCCTTCCTGCTTTTTAAATTAAATCTTGTTGATAGGCAGACTCTGTGTCGATTGTGTGTCCGTGTGTCTATGTGTTTAACAGCATTCAGTATCAGTGCATTAGCTGTCTCCTGGGTAGTGGGAGTTTAATCCAATCTATCGACTATTTCCTGAGGGCATTTCAAGATACCAGCTGTGGATGGCAAGTGATTGACAGGCAATTAAAATCGATAGAAAACATTGGAACACAGACAAGTCAATCAGTGAAAATCAAGAACCTATTTATTTTGGGCCCTTAACTCACTATAACTCACTTTTTTTTCATTCAATTGACTGGATTAGAGTGGTTATTTAACCACGCCCACCGCTTTTCAAGGACGGGTTCTCTATCCACCTTATTTTCCAACGCGGAGGTAAGGTGTTTACTGTAAATAAGCGAGACTTCCGATTTATTAGCCGCTATAGGGAAATAACGAGAATAATATATCAAAGTGCAGTAAACTGTAAAACTGTTTGTGCTACAAACCAGCTTGTTTATAATTAAGACAATACATTAAAAATAATATGGTAAGAAATACCAGTTTACAATATATACAATACAACATATACAATACAAAAGTGCTAATATATTTATAATAAAGCAAATGACACTGGAAGCCAGACACATTAAAATTACAAATGGCCGCACCCACTGTTTCCTGAAAAATAAGTTGGATAAGGAACACACACATTGAGAGTTTTTTTTTCTTTTCTATTACACTACGCTGCTTTTCCATAGTTTTTCTTTACATGGTTTTTCCATGTAAAGACGCTCCAGGCAGGCGTGACTGTTGCATTCGCATACCATGTCTTTTGCAGTGTCTTGTGCATGACACGGCACTTTAAAAATGTGGCACTCAAGATCAAATAAGTAAAAATATAACTTTTAAAAAATGCTATTCTAGACCTTGCATTATTTATTTATTTATTTTCATTCCACTGACCTGCATCCCAAGTTTATCAAGCTAAAATATGCGTTCTGTATGAATATGCATTCGAAGTCCATAAAAAAAAAAAAAATGACTACGCAAAATTGACTTGTACCTCATGATTTTGCTAAGAACTGTATTTGAAGTAATTTATCATAGTTTCAAGATACCAGCTGTTGATGGCAAGTGATTGACAGGCAATTAAAATCGAAATTAGCAAAAATTAGTATTGTATTATATTGTATCGCAAAAAAACTGTTGAAGAGAAGAACATTTTTAAATTAGAAGAGGAAATCTACCCAACTGTCAAGAAGTCGGACAGTCAACGTGTCATAAACATTGACATTAACACAATGTTGAACGAATGCTTTGATTATACAAATGGGTAAATAATGTGTTGTTTTGTGTTTTTCTTAACCCTCTGGGGTCGGCTATCGCGCTGGCGCGACGAGGTCACTTTTTTCCATATCAGTGCAAAAGAGACTCAAATTACTCTGTTGATTTTGATCTTACATATAAGTGTTATACATCATTAATACTATCGTAATAATCCTGGAAAAGTTACCTCAGAAGTCCTGGTAGTTTCATTTCGAGGAGCACGGATCTAGCTGATGTAGTAAGTTATTTATTCTTAAGTGCTTTGTTCTAATCGCGTTATTGAATAGTGTTTGTAAACTGCACAAAGACCGTTAAAATATGAATTGCGTGTCTGTGTGTGAATGAATGAATGAATGAATGAATGGCACAGACCAGGCGCGATGTTTACTACAGCTGTACATTTTCACAGGCTACCTTTGAAGGAAACCAGCCCTCAAGTCATGGCTAGCTGCCTTAAACCTTTCTAGCCCTCCGACAGCCCCTGGATTTCGAGTCTGTTGTGAGCATTTTTTAGTGACAGACTATTTAATAGGCATGTCTCGATAGTCAATAAATCAATTAATTGCACGATAAAAAAAAAAAATAGCTCTAATTTTTCCAACCGCGATAATTTTCATTTGCATGCTTGTTTGTTTTCCTCATCTCTCTCTCTCTCTCAGGGGCGGATCTAGAAAAATATTTATGGGGTGGAGAGAGGGGGGCAGGAATTTTTGAGGGGTGGCAATATATGGCAGCCGTATATACACTGAATTTAATCACAGTTAACACAGTTTGATGAGAAATAGTATGTAGCCTACACACTACAAAAGGGCTCAGGCTGCCATTTACAAACTCAATATCATGCAATCAATGTCTTGCATTTGAGGTGAAACTTTATATTAGGAATAAGTGTAAAAAAGGGGAAAAAAGTCGGCACACCTTTATACTCACCTAGGGTCACATGTGAGTATAAAGGCGGGGTGTGTTTAACTTTTAGTTGTCTGACGAAGAGCCTACCTACGTGCTTGAAACGTTACCACCTGTGTGTGAGTCCATTCAATTTTTCACAATTTTGGAGCCAAGGTGTGCCGACGTTTTTTCCCCTTTTTTATATATTTTTTTTTCTGTTGAGCACCCAAATTGAGTGTTTTGCTGTGGATGTGCGTGCTTTTGGATCTGATTACATTTTTTTATAAGTGGCCATACAATGTGATCTCACTTAATAGGAGATAGAAGTATGATAGAAGTAAGGGGCATTATCACATGAAAGGCATTAAGGTAAGACACAGGCGAGTGTGCGGATAGACACTTCCGGTTTCGCATTACACCCGGTGCAGGGAGCCGGAGAAAGCCGAAAATTATCTCTTATAGTTGTTTATAGAATCAATTATATCACTTAAAATACTACTAAGATCCATATTACTACAGTATCACACGAGCCAATGCCAATTAAATGCACGGATGCATAGTCAGATTAATGAATGAAATACAACTGTTCACGAACAGAAGAATGTATTGGACTCATGCTGCATTCGCAATCACAATTATGCCTACTGTAAATATAGAGTTACAACTACGATTAGAGTTGTTAAGTAAAATACCCCGTGAACATTCACACGTTTGCTTTGTAATAGGCTACAATTTATCTCCATAAATACTATTTTCTTAATTTTCTTAATTCACTTACATCAATTGCTCGATCAATATTATTATCACATATTTTACATTTATATTTTTAACTGTAGGTACCACAAACAATTTAATATAGCTAAGTTTTTGTATATTTTACACATAGTAAAATACTGTATGTGCTGCTTATAAACACCAGACAGATAATGATTTATGAAACAGATGCTCTTTACTCATCTTACTTGCACAAAATAAAAACAGTAATAGAAAGCATAGAAACGCACTGGTGAAATAAACTGAAAATTATATACATTTAAAAATTTGGTCGGGTTGAAAACTTATCTCTCTGGTAATGGAACTCGGTCGCTGTTGTCTCTTGCTCTCGCTGTCTCCCGCTCTCGCTGTCAGATCACCGGAAGTTTTTACCGGAAGTATTGGCCCACACACTCAAGTTCGAACGTCAACGGTTGCCATTTGTGCACGGAGCGAATTCACTGCAGTCGGACATTGGAGATTCGCGCCCGTAAATTCTGTATTCTGAATTCTGCAGTGCTGAATTCTGTATGCTGGCAAATCCTGTGATTATAACAAACAAAGTGTGGATATTATGAAAGATTCATGGTGCAGTCAGCTTCATTGATAAAAACAGAGATGTGTGAGATCCCGATGAACTGTCAGCTTTTTAGGAATTAAAAATTTGCGCATTCAGTCATGCAAACCATGTACGCAGTAGCCTGCTTGCTTTTATGTTAAATGAACAGTGGTTTGTGTGTTAATGCTTTAATAACAAATAATTTATCATAGGGTAGGGTCGGGTTTTGTTTACATCCATTTTATTTATTGTTTTTGGTATTTATTCAAGTGCATTTTTTTGTAACAGAGACTGTTCTCTGCAACAGATTGACTCCGGTGCAGTGTCCATGCTCCGGCAGCTCACACACCCACACCAGTCACTTCGCCCCAAATGATCCTGTGCTGTATGTGGAGCCTGAAACTGATCCTCCATGTGGTGGTGGTAGTCAGAAACTACAGGACTGTCCCTCACAGGTTCAAATGCATAACCCATGCAGTTAAAATTGCTCATTTTTGTCTGTGTATATTAGGACCTGCAGCTGTTGCCTATGCACCTTTGCGTGTCCTACCATGCCAGTGACGCCATCGAAACTGCCAGCGTTCTTATACTAACAAGCGCAATTTTTGTGTCGCTTTAAAAAATTTAATTAAAAATACCAATATAGCTTTTTTTGTGTAATTTACTTTTAATTGTCATTGATTTGTTTCCAGGTATGACTAAAAATGTGCTTTTGACTGTCATTTATATTATATATATATATATATATATATATATATATATATATATATATATTAGGGCCGGGACTCGATTAAAAAAATTAATCTAATTAATTAGAGGCTTTGTAATTAATTAATCGAAATTAATCGCATTTTAATTGCATAAATATTTGACCTGAGAACAGTGAGAAGTAATTTTTTTCACATGGATTTTTAGTATACCATTAAATAATGACTGAATACATAAGCTTAAGCAACAAAATGTTGTTTAAAAATGTTGTTTAAGTCCAGCAGACCAGTGTTTTTTGCCATTAAGTGTGGCAATAGCATATTGCTACACTACACTAAAAGCAATAGCGAATTCCTTGTTGCATAGCTTGCACACAACCATCCTCTTATCGACGCTTCCATCCGTTTTTGTAACAAAATTTCCCATCCACCGGCCAACCAAAGCGACCTCGTCAGCTTCGTCGTCATGAACGCTAGTTGGTGCGCCAGTATAATCGGTCCGCCGAAACTCATCCAGTGAGAAACGTTCCGCGGTGCAAAAATAAGTGCGATTAAAAATTATTTTTTGTGTAATTAATTAACGCGTTAAAGTCTGTAGTTAATTAATCTTAATTAACGCGTTAAAGTCCCGGCCCTAATATATATATGCAAAACAATAGACCTTTATCTACAGATCAAGTATAATAATAGTAACATTGAATCATCTTGAAGAGAGTTTCATCGTTGACCGACCGTGACGCGCTGTTTGATGCTGAATGGAGAATGACTGACAGCCGCAGCGGAGGGAAAAGTTTACGTTATCTTGAATTTAATGGCATAAATATTAATTTCTATCTCACATAATGGCTTCAGAACACTTATAATAGAGTGCACGGAAACGAAAACTTTATGGTACTTAGAATGTTTGTGCCTTTTGTGGGGCTTAACAATAACACGCACAATATCGGACTTTGGATCGGCCTCGTCTGATCGATACCCGATCCGGCAAAAATGGCAGTATCGGACCCGATATCGATACTGAGTATCGGATCGGTGCATCCCTAAATAAAACCCAATTCACAGTTTTACGTGAATGAGTAGGCAGGGTGTTTTTCAGATCATTTTGAAGAAAAAACACTAGGCAATAACATTCCATTAGTCAAAAGTCTTGTGGACACATATTTATTATGTGTTTTGTAGCCTTCAGAAATTTCAGAAACTTTCATTTTTAGTTTTTTCAATAACCACGCATAAACAATATTCTCTCAAATATACAAACATGTACATACATATTATATCACATATTATCGTAGCCCTGTTTGTGCTAAATATAGTGTAATTTCACCTGTGCCATTAATATGTTCAAGCAACTGAAAAAAACACAAATGTCACAGCATGTCAGAACATCTCAAGGACCCCAAAAACACCTTAGACCCCAGAGGGTTAATTCGTCTGAATGCGGTTGTCACTCCTGTAAATTACTGAGCTGTGTGTGTACAGAACAGGATTAAGCACTAAAAGGTGATAACCAAATTTAGCTGCAGTTTTTGCAATTTGTTATTGTTGACTCGATTGCTTTGTTCTGTAGAAAAGAACAAATAAAACAGAAAAGTGAACAGAAAAGTGAAAGTGCTTGACAGTGTGCGTTTCACTCACATTTGCGACTAAGAGTACGTGCACGACAACGATGTACTAAATGGAAAGTTTTTTTCTTTGTACTGAACACGTATTCACAGATTCACGTTTTTGTAGTTTACATGGAGATGATAATGGTATTGTTTCACTTTGAAACCCGTTTTCAAAAGTTTGCATTTTCAGGGCCCTCAAAATGCCGTTGTTGTATAAATGAATGGCCAAAACGGATAAAAAGTGTTCTGTTTTTATTTGCAGTCGTGTAAACGTACCCCTAGCCTATTTTAAGGGGCCATTAAAGGTACAATATGTAGGATTTTTGCTGTAAAATATCCAAAAACCACTAGGCCAAGGTTATATATTTTGTTTAGTTGATTACTTACAATATCCCAAATGTTTCCAACTATTTGTAAATCGTGAGAAAATTGCGATTTTAACCAAGGAAACGGGACGTGTGAGCAGGGGTGAGGAGTCGCCAGTCAATGGCGTCATATCCGCGTTATCTTCGGTTTCCGCTCGTACTGCCATAGTAACCATGGCGACAGACGTGGACAACTGGGTTATGCTTAGCAGGACGCTCACGCTGTTGTTGTTTTGTTCAAACATTTTGGACCATGGCAAGCAGACTTTGAGACAAATAGAGGACTAGAACAAAGATCAAAATCTTTCGAGATGCCGAGAGCTCAACGTCCGCGACTAACTTCGACTTGACAGAGACGCGAGTGTTGCATGTTACTTTATTAGACAGGTGAGCAAATGTACATAAAACTAATCAATGTTATTTAGTTCAATATGATGAAATGTTAGAATATGATCTGTATGTTATTCTAATGTTGATGTTGTTTTCCCACTCTACAGATAAAGGGTTGTTGAAAATCCGGCTCGCGTACCCCAAAGTGATAAAATAAAACATTCTGTATCAAAATTTATAGGCAAGACAAGTAGTTTGTTTAGGCATGGGTTGTATGGAATTACAAACCTGCGCACATATTTTCAAAAGCACATAACTATAGAATCAATTCTTAATGCGCATGTGAACGCCGTCAGCGTTAATCACAGGTTCGCGTTTAAAGTCTGTTTAGAGAGAACAACATCGTCTTAGTGGCCTCTAATTTAATAACAAATGATCATTTCAATGGAGGTGAATCAATCAAAACTAACTTTAGCTGGAAATAACATTATTCAAGAACCGCTATAAAGCCAAAACAATCTCTGTTACCTTAAATTATATGTTTATCTCCGTAAAGCTGCTTTGGAACAATCCATTGTTAAAAGCGCTATATAAATGAAGGTGACTTGACTTGACTTGACTTGATCTAGCTTACTGCTATTCTCATACAGCCGACAAACAACCAAGCTAAAAACATTCAACATACTCAAATGCCGTTTAGTGTGCTAGTGTAACTGTTAGAGCAAGTGAAACAGCGCTGTGTTACCTCAAGTTTAATTCGTCTAATAAACTGACCTGTGAGTATTAATTCAGCACTTGCCTGTAGTTCGGTAGAATGAAATGTCCTTATTCCTTTATATCCGCGGGACTCGCGTTGCGTGTGATGCTGGTATACGTCTCTCATTAGCAATCGCGCCCTGCTTCATTCCACAGTCATGTTACAAACATCAATGTATTCACTCATCCATGAAAGATCCATCAGCTTGATGACAAGATCCATAATTCCACTTAATGCTTTGCGTCATCGATATACGCCTTTGTTATTGTAAGAGGTTAGCGACCCCTGGTGGCGAAAAATCCTACATATTGTACCTTTAACACAACTCCTTTTTCATACGGACAACGACATGCTTAAAACGGAGAAATTTTTCCTTTGAGTTTTCTGCGGAGATGACACCATTGCCAAAACGATCCCCATCCACACGCATCTGCGAAAACGACTAAAACGCTGTGTTCTGCCGCCAGGACATTCGATGGTGGTGAAAAACTATAGACTGAACATTTAATACGCATGTGCATGACGTCATCGTTTTCACAGATTCATGTTTTTATTGTTTACACAGAACCCGTTTTCAACATTTTTGCGTTTTCAGGCACCCAAAATGCTGTTGTCGTGTAAACGAACGGCCAAAAAGCATAAAAAGTTTTAGGTTTTAGTTGAAAATGGTGTCGTGTAAACAGCCCCTAGATGTGTGCGAACTATAATATGTATTAAGGCGAGACACTGCAGGTGAATAGGGTAAAAATTGTAACTTACAGATATCACCATGAAACTTTACCAGTTGATTACTCGCATGAATAGGAGAAAAAAATGTATTGCAAGTTTTCTGTAATTCTGTTTAAATATGCTAATCAGGCTATATCTAATTAAATATGCACTAATTTACAAATATTTTGAAGTGACGAATCTGACTATTGAAAAAAAAACAAGGTTCAAAATTATTTTGTTGCATTTTGTTGATATATTCAATGAAAATTCATTTTCAGAGGGGATAATGAATATCGTACTCGGTTACTAACGTAACCTCGGTTCTCTCTAGAGAGGGAATGAGTATTGCGTAAGTTTAGCTTACGCTACGGGAAAGATTCATCTTCTCGAGATATTGAAGCCAAAAAATTATCCTTAATTTTGTATTCATTGTCAACGCAGCACAGCAGCTAGCAGACCTAGAGCAGGCAGTCTTGCGTGCTCATTGGCTGCCCTGCGGGCATCTGCTGCAGCCTACCAGTGAGCCCCGCGCAACGTCACGGCCAATGAAGGGCGCCCGCACCTTCATAGCGTCATAGCCCACCAGAATGGGCGTGGCTTAGCGTATAAAAGAAGGGGCTGTAGGCTGAATTCCCTGTTTTTCATCGACTGAAGCGAAGTGGCGCGAGCACGGCCGGTTGCGCAATACTCGTTCCCTCTCTAAGGAGAGAACCGAGGTAACGTTAGTAACCGAGTACGTTCTCTTACGAGAGGTTCTCTCGCATTGCGTAAGTTTAGCTTACGCTATGGGAACTTTTTGTCAACGCCGTGCGCGCCAAGCAACCACCCATGAGTCGCCGAGGTTTCTCGGGGAACCCAATAAGTGGAAAACATAAGGTGGCCAGCCACGTGGGCCATCACTTGTACATAAGCACACATAGGGAATACAGAGCAGAGCACTGGTCTGTATAATCATATAGCACATCCCTACTAGTGCAGCTCAACCAGGAGAGCTGAGTCACGTGAGAGTGGTCTGAGCATGATATATCTGGGCAGAACGCACAACTCGCTTAGACTGACAGAAGTTTAGCCTGCAGGGCGGGAACTTCTAGGTTATAGAACCTGACAAAGGTAGACGGGGAGCTCCAGCCCGCGGCTACGCATATGTCGTGGATAGAAATCCCGCTGGACCACGCCCACGATGAGGCCATGCCTCTAGTGGAATGAGCCCTAATGCCCAGAGGGCATCGCAGACCTTTTGACGCGTAAGCGGCCGCTATAGCGTCCACTATCCATCTGGACAGAGTCTGTTTCGAGGCAGCGAGACCTCTGGTGCGCCCACCAAACGAAACAAACAGCTGCTCCGTGCGCCTGAAGGAGGCGGAGCGCGCAGTGTAAAACCTCAGCGCCCTGACCGGGCAAAGGAGATTCACGTCTGTCTCACTCTCTGACGCTGGCAGAGCCGACAGTGAAATGACTTGCGCTCTGAAAGGAGTGCCCATGTCTAGGTTTGAGGATGACTTTAGAGTCATTTGGCCCGAACTCAAGACACGTCGCGCTGATTGACAGCGCGTGCAGGTCCCCCACACGTTTGACTGACGACAGAGCGGTCAGAAAACGTTTTTTAGTGATAGGTATTTCAACTCCACGGAGTCTAGTGGCTCAAATGGGAAGGCTTTCAGGGCCTCGAGGACCAAGGAAAGATCCCACATAGGAACCGACGGGGGGCGCGGCGGATTCATCCTTCTAGCTCCCTCAAGGAAGCGGATGACCAGCTCATGTCTTCACAGTGACTGGCCGTGCGTCGATTCTGCGAACGCCGCCACGGGCGCCACATAAACTTTGAGCGTGGATGGGGACCTCCCCTTATCCATCAGCTCTTGTAGGAAAGTGAGCAGATGCGCAACCTCGCACGTCCGCGGGTTCAGATCTCTGTCGGTGCCCCACTTGGAGAACACCGACCATTTAGACGCATATAGCCTTCTCGTGGAAGGAGCTCTAGACTGCGTGATCGTGTTCATCACTCTTTCTGGCAGGGCAACGAGTACCCGTTGATCAACCATGCGTGCAGAGACCAGCGCTCTGGATGGGGATGCCAGATCGAGCCGCGAGCCTGAGAGAGGAGGTCTGCCCTCACCGGAATCGGCCACGGGGCTGCATGTGACAGCCGTGGTAGTTCCGGGAACCAATTCTGTTTCTCCCAGTGCGGAGCTATGAGGAGCACCGAATGGCGCGTTTCCCTGATTCTCTTGATCACCTGTGGTAACAGGGAGACTGGAGGGAAAGCATACAGTGGGAGGCTGGGCCAGACATGGGCCAGCGCGTCCTCGTTCTTCGAAAACAACATCGGGCAATGAGCGTTGTCTTTTGATGCAAATAGGTCGACTTCCGCTCTGCCGAATAGGCGCCACAGTTTCTGGACTGTTTGGGGGTGCAGGGACCATTCCCCTGGGGGAACGTTGTCCCTGGACAGTTTGTCTGGGCCGTCGTTCAAATGGCCAGGCACATGCGCCGCCCTCAGCGAGCGCAGGTGCATCTGGGACCAAATAAGGATGCGTTCCGTCAGATTGCAGAGGTTTCTGGATCTGACACCGCCCTGACGGTTTACATAGGAAACCACAGACATGTTGTCCGAGCGGACGAGAACATGTTGGTAGTGTATGAACGGGAGGAAGCGCTTCAGCGTGTTTTCGACCGCTATCATTTCCAGACAGTTTATGTGAAAACACTTCTCTTGGTCTGACCACTGGCCAAAGGCCGGTCTGCCTTCGAACAGCGCGCCCCAACCCGAGTTGGACGCGTCTGTCGAAATGACTTTCCGATAAGAGATGGTTCCCATCATCACTCCCTGCTGGTCCCAGTCGGCTACTAACCAGGGCTGCAGAGCCGCTATGCAGGTCTGAGTCACTCTAATTTTCTGGCCGCCAGAAACCCAGGCTCGGCGAGACGCGCGAGCATTCAACCAGCGTTGGAGCGGGCGCATGCGCAGTAGGCCCAGCTGGAGCACCGCTGCCGCTGAAGCCATACAGCCCAGCATCCTTTGAAACGTTTTCAAAGTGAGAAAGCTGCCCTTCTGGAAAGACGCGGCTAGGCGGCGAACACGGTGCACGCGCTGTGTCGACAAACGAGCCGTCATGGCCACAGAATTCCGTTCTATTCCTAAAAAGGAAATTGACTGACTGGGCATTGATGAGCTCTTGGTCCAGTTGACCATGAGACCCAAGCTTTCCAGGTGACTGAGAAGCACTGTTCTGTGAGATAACAGTTCCGCCTCTGACTGTGCCAATATCAGCCAATCGTCCAGATCAATTGTTTATTATTCGTAGCCCCTGAGTCCTCAGGGGGGCGAGCGCCGCGTCCATGAACTTCCTAAATGTACGGGGTGCTAGAGACAGGCCGAGCAGCAGGACGGTGTATTGATATACCTGACCGTCGAAGGCGAATCTCAAAAATTGCCTGGTACGGGGTAATATCTGAATCTGAAAATAGGCATCCTTCAGATCTAGAGAAATAAACCAGTCCCTCGGGCGAACGTGCGCGAGGATTTTTCTCGTCGTAAGCATTTTGAACGGTCTTTTGCAAGCACCTTGTTCAAATGTCTCAGATCTAGGATGGGTCTGAAAGCTCCGTCCTTCTTGGGTACGAGAAAATATCGGCTGTAAAAGCCTGACTCGCTCAGAGAAGGCGGTACTTTTTCTATAGCCCCTTTGCACAGCAGCTTTGCTATTTCTGCGTGAAGTAGGTGTGCTACCTCCGCGTTCACTATCGTCGCGGTCCGGGCTCGAAAGCGCGGGGGACGGCGAATGAATTGAAGTGTATAGCCCTGCTTTATTGTGCTCAGAACCCATCTTGAAGTCCCTGGGATAGTTTCCCACGCAGCTATGTGAGCCGCTAGTGGGCGAATGGCCTCCGGGTTCAGATCGCCGCCATTTGCAGGCTTGTGAAACTGAGCCGGAGCCGAAAGCGCTCTCGGTTCTGGGCAATGGCTGCTCGCTGAAAGCCGAGATCGTCTGATTTATATGAGCTTTCCCAATCATAAGTGATGGGGATTATTTTATTCTCACTTTTTGACGCGCGAGCAGCGCTTTGGGCGGAAAAGCTTTCTGTAAGCGTGAGCGCGTGTGCGCGGGCATGAGACTTACAAGTGTATTTGACGCCCCGATCATAACGGATGGGGAGCGTCTTATCAATGCCCTGCGTTTTGTGATAACATTTAAACGTGCGGGCGGGGCCCGGGGGAAGGTGTGTGTTAGCAAGCGTGAACGCTCTCCGGCGGGCGGCACGAGACTTACATTCATAACCTGTTTTATTGACCGTGTAACAGAGCGGGCAGATAGTGGGCACAGGACTGCGGACACATTTCTTATATTCAACACTCGATCGGCTTTTCTGCGCTTTATGAGAGTGTGCTCTGTGAGTGACACGAGATTTGATGTGCTTGTGTGTAGGGGTGAACACTGGGGCGTGGGCACTTTCACTACACTTAAAACACCAACGGCGTGAGCCGGACCAGACATTATACTCTTTTTGAGATTTCTCTGGGTCGCCGTGAAAACGCCGTTTGTGTGCAGGCGAGAGGGTAAATGAACCGGCTTGTTGGCTGCTAAGTGAACCACTGCAGTAGCCTGTTTGAAGGGGACTGTCAGGGAAATAACCTTTGACGGCGGTCCGGCCGCAGCGGGACACGCGTGTCTTTTCTCTGTAATGTGCGAGCAGCGCCGGAGGCGATGTGTCTGTTAGTAAGCGTGAGCGCTCGTGAGCGGGCACGTAACTTACATTCTAAACCTGACATGTATGAGGCTGTTCTGGCCGTGTGACAGAGCGGGCAGAAAATAGGCGTGAGCACAGAGTTGTGGGCACGTTTCCTACATCTAGCACTCGAGTGGCATTTGCCAGCTTTATGAGAGTGGGCTCTGCGGGAGACACGGGGGGTATTGTGCTTGTGTGTAAGGGTGAACACCGAGATGTGGGCACCTTTTCTACACTCAAGACACCAACGGCGTGAGCCGGATAACCAGACATTATACTCAATTGAGATTTCTCTGGGTCGCCGCGAGAACGGCGGATGTGTGCAGGCGAGCGGGTTGCATTACCGGCTTGTAGGCTGCCAAATACACCATTGCAGTAGCCGTATATAAGGGGACTGACAAGGCGAGACGTTTCGACGGCGGCGCGGAAGACCGTTCGGGTCATACAGTGAGCTCGAGAGGGCTCTGCATGACGCGCGAACGGGGACGCGAGGGCGGGGTAGCTCTCTTGTAACGTAAAGAGAGCTAGCCGCGCGCTCGTTGGTCGAGCAGAACTGTATAAAAATTTCTACTCTAACCACGCATCCAGTACGTCGCGTATGTTGATGACCGTCCGGGTGATGCAGAGAGCTCGAGAGGGCTCTGCATGACGCGCAAACGGCGATGCGAGGGCGGGGTAGCTCTCTTGTAACGTAAAGAGAGCTAGCCGCATGCTCGTTGGTCGAGCAGAACTGGGAACAGTGTTTGTAGGGCGCGCGCACGAGCAGTGGACACGGGACCTTCATGTGACAGACACAGATGATGCCTGTCCGGGTCATGCAGAGAGCTCAAGAGGGCTCTGTCGGTACACGATCCGTTCCACCTCCACGATCCGTTCTACGCATGCGTAGTAGACGCAGGAGAAAACGCACATGCACAAATGATAATTCTGTTTTGCGACGCTGATTTTGATTTACGACGCTGCACGATCTGTTCCACGCATGCGCATATTTTGTGTGTGTGTGTGAGAGAGAGAGAGTGTGAGAGTGAGTGTGTGTGTGAGAGAGAGAGTGTGTGTGTGTGTGTGTGTGTGTGTGTGTGTGAGAGAGAGAGAGAGAGAGAGAGTGCGTGTGTGTGTGTGTGTGTGAGAGAGTGTGTGTGTGTGTGAGAGAGCGAGAGAGTGTGTGTGTGTGTGTGTGTGTGTGAGAGAGAGAGAGAGTGTGTGTGTGTGTGTGTGAGTTTTTACTCCTAAATAAAGATACTCAGTGTACTTCACTACTGTCCCACCGCTGGTCTCATGTCACTTCTGTGTGCACACATGCTTCTTTCAAGTAATTTCCATTGTCAGTTTGAAATGGTCTACTCTATAACGTTTCCCCAAACTTGTTTGTAGTTCTTTCTTCATGTAAGTGCAGATAGTCTAGGCAGAAATGCATATTATGTCCCTTATTCTCTTCTGTAAACAAAATTGAAGGGATTATTTTCCTCATTTAGATTGTATAGATATATATGAGCTTATATAGACGACCCATACTAATACAAAATTACTTTAACTTAAAAGTTAACTAATATTAGCAGCTTTTAATTAAAAAAAACGACACAAACCGTCTTTGACAATCCTACCTCAGACCAAAACACGGCAAGTTAAATAAGTTAAGCCTAATACCATACAGAAAATGAGAGTATGGAGGAAACAGATCATGCATGTTTATGTAACAACTCACAACTCCTTTATAATTTTGGATTGCCAACCACGTAAACACATCGTAATGCATAGCGTAAGCTACATTTAAAAGCATAAAAACAGACCCGCTGTGAAATGTTAAACACAATACAACTAACGTTACACAAATATGCCGCAAGTTGTGCCGCCTGGCCGTCAAGTGTTTCATCGCATGCGTGGTACCGATAGTGTAGGAATACCGTGACGTTTTCTACTATGTAATTACGCGCATGCGTGAAACGGTTCGTGCAGGTGGAACGGATCGTGTACCGACAGGCTCTGCATGACGCGTGAACGGGGACGCGAGGGCGGGGTAGCTCTCTTGTAACGTAAAGAGAGCTAGCCGCGTGTCCCTCGGCTTCATCCTCAGATGCGACGGCAGTGAGGCTCGTGAGCGGCAGCTGCACGTCAATGAGGAGGGGCGGGGAAGGCGAAAGCGAGGCTCGAGGAAGGTTCTCCGGCGAGCGCGTCGCTGTGGCCACAGGTTCCGGCTGTCTCAGGGAACGGCGCTTCTTCTTGCGCGGCCCCACAGAGGGCGGAGTGACTGCTGCGGTGTTGAAGGCTTCGAGTCGAGCCCGCAGGGTCGACAGCGGAAGTGCTTCACAGAGCTCGCAGCCCTCGGACGCGAGGGCGAGCTCTGCATGTTCCAGGCCCAGGCAGAGAGCGCAAATCATTCGTGGCGGTCTCCGGTGCTGAGCGGTACCCTACACGAGCCGCAGGAAGTGCGAGGCAACTTTAAAAAGACACTCGCTGCTCTTTTAGAATAGAATCTGGAAGAGAATTTATGCAAGGTAAAAGGATACGTCGCCGGATAGCGTAGCTCGCACGGATGGCTGAAGGTGGCGAAGACGGCCTGCTTCCTCAGCGCTGTCCTAAGCTGGCTGTTTCGCTTGTTCGACGGCGGCGGTGGCTTCTCTCAGATCCAGCGATGCGAAGAGCTTGGATCAGGGAATTCAGCCTACAGCCCCTTCTTTTATACGCTAAGCCACGCCCATTCTGGCGGGCTATGACGCTATGAAGGTGCGGGCGCCCTTTATTGGCCGTGACGTCGCGCGGGGCTCACTGGTAGGCTGCAGCAGATGCCCGCAGGGCAGCCAATGAGCACGCAAGACTGCCTGCTCTAGGTCTGCTAGCTGCTGCACTGCGTTGACAATGAATACAAAATTAAGGATAATTTTTTGGCTTCAATATCTCGAGAAGATGTATCTTTCCCGTAGCGTAAGCTAAACTTACGCAATACGAGAGAACCTCTCGTAAGAGAACTCCTTTTGTTAGCCTGTAAATCAGAAAATACTGCCAATAGCCTTAAATTGATTTCCGCCCTATTGTTAGGCATAAAATGTCATATAAATCAGGCCAAAAATGATATATTAACAAATCCCTCTGAACAAACCTTCACAATATAGTTAGGAATACGGCTGTAAAGTTTGATGTATGTAGGTGTTGTAGAATTGGAAAATTGTCACTAGGAGTGTGAGAAAAAACTCATTTTGAGAAAACGGCCTTTAAAGATTTTTATGGCAAAATTCCACTAATTTCTATTAAAAGCCATGAATTACAGACAAAATATGCTTTAGGTCCAAGTAAAATCCATGTATCACACTGTTTAACATCCAAAACTCATTACTGCTTCATCCATCACTGATCATAATATCCAAAACAACACATCAACAGTCCATCACACAAGTGGAATGACAAAAACTAAATATACCACACCTATAGTAGACGTCACAGAAACATCACGTTACGCTTCTGAAGATGACTGCAGAGTCAGCAGTCGAAACTGTCAAGGTATGACAACAAACTTTAAACCTGTCGTATAAGAAATAATCACTAGACTAAATGAAGACGCATATCTTTCAACATTTTGAACTACCGCGGAAATTATGTCAGAGCGTGTCACGTGACGATTCTGAACGAATCACGTGGTCAGAAATTGGCATCAGCCAATGAGATTCCGTATTTCGAGTTAAATGGCCCATTTTACTTTCATAATTGGTTGCTGATAAACAGGAAATGACCACATTTGGATCCAACAGCATTGAAGAGGAGAGAGAGAGAGCTTTCCAACGGTATATGTGATGACAGGGTTCAGACAGCGATCGCGGAGCAGCGGGATGATTTAGAATGCCAACTTTTGATGAATTTAGGCGAAATCTACACACGCAAACAGACAAAGTGTAGTAAAATAAAGACCTAAATGTGTATTTTGGACTTTTTTTCAGCACAAGTCTGAAAGAAGACATGTTATTGAAAACAAATAGCCCAAAATCTCAAAATTGACCAGTGAAACTTTATGTACATAAAACTAATCAATGTTATATAGCTCAAGCTCAACATGTTGAAATGTTAGAAAATGATCAGGATGTTATTCTAATGTTGATCTAGCTTACTGCTAGTCTCATACAGCCAACAAACTAACACTGAATAACATTATAACTTTCAACACACTCAAATGCAGTTTAGTGTGATGGTGTAGACCAGGGGTTTTCAAATTGGGTGAATGTGAGCCTCCCCTTACAGTAGGTTAGGACAGCCAAGCCCCCCCTTCCCCAAAATCCCGCCCACCTGCCCTAACCCACACACGCCTCTGCAGTAAATGCCATCTTTTTGTGTTCCAGGCAATGATGAGTTTCAATAAAAACTGATACAATGTAAATATTTTTTAATGTTGTATTTGAACTTTTTTAAAAGTGCATTCATAAACTATTCTTTGCAACAGCAAATCATTTCCAACTTCATGCAGGCCTAATTGAGGCTACTTTTAAAATCACTAGGATCACTAAAATCAGTAGGCCTAACCACAAGTCAACAAAACATGATTAACATGTGTAATGCAATGAGTAATGTTTCGCCGATGCATGGGGTTTGCCTGCCTTTGCGACACAATAAGATGTTTCTGTCGCCTTCATGTTAATAGTGCCAAACAACTGTATTGTGCTTTTTTTGTGACTGCAAATCATCACGCTTCTTCTCAAAAAAACTCAACTGGCTTGTTCAGTAAATTTGTGCTTAGTTTCAATGTGACGCTGAAGTTTGCATTGTCTCATGCTATTATTTACTAGCATCTCCTTGCAGACCACACACTGCGGCAGAGGTGCAGCCTCGGACCCCAACTACTCGGGATCATATTTCCTAAGTTTTTTGATGGGTCCTAATTCTCCCCTAATGCTGACTTTTGTTGACTTGAGACAAGGAAACAATGCATTTTAAAGCTAATACACGCACGCACAATTACCGATATCAGGGGCTAAAGTCCTGAGTCTGAAATTTTTTTATGGCAGCTTTTTATGAATGAAGGCCAGTATCACTGATATTAATATAGCTACTGATGTATCCATGAACATTTTAAACATTTATTAGGCTTCAAAACATATAACAACTTTTAATTTAAGTTACCTTAAAACAATCCTCACTTAAACCCATAATAAATGTCATATTTGCCTGTACCTTTCCTGTCTAACAGGTATGAAATATACAGAAATTGAAAGGTTATAAAACAGTCCGCACTGCATAAATTATAAATGAAATGAAGAGGTCTTTTCCAAAACGCGATAAACGCCATTTTTAAAAAAAATGAGTTTGTCATGTCATTTTGCTGTGCACTGAACCTATTCACTGCTCCATCAACATTTCATGCCAAATCGCTATATTTCCTTGTTTAAAATGTACTACAAGATGCAGTTTCTTTCCAAAACGCGATAAGCGCCAAACCTATTTTTAGCCTAAACGCGATAAATCCACGCAACTAATCAGAATTCGGTGAACGTTCTACGCAATCCAACAGGGTGGCGCTCTGAACAGAGGTTTGTTTATGTTCATTTATTCCTCAAAATGAGTGAGTTTTCTAGTCGACTAGTAGTAGTTCATTTAAGTTTAATCACATATTTCTATTGATTTAATTATTTAAATATGGGAGAGAAACCATAATGACCATTTTTTAATTGCCTATTCCGCATCTCACGCATAAAGCTTGCCACAAAGAACCGACAAAAGTAATGATTAGGCCTATGCATGAAACTTTTGAATTGTTTATTTTTTAATTAGTGTTTTCTGTCAGATATAGCTGAAAAGATAAAGTTGATATGCTGACTCGCCATCTTCGCAGTAGTGAACGCGCCTATAGAGAGAAATGCACACTTTGAATTAGCCTACATACGCAGAGAGTAGCCAATTTCTTTTCGTTTTTTATTGTTTTGTTTAAATGTAGACATTTCAAGCTTTTTATAGATATACTTCTCAGGATTGTGAGGCAAGTATCGCTGTGTTTCGGTTCATTTATGTGATGCTCTCCAGATCACGCGCGGGCGCTTCCGTGTCCTGATTATATGTCTGCTATATTTGCTTATTTATTTATTATTAATCCAGTCAATTTGTTGATGAAACATTGATTAAAATGAAGATACAATTTATACAAAACGAAATTCACTTTAAAGCAAGGCTTTCTACTAAACAAAACTTAATAAGTGGTCAAAATCATGTCTGACCCATTCCAAATGTTTTCCGATATATTGGTCATCTTATGATCCTATCATACTCATCTCATGCGGTTCCCTTTTCATATAATCAACATAGATGAAAAAAAAAAATAACATTAGCCTATATTATTAAACGTAAATATGAAACGTATGTTTAAGTTTTTTTTTTAAACTTAGCCTATATGTAAGCGTCACGCCGCTCCGCTTTGTTCACATGCTGTGTAGCCTATACAAGCATGTGTGTGTGTGTGTGTGTGTGGTGGAGGGGTGCCCATCACTACTTTTGAATATCGTTATCATTATTAAATATTTTTAATAATTTGTTTTTTTTACGCATATGTAGTGGACAAATTGGTCCTACTTGTTACAGGTTTGACACTTTACTAAAAATGACTCTGAATGTATTACTAAATAACTTATTGAATAGCTATTGATATCATTACTATTTTCAGGTTCTGCACCAAATGACTTTTAGCCTAAATGTGTTACTAAATTTAACTTATAGTATGAGCCCCTGATTATATGTTACATGCTCTCGTTTTTTTTTTTTTTTAAAGACAAACCATACAGTTTTGGAAAAAATTGATGGATTTATAGCGTTTTGGAAAAAAAATAAATTAACTTTTAATTTATCATAAACAATATTGTTGTTTGATTTAATAATCATTGTTCAACATGTTCAGACTGAGCCAATAAAACATTTTAACAGGATAAATTGAATATTCACAAAATGTGTGGGTCTAGGTAAAAAATGTAATTTTCCTGAAAACTATTGAAATGGATTTATAGCGTTTTGGAAAAGACCTCTTCAAATATAGATTAAACCTTATTAAAGGTTCTTTAGTCAAGAGCAGTGAGTACTTTTCTCTGTCCCCTTTGTTCTTTGGTTATATCACCATTTTATATCGTATCGCGTAGTAACTATAAAGTTTACTCTGGTTTATTTCTTAGTTTTGAAGCTAAAATATTTCACACAGCCTAGGCGATTCTTGCAGAACCATAGATTTGTGTGTGCGCGTGTTGTTTGGGGAATCCGTCCAAAATTGTACAAAATAATTTTTTTTAGCCTACTGTTAAAATGACTTTTAGGCCTACTTATCGACGACCTCGGTGTACGCTAGGTAATGGAGGACGTTAGGTTGCAGGACATCAAAGAACAGCCTCTGATTCACAAAATGCGCTGTACAATTAAAGGTTCTTTAGTCAAGAGCAGTGAGTACTTTTCTCTGTCCCCTTTCTTCTTTGGTTAACTTTACGGACAGAGAGAATGAGGGGCTTCTGTCACTTTAAGATCTGCCGCATCTCATTATCTCACTAGGGAGAGCGGGGCACAACCAGACACATTTTGGTTTTGGCTCAATTATTTAAAAAGTAATTAAGTTAGATTCATCTTTTTTTATACAAGCAGCATACACATCTCTGCTACAAATGAACACTTGCAGTTTTTTTCTAGGAGCTTCCATTTTCGTACAGTTGCACTGAAAGTGACAGAAGTGCAAATGTTACAACCTACCCCATATGCGGGGTTAATTGTAACAGACAGAGGGGTTAGTTGCAGGCACGTGCACACATAGACATCAAAGGGGGCTTGAGCACCTGCCCTTTTTATTCCTGGAGAGAAAGTGCCCTTTTTTCTGGGGTGCTTTTTTTTAATTTATTTTTTTTAAATAATATATATTCCTGTTTGCGCACAGCTTCCCTGTCAAACAAATATATTTATTGAATAGTGTATCTTAATATCAGGTCAGGAGTTCTGAAGCGCTCCCTCTCTGAAGCGCCGATCAGAGTAAACGCGTCTGCGCTAGTGAGCTCGCGCTGCCCTTTGGACTTTGAGCCGAGCGGATAAACAGTCCGTGAGGCGCGTGCGGTTCAAATAAGTTTCGTTCCGCTTTTGGCACATAAACATTATCGAACATTTATCGAACTCGATATTGATATCGAGTATTGACGATATTGATATCGGTTTATCGAGAAAAATTATATCGCGATAATGAATGAATGAGCATATCAATTTAAGACGTGGCTAAATGTAATTTATGACCTTGTATGAAAAATCCAGACGTTTTTATGACTTTTTATGGCCTAAAATTCTTATTATTAAAGTTAATGACTTGCATACATCAAGAGTTTTTCCCCCTGAAATGTAGAAGTCTAAATTGGTGAATTTAGAAGAAATCTACAGATGCAAACAGATGGAGGATAGTTGGTTTAAAACAAACTCCCATCTAAATGTGGATTTTGAAGGTTTTATTTGATGATGATGATGATGATGATCAGTGGTGGAGGAAGTACTAAATCTCAGTACTTAAGTAAAAGTACAAATAACCAGAGACATATTTACTTTAGTGAAAGTAGAAGTACCACAATGACAACCCTACTTAAGTATAAAGTAAAAAGTACCTGATTTTAAATGTACTTTAAGTATTAAAAGTAAAAGTACTTGCATAACAATTTATTCTCTTAATGTCTTTATTCTATAATAAAACAGTTAATCCTAACTCATTCAACCTAATAATCATATAATGATGTTCAATAATGATAGAAAAGCCGTTATTTTTTAAGCTTTTGTCACCATTTCTGAACAAGCTTGCAATTAAGCAATAACGTCATCAAGCTTAATTTGACGGGGTTTGGCTGTAAACGCGATTAATTTATGGCGTAATTCTGAACCTCTTGGCTTGCCATACTAATCCTAACCAAACGTATAATATGCTACACACGCACCCCACACCACTACTAAACCTACCCATGCGTATCCTATGCACGTAAAAACAAATTTCCGCGTATAAATTGCACGATAAACACACTGCGTGCTATAGAGACGCATTTAGTGTGACCGGGTTGATATGGCAACTAGGCATGTGCCGGTATCAAATTTTCGTGCTGCGATTAATTGAATGAGCTTTTATCACGGTATACGGTATTATCACGATATTTTAATTGCTCAAGAGAAACAGATGGATTGCGGGTATTTTAAAAAAACAACTTGCATCACAATGTGTAATTGTGATTTTCAAAACATGGTAACTAAACAGAATTTTATTAAGTTTAGTGACAACGTGTTACAATGTTTACATGGTATAATGACTGGTAGGTTACTGTTTGTATTCAAATAAATTATTGTATTTGATTTTAATCTTAATTCAATATTGACTCATTTGGATAAATATTAGGTAGGCTACAGTCTGCATGTTAATTTTTCTCAAGAAAAAAATATATATCACATAATGCTGTAAACAGAGAGAAATTAAATATAATGCGGTTTTCATTATAATAACAATTATGTAATGACAAGTAAACATATAATTAATATGTAATAAAGTGCACATATTTAGCAAAATGACCATTTTTTCTAGTCAACTAAAGTGCTGGTCATTAAATGGCTTTCCTGAGGTAAATGTAACGTTCTGTGACATAACTGTTCTCCTGCAGTTTTATTGACCTCTTTCCGTGAAAAACACTGATTGATCGACATTTTGTATGAGGCATAAACCTTAAGGTAAGTTGTACTGTATCTTTAAATAAAAAGTAACAGATGATCGGTTTACTTGAACTGAGGCGCAGCGATCTGTCACAATGGACAGAACCTTTTTTTTTTTTTTTCATATCAAAAGTAACCTGCTCTGTCTAGTCTGTCGGTGTCAGTGTCCTCTTTGCTCCGCGATTTTTCTCTGCGTGAGAGCGTGTGAAAAGTGTCAATTCCGTAAAGCGGCTTGCTATTTTGCAAATAAAAAGTTGAACTATTTTTAACTTTGACCCCGGCGTGCTTTGGTCGACGCAGCAACAAAACGTCCCCGCGAGTATTCTGCGTCCTGTCTGAAAGGCGCTTGAGTCTCAAGTTGAATGCGTGAGAGTTGGCAGCCCTGCGGGGGGTAAATCGTCGGCAGCGTTCCTCCTTCCGCCATGCTTCTACTCCATGTGATGATTGTTTACATTAGACTAGAGTGCGCTCTACGCCGCGTGCACACAGTGCTTATACATGTGGGGATTGTTTACATCAGAGTGCGCACGTGTTTTGCGGAGCATATACGCAGTGTTTAAGCGGTTGATAGAAAATTAGCTAATGCGTGTTCTAAAAGTCTAAATTCAAATCTATTATTTTTCACGGTATTTTGAAGTGGCCGCGATAACAATATCGTGCATATTCATTACCGCGATTTATCGCATTACCGAATACCGGCACATGTCTAATGGCAACCAAACTTCACTGGTGAGACAAACGTGCGACGAACGGACGGGCAGGATGACGTTTTGCCAGGGGGAAACTGATCAGAAAATGTAACGAAAATGTAACAGAACGTTGTAGAAATGTAGTGGAGTAGAAAGTATAATAATTGCTGCAAAATGTAACGAAGTAAAAGTAATAAGTATGCACTATTGATTCTACTTAAGTAAAGTAAAGATATGTGAAAAATGTACTTAAGTAAAGTAACAAAGTATTTGTACTTCGTTACATTCCACCACTGATGATGATACAGTCCTTCCTTAAATGTGAAACTAAGTCCATGTCACCATCAGGTGTATCAAATATATACTTGATTGAAACTACTAGCATAGAAAACATGCACATTGTGGCATGTTTTCCTTTGCTGCTCTATAAACCTATGAATACTAAGGAGACCGGTTTCTGTGTGAACTGATTATTTTGTAGACATCTTTTGAAAATGAAACAATTGCGTGAGTTTGATGAAGATACAATTAATTAACTTTTTTCATAATTATTAAAAAAGTCAGAGTTGTGTTAATATATATATACTTTTTTGTTTAAAAAAGTAAAAAAAAAATAACACGTAATTATGAGAAGTGCCCTTTTTTTCACTTGAGCCCCTGCCCCTCAAAATGTCTGTGCACGTCCCTGGTTAGTTGTAACACTTGTGTGTAACACACATAATTCAGTAATATTTTATCTGTATGGTTTGATGTTGTTTGTGCATCTGTATAGATCGATATCCATACATCCATCCCTCATCCAATCATCCTTATATTATGGATCAATATCATGGATAGAGACATAGAAAAGGGCTGCACAGTTTTGCAAGCAATACATAAATAAATAAATAAAATCATCAAATATTGTAATTGCAATTGAATTACATTTATGTGTGGCAGCTGCATTTAAAATTATTATTATTGATAATAATAACAGTAATAATAAAAACGCTTAAAATAAAAATTTAAAAGGGTTCATTGAATTAAAACCAGACTATATTTTTAAAAAAAGAAACAAGTGATCAAAGCATAGTAAACTAAATAAAAAAAATAAAATTCCAACATTGTTTGTGAAAGTCCAACAAAGTTAAATATATAAATAAATACTCAAACCTAAAAGTTGTGTGGCTCCCTGTTTTCATTTCATTATCATTGTACACTTGGCGGCGTAGTTGTAACACTGTGCTACAACTAACCCCGCTGTGTAAAACATATTTTAAGCCTAGCTAACAGTTGCTAGGATTTGCTGACATGTTTCAAAACGGTGCTATGTTTTAGCCAACAAGACAGTAATTAAGGCAATATAAAGTTAGATTTGGTGACGTACACACCCAACTCAGAAACCGAAAAAAAACCTATGATGAAAAAATTTACTTGCATGGTGTCAAAACACTCTTTGTCCAGTATCTTCATGAAATCTTCTCAAAAGTTTCCACAAATTCGCGGGAGACCGTCTTCTAGGAGCGAGAGAAAAAGAGCAGAAACACAACCGGCTTGATCCCGTCTAACTATGTAAAAGGTCCGTGTTACATTTAACGCCGCGTTAGGTTGTGCCCCGCGCTCCCCTACTCTTCCTATTTAAGATTTTATTTAACTCATTTAAGACAATTCTTGTGAGGATACTCGACAAAACGGACATTTTGGCATAAATGTGTGGGTTAATGTTCGTTCAAGTGCGAAAGAGAACTGGATACGGGCGCGCGTCTTTCTGTGCGTCATGCGTGCGTGTGTGTGTGTCTGTGTGTGTTTGTCAGGAGGACATTCACTGACAGCGCGTTCTCTTTTGTCTTGTCACGAATGGATGGTTTAAAAGTATTTGCGTAAATAAGAGCGTGATCATATACAAAAATGTATCGTATGCGTTGCCGGAATAATTTAAGCCCTGTTATGTTAATAGAGCATAGTCTACAGACATTCTCTGATACAGATATTTTTTCTTCGCGTGTCGCGCCTCCCCTGTGCCTCTTTGGCGCCCCCCAGGGGAGGCGCGCCTCACCTATTGAAAACCGCTGGTGTAGACCAAATGAAACAGTGCTGCGTTACCTCACAAGTTTAATTTGTCAAATAAACTGACCTGTGTGAGTAGTAATTCAGCACTTGCGGGTAGTTCGGTAGAATGAAATATCCTCATGCCTTTATATCTGCAGGACTCAGATATAAACTCTGATATCTGTCTCTCATTAGCAATCGTGCCCTGCTTCATACCACAGTCATGTTAAAAAACATTGCAAAAACATGCATTCACTCGTCCATAAACCTCATTAGATCCATCAGCATGACGACAAGTTCCATAATTTCGCTTGTGCGTCATCAACCTACGCCTTTGTTATTGTAGGTTAGCAACCCCTAGCGGCGAGAAAAATTACGTATTGTAGCTTTAAATCAGGGGATAACAAATCCAGGAATCCTGATATGGCTTTGATATGATTAATAAAAAGGCAGTAATTTAGCCAATTACATAAATGTGAGTGCGGCACGTTTTATAGGCTAGTGAAAACATAGCACTGCTGCACGTTCTTCAGGCTCTGGGTTTCAATGCATTTCACAATCAACGAATATTTATTCTCTATTTATTCTTTGATTATAACAGGAGGTTTTGCAAAAGTTCAGATTTCTGAGCCAAAAGGATTTGATTGTAGCTTCCACAAGATAAAACAATTAACCCTTTGAAGCGTACGATCACCGGTTTGATTAGAACGTTCAGTGCGTCATGTGCCAACTGCTAAATTCAAATCTGCATTAACGCTTTGGCTGGCACTGAGCCAGAGACGGACGCACTCAGCGCTTGTCATATATCACAACTGTTCAGTGTTTTCAACCATATAATGTTTATTTTATGTTTCTGACGTTTAAATACAGATAAGTACTTGCAAAAGAACCATAGATTTGTGTGTGCGCGTGTTGTTTGGGGAATCCGTCCAAAATTGTACAAAATAAATTTTTTTAGCCTACTGTTAAAATGACTTTTAGGCCTACTTATCGACGACCTCGGTGTACGCTAGGTAATGGAGGACGTTAGGTTGCAGGACATCAAAGAACAGCCTCTGATTCACAAAATGCGCTGTACAATGCCGAGATAAGGTGCTAATTATAATAAAAATACATTCATATTTAGCTTGACACGGGCCACAAAATACATGCCAGCGGGCCGCCAGTTGAGTACAGAATCAAATCCATTAATGACATCCACTGGTGAGGGTACATTTCATAAGATGACGCATCCACCTCACAGAACACAGAAGGAACCTTCAACTCCATGTCAGTCATGATCCGAGTGCCACACTGATTTCACACTGTACAGGAGGGGACACTGGGAATCTTATCAAACGAGACCGCTGCTGACTCTTTTACTCTTTCCCTCTTTCCCCCTTTCCCCTTTTCTCATTCTCATCATAATTTCAACGGTGCATATTGATTAACAAATGCATTTTACCCTGCAATGATGACTACAAATGGAACAAATTGGATTTCAGCCATTCGCTCAGGATATGCGTTTTGGTGTGGGCGTCTTGATTTAGGAAACATTATTCTGTTGAATGAGATTTGTCTTCCTGGCCCCGTCTTTGGTTAATGAAAGCCTAATCTAATGTAATTGGCATGAATAGCAAATACAACCGGAGCTGCAAGGTGACTTGACCAGGATGTGCGTTCTTTGGTTGATTGCGGTTAGTGAATATAAACCAGAGACCAATCAGCGGTGGTTCTACACAGGCACACATGCACTTTAACAAATGGCATTCATGACAGAGACACTACGCATAACCAAAAGTCAACACAGAAATGGCTAAACAACTACAGAGCATTTTCAAAGGCTTCTCTTTAGACGGCGCTCAAATGAGCAGACGCTGGTGCCACGAGGACAGCTGTTGCCACTCATTTACTCTCATCAAACCTCATTTGTGCTATCTAGACTCTCTGAAATGCAGATAACACAATGAGCTTTGAAAGCTTGCATTTTGCTTTGCCGAATCCCTTTGCGTTCCATGATGTGTGTGTGTGTGCTCTGTGGTCCGTGTTTGATGTCTGGCTACGCATTTTTGAGGTTCTGTGCATGTAAAGCCGCTTGTGGGTTGACAGAAACTACCCCAGCTCCCTTTGTGTGACCTGAGGTAGTTGTCATGGAGACCGTAAACACAGGGCTTTTAATCACTCTCTTGCCCATATCAGCGGTTCTTCCCATGAATACATTATACATTGTAACCTTATAATTACCTCTTTCTCTGTCTCTACCCACACCCTCTCTTTTTCTTTGTGTCAATCACCTGAGCTGTCACAATTTTTTTTTTGAAAGCTCTGAAAGCATAAGACCCCATCCTCCCTTCAGAACGTCTCCAAAGCCACGCCTCCTTCAAAACACATGAACGCACACAGCAGGGAGCAAACAAAAGCGTCACGAGAGACGCATTAAACTACCTCATGTCTCAAAGCAAAAGTGTTGCCATTGAAACACATTAATTCGAGTCACGAACCACTCCGAGTATAAAGTCATGGGTTTCCATCTCTTCCAAATTATAGTAGTAATGATGTGAATGCAGCATAAGCTCATTGTTTTGGTTCAGGAGGAACTGGAAAAGGTGCTTGGTGACTGATGTTTGTTTAACTCTGCATAGCTTTAAACGCGCTGATGACGTGCGTTGTCTGAGCGAGCAGGTGCGCGGAGGTATGAGAACACATACGCTGACAGGCAGGTAGGACATCGTATCATCGGACCGAATGCAATGATTGGACAAACATTTTATGGTCCCACGCCTTCCCCAGACGACATATGTACGTACATATACAGTAAATACATTTAGACTACTAAACTTGATTGCTATCAGGATGTTAAGAGACTTTCAACCAGGATAAAAAAAGTTTCTGGAGCAAATCACCTACCCTGCCTTTAAGGAGTGAGCTTCTCAAAATAGAAAGTGACTATAAGACAATAGTTATAGCATTGAAAAAAAATCTCATTTTCAACTTCAGGGAAAAGTTCCAATCAACTGGAAGTGTTACAAATCTGACTGGAAGAAGACGTGTGTCTATCGCCTTAATGCATGACAAGTAGGATAGTTTGAGTGATTAAAGACTCTCCAAGGATCACAGCTGGAGAATTGCAGAATTTAGTTGATTCCTGGGGTCAGAAAGCCTCAAAAAATATATATCGAACAGTACCTACACCACCACAAGTTTTTTGGGAGGGCTTCAAGGAAAAAAAATTCTCTGCTCTCATTCAAAAACAAACTCCTGCATATTCAGTTGCCACACACTACTGGAACTTCAAACAGGACCAGATCAGATTAAACTAAAAATAGCTTTTTGGCCACAAGATGGATTTGGTGCACACAGGGATAAAATAGTACTCCATGCCCACAGTTAAATATACGGCTAAATCTTTCATTTTGTGCGCCTATTTTTATTCTGGAGGTCCTGGACATAGTTTTAGATACAAAACATCATAGTTTCTATTAAATACCAACTGAGAAAAAAAATCTGCAATGGTTGGATCTTCTATCAGTACAATGATCACTAACAAACATCGAAATCAACACAAAATTGGGTCACTAAATCACAAAATGAAGGTTCTACCCTGGCAGTCTCAGTCCCATGACCTGAACCCTATAGAAAATAAGTGGTATGAAGTTATATTTTTGGGAATTTTCTTTTTTGTATGAAAGATTCAATTTATTTTCACAACCTTCTTTGCTCATATTTACCAAGGGTGCCAATGACCCTGACTGATGAATGTGATTTCACCAATTAGAACATGTTCTTGGATCAACATCTTTATTGATCCTGGAACAACATTCCAGTCAATCAAGTTTAGGCTTAAAACAAGGGTTACGGGGTTCTACATCAGTGTTATTCACCCATCATTTCCCTCTGACATTATGGGTAGGATTAAGATTAAGGGGTATGGATTAGGGTAGGTTAGGACTATGTTTTTGGTCAAGAATGTTGTTCCTGGATCAACAGAAAATGTCTTGGCAAAATCACAGCAACCATTATGCTGTTTCTATGCAAGATATTCCATCAAGGTCTCAAAAAACGCCCTTGATAAACATTTATATTCGGTAACTGTGTTACAAATGCAGTATATCACTCTGGACTGTTACATTATTGAAACTTCAATGATACTAAGAGGAACCATTAAATGGTTAGAGACCCATTTTGTAAAAGGCTCTTGTTGACCATGGAAGTCATTTGCTGTAGCTGTGAAGAACAGTCACCAGGTTCTATTAGATGAAATGTTCAGTAATCATATAATAGAGCTGCCTTTGCTTTCTTGCTTTCTTGCACTCTGACACATACGGTCGTCTATATTACAACCTGCAAGAACATATTAGCTCCAGGCTGGATTATGAGATCATGTCAGAGAATAATGATTTTATTAATTGAACCAGGAACCCTTGTGGCTCCCAGAGTTCATAAAAATAAATTATTTACAGATCTAGTAAATTAGTTGTCTTGATTATGGAGATGGACATGTTCTTTAAGTGCGCATGTGTTTCTTCCACCCATGTCTGTTCATTCCCGCTCATCTACATAAAGACGGATCTGTCTGCTCTTTGTCTCTCTTTCTGTATCTTAACAAGCTATCACTCATGTGCTGATTGCAGTGGTAAAGAGTAATTAACTGAGGAGATAGAAAGAGAGAGATTGTTCAAAGTGTGTTATCTGGTCTCTCGCTAGCTGAAATCTGTGGCCAGAGTAATGGGATTGAATTGGCTAGTCACCATGGCAGAACTACAGTAAATATTAAAAACTGGCAGGTAAGGTAAGCATAGTCGACAGGGATTACATGCAGATTTGTGGTGGCAAAGCCTCCATCAGGGGTTGCGCCATGAGGGATAAGCTTCAACCACCATGCAAAAGTTTTTGAAAAATTATGATTATAACAGCATCAGAATTATGATATGAAACAAGACTGAAACAAATATGTGCACTTACTTTTTGGTAAAAATAAACATTAGGCCTATGTCATCCTATTGGCTTCTTGACAACTAGGGCTGTTCCTTAGTTTTATTAATTTGATTATTAATGCCAGAATAAATGATCCATTATTTACTAATAATATATATATATATATATATATATATATATATATATATATATATATATATATATATATGTATATGTATATGTATATGTATATTTAAGAATTATTACTTTTATTCTGCAAGGACACAATAAATTTATCAAAAGTGACAGTAAATACATTTATAATGTTATAAAACTTTATATTTCAAATAAATTTTGTTTTATTGAGCAAAGACTAAAGACAAATATTAAGCACCACAACTGTTTTCAACATTAAAAATAGTTTAAAAAAAAATGTAGCACCAAATCAGCATATTAGAATGATTTCTGAAGTAGCATGCTGTAGTATGCTGAATGCTGTAGTAATGATGCTGAAAATTTAGCTTTTCCATCAAATGAATACATTTAATTTTAAAGGGGCCATGAACTGCATTTTTTTCAGCATTTTCATTTCGTTTCATTTCATTTAATTTAATTTCATTTATTTCATTTCATTCCATTCATTATTTCATTTCCTCACTGAGGTCCACTTCTAAGGTCCACTTCTAAATTAGGATGATTTTTGATGTAGAAATGTTTTGATTCTCTCTTTCAAACACTTGAAACTATCCTGTTTTGATGGATGTGCCGCATTCAAGACTTGGAAGTAAACACCCACTGCTATTATTAAGTAACAGTTGTGCATATTAAAATAATTAAGTACTTGGAGTTACCACAGTTATAGTTGACAAAGGATGACTTTTCTTCTCCCCGTGTAAACGGATATATGAATGTATGAACCATCGTTGTCACACTGTCGTTCTTAGGCTATTCATAGTTCATCCTTTTCAATAAAGTGAAAAACATATACATTGTCATTTGCAGTGTCATGTTTTAATTAAAATGAAACATGTTGTAATGTCTTACTGATGACAAAACAGAAGATATATCAAACGATCTGTTCATTTTTCTTCAAAATTTCTTGTAATCCTCTGGAGTAATCCTTGCTGGAGTAATCCTGTGTTTATCTTTACTACTACATGACATGCTCAAATCGGTGGGCGGGGCTAAAGAGGTAGAAGTAGGCGTTGATCTTCTGTAGAGGCGGTCTTTTGTCGCACTATGACGTAATAATGTGACAAAATCTGAAACAAGTCGTTTTCTGAGCTTGGTTTTAATAAAAGCTGTTTATAAAATGAAGTTTTGAGTTCTGAATCTTTCACGATCTTTTTATAGTACAATGATCTTGTCAAAAGATCAAGGGAAATTTTACTTCTCAATTCATGACCCCTTTAAAATATATTAAAATAGACAACAGTAATTTTAAATTGTTATATTTCACAATATACATTTTTGATCAAATATATGCAGCCTTCAAAAACATTAAGAAATCTTACCTAACCCAAACATTTGCACGGTATTGTAACTCATTATTGTCATCATAAAATAACCCCCCTCTTTGGTATAGTGGTATTATTTTCAGAAAGTAGTGACATTTCTTGAGGTTCATTTTGGGAGGAAATACTTTTTTATAATACCTAATATTTATTCTTTCACTGTCACCCTCTACTGTAAATCATTTGACTTGTTATTTTGGGAGTCTCAGTTATATATAAAATCAGTTAATTAATATATATTGTATTGCTAAGATGTATATCTCCCGGTTGTTTTTTTATGTGCTAGACGCTGCACTTGTTTTATAGTACTGCTTTGGGATGTAGCCTTTCATTTCTCAGACTCTATATTACCAATTTATATTTTCAAAATATGCTCATAGTTTATAGGGTTCAAATATAAGAAACGCTCTCCCATTCAAATTCATAAACGTTATTGTCTATCAACCAGTGATTAGAAATGTATCTTTGGTAAAAAGGCTCACATTCAATACGTCACATATATCAAACAAAGACACAATTGTACTTAAGCAAAACACCTTAAGTAAATACATAGAAGATAAAGTTCAATATAAACCATTTAACCTTATTTAAAATGGAAATTGTATTGGGAATGAAATAATTCATGTAAGCCTTTTTTTTTGCCAAATGAGCTCTAAACCAGTTACCTGATGGAAGTAACTTAAAAAAAGCAATAAAGAGAATGAGAGGGGTCTGTAGTAATAATGTTATAATGTTCTGAAGGTTGAATCTGCAAAGTCCCAATGATTTCAGATGCATGCTTGACTACGCTTGAATTTGAGTCTGTGTATAATGTGCTTTCTTGCTCATAGCCGTGTTCCTCTTGCACTAACCCATGCTTCTATAATTCTCTTCATGCACGGATTCATCACATGCATTTTTGATAGGAGGATGGCAACCATTTTTCTCTCTTTTCAACAAGGCTTGTCAAGATCCACTTTCCCCTCACCTGTGCTCAGTACCTGCATAGATCACTTTTTATTTCCCATCTTCTCACTATTGATCAGGAGCAGCGCCCTGGGCAATCAGACCAGGGTTTTTTCCTATAGCTAGAATAATTTGCTCTGTCGTTAGAGATCTTGATAGTGTTCTGTTCTCGGTCTTTCTTTCTCTCGTGTTTTTTCTCATTCTGTAATGGTGATTAAGCCTGTAACCCTGTCTTAAACTATCTTCCTGCCTTCAAAAGCAGGCTGACAGAAAAATTTCATTGAATCTATATTTTAGTATTGATTTGACTTTTTCCTTTTAGATGTTCTGTCCATTTTCTTTATTTGAAACTGGTAAAGACTAAACTGCCTATAGTGGTTGGAGCAGTGGTTTAAAGATTTTCCTCTGGTTTAAGATTGCAGTTGCAGAGATGTTTACAATAAAAAGTTGTATAACTCTGCTTTAATTTTACAGTTTTTTTTTATTGTGGGTGTAACACTGTGCTTTGAAATCAGAAAAAAACATGAAATCAGATGTCTAGCAGTAAAGTTCACCCCCTGCTAGTGTTGTACGCCTCCATCATGCGGTTTTGGACGCTAACCACCGTTACACCTACACTAATCAGCCCTCCACTGAGTTGCCTCCATCCCAGAAGAACTAACTTCACCAAACAGACTACAAATTTAACTAACACAGTTTAAGAAGCACTCTTGAACATCTTTAAAACCTTTAATTTTAGTTGTATCTATGGAGAGTTGGATTTGGTTGTCAGTGTGCTCTACTGTTAGATTTAAACAAAGTTTACACTGAACACAATGACACCTTGACACTTTTGTATTAGGCCTAATCTTATTATTTTATTTTTTATTTTATGTCAGATCTTATTTCAACCAAAACAAAAATCTATAAGTAGTCATTCTAGTCTTTCAGGTACCTCACAAGCTAACCATTTAGCAATTGTGAACTGCAGGTCCAATAGCCAAGACTTTTTTCAAATCAATTAGGTACACGCTGATAGGGAGCTGCTTTTAAATGGTCCTGTGCATATTTGTGTTCATGCTCTGAAGACTGTCAAGGGTTTCTATTTACAACAAGTTTTGCAGCCTTGAGTGTTATAGCCAATCGCACTGGATTGAACTGATTGAAAACTTCAGTGATTATATACAGTAGGGATCACTCTTTGCTCGCTTTCTGTCTATTTACAATTTGAATAAAAGTTTTATTTTTCATGCTGGTAAGAAGACCAATGGCCACGTATACACTGAGTTTCAGGAGAGACAACCGTGTTTAAATGTGGGTGCGGTTCGGGACGCAGTCTTTGTCAAACGGGTCAGATCAGGTACGGAATAGTTTGTTCCTGTGTTCTGTTCACTTTGTTTCCCATGTTCCCACTCTTCATTTGTTGTCATGGTTGCTAATTATGTTGCAGACCTGGTTCTGGTTAAGTTAGTCATTTAGTCCTATGTATTTAAGCCCTGAGTTTGGTTCAGTTCATTGTCCTGTATTTTTTTAAAATTTAAGCCAAAACTGTTACGTTTTGTACTCCTTTGATTCCTGTATTTTGGATGATCTTCTTTGTTTCATTTATTAATAAAGTTTAATGGCTGATATTCATATCTACCTTTACCTGCTCTTCCATCATTTTCATCTGTCTGCTCAACGTGACGGAGTACAGGACCCTAGAAAAGTTTATGGATCTTCCAGCTGTTCGCCTCCACCTCACCCAGGATGACCGCTCCCTTGAGGACCACACCAGCGAGTTCCTGGAACGAGAAAACCATACACACTACCCTGATAGTGCACTGATTTCCTTTTTCTGCACTGGCATAAATGGGCAAATTAGAAGAGTGGCTCCTCGTTCACAGTGGATGAGGTGGAGGAGGAATTCACCAGCCACTCTACAATCCCACTTATCATGGATCCAGAGCCCAGTCAGCCTTCAAGCTCACAACAGACCATCTGCCAGAGTCCACCGCAGACTCAAAGCGTGTGCCCGCCATGAATCCAGAGCAAACGCCAGAGGCTCTCTTTGTCCCGGAGCCCAAGACCATCTTGGAGTCTGACCAGGTGTAAAAGCCGGCACCACCATCCATCATGGAGGGTGTGTTATTGGAGTTTGAGGGCCCAAAGTCTCCCTTCGCTGCTGTTTCCAACCAGCTCCAAGTCTCCTGCATCTCCGCTGGTTCCGTCCAGCTCCAAATGACTTTCATTGGTGATGGTTCCACCTCTGTTCATGCCAGCCATTTTTTCGGCCCTGTCTCCGCTGGCTCCCTTCAGTCCCTTATCTTCTGCTCTGTTAACACCACTTTGCTGTTTGTATCCAACTCAAGTCTTCCGGTCACCAGCACCACCTTGGTGTGTCGATCCCTTGGCTTCACCTTGAGCCTCAGAGCCCTGGTCTCGACCTTGGCCCTCCGACCCATCGGCTCCACCTTGATTCCATATTCCCTCGGCAGCACCATCTTCTTTCATTCCGCAGGCTCCGCTGGGCTCCCTCGTCCCTCCGGCTCCGATTTTTCAGCCATCACCCTGGTTTTACTGTGGACTTCTAGGCCTCAGACTGCAACTCGTCCTTCTACCCCTTTGGCTCTTTCTTCCCTTCGGCTTCACCGTTGTTCTCACTCCCACCAGCTCCACCTCGATCCCGCAAGCCTGCCGTTCCGCCATGGCCCTCCAGTCCATTGGTATCCTCCCGGGTCTTTGTCGCCTTGGCTCTCTACCATTCCTGGCTACTCCCTTCGTCGTTTCTGCCATGGGCCCTTGTTCTGATGGCCCTGGTCTGGTTCACTCTGGCTCCTCCCTCCATCATTTCATCTCTGGCTCCTCCCTCTGCCGACTCCCATTTTCCCGTGGACTCTTGCTCCAGCCGTTCTTCCAAGATACATTTTTTTCTGTTTTCACCCCCCCTCCCACCAATATGGGGTAGTTTTTTTTTACGGTGCCAGGAAGCGCCTAACAGAAGACTGCAGTAATGTTAGGTTTTCATTCTGTTTTGTTGACTGCTGTGGAAGTTTGTATCACCTTTTCTTTTGTTCTGTTCCTGTTTCCATTGTTTCCCACTTTCCCACTTCATTTGTTGTCATAGTTAAAAATGATGTTGCACACCTGGTTCTGAGTTTGGTTTAGTTCATTGTCCCATAAATTGTTTTTGAATGTAAGCCAAAGCTGTTATGTTTTGTACTCCTGCGATTCCTGTATTTTGAATGATCTCATATGTTTTAGTAATAAAGTTTAATAGCTGATATTAAGATCCAATTCTCACTGCTCTTCCATCTTCTTCGTCTGCCTGGTCCAACGTGACAATTAATTACTGTAATTTAATTACTTTTGCTTTGAAAAAGTAAAATAAGGGATTACTTTTAATTCTTCTGTAATTTAATTGCAGTTTACTTCTGATGTAATTGATCAAAATAATGTGTATAGACTCTAGAGCAATTCTATATAACAATAGTGGATTTGGTATGTTTTTAATGCAACCTTCTCCCTTTAAATACTTTGGTCAGTTCAATAATAATTTATGCAATTTTTTTTGTTTATTTGAAAAAATTAAAAGAGCAGTTTCATGTCTATCCTTGTATTGTTCAACTGGTCGAGGTTGATATGGGATTTAGAGTATTAAGTAATAAGTAATGCATTACTTCTCAGAGATTACTTCTCAGAGAGAGTAATTAATATAGCCTACAGTAGTAATCTAATTACACTGTCGAATATGTAATTAGTGGCTAGTAATTAATTACCTTTTTAGAGTAACTTACCTAACACTGAGGGCAAGAGTTGTAAAGTGATTATCTTCATGGACAAAAATGGTCTGACTAGTTTGGATCAACATGAGGGTGTCTAAATAATGACAGAATTTCAATTTTGGGTTGAATTATTATTAGTCTTATATTTTTTTTTTCATTTCTGAGAAACTGTTGTTTCTCATGGCACTATCTGGCTCTCTGTTGGTCTCACCTTCCACTCACATGGCATTAACACACACAGAGGCCAGACAATCTCTCTGCCTTGGCTGGCTTAGATTAGCCACATTAATTTAATTACACATGTCTTGTTTACACCAAATCTAATTATCATCAGGCAATGACATTACAGATTGCTGCCTTACTAGTGCATGAAAATCTCAACAAAGTTATTGATGTGTCATGGCACTCCCGGTTATTTGTTTATTTTCGTCTGATGGCCTTGTTTGGCAGAACCCATCTTTTACATTTTATCAAGCTCTGTCGACTTGATAATAGCCTCTCTAAATCTGGTTACAAGGGTGTCCAAGTTGTTGAGAAAGAATGGTTGGTTGCTTAAAACAATGCCGTACATCTGGTTTAAATTTGTTTTCACTTTAAGATCGGCCTGGCTCAAAGCCAGAGCAGATAATTAAATTTAGGCCTAATCAAAAGCCTCACAGAGAAGTTAAATGGCCGTGGTGGCAGTTTATTTTTTGTTAGCTACTTTGTCATTGCAGTGTCAACACAAAGAGAGGCAGCAGAGATGTGAGCCATGTGTGATAAAGACTGAACACCGATTCATCTTTAGCATCGACTGGCTTAGTCTACCAGAGCAGCAGGAGGAGAACCATGCTGTGCTGCTCAGTCTCAGCTTGAAAAGCTAATATTGCTGTTAGCATGTTTGTGAGCGAACTCATAAATGCCATTTAGGGGAAACAGTATCATTTCAAGCAGAAATGGGTAGTGGTCAGAGCAGTTCTGTTTAAGGCTTAGCCTAGATCGTAATGGAATATATTTAATATTTTTATAATAAATGTTGCCATGTTACATTTAGCAGGTTTAGATTTCTAAATATTTCGGGAGCTAAAACTAAAAAGTTTCCACTAACGTTCCCAAAGGTCAGAAGTTTTAATTTCAAATGCAGTTGGTGTTGAGACAATTGTTTCTTTTGGGTTTCCATAGTTTAAAGCACATTTTATTGAAGACAATTATGACTATCTAAGTGTTTTTAAAGTTCAGGCTGTTAAACTAAGCCCTTCTTATTTTGTCCGGTTGACAAAGGTGTCACAATAGAATGGTGGATTGCTATGAGAGTCGTTGGTTGTTATGAGAGTTATTTCTGTGTTGAAATAAGCTTTGTTGCATAATAAACTACAATATGAGCCAGATTTTCTGTCAATAATAAAAAGTTTAAAGTTTATAGATTTATGGAGCAGACTGCAGCCCTGCATGATTTTATTAATGTCATTATTGGACATGAAATTAGAAAAAAATAAATCAATGTTCTATGTTGTTTGGACCCCATTGACTTTCAAAATATCTTCTTTCATGAAGAAACAGAAGAAAGTCAGTCAAACAAGTTTGGAACAACATGACTCCATCATCTGATAAACCTGAAATTGCAGATCTAGTAATCATAGCTCAGGTGTATTCTCTGTGGAAAATATTTTTGATCTGGGATGAGGCTTAATCTGTGTCTTGGACACCTGTCCTGGCATTGTGCAGTACAATTAAGCATTTAATTATAAAAACATGAAAAATACTGACAGAATGTGTACATGAATTCATGCATGAATTAAGTGAGCATGTGTTTGAATTGTGTAT
Organism: Tiaroga cobitis; assembly: GCA_030578255.1. NCBI lineage: Eukaryota > Metazoa > Chordata > Actinopteri > Cypriniformes > Leuciscidae > Tiaroga > Tiaroga cobitis. The sequence goes on along the minus strand of CM060601.1, from coordinate 31,970,332 downwards.
TCCTGCACAATTACATGCACTCATTATTCTGTATGAGTGCATTGGTGTGTGTAAACTCACTTGTGTGTAGGAATCCTCATGAAAGGGTGTAGGTGTTTGTAGCTTTTTGAGTACTGAATTTAGCCCAGCTGGAGTCAGGAAGGGGGACACCACGGCCACAACCTGTCCAGATGGCCCTCCACCCAACAACGCAACTGACTGGCCAATTCCTCCCTTGTAAGGCTCTGAACTCACCCATAGTTCAAAACCCTTTAGCATGGAACATGCGGGGTATTTAAAGACGCGTCCTTTGGTCTTGAATCATAAACTGATAAATTAGAAGAAAAGTTTGGTTTTTGCAACAGTATTTTTAAACATCCAGGCTGCCAGCTATGGTTTCTTTTTTTAGCTGGACTTTAAATGAGGGAAATACAAAGCTAGCTAATTAAAAAATAATAATAATACTTAGGTCCATCCTATTCTTAGCCCGGATGATTTTTCTGGTTTGGAGAGCTTAGTGTCAGATTAAATGGATAGTTCTCCTAAAATGTTTAATTCTATCATCATTTACTCACCCTCAAGTTGTTCCAAACCTGTATGAATTTCTTTCTTCTGCTGAACACAAAAGAAGAAATTTTGAAGAATGTAACCAAATAGTTGATGGGACCCCATTGACTTCCATTGTATTTTTCCCCATACCATAGCTAAGCAATTCTAGCTTTATATGTAGAAACATACATGTCCATAAATCTATTCAGATATCTGTGTATAAATCAATACGCATGCACATTTTGTCATTTTACAAATTACAAATTGTTTGTCGTGAGTGTACTTTAATCTTGTTTAATATTAATGTCAGGATCAGAAGTTCAGGCTTCTATTTTTAACAGATTCGGAAGTCACCGTCTCACAGTGACATGATGACAAATGGCTGATGGATTTTGGCCTCTAATCTAATAATAGTCCTGCTAGAAAGGACTGAAGGCTTTTAAATGGACAGAGCTGTGCATGTAGGGGATAGAGGCTCGCAGAAAGCCACATTCAGATATTAAATATAGTTTGCTTGAGGTTTATTTGGTATGGTTGGTATGGTACATCTAACAAAATGTAATGATTTACACTTAAAACTTCATTCAAGATGTATTCTCTGCAAACAAGTCTTGGTATCTTATGCAGTTCGAATTTATGTTATATACATACAGTACTGTTCATGAGCTTAGGGTCAGTAGATTGACAGAAGTCTTTTATGCTCCCAAAGGCTGCATTTATTTGATCAAAAACACCATAAAAGTCTAATATTGTGACATATGATTACAATTTAAAACAACTGTTAAACTGTTTGAATATATATATTTTTTAAAATAGAAGCTGAATTTTTAGCATCATTACTCCAGTTTTTAGTGGCACATGATCCTTCAGAACATTTCATATTATTGTTATTATTATTATTATTATCATCATCAAACATTTCATATTATTATCAAACATTTCATATTATCAACTTGGTAAAAAGTTGTGCTGCTTAATATTTTTGAAGAGAATGTGATTCTTTGATTAAATTTTTTTTGGCTCTGATCTATATTGGCCTTTTGTGAACGTTTAATAAATTGTTCTTCATGTATATACAGTGAGCATTTGATATTTTGTCACTATTTATTGTAACGTGAAGCTCAGACACAGGTTGATCTTTTAACAGAGGAAAACTGTTTGGAATGTCAGTTTAAATGCATTAAAATGTTTGTGTCTTACAGCTGGATAATCTTGATGAACAGGCTGCCCAGATAAGAAGAGAGCTGGATGGACGACTCCAAATGGCTGATCAGTTCACAAAAGTATGTATGTGTTCCAATCTCATACAATTATGAATGAAGCTGTGGTATACTGTTCTTTTCAGGCTTATAAAGTAGCCTATTCCAAGGCACAAAATGCCCCGATGTCTTGTTTTGTCCCTCTTGGCCAGAATTTTTATTTTTTCTCTCTCTTTAACACCTTGAATAGGCTGGCAGGTTCCCTAAGTTTGTGTCCAGGGACATGGAGGCCATGTACATTGAGGAGCTGAAGTCTTCAGTGAACTTACTGATGGCCAATCTGGAGAGCATGCCAGTGTCTAAAGGTGGAGAGTTCAAACTACAGAAGCTCAAGAGAGGCCACAACACCTCCATCATTGACATGGGCCAAGAGGACGAGAATCAGCTCTCCAAGTCTGACGTAGTTTTGTCTTTCACTCTGGAGGTACTTGTTCCTGGTTAGCATTTCGGCCTGCATTTCGGTTAGCATGTTTAGGTCGAAACATGACCTCTTGAATGTCTAAATCCCTATTTTTTTTTCAATGTCTGTAAGGGCCATTCTGAGCAGTGTCCGGAATCAAACTCTCTTTGTTGATTTATTTTTTTCTTTATATCTTCATTACATTTAGGTGTAGTTAACGTAAATCACAAAGGACTACATTAAAGAATGTTAAAAATAATATACTTACACATATTTAGATATTCCTACTGAGGTGTAATTAGATATTTCAAAGGACCCCTGAGAAAAACAAATTTAGGAGGTAATTTTCTCATGTTTTTTTTTTTTTTTTTTTTTTAACCAAAGTCATGCATCTGTGAAATGGTAAAATGGTAAATGGACTGCATTATACAGCGCTTTCAACAGACCCATGGCCACCAAAGCGCTTACATATCTGTGAAGTGCAAAAATACCCGTCAGAATAGGTTTATATACAGTAAATATACTGCATACAAGATCATGTACATTAGGGTTTGAAATTTGGGCTGTTGTTACCTAGTGGTTAAAGAGTTTCAAAATTTTAAATGATTTTGCTTTTAATGAGATACACAAAACTCACACATTTTTCTCACCCATTATTTTTGGCCTTGTTTCAGATCTTTTTATAACACTGAATTTTCCAGAAAACCACATCTCATTGCCCACTCTTAAGAAAAGCGAATTTGTATGAGCATATGAAACAAACACAAACTCAGCATCAACTCTTTCCTTTTCACCACCATCTTGTTGTATCTTGTGATTTGATAGAAATTGATTGGATAATTGAATCTGTGATGGTTTTGACATTCATTACTGACTTGACATAGGATTTCCGCATTCTTTTTTATCGGGTAATAATGTAATTTGCACAGTTATTGCTTTGAATATCTCATTACAACATGTTGCATATCACTGTCAAATATAACACCATGTTGCTGCATTAGTGATATACTGGTCTTTGATTTGCAGAGAGTGACAAATTGAAAATGTCATCTTCTCTTCATTGTGCTGGTTTAAAAGAGGACAGGAGAATTCTGAATGTGTGTGTGTGTGTGTGTGTGTGTGTGTGTGTGTAGACAGGCCTTACTTAGCACAAGCCACAGAGAAAATCCTGAGTGGTACTGACAACCTGCTATAAAGTTGGCTTTAATCAAGTGACAGTATCTGAGAGGAGATATTCCCTGAAGAAGAGAGCAATAAAACCATGTGATGTATGTCGTGTGTTAACAGCTCGTTCCCCTTTCACGGATACCTTTGTGATGACTGCTTTATCTGACACATCTCCCATCTTCTCTCCTCATGCATGGATGCTGTGTGTGTGTGTGTGGGTTTGGATGAAGTTGGAACTTATCTCAAATGTCAAAGTATTAGTTCACCCCAAATTTTCAATTCTGTTATCATTTATTCACCCTCACGTTGTTTCGAACCCAAATTACTTTCTTCCTACCAGGGAAAATAAATTGAGAAATTCTGAATAATTTGTTTTTCCCCATGCAATTACAATGATTGGGGACTGGAGCTTTTAAACTTCAAAAAAGACAATAATGAGTCAATCATATCGCGATGAACTTTAATCATCTGACTCTTCTCAGGTCACTTTTTCATCGCTGTTACCCCCCTTCACACTTACACCACAATTTAAGACAAATTAGGAAAAATATGGATTATAAAAAATATTTGGCTAAATTGAATACAATATTTTGTAATATTGCCGTATTTTTATACTGCAAATTTTTTGTCAATTCATTCATTCATTTTTTTTAATTTTTTTTTAGAAAAGGTATTGCTTTTCTTTGGCAAAACCAATTTTGTTTTTGTCATTATGGACTCTGGGTTTCATTAACTAAGCATGCGTATGCATACAAATTTGTGTACGAAATCTGCGTAGGAACGTTTTCACAAACAAATAATGACTCACCAAAAAGTTATAGCCTATTTCATCTGAACACGACTATATTATATTATATTATATTATATTATATTATATTATATTATATTATATTATATTATATTATATTATATTATATTATATTATATTATATTATTAATAAATAATACAATTTAATAGAATCTTAAATATATTTCATCATATTTACAGGTACAGTGAAAGAGTAAGAAAAGCTGCGGTATAGCTTCAGCTGGGAGGTTTCTCTGAATTACGCAGATTTATGCATATGTACAGCTGGCTAATGAGAGGTCTGTAATTGGGTCTGTATAAAAGGTGTTTATTGTGTTTAAACCGGTTTTGAGAATGACACACTTGGGATTGCTCGAGGATCTGACTACAGCGCTTCTGCAGAGAGTGGCATATGTTTGGCGAGAGTGACGAAAGTCTTTAAAGGAAAGGTTGTGCAGAATGACCTTTATATGGATATGGTTTGGGCATATTTTATGCTAATGACCAACCTTGTGCACATGGCCACTCATTTATAATACTCCAAATTCACTAACATTAAAACGATGTTAAGAACAAATTCATGTGCGTATGCATGCGTTGGAAATTAGGCGGAGATTTTTCGAGAGAAGTTCTCCTGTGCGTACAAATCCGAAATGATACACACAATTATTTGTGAATGAGATCCAATGTGTTTAGATAACATCCACTAAAAAGTTGAATTATTGTTATTTTTATTATGATTATTTATATTTTCTCCCCAGCAGCTAGTGCTCTTAGGCGTCATCTCTATAGATCTCCTGTTGTTTTCCCCACAGGTGGTGATTATGGAGGTACAAGGTCTGAAGTCTTTAGCTCCTAACCGGATTGTTTACTGTACCATGGAGGTGGAAGGTGGACAGAAACTTCAGACTGACCAAGCAGAAGCTTCCAAACCAACGTAAGTCTGGCAGAAAAATCTTGTCAAGCATTTTGTTTTTGTAGGATCTCTGCATCATCAATGTTATACTGCATCCAAGTTCACGCACTGAGGAAGTTTTGAAGAGTCATAACCTGTTACACTCATTTATTCACATCTCCTGACCTTGAAAGTTGCTGTCTGGAGTAAATGATTCTCTTATAGACTAATTAAATCAGTCAATGTACACTAACCTTCACAAACCTGTTGAGGTTTTATTGCTTGTCATCATGCATTTAGGCACATTCTCACTGAACTGTTCATGTTATTCAGAGCTGGAGGAACAAATCCCATCAAATGCTGTTTGCTGAAGCTCTGTGTGTGTGTGTGTGTGTGTGTGTGTTTGTGTGTGTGTGATTTAGCTCATTACATGATCAGTTGATATTATTGTGTACACAGTTGGCTCATTCTGTTTGTGGTGAGATGTAACGCTTAATGATGAAGTAACAATTCTGGGCATGTAATCAACACTTAGGCAAACCGTACGCTGATCGCATTACTCTACTACACATCACATTTGTTTGTGTGTGAGGAGACTAATTGAAGGGTAAGGAAGAGAGGAAACACACATACGCAGAAAAACTAATTCTTACACCTTTTACTGAACATGCACCCACTTCTTTTGTCAGCTTACACTCTTAATCAGTACGCATGCTGTATAATTTTTGCCACATTTTGCCTTTAAGTTAAGATCTTACCATCAAAATCACCTTGCGTTCACTCTGAAACATGTACTCTATCTCGGAGTACATGCAACTATATATCTCGCAATTGCAACTTTGTTTCTTATCGCTGAGCTTATATCTTGCAATGTGACTTTTTATCTCACAACGGATATCTCTCTTGCAATTGCGACTTTGTTTCTCATAACTGACTTTACAGTAAGTCCGAATGTGACTTAAGCATTTACATTCATAAAAATTGCAACTGTCAAATAGAAAGTGCCATGTACCTAGTTTGCAACATTTATGTTGGTGGCAAGTGTCAAATTGACCGCCGGACCCAGGGTCTCCCAGCAGAATATTGCCTAGATTAACATCACACTCCCTCCACCAGCTGTTTTCTTCCCACAGCGCATCCTGGTGGCATTACTTCCCCAGCTAAATGGCGCACACGTACATAGCTGTCCACGTGATGCAAAAAAAATGGGACTGATAGAACCAGGCTCTTCCACTGCTCCAAGGTCCATGCAGTTCTGACACTTGTGTGCCCATTGTAGGAGCTTTCGACGTTAGGAAAGGGGTCATTCAGACCCATTTGCAGCTCCTCAGAGCCCCATACGCAGTAGGGTGCAATGTACGGTGTGTTGTGACGCATCATTAACCATCATTAAAATGTTGTGACTTGTGCCACAGCAGTAAGTTCGAACCTGACAGGATAGCTTTTGTTGCCCTCACGCATCGATGAATCTTGGATGCCCAACACCCTATCGCCGACTCGCCGTTTGTGGTTTGTCCCTCCTAGGACCATTGTTGGTATGTTCTTACCACTGTTGGCCTTGTTAGAGTATCTCAGGTCTTTACTCCTGCCCATTTATCCTGCATCCAACACGTCAGAACTGATTGTTTGCTTACTGTATAATCAACGCAGACCTTGTTACATTTTGTGTAAATGAGAATGTCAGAATGTGACTGAGAGAGATTGATAATGTAAAATGCCTAGTCAACGCTGTCAATCGTGACAATAGTGTGCAAAGATGAATACAGCACAGCATGACATACAAGACAGCTGATGTGCCTTGGCTTTTGCCCACATTTTTCACTGAGGTCACATCATATAAGCTGACAAGCAACAATTGTAAAATACAGGAAAAGAAACTGCATGGCGTACAGTCGGCTTCACACACACACACACACACACAAACAAAAATACTCATATCCATTCGCTTTCAACTGAAAATACAGAGTTGCTCAGATCAACAAGATCTCACATTCACACACACATTTGCACATTTGGCTCACATTTCTCCAGGGCTTGCTGTAATGCTAAAAGCCTGCTGGGTCTCGGGGGTAGAGCCAAGTGAGGATAGATGAGAGTGAGTCTGGGTAAAGCATGCATGATAGGGAAACTGCTGGGAGACATACATTCTGTACCTGTTTGATCAGACACCTTAAGATTGTGGGGATTGATCCTAACACATCTCTTTAATTAAATCGTATATGGAAGAAACAAGGAAGTAGATAAAAACAGGAAAATAAAGGCTGTTTCGTAAGCCTTTGAGTCTGCTTGGGGGTTAGAAGGGGGCTACAAAGGCCTGCAGTTGTATGAAAGTGGAGTGGTTATGATGAATGAAAAAAGCTATTTTTTAAATCATATTTTAGTCTGATAAAGTCTGCCAGATTGGTCCTGTGTTTGAGGGCTCAGATTGTAGGATATGCTTTTCAGGCAGCAGTTTTTAGAGCTTTAATACCATGACCCCCTTTTGAACCAACCTTACATAAAAACTAAGAAAATGAAAGGTTTGTTGATAGTAGGTCATGTGTCAAACTCTGCATTTGCTTGAGGGAAGAGGACCTTAAAATATGATAAAAAACATGATTGAAAATATGCGAGTTCACTTGCAACGAGGGCGAAAATGGTTTTGGTTTGTGCTGCTGATCACAATTAGCCTGGCAAGCCAGACCTACATTAAGATGTTAGGTCTGTGAACTCACAATAGGCATACCTCAATCCGAGGGGTGGGATAACGGGTGTCTTTCAATATCCTTCTGCACGCAATAGGATAGTGATACAACCAACCAGAGCAACAAATGGCTGTGGCTGAGTGAGTCCCATGCGTTTTCCCACCAGCGGAGCTAGTTGATATATTAAACTTTTGCCGTATCCGGTCGTCAAAACTCCGAACACATCTTCCTTTTTTAAGAATGACTTAAGTGACGCTCTCTTTACTCCAAGTCCTCCAGAGTCGCGGCCAAAGCCGATTCGAAAGACCGCTGTTCGCCTGCAGCATCTTGTTTGTTTTCAAGTAGCAGGAAATCACCTATGGAAATCACGGCGCAGAACCGTCACAACTCTGCCGTCATTGTTAAGCCCGGCCGCCCACCAACTCTATACACGATGTGATTGGCCTGACCAGAGTTTGGTTTTTCCACTTCGAAAGCCAACGGAGAGTTGCTAGACCACACTGGCTGCAAAATAATTTTTGCTACCGCTAGGGTGCGTCTAGATTTCTAGGCTAGATCACAATGTGTTTAACTGGGAAATTATTTTTCTTTATTAACAACCATTTGCGATATAAAAAGTAAACGTATATGTTTCAAACACAAACCTCTCGTGATTTGAAAAGAAGGCAGTGGTCTTATATGTGACTGGTCTTGTTTCTGCTCTATTGTGTCACAGTATTGTAGCTCTAGGCACTGTGGATTACATAACAAGGAGAGCTTTGCTGAGGAGTGTGTGTGTGTGTGCGCACGCGCGCACTTTGTGTGTTACTTGTGATGTAGATCAGTAATATAGATTAGTGTTTCTCTACCACAGGGTTTGGGCTTTTAATGCAATGAACCTCTGACCAAATTTTGTGGGTCAGTGTATATTTGTATGTTTGTGGTATAGTTGGTGTTTATGGTCAGTCTATCATTTGGGAATCATACATGCTCACTTAGGACAGCTTAGAATAAAGATATACGAATGGATGATGCTCAATAATGTTTTTTAGTGCATCCTTTTATTTGATTTAGTTTACTGTACAACAATCAGACAAAAATTGTCTCAGGATATCGATTCCCTTTTATAATGTCAAGAGAGAATAGCTGGTCCAGGGGCACACAGACATGGTCGGTTTTTAGTGTGTACAGTGTGACTGAAGCTCAAAAGTGAGAAATGAGTCATTCTCATTCCATTTAGCATCATACAATATTGATGTGGTGTATATGGAAATGTAAGCTCTTCTGCTGCCACCTACAGGCTTCATTAGTACTAGCAACTCCATGCACTGTGATACAGTGAATTTCATTTGCATGCAAATGAATACAAACATATGGCTCGATCTCTGGCAACACTGATATGACTACTTCTTTTTTTAACAGAAAGAAGCATTTGTTCAAATTTTCAGATTATGCAGAATATGTATAGCCGGATAAATGTGTTCAAAAATAGTATAATAAAATATTTTTTTGTGTTCCCTGTGTGATAGTTTGAAAATATACTCTGATATGGCTAATCTGAGATACCAGAACATTTCAAATGAGTCTCATGCAGGCAAACATAGAGCTCAGTGACTTCCACTCCTCTTATTTGTCAATTTCTGAAAGCAACATGTAATTTATGGTAAAACACAGAGATGAAACTTCAATAATATCTGCGTACTGGGTTTTTATTTGGTCAGAAAAACACATTAAAAGAGTTGAAGAATGTTAAAATTAACATTTTTACTTCAACAATTACTACTATTATGCTTGAAGTCCCATTAAAGTCAATCTCAACGGAACACGGGCATTAATAAGACAATAAGGATTTCCATTACACGAGAGTAGATGTTAAAACTTCATGCTGATTTGTACTCGGCTTTCGCCAAGATAAGCAACACTAAGACGTAGCTTTACAGTAAACTATGCTTCTCCATACATTTACGCTTCTTTCCATATGGTGGTGCGACTCCCCTTCTGTCCGGCGTTAACGACTGCAGTGTACTTGGCGTGTCAGCACACACGATGGCTGCAACTACAGTGTGGTCTCCCCAGTGGACCAGCACGACAACCGTCTGGATTGAGTCGAGTAGGGGACATCTCTAGGGTCTTCAAGTGGGCACCTTCCATCCTCAGTGTTTCGTCGACTAGCCCACGCCACCTCATGCTGCTGAGACCTAACCACAATCTCAAAATCTCTCCGCAACCCAACCATACGCGCCAACCCGTTTGACTAAGGCTGTCGAGCCCCACTGGTGCGTTAATGCAGTTTCAGTGGCAACGGTTCCGTATGGCATACCACCTACCGCAAAACACAATATCTGCCCAACCACCCGTCATTCACGCAATATACATAGGAACATAATGACTGTAAATACTATACAACATATACAAATAAACCAACAGACTCTTCAAGTTTTTCAAGGATTCTACGAAACCGTAGCGTGGCGGCCTGTACACAGCCAGCTAGAATCTTTCCGTCTCAACCACAGCCAGTTGCTGCTCCTTTCTGCTGCTTCAGATAAGTACTTTACTGTGCGACGCAACTCTTGGTCACTGAATCCGACGTCTCTGAGGAACCGGGTTTTAGAGTGTGCCACAAATCCTCGACAACCCACTTCCACTGGATAAACATGGACTCCCCATCCTCGCTGTTCTGCTTCAGTGGCCAGATGAGCATACTGCAGTTTCTTCCTCTCATAGCATGGAGTTTCTTCCATGCAGTTTCTTCCTCACTGTTAACTCTATCAGTTGAACAATGCGTGCTGATCCAGACCACAAAACAATATCTGGTCGTAGGTTAGTGGTGGCAGTCTCAGGTGGAAAAATAAGCCGTTGATCAAGATCAGCCAGCATCTTCCAGTCCCTAGCAGCTTCCAGTTGTCCTGGGCGAGAATTGGTGTTAACACCTTTTCTTGGTGGTTGCTCGCCTGGGTGGAGGAATATTGTCTTCTGCGTGTAATGTTAATTTTCTAACATTAATCTTCTGTCTTGCTGTCAGGATTTACCATGTTCTGGGAACTGTTTTTTAGAATTGAAATGGTGATCCGATAACAGTGAGATTTTATTATTAAATTAACATGCCAGGCCTTGAGCCCTTTAATCTGCTGAAAATATGTGCACGACATGGAGCCAGTGTCTAAATGTCTGTGATGTGAGTGCTTGTTCTTCTGTGTGCACATGTTCACATAATGATGTGTGTGTGTGTGAGAGAGAGAGAGAGAGAGAGAGAGAGAGAGAGAGAGAGAGTCAGAGACACATGAACCTTAATTACAGTTTAACAGCATTCTGAAAGACTTCTCAGTGAGTGGCAGAACAAGATTTGTTCTCACACATGCACAGTTGCACACACAGACATTTACAGCTTGTGGTCATATCAGTGTCATCAAACAGCTGCTCTTTTCTAGGCAGAGGATCTGATGCCAGATGGTTTTGGTTAGTCTACTTGGTAAATCATGAATGTGAATGTCCTCATAACAAACACTCCCTGACATCCCAAAAGAGAGGCGCTGTCAACTAGCAAAGACTATTGGCGCTTTTCCATTACCAGTACCAGCTCGACTCGACTCGACTCGCCTTGGCTCGCCTCGACTCGGCTCGCTTTTCGCTCCGTTTTCCATTGCAGAAAGTACCGCCACAAATAGTACCCGGTGGTCATAGCGACGCCTTTCGTTCCTCGTTGCCCCATCAAGCTCTCGCTGGATCCTCTCTTCGGCAACCAAACAAAGGAATGTCTGCACCTCCTCGTTTGACCACGGCGTATTCTTCCGAGTTGCCATAATAATAGTAGTAAGTTTAGTAACTATCTCTGGCCAAACTATTTAAAAATGGCGGGGTTATTTATTCTGGATACTCCATCTGGCGCGTGCAATGATGACGCAGATTCTCTGTGACCAATCAGCAGTCGGCATTGTTTTCACGTCACATTTTAGTATCGCCTTAGCTCGCCTCAGCTCGCTTAGAACCTCGCCGGAGGTGGTACGAAAAAAAGTACCCGAAAGCAGGTACAGGTACAACTTTTACACAGTGGAAAAGCAAACAAAGGCGAGTCGAGTCGAGTCGAGCCGAGCCGAGGCGAGCTGGTACTGTGTAGTGGAAAAGCGCCATAAGTGTTGATTTGTATCAATGATTTTGTGTGTGTGTGTGTGTGTGTGTATATACACTGCTGGTCAGAATTATTTGTTGCCTTGGTAAATATTATCAAAGATGGCTATAAAAAAAATAAATCTGCATTGTTTATCCTTTTGATATTTAAAAAAAAAATGCTAAGATCTAACCGTTTATTTAAGTAAAATAATTGAAAGTGGGGGAAAATCACATTATGAAATAAATGTTTTTCTCCAAAACACGTTGGGAACAATTATTTGCCCACTTTTATTAAACACTTTTTGCAAGCTCCTTTTGCCAAGATAACAGCTCTGAGTCTTCTCCTGTAATGCCTGATGAGTTTGGAGAACACCTGACAAGAGATCAGAGACCATTCCTCCATACAGAATCTCTCCTGATCCTGCAGATTCCCAGATCCATGTTGGCGCTTCTTCTCTTCAGTTCAGCCCACTCATTTACTATAGGGTTCAGGTCTGGGACTGGGATGGCCATTGCAGATGCTTGGTTTTGTGCTCAGTGACCCATTTTTGTTTTGATTTTGATGTTTGTTTTTGGATCACTGTCCTGTTGGAAGATCCAAACATGGCCGTTATAAGATTTCTAGCAGAGGTTGTCAGGTTTTGATTTTTTATCTGTTGGTATTTGATCGAATCCATGATGCCATGTATCTGAACTAGATGTCCAGGACCGCTGGGAAAAAAATAGGCCCACAGCATTAAAGATACAGCAGAGATACAATGATACAGCATTACATTTTACACATGGGGTAGGCTACTTTTTTATCCCTGTGTGGACCAAACCCATCTTAAGTGTTTGCTGCCAAAAAGCTCCTTTTTTTTGTTTTGTTTCATCTGTCCATAGAATGTTTGAAAAGTAACTGACACTACTGGAACTTCAAACGGGACGGATTCTATTGTGAAACAAAAATTAAAAATGAGCTTTTTTTGCATTAAATTGCATTAAATTGATCAAAAGTGACAGTCAAGACTCTTACAGTACGTTGTTAAAAAAGCTGTTCTTTTAAACTTTCTGTTCATCAAAGAATCCTGAAAAAATGTATCATAGTTTCCACAAAAATATTAAGTGGCTCAATGATTTCTAAAAGATCATGTGAGACTGAAGACTGGAGTAAAGGCTGCTGAAAATGCAGTGTTGCCATCACAGAAATAAATTACATTTTTAAATAATTTAGAATTGAAAACAGTTATTTTAAATTGTAATAATATTTCACAATATTACTGTTTTTACTGTCTTTTTAATCAAACAAATGCAGCCCTGGTGAGCATAAGATACTTAAAAAACCTACCCGTGTGTATAGACGGACAGATAAATGGATGGATGGATAGAGTAGATAGATAGATTATACAGTATACAGGCGGCTGCTGAAACTAAACCGCAGTTCACAGTACACATTATGTGCCCAGTGGCTGCAGCCTTCAAGCTCACAAGTCCTAGTAAAAAACATTTTTCATGATCTTGTATTAACGGCATGCTTGCTAACAGCAATGATGCAAATCATCATTTCTTCCAAAAAGTTTGTTTCAACGCCATGAGCCAAATATGCATCAGACATCTCTCCTGAGACGCTGATGTGAAAGAAGGTCGAACGGCACTATACACTGACACAGCAAAGACACATACACAAACATACATAAAGACACAGCATCCATGTACCCTCAGCTTCACCCCAGGCATTCTACAGGGAGCCAGACTCAGAAGGGGGTTGCCATGGAGACCCGTTTACTGCTCTCTGTTCCCCCAGAGCACTGTGGCCTGATGATTGCCCCCCTCATCTCACACACACACACACACGCTCACACTTACATCACAAGTACTTTCATGTGCACACAGTCACATCAAAACACACACATACGTACACTGTGTATTGCCACACAAGCCAGCAAAGCCACAGTACTTGTTCTGTTTATTCAGTCTTTCTGCACAAAATAAAAGGGAGTGGATGATCCATTTAGAGTTAGACACGCATACTAGCTCAGATTTACCTCAGAATAGTTTTTTTTACCTTCTTATTGGATTTTTGCTGTTATTAATAGGCACCGTAGATTCCGGCCAAATTCAATCCTATGTCTCTCACATTCTTAATGTGTGCTCACTGACATTATTAATGTAATAATCAATTATGATGACTATAATAATAATTAATAATAATGTGTTACAGAGACACTCTCAGATTGCACAGTTAAATTATATTATCTTCGGTGCTACTTTATATTACGTGTCTTTAACTACTAACATTTTAAGTAATTGTTTGATACAATGCACTTAGTGTACATGTTATTATTAATGTTATCTGTAATACATTTCTGCAGTTACATCTATAATTACACTGTTGACCCTTCACTTACACCTTGACCCAGCCTTAAACTTAATCGTACCACCAAACCTGTCACTGACCTTACCCGTGTTCCACCTCAATAGCAGCAAAAGTATTTTGCAATACAACATGAACAAAATAAGTACATTGTACCTAAGTTTTTTTTTTTTTTTTGATGGAAGTACATATTTAAAGCCACCTAACCTAAAGTGTGGTGCTTATTTCTTTTTAAATCAATAATAGAATTTAAATGATTTAATCCAAAACTCATTAGAGAGTATTAATATAAAATATTATTTGGTGATAGTGAAGTTATTTACATGGTTACAAAAAAATGTTGATTTTCAAATAAAAGGCGTTCCATTAATCAAAGAATCCTGAACAAAAAGTAAAACCACTGATCCCTCTCTCTCTCTCTCTCTCTCTCTCTCTCTCTCTCTCTCTCTCTCTCTCTCTCTCTTTCTCTCTCTCTCTCTCTCTGTTTAGGTGGGGTACACAAGGAGACTTCACCACCACTCACCCACTTCCAGCTGTTAAGGTGAAACTCTTCACGGAGAGTACAGGAGTGCTGGCACTGGAGGACAAAGAGCTAGGACGGGTCAGACACACACACACACACACGCACGCACGCACGCACGCACGCACACACACACACACACACACACACACACACACACACACACACACACACACACACACACACACACACACACACAGAGAGAGAGGTCTGGATCACTATCTTTGTAGGGACTCTTCATAGGTGTAATGGTTTTTATACTGTACAAACTGTATATTCTCTCCCTTACATAACCCTACCCCTAAACCTACCCGTCACTGAAAACGTCTTGCATTTTTACATTAAAAAAAAAACTCATTTTGTATGATTTATAAGAAGCTTATTTCCTCATAGGGACCTCAATTTAGGTCCACACGGGTCTGTGTGCGTTCAGGTTGAAGTTCCCACCGGGGTAGAAAAACGTGTACACACACACACACACACACACACGCACTGAAACATCACAGCTCTTTAAGCAGTCAGCACTGATCTGAGCTCAGTTCTGCCATCAGGAGGTGATCAGCTCTAACAAGTTCTCCAAAATGAGCAGCCCCCCTGCGTGCCTGTAGCTGTTCTAATGAATTTGATCCAGTGCTGAGTCAATGAGGCATAGAGTTTCTCTTTTCCTCTCTCTATCACTCATTCTCTCTAAACAATAATCCTGCACTGATATAAAAACAGAAAGATAAGGTGCTGATGTCGGCTCTTATGCAAATTATAGATTACTTCAAAGTGAAGTAAGAGATAGAGAAAATAATAGGATCCGATGTGCGATGAATCAGAGCACTGGTGGGAATGGATATTACTTGAAAGCTGCACTGTCCCACTTCTTTCTTTTTTTTTTTTTACTTTCCCATATTTGAGCTAGCTGTGTATTAAATACAGTAAGACCACAAATGAAAATGCTTCTATTTATCATTATTGTAATTTAAAAAATAAGGGAACACTTTATTTCGATGGTTCAATTTAGACATTCTACTAACCAACTTTGCAACTACATCTCAACTACCAGGCCAGCCATTAGAGTTTTAGTAGATTGTCTGCTTAATATCTGCTAACACTTTATTTTGATGGACCCCATCAAACATTCAACTGACTATAAATAACTTTTCAACTACATGTCAATGTACTCTCCGAACCCGAACCCTAACAGTCTATTACTATCTATTAATACTCTAAGAATGAGAGTTAGTTGACATGTAGTTGACAAGTTACTTATAGTAAAATGTCTAAAGTGGACCATCGAAATATGTAAGAAAAAAATGTCAAATTATATTATCAGCATAACCTAGAGTTGTGAAAAGTTAAGTTAGCATGAATTTCATGTCTTTAGTATTTGATATGTCCCCTTTTGCTTTAATGACAGCCTAGAAATAGTGCAGTGATTGTTGTTATCTGTCATAATGTGATTTCAGGTTGTGCTACATCCAACACCCAACAGTCCCAAACAGTGTGAGCTCCATAAAATGACTGTTGCCAAAGGTTGCCCAGACGACCTAAAGATCAAATTGGCTGTCCGTATGGACAAACCACAGAACATGAAGCACTGCGGGTAAGTGGCATCTGTATGTTCATTTTTTGATTTTGCTTGTGTACCGCTTTAAAAAATAAATAAATAATTGTTTGTTGTTGAAGGAATCTGCTAGCATGGACAGTCAACTTTACATTGACACAAACAGTTAATAGATTCAATGTACACAGACTCAGGACAACCATTCCACTAACACTTTCTTCTGTCATTACCGGCAACAGAGTTATTCACTCTTGCTGCATCCCAATTCCCATACTATCCATCCTAAATTGTATTCAAAATTAGAATTAGTGTGTCCAAAATCATAGTATGTTGAAATGAGTATTCAAAAGATACCCCTATTTCCGGTTATAATTCGTACAGATCCATGCACACTCTAATGGTAAATATTGCCCGCCACCCTTTTTTTTGTTGGACAAGGATTCGAGTAGAGCTACAAACACGAATTAACAGTGTTAAAAAACTACAAATATGATGGATGTGCGAGACTGACAGTTAAGATACATGAGACATGATAAATATGTACTCTATAAATATGTATGCAATGTTATCCACATTATAATTAATCTGTAACAAACTGCAAACTTTTATAAAGATACGTTTGGTCGTTAACTTTTATGCAAACACATAAGGAGAGTTCTCAGCATGAAAGACCCATGACTGGCAGATCAACATGCTAATTAATTTCTATCTGATAGGAGATTGAATGTAGAGGATTTTAACTGTGACCAGATGAATGACAGAGCAGTTTAAACCGTGACAGGATGCACTTAACAAAGCGACGGTACTTTAAAGACACAATTATGATGAAGTAGTATGTCCCAAAGCTTGCCTACTATTTTGTTACACTCAAAATTATGTTCTTTTTCTTCTCAAAAATAATTGGGATGCTGCATCTGTGTCTGGTCCAATGAGGAGTGTGTGACCTCACCTCTATTCTGATCATATGGCTCCATCTAGTGGACAATGCAACACATTATTATTAACTCCAGAAGGATGCGATGAACCTTGAGATCTGTGCAGTATATCATGTACAAAATGTTTATTTTTTTATTTTTTTTATTTTATGATTAAAAACAAATAATCTCTGTATTTTATATTTATATAGATATAATATGCAAATTGTTTTAAAACAATAGATTTACTTAGCAAAATTGTGTAAGATAATGAAATGATATAAAATATTTATTTAATTTATTTCAGTGTATTATTCATTTATTAAATGTATTTTTTCTTGTTTTGAGCTTGAACTTAATAAACGTAAAAAAAAAAAACTTAAAAACCCTGAGTTGTTCATGTTCTCAGATTTTTTCGTTTCTATGTCAACACTTTGAACGCTGAAATGAATCTACAGCAGTCAGGGGGTACAAGTAAGAGCTCTATAAGTTGTTTACGTCCATTATTATAGTAATGTTATGTGGTTTGAGATATCAGGTAGTTTGACACCGTCTTTCGTTCATGTGTTTTGAAGGAGGCGTGGCTTTGGAGACGCTCTGAAAGGAGGGGGTGGGATCTCATGCTTTCAAAGCTAACTTGCTATTGCTAGCCTCTCCGCAATTGCCTACCCTACCTTTAATCATATTTATCATCAGTCATTGTGGATGTCTCGTAAGCTTGATATTTTAACAACATAGGCTGAAAATTGTATTCTGTTTCCAGACAGAAGCATAGAACAGTTCAGATGTTCTTACCAAGACTATGTTGTTATCTTTGAGATAGAGGAGGGGTTTTGGCTCAGTGGCTGTTTTCTGATTGGCTCACAGTTGCCCATATGTGTTCTGTATGGCTCTCTGTGCCCCTGTCTCCCAGAAACCTTATGCATAGCAACTGTTCTGCATCACTGTATCGGTTTATTCACACCTCTATTTATTCTTTATAAGATATTAATGAGACATGGAAAAATGATAGAAGAGAGGAAAACAGGAAACAAATCAGAGGGAAAAAAATGATGATCGTGTATACCGTGCCAACCACTAACCCAAACCTTAACTATAACTATAAGCTCTACATTAACCAATGCCCAACCCCACCCAACTACTAAACATACTCTAAATGAAGCTCCACCTCAACACTGGTCTGAGACTGCTGGCCTCAGACTGCTGTGATGTATGGCTCTGCATTTCTGCAGTTGGTTATTATTGTACCCAGAGCAGATCAATGCAATATACTGTTTTGGCCATTAGGGGACACTAAACCTACATCTGAAAATCCATGTCTGTTTCTGTGCTTGTCTTAAAACTCACTCTACTACTAGCTTAAGGAAGACTAATATGTCATCCTCTATAAATTTGCATTATGTAGAAGGTGTTCTTTTAATTTTTTTAACATTTGTCTTCAGTCTCGTAAAGTGATTAAAAGTTAACAAATCTTAACTGCTTGACTTTTTAAAAATAATACACACACACACACACACACACACACATACACTCTCAGAATAAAATGGTACAAAAGCTGCAGCGGGATGGTACCCTTTAAAATAATCTAATATGTACACTTTTAATATGCACTCTTTTTTTATGGACAAAGGTGAACCTATTGAAAGGGTACTTCCCCAGTGACAGCTTTTGTACCTTTTTTTCTGAGAGTGTACAGTATATGTTAGGCTATATATTCTATATAGCATATTTCAACTGTTTGATTGCTTATTTTGTCACAAAAACTGTATTATCTAACCTTCTAAATGTGACTATAAGGCATGAAGATATTATAAACATTAACAGCATGATTTTCTATAAAGCTGCTTTGAAACTATTTCTATTGTGTAAAGCGCTATATAAATAAATTTAACTCGAACTTAAGGAAATCAGTTCAGATATTTATTTTATTTTCTGAGGGAACTAGCTCACCCTTGATTATTTAAAACATTTTTAGTGTCATAGTTGTAGCATTTTCTATGCTTAAATTATTTTATTTCATTTTGAAAATCTTATTTTGTCCTCAATAATCAGACACCTATTTTGTCTGTTTATAGCAAATTAATGTCTTCTCAGTGCAATTTTTGCGTCTTTTATTTTTGTTTGAAACTTCTTTTTTTGTGGACATAAAACTATATTTCTAACCTATATTTATAATCTAAAAACATCCCTGTTGTAATTTACTAAATTGAAATTATTCTGTGAAGGAAAATCAGAGAGAAAGGCAAATTTAGCCCATTATCACCCAAATTAAGAACAACACATCCAGCATGATATCTTGACACTATGATGCAACACCTGCTCTGCATCTCTTCACAGATACCTTTGGGTTATCGGGAAAAACCTGTGGAAAAGATGGAAGAAGAGATTCTTTGTCTTGGTGCAGGTATGTGCTTTTTCACCTATTTGTGTCACTTCCAATGGAGACTCTTTCCTTCCCCTTCCCCTCTGATTCAGATTTTTTTTTAATCGAGTGCTTGTGCATTTCAATTTCAATTGCATGTGTCAGAATTGCATCAGTGAAGTAGACTAGATTCTCAGCTCTTTCTGACCGAGCACTGCATCAGGTACCTCTGCTGGAGCCTTTTTTTTATTTCTGCCCCCATTGTTTGCTGTTCAGTCAGCTTCTCTGTGGTGGGTTGTAACATGTCTGAGAGCTAAAAGTTGACAGGCGGCTTGACAGAGTAAAGGACCAGCACTCGCAGCTAAAAGAGCCCACATCACACGCCCACCAGTCGCTCGCAGCTACGGCTACAGCAAGTGACAAACAACAGTCAATACACTGACATTGTTTATTTACCTTAGTGTTTGCATGCATGTGTGTCTGTGTGCTTGCATGCAAGCGAAAAACATAACACGATGCCCTGTTTGTGTTTTCGAATTACAGTGTGGGTAAGAAAATATGCCAGAATGCGCTTTTCGTGTCCGTGTTTTGTTTTCACACCTTTTATTTGTTTGTTTCCTTTCTGTTTTTTTTGTTTTTTTGTTTTTTTTGTTCTCGTGCTAAATCCTTTGCAAGCGTTCACACAAACGTCAACACATCTAGTCCTCATCTTGTAAATGTGAATGTCAACATAAACACACATGTAAACTCCAGATTATGTGGCATCTTGCATGTTTTATTTCGATTTTAGAAATAAATGAAATGTTTATGCCACATACACAGAACAAATGTAAAATATGTTTTTTAAATTCTTCCACCTACTTTTTTTCACCTGCAAAACACATGGTATACTTAAAACTCTCATAAACCAATTAATGCAATATCCAAAATAAACCAACATCTGTAAACCTAGATATTTTGCAAAGCAATTTCCTACACTGTACAGTATATTTTCGTCAACATAAAAAGGTACATCATGCGATAAGCATCTAAATAAACAGTTTTTTTCTCTCAAAATTATAAAAAAATACAATTTAACCTGAATAAATCAACTAACACATTTCAAAGGGTCAGATAATGATTATTACGTTTTAAAATGTAATTTATTCTAAAGATAGTTTTCAGCATCATTACTCCCGGTGTCACATGATCCGTCAGAAATCATTCTAATATGCTGATTTGGTGCTGAAGAAACATTTCTTAAAATTATTAATGATAAAAACTCTTTAGTTAATATTTTCGTGGAATTCATGATATATTTTCTCTGGAATTTTTGACAAATAGAATATTCAAAAGAACATCATTTTTATTTGAAAAATAATATTTTGTAACTAAATAAAAGCTGTTACTGTAATTTTTATGCAATTTCATCCTTGCTGAATAAAAGTATTAATTAATTTCTTGAAAAATAAAAAAAAATTACAAAAATTATATATATATATATATATAGATATATATATATATAGATACACAAAACAAATGTATGCTCCAAGTCCTATCTATATATCTATATTGAGTGACCGGTGTTTGATTGACAGATTCTTATTGGCCCTGCATTTAATGTGAGGTTTGTGTTACACGGCGGGTGTGAGTTCACTGTTGCATTATTCATAAATAATTACCACACCATGTAGACCATTTAGGGCTTCTGTTTGACACAGGCTGGCTTTGAAACAAGGTGTCACAAAAAGGTGCTGACAGAGTTCCCCAAGGCTCCTCCGTGCCATTTCATTTCCTCAGTGTTGCTTAACTTCATATAAATAACGAGGATATCCACATAAGTCTTTCATAGCCACCAAATCATCTTTCTTTGTGCCTCTAAGTGCTCGCGTTGCCCTCTCAGTAAGTTGACAGCATAAGGCCAGCATTATGATTCAAACTGAAGTCTAATTATTTTACGGTTGGTAGGCGATGTGACAAAACAGCGGGCAGACGCTCTGCGCTCTTCCTCTTTCCCCTCGTCTCGTCTCCGATGCTCTGGCTCAGGCATGCAGCCTTTACGCGTCTGAATATGGTAATGCGTTCGAGTGACCCGGAGGGGCTCGGGTTGTGTGTGTGGCGGGGGGAATCAGGCTTTATATTTCCACTGTTGCATCTCGCGATCGATTCGCACTAGCGTTTTTTTCTCCTGCTCTCTCCATCCACAAAAACAAGGTTATTTAAAAAGAGCAAAAGCATGCAGGGGTAATCAGAAAGCAAAGTCATTTAAAATCCTTTAACTGTCGGTTTGACAGCGGGTCAATGGCCCCACCAGCGACCGCTCCGGCTTCTGACAAGCCCGAACTTCAGTGGATTGATGGGAGGTTGTGTGTGTGTATGTGTGTGTGTATGCTTGTGCGCCCCTGTGACGTCCCGAAGGCACCTGGGTGCCACCAAGCCAGATTGGGGCCCTGAAGCCAGCCCAAGTGCCCGTCACACACATGACATTGAATTTATCGTGTCACTCGGAGTCGGAGTGAGAGAGGGCTGCCACTTTCAGCAGTGGTGACAGAGGCGCTGGATTGGTGTAATTCTGCGGATGGGGTCGGAGAACGTCTTGACAGCAGCGCGTCTGCGTGTGTAGAACGTGCGAGAACGTGTGTATGACTGGCACCTAACCGCACGACTCACATCCAGAGTGACAGTGTGTCATCCCACACTCTTCTGTCAGTCCTGTTTGATTGGCAGGACAAAACCCAAATCTAACTGCACCCAGTCAGTGACCAAGACAAGATCCCTCTGAGATGCCACCCTCCGTTTGAACCCTATCACTAGCCTGCAGTAGATGTTTCGGTCACACTTTACTACGATGTACTTACAAAAAATGAAACACTTCTTCGGTACAATGTACATATTGTGTTCTCTTATTGCTGCTGTTGACGTGGGATATGGGTAAAGTTAGGGACAGGTTTAGTGGTATGGTTGGGTTTAACGGTGGGTTAAGGTGTCTCACTTTATATTAGATGTCTTTAACTACTATGATTAAAATGTAATCATTTGATACAACGCATTTATTGTGCACATACAGTCAAACGAAAAATTATTCAGACACCAGATATAATTTTGGATCTTTTTTTTTTTTACTAGTGGGTGCAGGACACTATAGTTGTGGATAGCAAAATAAAGTAAACTGTGACATATTATACCCAACAATTCTTCATACAGTGGACTACCAGTAAAATGTATCAAAATTTGGGACCAAAAATTCAGACACTTTGACCTGACCATGTTTTGTTTAGGTGTTTTTTCTTTAATTGCTAATACGACCTTTTTACACCACAGACTGAACAAAATTAAGCTTTGCTTGGTAATTGGTCGACCTAAATTGGTATTATCTAATTGTGTACTTAGGTTGAATAGCTGTCTAACAGAAGGATGGCCAAAACCAGTGAAATATTAACTGATTTGATAACTCGAGTTCTTGTCATATTTTATAAACATTTTCTAAACTATAGCGAATAAGCTGTGATAATGTGAGAAACGTTGAAGGTGTCTGAATACATTTTGGTTTGACTGTACATGTTTGTACTTATATTTAACAAAAAAAAAAAGTATAACCGTACCACCAAACATATCATCTACCTCACCCGTATATCACCTTAAAAGCAGCACAAAAAATCCATATAATTGAAAGTATGTATGTTTAATAATATGCCAAAATTTATTCCAGGTGAGCCAATACACCTTTGCCATGTGTAGCTACAGAGAGAAGAAAGCAGAACCTGTTGAACTTCTCCAACTGGACGGATACACTGTGGATTACACCGACCCTCAGCCAGGTCACCACAGCCAATCAGATTGACACAATCAGTGACATCACAGTGAAAAAATTAACTGAAATAAAGTCCTCACCTGTTCTATATATCAGAGCAGGTGCGGCCATTTGTAACTTGAATGTGGAAGGCTTCCGGTTATTTTAGCAGTACAAAAACTCGATATTCTAAACTGGTATTTATCATAATATTTGTATTTATCATAGTCAATAACACACTGGTTTGTAGCGCAACTAGTTTGACTGTTTACTGCACGTTGTTATTCTTTCTAGATATTTCCTTATAGCGGCTAATGAATCGTAAGTCTTTCACGTTCACAGAAAATAGCTTATTTCCGCATTGCAAAATAAGGTGTGTAGAAGGACCTGTCAGACCAGCAGGTGGCATGTGTTTCTACACATCTCTATACACATCTATTCCTGAGGAAAAGATGACTCATTTTGTTAGTGTTAAACAAACACAGGTAATTGACTAGTTAGGATCAATTATCTTTCATTGAAACCTTCTGTATCCTTGCATAAAACATTATTCACACAGTGTACATGAAAAGCTGAATCTAATATTGATCATTCTTGTGTAGAGTGAAGCTTGTAGTGTTTTATCGTTTTGATGCTGTCTGATATTTTGATAGTTTAAGCATAATCAAGCACTGTGTACTGAATACTGTCACATAATGATTTAAATTATAACAATTATCAAACAATATCTGTTCATTTAAGTCAATTACTCTGTAAAGCATGTTTTGTGAGGTAACCAACACATTTTTATTCAGGTGGCCATGTCTATAGCAAATGATAAATCAAGTAAAATATATTTTTTAATATGACTGAATCAACCTTACTACATCAGGTTAAACCAATAAAAGAATTAGTTTGTTTTTACAATAAGATTTTAAACATTAATATTAAAGTATTGGCTGTCATGCAACTAATAATTAACAATATTTTTTACAGCAAGCTTGATTAATAATAATTATAATAATTAATATTATTATAATCTCGGTGAATATTTATTCATCTTGATTAATAAATATATAATTTTGATTAATTTTAGTTTAGAAATATACAATTATACACTGTTAGTTCATCCCAGTTCATAATGCATTAACATTAATGTCAATTAAAATATAATTTTTAATGATTTCTTACTACAGTAGGTTGCAGATTCTATTTGTTAATATGCAACTAATAATTAGCTATATTTATTTACGGCATTTAATCGAATTTGTTAATATAATTTATTATTATTATTGGTAATAACTTATACTTTATATAATTATTTTAATTAATATTTATTCATCTTGATTAATAAATATATAGTCTTAATTAATGTCTGTTTTTAAGCATGCGATATGATTTTAAACATTAATATTAAAGTATTGGCTGGTATATGCAACTAATAATTAACAATATTTTTTTACAGCATTTATTAATCTTGATGAATAATAATAATAATTCAAATGATTATAATCTTGATGAATATTTATTAATCAAGATTAATTTTACCTCATAAACATACCATTATTCACTGTTAGTTAATCTTAGTGCATAATGCATGAACATTAATGTCAAATATTTACTTGCATTATATGTGTTGCTCCCAAATTGGAAACCCAGGGTAAAATCCGGCCTGTTTTAAATCCACAGTAAACATTAAATGTATTATTATGTGTAGAATATAACTTTAGCCACAATTAGTAAAGTGAAAAGTATTGTTAGCTCAACTTCTGCAACAGAACTGCATAACTTGAAAGGGCCTCTGTTTTCACGTGCACTTTTGATCATTTCATTCCGTTTAAAGTATAACCGATGAACACTATGTTGAATCCAGGTCTGGATGGAGGTCGGACGTTCTTCAATGCTGTAAAGGAGGGAGACACTGTGATCTTCGCCAGTGATGATGAGCAAGATCGAATCCTGTGGGTTCAGGCCATGTATCGTGCCACGGGCCAGTCCCACAAACCCATCCCCCCGACCCAGGTGCAGAAGCTCAACGCCAAAGGAGGGACAGCACCACAGCTTGATGCTCCCATCTCTCAGTTCTGTAAGTATGAATATGCAGACTCTACGGATACACACATGCTGACTGCAGGCACACACACATACAGGTATAATGACACTCTCCACAGCAGTCACACACACACACACGAAATGTTTCTTTAGCATGTGTTGAATAAGTTCCCGTTGTTGATGTTTTTACACTGTTGCACTCTGCTGCTCATGAATGTGGTGTGTGTGCAGAGTAACTGTGCTGGTGTTGTGAGAGGGAGAGAAATCTCACTCTGTTTTCATCGGCAGCGCTTGATTCTGTCACAAATCCTTCGTCTTGCATCCCACTCACATTGCAGCATTACATATTCTCTGCTATGGTTCATTTTATTCAGCCATCTTTGTTTTTTTTTATTGCTCTTTTGATTTATTTATTATTTATTTATTTATTTTATTCAATTGTTTCTCTTTCTTTTTTCACTTTTCTTTCACTGCATTTTGCTTTTCTTTTTGCATTTTAAACTTTTTTCACTTTTTTTTTGCATATTTGCCCTCTTTGGCTTGTACATTTGATTTCTTTCTTTCTTTCTTTCTTTCTTTCTTTCTTTCTTTCTTTCTTTCTTTCTTTCTTTCTTTCTTTCTTTCTTTCTTTCTTTCTTTCTTTTGCTGTGCTTTTGCATATTTGCCCTCATTCGCTTGTACATTTGATCTTTCTTTAGTACCAATTTCTTTCTTTTTCTTTTGCTCTTTCTTTCACTCACTCTTCTTTTGGATATTTTCTCTCGTTCAGAAAGAAAATCAGAAAGAAAGATCAAATATACAAATTTCTTTCTTTTTCCTTTCTTTCTTTCTTGCTTTATTTTTTTCGCTGTTCTTTTGCATATTTGCCCTCTTTGGCTTGTACATTTGATTCTTTCTTTCTTTCTTTCTTTCTTTCTTTCTTTCTTTCTTTCTTTCTTTCTTTCTTTCTTTCTTTCTTTCTTTCTTTCTTTCTTTCTTTCTTTCTTTCTTTCTTTCGCTGTTCTTTTGCATATTTGCCCTCTTTGGCTTGTACATTTGATCTTTCTTTCTTTCTTTCTTTCTTTTCTTTCTTTCTTTCTTTCTTTCTTTCTTTCTTTCTTTCTTTCTTTCTTTCTTTCTTTCTTTCTTTCTTTCTTTCTTTCTTTCTTTCTTTCTTTCTTTCTTTCTTTCGCTGTTCTTTTGCATATTTGCCCTCTTTGGCTTGTACATTTGATCTTTCTTTTTCTACCTTTTTCTACCTTTCCTTCTTTCTTTCCTTCTTTCGCTGTTCTTTTGCATATTTGCTATCTTTCGCTTGTACACTTGATCTTTCTTTCTTTCTTTCTGACAGAAAAAAAGATAATCTCGTGCTTTTTCTCCCTTTTTCAGATAATCATCTCTGTGTGTATGAATAAGTGTGTCAGATCCTCCTTCTCTCATGCTTTGCTCAGTGTACCCTGTGTATAGGGAATATTCTCTCTCTCTCTCTGCTGCTTCATGCGAGTCTCTATATGTCACTCTGGTGTGTTCCCTCTTACCCTGCTCTCTCGTAGCCGGACTGAAGGGTAAGTGCTTCCCTGTAGCAGGCACAGATCAGATAAACCAACCCGGATTATCTGACACAAGCAATGTGCTATTCGCTATTCCTCTTCCAAAACTCACATTACTCCTCCTCTTCCTGTTTCCTTCCTCAAATCTCCCTCCATTTTACTTCATTAGGTCTCAAATACAAATGCACTTTTAATTAAAAAGACTAGACTGCATGTGAATTTTTTTTTTTTTCTGAAATGGCTCTGATTAGCAGTTGCATATTTGCCTTCTCTCAACATGGCTTCCTTGAGTCAATGGCTCCTCAAATCAAAGCAGAGTTTCACATAGCAAGCATGTGCAAAATCAAATCCATATGTTCCTTGTAGTTTATTGTTGAATGAAATCCACAGCAGTTGCCTTTATTTAACAATAAAGATTTCCGACCAAATGGAGAATTTGGTAAATGATATAATTGTAGTGATTTTCTCTATTGTAGTTGTTGATTTATTGCACTAAATGAATTGTGTGAAACCACTGGCGTGCTCTGCACCCCTCAGCAGCTGGTAATTACCATGTTAAGAGTGACATGCTATGAATAAAACAGTGCATCTTCACCCTGATTATTTCTGGAAGCTATCAGTGGAATGTTACCAAATAACTACTTGCTAGTTCACACCAGCTTCTCTCATCTGTAGAAAGTAGTGCCACCAGTGTTTTCGCTTTTTTCTCTCTTAACCTTACGACAGCGTCAAATTAAATTGTTGTGGTTGCAGTTTTAAATGTGGGGGATTAGGATGCAATCGGAAACATTGGCTGTTTGTTCTCAAATGGTCTCTAAAAGATTTTGTGTTGTCCTTGAAGCAGTGGACTCGCACGATTTATTCATTCTGTGATTTTTATGAATTTATTTTGAAAGAAAGGAGAGTTGGCAAATATGTAGCTTGAATATAGAAATGATCAGCAGGTGATTTTCTAGTCTTTATTGAATGATAAACTGACACAAATTTGCCACAACTGCTACATCTAGACAAGCCCTTTAGCCACACACGTATACTGACACATTTAACAAATAGTGGCCCTTTTCATGTCTTAGTAGTGTTTCTGTTTTGTTTGCCTGTAGAACTACTAACAGTTTCAGACTAACCGTTTCTTTCTTCACCTGGAAAAATGCTAAAACTCCTTCTCTTGTCTGCTGTTTGTTAAATCCATGCAAAGGGAGATTTAGGGGGAGACACAACCTAAAATCAGTGATACTTTGAGAATACAGAAGTCTTGTAATAATCATAATAATAAAAGTAATAAATTAATGCACCAGTGGGTATTTTATTTTATTTTATTTTATTTTATTTTATTTTATTTTAATTTAATTTAATTTAATTTAATTTAATTTAATTTAATTTAATTTATTTTATTTTATATATTTTTTTTTATATATATAATGATTTGGGTATTGTTTGTTTCATTCTTCTGACATAGTTGCCATTATTATTATTACTATTTTATCCATGGCTTCGAGGTATATAATCTGACAACAATAATAATAATAATAATAATAATAATAATAAATGAATGCGCTGGTATTTTATTTTATTTTATAATGATTTGGGTATTGTTTGTTCATCCATTATTATTACTATTATTATTATTTATTATTATTATTATTATTATTATTATGTTAACCATGGCTTACACCCAGTGTAGAAAGCCTCACGGTGTTTCATTTAACAACAATAACTGTAACAATAATAATAATAATAAATCCACTGATTTATCTTCATCATCATCATCATTAATATTATGATTTAGCATTTTTCATTGTTTTTATTATTATTATTTAACTATACATTACACCCAGTGTATAAAGCCTCAAGTTGTATCATTTCACAACTTCAACAACAACAATACAGATAATATAGGTTGGAACCTGACCTGCAACACAATCTCATCCCCCTAATAATTTAATAGAAATAAAAAAGTATTGTTAATAATAATGTTTCATCTTTCAACTCATTCACTGCTTCATTATTCTAAAACAAAGAAAACAGTGATTGATGTTGGATGTCAGCCAGAGTCCAGGCTTTTCTAATCCAGTGTGATAAGGACTGAAATAGCGCCGGGCTCTGAGAGAGGCTCACGAATGGACTTGTCTGCAGGCCTGATGAGGGTGGCCATATTGTTGGAAATCAAGTTCAGGAGCAGATTAAATTAGAAACCACTTAATAAAGTATGTCTCTGCTGTCACCCCTTTCTCCATCCCTTCTCTTCCTTTTCTCTCTCTGTCCATTCCTCACTCACAGAGAAATGCCCGTCCTGTCAGTTGGCCCCTTCAGCTCTTGTCAGCCCAGGGCCGAATCTCAGACTCCCAATCCGTCCATTGTGTGTGTTTGTACAGGCACACGCACAAAACCAAAAAAAATAAAATAAAATAAAAAATACAAGCGCTAAATAGCCCCAAATGCTCTGCTCTTCGGACTCTCCATGAGAGGAGATCTATAAATGAAAAGAATCCATCAATCAGTGTCATTTCTCCTGTGCCCCGCTCGGACAGAGCCGACTAATGTCATTGTGTGTTACTGTCCAGAGACCTTCCCCTCAATTCCAGTGTCAAAGAGATATGACAAGCTCATATTAAGACATAGGAGAGTGACACGATGTCACCTTTTTGACCTGTGGCTGATTTCAGTGGTTCATTTGGCTTCAATTTACGTGTATGGATATCCTATAATGCCATGGACAGACAAAAATAAGTTTTTGGGCCGTATCCGAGCCTGTAAGTGCATCGCATTATATTGAGTAATGAATTTTATTGTAGCTGTAGCTATGTGGGCATATTTTTTCTGTTATTTGAGATTCTGTCAATCTCACGTTATAAAAAGATTTATGCATAGGCTATTTAAGACAGAATTGGCCATGACTCGATGGCAAATGCTTGCCTAAGACACTCTTCTCCGCTCCTCGGATACATAAACATTAGCTTTTATATAGTGTTTCTTGAGTAATGAAAACACTGTATTATTCAAACAATCAGTTCTTTATTCACCTTTGCATTGCAAACAAGCAGAGATTGTCCAAACTGTGTGTGACACTTCATTCACGATAGAGGCAGGGTGGAGTTACAAGGTTTGGCTCTTTTTAATACTTTTCATAGGTTTAATATTTGCAAAACCCACAGACAAAAGAACTTCTTTTCATTTATAAAAAAAAAAAGAAAAATAGATACAAGGTTTCTACCCGACAGTGATGATATTTTATATTTTATTTTAATTTATAAAGTAATTGTCTTGCAGAGTTTTAGCTTTAGAGTGGAATAATAATAATAATAATAATAATAAATAAAAACAATATTATTTCTCCTTATTGTAATTGCCCCCCGCTCTGACAGATGGAGATAAGTTGTGGAAGAATCTCAATCATTTTACATGAAATAAATATCATAAAACATGTCGGCAGCATATTATAGTAACTTTCATTAGTCTTTAATATTATATAATGCTTACCAGATCAGTAGTCCACGAACATTCAAATATGAATACAATGGTGTCTAAAAATTTTTTAGACCAGTGAAAATTATTTTATTGTAAATTTTTCATTACGATTGTTTTATCTCTATCTCTCTTTTTTAACATATTTTTAAAAATAAATTTTAACATTTAAAATAATAATTAAATCACGGATTTTCAGTACTTTTGTGCTCCATTTTTTGTAATAAAATATTAAACAAAATGTCATGAAATTTCCCTCTACTGAACTGAAAGGGCACCATATTATATGATGAAGGAATAGCCCACTCAAAAAGGAAAATATTCGGTATTTAAACACCCTCATGTTCCAAACATGTATGCATTTCTTTCTTCATTTTTTTTTTTTATATAAAGTGTAACCTTTTAATTTTTGGGTGGACTGTCCATTTAAGGTTATTAATGAAAGATATTGTAAGGGCTACCAAAATTATTCTACATATAAACAATAAGTTTAGCCAAATTTGGAATGCATATACTGTAGGCCTATATATCTTGCGAGGAAAAATATAACTTATCCTCTATTATACAGCTAAGCAATCATTCTTAGCAAGTCTTGTTCTTGATTTAACATGTAAACCAGCGACGCTCTGAAGGAGGTGTCTGTTGAATGGCTCAATCATACAGTGAAGCTCTAAAGCCTCTGGCAGAAACGGGGTATTAGAATAAGAATAGCCCCTGACCAGTGGCAGGATTAAGAAACGGCCCTGCTTATTTGTGCAGGCCCAGATGTAATACCTAAGCTTACCGACTGCAGAGGAAAGCGAAAATGTGTTGTTGAATTTATTTAGTCTCTTTAATGGACAATAGATGGTGAGGGTAGGGGGGTTTAGAGGCCCTGGGTTTCTTTAATTAGGGCTGCCCTGAGGGGGGGCAGAGGCCTGCGGACAGAGCAATGAATGGAGAGGGAGGGGAAAGCGTCAACCTAGAGTTGTTGTTTGCTTAGGAACACTGGCTCAGACATGTCCTGCAGGATTACCAAGCCAAATAAGAAAGAAATACTTGGGGGGAAATACAAGCCAATAATATAACGATATTGGCATATAGTTTGATGCGATTTGGCAGTTGAATTGATCATTTATTAATTAAAAAGGTTAAAGAAGCCATCCCAATAGCTTGTTCAAGGATTCCATATGCATTCCTATAGAATGAAAGGATATATACGCATGTAGAAACTGGATTTTACAAATATATTGCACACAATCAATGCTTGATATCAACAAGCAGCAATTCTGCCCTGTTTCTCTTACTAGACTAGTACTTTTAGTCATGTAAGTTAAAAGTTTTTGTTTGCCCGATTGTCCTGTTGAACCACCAATCTCCTTCTTTGTTTTTACTTGACGTTTAGGGATGAAATTAGATCTGTGTCCATCAAAAGTTCGGCAAACATGCCGAAGAAAAAATATATTTAAAACAAATATTCCTAGCCAAAACGTATTAAAATTGCTCAAAAAGTAGCATAATTATAATTGTTCACTTTATCATAATTGCTCGCTGTAGTCCAGTAACTTGTAAACAGTTAATTATTTCCCTCTCAATATAAGGCTGTCAAAAAATGAAAAAAGTGCCATGTTGCTGTTGTTGTTATAGAGTTAAAATTATTATTTTTTTCTTTGTGTTGAAATGTGGAACTAAATGTACGTTTTTCTTTTAAAATATATAATTACGTAATTAAGTAATATATAATTAAATATATCATGAATTAAGTAAGCAAAATGTACTTAAAGTAACTCTTTATTACCATCCCTCATAGTCCAGTAACTTGTAACCAGATCACTGTTTCCCTTAGCAAGCAAATATATATGTAGGCCTATATGGCTGGCGAAAGATTAAAATAATTGTGATATCTTGTTGTTGTTGTTTTGTTTTAGAGTTAACACAAATCATATCAAATTTTCTTTGTGTTGAAAGATGCCTCTAAACATGAGCACCTGCTCTGACTTTGATTTTGCACTTCTAGCATTGCTTGTAATGCACCTTGGATTGACTTTACACTGTAATGCAAGTTGACAATGACACTTTTGAGCCTGATATCTGGCTCAGCTTAGAGATCTCCCTCTATAAGGAGTGTGTCCTCCCGCGACACTGAGATGTGTATGCTTTGTAAAGCCTGTCTCTGTCTCCATACGTTAACATGCACACATACACACAGATGCAGACCGAGCACAGAAACATGGAATGGACGAGTTCATCTCCGCTAACCCCTGCAATTTTGACCACTCTTCGCTGTTTGAGATGGTTCAGCGGTTGACACTGGACCACAGACTCAACGATTCATACTCCTGCTTGGTAACTGAGCTTTCAATTCAGTTTTATTCAGTTAAAGCTACAGCAGTCCTATTTGTATTATCATGTATTACTCTTTTTACACTACTAACCTCCCCCTTTTGGGTCTGGTTGTGTGCCTCAGGGTTGGTTCAGTCCAGGCCAGGTGTTTGTGTTAGATGAGTACTGCGCCAGGTACGGGGTGCGGGGGTGTCACAGGCACCTGTGTTACCTAAGTGACCTGCTGGAGAGGGCAGAGAAAGGCTCCATGATCGACCCCACACTACTCCACTACAGCTTTGCCTTCTGCGCCTCTCACGTACACGGCAACAGGTAGCGCCGGTCTCACACTCTTTATCTATTTCTCACTCCTGTCTTAACACCCACTTCATTTCATTCTCATTTGGAGCCACATTAATTCTCAAACCATTTATCTCTCATGTTCTCTTTCTGTCGTTCATCCTACTTTCACCTGAAGTTCTGTCTATTCTCTCCCTCCTAAAATCCCTCCATCGCTCTTCACCATCCTGCCCTTTTATCTGTCTGTACATCCACTGTCCACACATGGGCAGAAACAGAGGTAACTTAAGATCAAGACCTTTTTATTTTTTGCTGCCAAAGTGTTTCATAGAAACCCCATCTTCTCTCGTCATAGCTTGTGGTTGGTCTCAGGTAATAATGCTTCTCTCCCAGAATCCCACAGTTGTTTCAATGCTTTTGCAAAAAAGCTCAAGTTGCCTCATTACCTGGTTCACATGAGTCCTCAAAATGACCCTTCTAACAAGATTTTAGTGTGTGGTTATTTTGTTTTTCAGTATTATTTCAATAATTTTATTTGAGACACAAATAAATATATTTACAATATATATATACATTTTTTTTTTCATATTTAAAAATGTTAAACATAATTATTAAATATTTAATTATGTGATTTATTTAACAAAAAAATCAATAATTATAAAGAAAAAAATATATATATATATTAGGGCCGGGACTCGATCAAAAAAATTAATATAATTAATTAGAGGCTTTGTAATTAATTAATCGAAATTAATCGCATTTTAATTGCATAAATATTTGACCTGAGAACAGTGAGAAGTAATTTTTTTCACATGGATTTTTAGTATACCATTGAATAATGACTGAATACATAAGCTTAAGCAACAAAATATTGTTTATTTTTGTTCAACCAAGTCCAGCAGACCAGTGTTTTTTGCCATTAAGTGTGGCAATAGCATATTGCTACACTACACTAATAGCAATAGCGAATGCCTTGTTGCATAGCTTGCACACAACCATGCTCTTATCGACGCTTCCATCCGTTTTTGTATCAAAATTTCCCATCCACCGGCCAACCAAAGCGACCTCGTCAGCTTCTTCGTCATGAACGCTAGTTGGTGCGCCAGTATAATCGGTCCGCCGAAACTCATCCAGTGAGAAACGTTCCGCGGTGCAAAAATAAGTGCGATTAAAAATATTTTTTTGTGTAATTAACGCGTTAATTAAGATTAATTAACTACAGACTTTAACGCGTTAATTAATTACACAAAAAATAATTTTTAATCGCACTTATTTTTGCACCGCGGAACGTTTATCACTGGATGAGTTTCGGCGGACCGTTAAAGTCCCGGCCCTAATATATATATATAAATTAGCAATACTGCTATAATCCGGCTTGTTTACATCTTTTAGCCTGTACAAATGTTCATCAACATGCTTTGTCCCTATTTAAAAAAAAAATTAAAAAAATAAAATATATATATATATATATATATAGCTAATTACCGTTTTTATATTTTTTGCATTTATTTTTGTTATTATTTGCATGCATGATTCATGTTATTTCTCTTCTTCTTTTATTTCTCATGTACCCACTTACCATCTTCTGATAACCTTTGTGAATGTGCACCTTTGTCAATGCCTGTGTGTGTGTGTGGGATATGAAGCCAAAGAGTGATTGAGTTACTAAAATGGCCCGTGTCAGAGACTGAGCTGCTTAGTTCTCTGTTTCCCTCCCCCCCTGAGCCCTTGACCCCCTCTAAGAAAGAGAACAAAATCATGGAGGTCTGGAGAAAAAGGGAGTCTAAGTCGCAGGTGCTCACAGGCTCCAAAAGGTGAGAATGTAAATGCAACCCACTCTTTTGGGTGTGGATTAGCGTTAAGCCCCGCCCTCAACAAATGAAACTGGGGGATGGGAAGTGTGGGAAGGGGGCAAATAAGTTATTTCTTCTTTCTTCTGTGTGTGAGAATGGTTGTTCTATTGTGTGTCATTTTATTCGTATTCCTTATTTGTGAAAGTACAAAGTAGAAGCTTTATATACATTATATATATATATACACTCACCTAAAGGATTATTAGGAATAGAGCTGTGTTGAAAAAATCGATTCACCAATTCTGAATCGATTTTCATATAAATTTCTAAAGATCGATCCGTAACTCAGAGGATCGATTTAATAATAGGCTTACATTTTCCCTGTGAACTTTAACTTGCTGCGACTGGGAGATCCCTATGCGCATTGAAAGGCTTTCACTCAGCGCGCACATTGTTACGACAACGGACTTTGAGTGAGTCATTAAACCGTTCATTCAACGAACACTTTCAGAAAAGCTGATTCATTAAAAGAGATAATAAAACAAGGTGTTAATTATTTTTAACTTTGAGTTCCACTTTTCAAGGCTCAGCTAAGCAGCAATGCGTCGCATGGGTAACGCTGAAAATGCTTCATTTATTAAAGACCAATATGGCATTGATTCAATGCGTGACTCGCTGATTTTATTTCCCCGCGGCTTCCTCGCGCTGTGGGAAGCTGACCAGCGCTGCTGCTGACGCGCATTTCCGTGACGTGAACGTTAAAAGGACTATACTACAAATATTTCGCTTTCCTTTTACACGGCAACCTTTCCACGAATATGACTTCAAAGACAGACGCAGGTAATCGCACGCGCTCTGCCGATCTCTCTCATTCACTGTCTGTGGGAAGCCGTAGGCTACAAATCACCATGATAAACAGTCTTGTTATCATTATGAACTTGTTCAACATTCAATACACATGCATGAAGTTCAAAACAAGAAGGGTATAGCCTTATAAAAAAACGTGAATATTGCTGCGGTTACTTGCAATCCTCTGCGGTTGACTTGTCAGTGTGTGGTACTACAAGATTGCGGATATCGTGTCAGCCCTACTACTGCTGCTGATATACTGCGTCCTCGGTCGTCTACACCAGTGCAAGTTTGTGAAAGCAGTTGTATCAACACTCTGGAAGGGGGATTGTTCTTTACAACCATCCATACTCAGTTGAATGTCTATAATAATAGTATCCATATGTTGCATACAGTCCTGTAATTCAGGTAACAGCTGAAAAAAAATGCTTTTTTCAAAAACACTGATCTAAATCTCGAAGATCAGATCGGATCGAATCGAATCGAATGATGATAATCGATTCAAGATCTTGAGAATCGGAATCGAATCGATTCTTGACATTTGAATTGAAACCCAGCCCTAATTAGGAACACCTGTTCAATTTCTCATTAATGCAATTATCTAATCAACCAATCACATGGCAGTTGCTTCAATGCATTTAGGGGTGTGGTCCTGGTCAAGACAATCTCCTGAACTCCAAACTGAATGTCAGAATGGTAAAGAAAGGTGATTTAAGCAATTTTGAGCGTGGCATGGGTCTTGGTGCCAGATGGGCCAGTATTTCAGTATTTCACAATCTGCTCAGTTACTGGGATTTTCACGCACAACCATTTCTAGGGTTTACAAAGAATGGTGTGAAAAGGGAAATACATCCAGTATGCGGCAGTCCTGTGGGCGAAAATGCCTTTTTGATGCTAGAGGTCAGAGGAGAATGGGCCGACTGATTCAAGCTGATAGAAGAGCAACTTTGACTGAAATAACCACTTGTTACAACCGAGGTATACAGCAAAGCATTTGTGAAGCCACAACACGCACAACCTTGAGGCGGATGGGCTACAACAGCAGAAGACCCCACCGGGTACCACTCATCTCCACTACAAATAGGAAAAAGAGGCTACAATTTGCAAGAGCTCACCAAAATTGGACAGTTGAAGACTGGAAAAATGTTGCCTGGTCTGATGAGTCTCGATTTCTGTTGAGACATTCAGATGGTAGAGTCAGAATTTGGCGTAAACAGAATGAGAACATGGATCCATCATGCCTTGTTACCACTGTGCAGGCTGGTGGTGGTGGTGTAATGGTGCGGGGGATGTTTTCTTGGCACACTTTAGGCCCCTTACTGCCAATTGGGCATCGTTTAAATGCCACGGCCTACCTGAGCATTGTTTCTGACTATGTCCATCCCTTTATGGCCACCATGTACCCATCCTCTGATGCCTACTTCCAGCAGGATAATGCAACATGTCACAAAGCTCGAATCATTTCAAATTGGTTTCTTGAACATGACAATGAGTTCACTGTACTAAAATGGCCCCCACAGTCACCAGATCTCAACCCAATAGAGCATCTTTGGGATGTGGTGGAACGGGAGCTTCGTGCCCTGGATGTGCATCCCACAAATCTCCATCAACTGCAAGATGCTATCCTATCAATATGGGCCAGCAACTTGTTGAATCAATATCACGTAGAATAAAGGCAGTAGGCAGTTCTGAAGGCGAAAGGGGGTCAAACACAGTATTAGTATGGTGTTCCTAATAATCCTTTAGGTGAGTGTATATACAGTATGTATATATATATATATACAGTATATGTATGTATGTAGTTATTAGGGCTGTCAAACGATTAATCGCGATTAGTCGCATCCAAAATAAAAGTTTGTGTTTACATAATATATGTGTGTGTACTGTGTATAATTATTTTTAATACATAAATACCCACACATGCATTTGTATTTAAGAAATATTTGCATGTATATACTGTATATAGACTGAATGTAGCCTGTATATAATGTATATTTTATATAAATATAAACATTATATATATAAATTAGAGATGCACCGATTACAATTTTCTAGGCCGATCCCGATTCCGATTTTTCCTTGAGTTTGACCTGCCGATTCCGATTTTAGCCAATTCCGATTTCATTTTTTCAAACCACTTTATAGCACACACAAATATTTATTTTCTATCTTCTCTTTAATAGAACATTTTGCATAGAACATTTTTTTAACAGATAATCGCTATAAAATAGAACTATATAAATTACTCCTGGTGTGGGAAATTCCCACACATCTGAAGTGCAGTGTTATGGAAGAACCATTTCATTTTCACATCCAATATCCAACTAAAACAATCTGATATATTTAGCAAACTAAACTTCTGTATGAAAACAGGTTATCGCAATAAAATAATATAACAAATAACAAATAAAATAAATATAGCCTTGCAGTATAAAGATATTTCTCTCTCTCTCTCTCTCTCTCTCTCTCTCTCTCTCTCTCTCTCTCTCTCTCTCTCTCTCTCTCTCTCTCTCTCTCTCTCTCTCTCTCTCTCTCTCTCTCTCTCTCTCACACTCACACACACACAGACACACACACACACACACACACACACACACACACACACACACACACACACACACAGGCCTATTGCAATCACTTGTACATCAATGGCAAGTTATATTTCTCAAACAGTTCTTCTCTCATCTGACACATGTCCAGCCAAGCTAAAAAGGACAAGTGGAGCATGTGCAGGGAAACGATTGGGAAATAATAAAAACAAGTTTAAATGGGTAAATTTTCTATAAATATTTTTGAGTATAAATAGTTTCTGACATAGCCTAGCCTACTTCAGTTCTTGTTAAAACACACCAGACATGCAAATTCTGTGCATTTTGGGCACTTTTTGGGTGAAATCCTATTTATTTTGTCCATCAAAAGTGTGCTTTCACTTAAATTGAGCGCAGCAAAAATAGACACGGCGCCGAAACCCGCGCTTCACTGTCGCTCACGCGACGCTCCTGCTCGACGCCCACGCGCTGCTCCGGCTCCCGGTGTGAATGCACTCATTGATTGACATGCACGCCGGACAAAAAAAAACGCGCTGCTCCCGCTTGCTGTGTGAATTCACGAGATTTCGTACATGTGCGCTTTCCGTGTGCACGTGTGATGCTGATGTTGCGCGATGTTAATCATGCGGCACCCGAATGCATTTGACCGGCATAAAATCGGATTATGTCAGACTGACCGGCCGGTCGCCGATCATGGCCGATCACGTGAAAATCGTCCGATTCCGGTCACCAGCCGATCAATCGGTGCATCTCTAATATAAATAACATATTTTTCTTAAATATATACGTGTGCATTTATATAAATAATTATACACAGTACACACACATATATTATGTAAACACAAACTTTTATTTTGGATGCGATTAATCGTGATTAATCGTTTGACAGCCCTAGTATTTATATATATGTGTATATATTGTTGTATTATTTTATATATTATTTAATCAAATTTCAGAATTGTTTTAGTATTCATTGACTTTCTAGAAATGATTTTCCAAGAAGAACGACTGATCTCAGACTTTTGGTCACCACCGTATGTGTGAATTTGTAACTGTCTGAAGGAGAGATAGAAAAGTAAGGGTGAGGCAGGGAAACAGAATGTGATAGACGTGTGTCGAACCAGTGAGATACATGCAGGGTAAAGAGAGAGAGATGAGGGACACTATGGATAGTGCCTTAAGGTCATGGCTGACAGGATGACAGGTCTCTCCATCTCTCTATCCAAACTGTCCAAGGCCTCACTCCAGCCTGTCTGCTTGTGCCAAAACCTCACATCCAGCCAACCACACTCTTTAGAACTGACATGACCCACAACCTGAACCTCTTGGCATTGAATTCCTATTCTGATATATATTTGAAGCCAAATAATCTACAAGTGTTACAAATGGTGATTATGGATCTCTAATGTTGTTTGACAAGATACTACTGAACCATTATCATATATCATTATCTGGATAACCTTATTAGTCTCATAGCACACTATTATGAATATGCATGATGATATCATCTAGTGTTTTTAGAAGGATATGAAATGGGATAAATGCTCTTGTTCAATTGCTTATCACGACACATTAAAAGTACCATAGTACAGTATTTGTAATACAATGGCATTTTAGATATCTTGGTATTGCATGATTGACATAATAATCTATCACAGTAGTCTAAAGTGCTTTAAAGAATATCAGGATATTACCATGGATGGGACATGTGCAATAATAATAATAATAATAATAATAATAATACCATGGTCCAATGTCCAAAAAACATGGTAATAGTATTTTTTTTTTGTAAATGGATAGAAGAATTTTTTATTTTTTGTTGTAGTTTTGTGTTTTGTTTAGTTTTTTTTTTTTTTGTTTTTTTTTTGTCGTTGTTTTGTGTTTTTTTTTTTGTAGTTTTGTTTTTGTGGTTTCTTTGTTTTATTTTCCTTTTTTGACACAGAGAGAAGTTTTTTTTTCCCCCTGCTGGTCCGTCTTTTATCAATCAGTTTTGTTGTGACACAGCTAGAACAGAAACACACTCACAGATGACGTATGTCACCTGCACGCAGTTTAACACGCACACACACACGCTCATGCAGAATGTTACCAAAGGGCCCGGCTCCTTATCGTTTGTGACATGGTAGACGGAAGGAGGGCTGTGAGCAGAGTGTATGTGACAGTGGAGGCACGGGTCGCAGTGACAGCGGTTTGAGGAGCAGGAGACATGACACACTCCTAATCAGTCCACTCCCCATGTCAGCCCAGCGCACGCTGAAGGACAGCGGGGGAAAAGCAAGAGTGTGGGGGGCAGGGATTTCAGAGGGGACCACCAGACGGGGTCCATCTCTCTGTGGGGGTGGGGTGGGAGGGGGTATGGGGGTGATCGGTGACCGGGTCGCCTCTTCTTGTTCATTCTCAAATCTAGAGATAAATTGCATGAAGCATGGTAAAATAAGTGTTTTCATTTCAGTTTTTTTGGCATCATGGTAATTTGGCTAATAAGTTCAGGAGTGGCACTGACGTATCAGGTGAACTGTTTCCCACAGCCTCTCTCTCTCTCTCTGTTATAGACTCACAATAAGAAACCTGTGAGTGTGTATGTGGTGAGTGGTTGAAGACCTGAGTGCTGGTAGCAGTGGGCAGTGGTAATCCTCGCCAATGTCTTTGTATTTCGGAGGACTCTTTATATGAACATGGACACGACAGGGAGGGGGACTGAGTTTAGGCCCTTCCAAAAAGCCTTGCCTGAGGAGGAGATGACACACAGATACACATTTAGGCATGCACACTATGCACTGACAGCATCGTTTATTTGCACACACTACAGTACGTTGTTTAAGCATCTGGTTTACAATGCACAGTGGTTTTGCACATCTTACAGACCGATTCTGGGCAGTGATCACTAAAAGATATCCCCTATTGTCTCTTTTAAATATGTAATTTTTTTGCTTGTTTTCTGTGGATAATAATAATTGCACTATGCAAATAGCCCTATGACTTACATACACATGGCACAGTACTATTTCAGTCATCATGGTTAAACTAGATTGTTGGTGGTTGGTGAATAAGGTGTTTGCTCTCAAGTGTCATGCAAAAGTGAAATAACTTGCACAAATGAACACTTATGCACATGCAAATACACCCAAATAAAAAGCTGGGGCTTTTTCAGAAGTTTAAAATAGTCTATTCTCTCTCTGTTTTTTTTATTTATTATTTCTGTAGTAATCTGTGTGGTTAATTAAAGAGTTGAGCAGCTTGTCTGAATCTCTCACTAACACATATATTCTGAACAGCATGGCAGCCATAAATGGAAAATTATTTATAGTGCTAGTACAATATTCATGTGTCTGGTCTGTTCGTAATCCCTTCATGAGACCCAGTGTTAGTTTCTGTGACCCTTGTTACCCTAATGAGAGAAGCAGTGGCATTCATTTCTGCTCTTGTGTGTGTGTGTGTGTGTGTGTGTGTGTGTGTGTGTGTGTGTGTGTGTGTGTGTGTGCGTGTGTGTGTGTGTATGTTGCCTCAGGCCTGATGGAATCGGTACTGTCTCAGTAGAAGAGAAGGAACATTTCGAGGAGATCAAAGAACGACTGCGCGTGCTGCTGGAAAACCAGATCACACACTTCAGGTACATTGTCAGTCAACACAGCATCATATAATACCACCTTATTAACAGCTAGAGATAATAATTGAATATGTGGTGTGTGAATATGTATATATATATATATATATAAATACATAGACCTATATATGCGTTTAATTTTCACAGTAGTGTGAAACTGCTAAATACATAAATGTTCATGTAATGTAAATGTGAAACTGGCTGTGTGATGACTGGATATCTTGATTGTAAGGGTTCTTCCAAAAAATTTCAAGAGACATTCGTTAAGCCATCAAAATCTTGTTTTATTGACTGCAAAAATGTATTTAATGAACTGATCACGAACGGTGCAGAAGAAGAGAAAAAGAAAAAGAACCAAAGAAACTAATAAATGTGAAACCAGCAAATTACTGAGTTCTGGGTTTCAGATGTTTGGGTTCCCACATCAGAACTAACACAGCCACAGAATATTAAGTCCTTTTAACGAAACAGAGCAAACCATTTTATAATAACAAGGGCAACATAACTCTATAAGCATATGAAATCACATTCACCATAAAGCAATAATGAAAATAAATTTAAACACACAAAAATGTACTTAATACACAACACATTCAAATGAAAGGATTAGTTCACCTCAAACATTTCAGGATTTCTCTCCACACAATGAACTTCAACGGTAACCAAAAAGTCCAAATCACTGCAGTTTCAAAGGGCTGTGAAGTGCTTCAAAGAGCTCTGCACGATCCCAGCTGAGGAATAGAGTCTCATCTAGCGAAATGATCGGTCATTTTCTAAAAAATATTAAAATGTATATACTTTTTAACCACAATTGTTCGTCTTGCGCTGGTCTGCGACGCGCCAGGCATTACGTAATCACGTTGAAAAGGTTACGCCGGACGTAGGCGGAAGTACCGCCCCATTGTTTACAAGTGTGGAGAAGGAGGATCGTTCAAATTTTATTGTATGTTTAATGACATATTTATGTCTTTGTGTCATTTTATTGTTTAAAATTATCCTTTTCGTGTGCGTATCCTGGATGTTTAAAAATGTTTAAAAAAAAATTCTGAAATGTGTTACTCAAAAAACTTAATTTATTTTCCACTGAAGAAAAAAAGACATGAACATCTTGGATGGCATTGGGTTGAGTAAATTATCAGTAAATTTCCATTTTGAGGTGAACTAATCCTTTAACAAACGACCCAAACAAACATTGTCCCAAAACCTACATTTCCCATAATTCCCGGCAAAATATATAAAGGACATCAGGAAATGCCCCGCCCTTTTAATAACAGGCCTCTGAACCTCGGAACCATGGGAAGATACGAAATAATTCAAAACAAAATTAAATAAAAAATGTTTAACCCCAATCTCTGTCTAATTGTTGTTTCAAATTCAATTACTTTTGTGCAATTTAGTTACGAATTATCTTTAATGCACGCATAAAGAGACAACGTACCACCTCTAATACAAATATTTGTGTAAATAAAATTAAATAAACTAAATAAATAAACAAACAGACGATAAACATTAATCCCTCAAAGCAAACGAAATATCAATTTCTCCTAAAAAATAAAAATAAAAAGGAGAAAACCAGAAACATTCAAATGAAATATTTATTAAGTGTGGCCTAAGCTATCACATTGATGAAACCGGATATTCTTATTTATTTCAAACAAATTTAAAATGGGAATAGTAATGTCTTATTTCTCAATGGTTCAAAGCGGGTTTAAACACTGTCTGTGAAATTTTCTCTCTGAAGGTATTGCTTTCCATTTGGACGCCCAGAAGGAGCCTTAAAAGCCACGTTGTCTCTGCTTGAGAGGGTGTGGTGCCATTTTTATCTTCTGCTCCGTTTTACACCAAATAAATGTGAAATGTTGTCATTTTGTATGTATATGCATTGAAAAAGCGCATGACACAAAGTAAAAACAGACCTAAAAGCAAAAGCGTATGCAGCTGATTTGTAATTTGGTTTTGCAGGTCTTAATGAAGGACATTGTGACACCTGTACCTCAGGACGAGGTGAAGGCAGTGATCCGTAAATGTCTGGAGCAGGCAGCTTTAGTGAACTACCAGCGTCTCTCGGAATATGCCAAGGTGGAAGGTAGGAAGCACATATTCCTGTTTAGCAGGGGGGGTTTCTCCTCTCTTTAATAGTGTAGTACTTGACATTTTCCTCTCTTAGTAGCAGTGCTTAACAACAGTGATGCTCAACTAACCAGTATTCCATGGAGGCAGTGCTGAAATGGCACTTTTTATTTTTAATAATAGGAATGCTTACAATGAAGCAGTATTTAACTGTTGGTGTGTAATGGCTTTTTATGTTGTCTTATCTCTACTAGTTTTGTGTATTGTTGACAGAATGCTGGCGACACCACAACATAGATATGCTTTAATTCTTCTGAGAAACATGAGATAACTCTGTAGTATGTGGTTTGTTGGAGTGCCCAGGTAATGATGTTGTTTTGGGTTTTATTTTTTTTCTTCTTAAATAAATAGCTGATTCTTTGATAAATAGATGGAGAGAAAATTACAGTTTCTGATGATGTTTTTTTTTTTTTTTTTACAAATGTATTTTATACAAATACATTGTATTAATGATAATAATAATAATAATTATTATTATTATTAATATTAGTATCATAAATGTATTATTATGTTTATTTAATGTTTATATGATTACACCCTGGCCTTTAGACGTATGCCTTGCTTTTTGAAGGTTTTAGGTTGTGTTGGTGCAGGGTTGTTTTAGCTGTTTCTAGAAGTATGTAAAAATGCATTCAATTCCCTCTCTCAAACCCTGGCCTCAGTGCCATATTGCTCTGCTCGATGGTTTCTCGCTGCCCTCTGTGGATGTTTGCCTCTATCCTGTGGTTTAAAATTACTTTACAGCAAAAAAGATATACTTTTCCTTTCCAGCTCTTCATCACCTTTCCAGCTCCCCTGCTTCATATGTTGATTGCAGAATCACTGCCTTTTTTACTAGTCTTTGTCTTTTTTCCTCTTTCTTTTTCTTTCTTTCTTTCTTTCTTTCTTTCTTTCTTTCTTTCTTTCTTTCTTTCTTTCTTTCTTTCTTTCTTTCTTTCTTTCTTTCTTTCTTTCTTTCTTTCTTTCTTTCTTTCTTTCTTTCTTTCTTTCTTTCTT
Organism: Tiaroga cobitis; assembly: GCA_030578255.1. Taxonomy (NCBI): domain Eukaryota; kingdom Metazoa; phylum Chordata; class Actinopteri; order Cypriniformes; family Leuciscidae; genus Tiaroga; species Tiaroga cobitis. Next base: position 31,925,512 of record CM060601.1, on the reverse strand, counting down.
TCTTTCTTTCTTTCTTTCTTTCTTTCTTTCTCCTTCGCTCTTTCTCTCTTTCTGCTCCCTCCCTCTCTGCTTTTGCTCTTGTTTATTGGCTTTTCGTCTTATTTGGAGCCCTCTCTTGTTGAGCCAATTTCGAGAAGCCATATACAGTGCAAAGCTGGGATTGCCCACTCAAGCAACACACATTGTGTGTTGCAAGTGAGACGGTTTCTTTCATGGACATGGACAGCAAAACTGTGGCTCACACACAGGGGGTCTTTGATGCCAAATAATAGCCATGTTGATTGGACAAATGCTTTAATTTGGTCTGGAATTTAATTTTCTCGAATTATTGTTCAGTGCCCGTCCATGTCGATGAAGAAATATTACTGGGCACTGCAGATACTGAAGGAGAAGCCCTTAGTATCTGTTAGCCAGATGATGTCTGTGTTGTTCCCTATTGACCCTTTGATTGCTGAACACTAAACTGAATGTGACTTTACCTGAACTGACCAATAGTTTGCAACACATCCCCAAAATAAAGTATTTTCCAGAGACCAAAGCTTTTAGCTAGAGTAACTCACATGCAAGACTAATGGTAGACTAAATCAAAACGAATTGTTCAAATTTTTTTCAAGCCAAAACTATTTGCAATGTGTCCGATGGAATTTATTTTTTGTTGACATTCTGAAAATAGGTCATATCGGTCAAAGGTTTGGAATAATTACAATCATTGAGAAAAGGAAAAAAAGTGTCCAGGGTGCTCAAGGAGTTAATAAAAGTAGTTAAAAAAAAGTGTGTGAAGGTGCTCTTTGGGGTCGGGAATTCAATGACATGTAGTAGAAGGAAATCCAAGGCACTCTTCTTAGGAATGAATAAAAAGCCTTTATTTAACTGGCTTTTTCATAGTAGAAAATTTTAAAAACATGGGGGGAAAAAACAACCCACGCGGAGTGGCACAAACAGCCTTCTTCAGGGTATGATTTTCAATCAAACAATTTCCTCTTTTATAGATGCTAATTAGAAACACCTAAATGACAAATTACAAGCACATACAGAGAAGGCCCTCTAGAGGGTTACATAGTCAAAAAAAAAAAAAAATTGTTTGATTGAAAAACATACCCTGAAGAAGGCTGTTTGTGCCGCTACGCGTGGGTTGTTGTTTTTTTTTAGCATAATGTTAAAAACATTTAAAAAAATCTTAATTATTCCAAACTTTTGGGTAGTCACATATTGTTACAATAGGAAGTTTTGGACTCAATGTGAAGACGTTTATAGAGATCCATCAAGTTTTTGTGCATGCACTAAGTTTAAAATTCAGGCTTGGTCCTAGTATACAAACAAAGGATTAAAGAACTGCCTAGAAAAGAGAAATGGTCCAGAAACACTCAAATAATCACAAATGATGTTATTTCTGGCTTGGTTTAGCTGACTGTAGAGACCCTTGTCTTCTAGCCTCATGCACACTGACCTGCAGATCATATCAGGTTGACTGATTTTAATAGTTGCTAGGCTTTTCATCAACCCTGCCAGGCAACTTTGCATGCAACTAGATTTGGTCAAAAGCCCCGTGCTTCTTTCTCTCTCTTTCTCCTCTGACCCCTTGCTCTTGCATGCCCCAATCCTCTTTTATAGGGAAAAAGAGAGAAATGTATGAGCATCCTGTCTTCTGTTTGGCGTCACAAGTGATGGATTTAACCATTCGTGAGTACCCTGCTTATCTGGAGACACTCCATCACTTCCGCCACCCCTCCTTTTTTCTTTTCTCGTTTTTTTTTCTTCTTCTTTTTTTTTCGTTCTCAAGCACTTTTCACAAACAGTTGTTCCCTCACGCCCTGACCGGCACCATCCTCTTTTCTTGCTTGCAGTCTGCTTGCCTTTTTCTTTAAGTGTTTTGCTTGAATCTTAGGTTGAGTGATTCAGCCACAGGTCTTGCTGTCACTTTGATCAGTCCATCCTGTCCAGCTGAGTCAGTGTGGCAGCCTTTCTTTCGTTTTCTGCTTATTCTTTCTGTTTGTGACTTGAATGCATTTTTACTTTGCTTTTGTGTAAGTCACTCCTCCCCACCTTTGTCCTTTTATCAACGTGTGCCAGGTTTACAGTACTGGTCAGGTACAAGGTGAAGATAAATAATTCAAATCATCTCCAAAACAGGGATTCGGATGCAGCTTTTGGAGTCATTGCGTTTCCAATCATGTTTTCGACCACGAGTGCTGTATGTTTTTGTCTGTTATCCACTCAAGCAGCGTATCACTGTGGGTCTTCACTGTTTTTCTGTTTGTGATTTGGTTTATTCTTTCTGTTTTGGGTCAAACTTAGTTTTTAGACATGTTTCTGGTGCAAGATTGTAAAAGCAGGGGTGTAAAGTGCTTGGATAATTGTACTATATTACTATACAAAAATGTCCATTTTATTGAACTACTAATAAAGATGAATGTACTCATACTTTGAAACGGTAAAAAGTAGAAAGTACATATTTCATAGGTCATGGTTTACATTTTTTCCTCTTAATAAAAACAGAATACACTGCCGGTATGATTTGATCAATATATAATAATAATAAACTATTCAAATAGTTTAAACAGGCTTTCAACCCCTGTTGAAATGGTTTGTTTTCCCAGCATAACGCGACCACTCTTGTAGAACTTCTTTCGTGCAATCCCTCGTGGAATGACAGTGAACTACAGGCCTTTCGGGGTTAGACAGTCCTATCCTTAAATACCTCTTTCTTTTTTCCTCTTTCCTTCTCTTTCTACTCCCCCATCAGATCTCACATCTGAAACAAAATAAAAGCTGACCCCTTCTTCCTTCTCTCCTTCCCCTTCTTTCTCTCTTCTCCCCTCACTCTTCCTTGTTTCTCTTTCTTTTTAGTAGAGAAACCTCAGAAGGATCAGAAGGATTCAGGTGACATCTTTTGTCTGACTTACTATTAAACCCATTTTTAAAACAGCCCCCTCCCCCCCTTTCCCAGTTCAAAACATAACCAACTTATAGCATTCGCATGGCAAAAGTTTCCGATATTAAGATAACCATGGGAATGTTGTGACAAGGTTATGCCAATGTCTCCTTCAGTCTATACATTGCATCCAAATAAAGATGCATTTTCCATGAGCTGGTAAGAGCTGTATGTATGCTTTACCAGTCTATGGAACATGCAGAGTGAGTATTCCTTTAATTCTTACTTAAACTTCCAACAAATAATATCAAGCAGAATATTTGCCTGTATTATTTATGATTAAAGTGATACTCTCTGCACCAAGTGCGAAAACCCAGTAACACTTTTTCTGTAAGATTCAATCCTTTAACATTAGCTAATGCTTTAGATATCACATACTAACAATGAATAACATTTTTACAGTTTTTGTTAGATTAATAATATGTTTGCTATATATTAAAAATATAGTGCATGTACATATATACTACTATACAACACACTCTTATTCATTAGTAATTCATGTTTATTAAAAGAACATGCAATTATAACATTATAACTCGTTAAATGTTAAAGTGTGTGTGTGTTTGTATATATATGTTAATAGCTTGATTTATAAGCAATTGCATTAACTAATATTAAAAAATGTAACAGTGTAAAGTGTTACAGAAAAATCTCTAATGTGTCAAATAGCAATAGTGATGCACTGTTAATGATTTTTCAGTTCAAATCATATTGCTGATTTTCCATTGGAGTGAATATATGGTGAAATGACAGTCATTGTGTGTTGGTTTCCAAAACCTTTACAAAAATATCAGAAAAACAAGTATATTCAATCTAAAAACTACAGTATATGTTCTCATGTAATGGTTTAGAAACTCTTCATTTCTGAAATGTCTTGAATTAGGAAAATCAGGTATTTCAAATGGTCTAAACCAAGATTATTCTTTGGATGTTTTTCAAACATAATAATAATCCAAATGTCAAAATGCTAATGCATTCTGTCTGTTGCTATTGAAGTACCTGATGTTGCACTATTGCATGACATTTCATCCCTGTATGGACAGTAAGCCTTTAAAAGGCCACAAAAATTAAATAAATTTTTTTTTAAAGTCTTCAGTCTTATTGAGGGAGATGAAGATGATTGAGATACAATTAGAAGAAAGGTCATAGGGTTAATTCACAATCAGGGGGCGTGTGCTTTGTGTTTAGTGATGAAAGCACTGTTGACTGAGAGGGGGTGTGACTCTTCAAAATGATGTTAATTGTTTTGACATTCATCACAGAGCAAATGACTTTGCTTCCTAGTTCGTCTGTCTTTGTGTTCCTCCATCAAAGTGCCACACATCATATAATGACATGCTCAAAGATCTCCAAAATTGACAGAGCACAAACAAATCTTTGTTCAAATCCAACAGCAGATAGACAAACAAAATTCACTTGGGTTGTCTAAAAAAATGTCTAAACACCCTCTCAGCCAATATTGAAACGTTATGAGTTACAAAAACATGTGAGTGATTCTATAATTGGAGATACATTTGGTATTTCAAAATATTAACAGAAATTCTTTCCAGAAAACATATTAAATTTTAATAATTCAGTGCTTGCCAAACAGGTTACTTCCTTTTTTTTAATTTTTTTTTTTTTTATGAAAAAGTAATTTCTTTATAGTATTGTTTGTCATATTTGATTATACTCTGCTGCTACAGACAAATTAGGCAATGTGTAGAAATAACTTTGGTAACAGAATTGACAATTTTACACTTTTTAGCCCAAAACTCCACTTGCTAGCATACATACGAGCACATGACACTAATGAAATCAAGACTTTTAAACAACCTACTGTGTGATCACTGATACATTCTGTTTTCCTTTTGAAATTGTGGTAACAATTTTGACATTTTACAAAATAACTCTTGGTGTAAGAACTTTTTAGATTAAAATATTTTCTCAGAGAAAGCACACATACCTTTCAGTGCTTCAGATCTTATCAGTGAGGGAAAGTGACATCATTTCCTGTATCTTACATAGCTGTGGGAGATAATCCCACCATTTTAAAGGCAAAGTAACAGATTTGACACAAGATGTATGTACACATTTTTATAAGATATTAAGTTATTTTTAAACATTTTAATGTTGAGGAATTAGTAAAAATGATTAATTAGGGATTTTATAAATAAAATAAAAGAAATATTACTAAAAGAAAAGTAAAATAAAATATTTTGGTTACACAATGATATGATTGAATTTGGACAACAAGAAATCATGATTTCCAGCTATATAAAATATAAAATTGTTATGACCTTTAACATCTTGTGATCCATGGCAATGACTAACAAATTATTGAAATAATGAAAATATAACCATTTGAAAAAAGCATAAAAAATAATGACTTTGGACACAAAATGTTTTGAATCAACCATGTATCCATAAACCATAGTCTCATAAATGTCTCTTTACTTTGCAATCCCATCCTTAACCAACAGTTATGAACCGTGTTCCTCGCATTGTGCATTTTCATCATGTTAAAGACCCATGAACATATGTCTATTTTCTCAACAGTCTGCTGTAAACTATATGATTTCTTTAATTTCAAACTGTTATTTAAAATGAAAATAATGTTTAATTACTCCTGTCATTCTCCGTGTCATCAACTGGCAGATGAAATGAAAATGAAGATAAAAATGAAAATAGACAATGATGGGTACATTTTAAGTATGACATGTTTAAGAGAGAGGTGCTGCCCGCTTGTATTGACAGAGAGAGGTAGGCAATGAGACGACATAAATTCCTGCATGTGCTGAACATTATGCATGATGACTATAACATATTTGTTGCCTTTTTTATCCTTTCTTTTTCCTCAGTTCCTTGGTTTGACTCATTATATTTGCATTGCTCTTTATTGACTCATTATGGTTTGTGTCTACAGAGCTGAGTGTTGACAGAGTGTCAAGATTATGCCAAGTCGTTAACTAAGACAGCAGAGTTGATGTATGCAGAAGCTAATTTGTGGTTCATTAAGTCAGTTTTTTTTTCTTCCAGAGAGAACATTTATGAAATTCAAATGAAAAATTAGATGTAACCCATAACTTTATCCATCTCTTACCTCCTCTGTAATTTTAATTGTCATCTTAAGTTTTTTCCTTCATAGCAAATATGCTTATAAAGTGACATTATTTAAATGAAATACTTAAATTACCACCCAAAAAAAATTCTGCATTGCAAACAGTACATATTAAGTTTAAAAAAATCACATTGCAGTGAAATGCAGTTTACTTTAGGCATCAGACAGGATGATTTCCATGTGCGTGTTTGTCTGTATGTCCATATTAACTGTTGTACTACCTTTGTGCCTCAGAAAATGTAGGACGCTTAGTCACCCCTGCCAAAAAGCTTGAGGACACGCTCCGTCTGGCCGAGCTGGTCATAGAGGTGCTCCAGCAGAATGAGGAACATCATGCAGAGGTGAGTGCACCAGGCATGGCGTGTTAGATATAATACATGCTTAAATACACATGCATGAAAAGAAATACGTCAGGCACATATTTATATGTGAAAACAAACAAAGCTGCTTGAATATTAAGACCTCAGAACTCTTACAACTCTTAAAACATTTTCAATCTCGGAAAACCTTCCTCAATGGCTGCTAGCACTGTTTAGGTAGCATTTTTCCACTAGAGCAGCCGTCATCCTCTTACATACAAAGGCAGAATATATGTGTTTTGTGTTTTTAAATTATGTGATCCGCAGGCTACAAGCACGGGAGGACAGGCGGTACAGTATTTTTTTTTTTTTTTTTTTTTTTTGCTGTCATCAGTGCCGTGCCCTGCTCTTGCATGCGAGCCTCATGATCTGGCCTACACTGGAAGAGGCATTACATGGGCATAGCATATCAGGACTTATTTAATTTCAGTTCAGTTAATTCAAATTTTGTTGTTTGAGATTCAGATAGATACACAGATAGATAGATAGATAGATAGATAGATAGATAGATAGATAGATAGATAGATAGATAGATAGATAGATAGATAGAGTAGATAGATAGATAGATAGATAGATAGATAGATAGATAGATAGATAGATAGATAGATAGATAGATAGATAGATAGATAGATAGATAGAGTAGATAGGTTGGATCAATTCATCTTCAGTTTGACTGAACTGAAATTACTGTCACATTGACTGAATACATTAAAAGCATTGAAGGCATTAAAGTCAATGGACAAAATTTATACAGTTGTTCTTTTTATGTGAAATGCATTCATCTTAATTTTGGTTTATTTTCAGTCTGTTATTCTAACAGTTTTGTTTTGTTTTGTTTTGTTTTGTTTTGTTTTGTTTTGTTTTGTTTTGTTTTGTTTTGTTTTGTTTTGTTTTGTTTTGTTTTGTTTTGTTTTGTTTTGTTTTGTTATGTTTTGCTTCTGGTGCCAGGTTCACTAAACCATTACAAGGAATAGTTCACCCAAAAGTCACTAAGAACACTTGTTTGTTTGTTTTCCAATTAATGAAAGTCATTGGGGTCTGATGTTTGTTGGAACCACACTGACTGTAATTATATGGACTTAAAACATTATTCATTTAAACATTATTCAGAATATCTGCCTACAGAAATGGCTACAGGTTTGGAACAGCGTAGTCATGGATCATTTCTGGGTGAACTATGCCTTTAAGCACATAAAACCATTTTTTAATACACATGTCCACTAAAATGCATGGAATATGGTATTTTACAAAGTCCAGTCATATATCATGCACATTAAAATTGCATGTTCAAATGTACACATGTACAACGTAATACATGCACAAAATAATTGAATAAATCTGGGTTTGTTTTTGTTTTTTTAAAGCACAAGTGACAATTGGAATCTTTACCAAACAGTCTTAAGCATAGGAATTTTTATTATTAAATTATTAAACATTGTTTCTATTATTTATTTGCTTTTTTTATCAAGATTTACCATCAGTCATTCTTAACTTGTGATCATATTTCCAATTGCATTTTAAAGCCCTTTAATGCTGACACATTTATGATAATGAAGTGCTCAAATACAGAGCAAAAAAAAAAAAAAAAAACCTCACATAACTCTCACTGTTTTTCATTACTTGTTTGTTGGCTGGGAAACATTGGACAGGGTAAAGAGGTATGTAGACCCTATAGAGTCCCCCTCTATGTGCATGTCGCAGCCCCTGCACCATGGATGGAGGGATTTCCACCTTTTCCATCTCTCTGCCTGGACACCCCATCCTTCCCCTAGTCAGCTGTCCCTATGGAGCGTTGAGCAAGTGGCTTGTGGTTCCACAAGCACGAGGGGGACATTGCTTCACCTGTGGAAGCAGACCCCCCAAAAAAACTCAATGAAAATTAGACTGGTCTCATTTTCACCCTTGCACAACCCCAGTTATCTCCAAACTCTCCTCTGTTTTGTGTCCTTCAGCTTGGTTTGGTCTGCTAGCTTCACTTACCAGCTCTAACTACAAATATTAAACTACATTACAAATGCACTTCTCTGTTTTTTTTTTGGGAGAAGTGTTGCAATAAAGCAAAACTGCTATACTGGTGTCAAGCATACTGGTATAAAAGGTTTGTTTGAGTGGTCAGTGACAACAGCATGATTTTTTTTTAAAGGGGATGAAGCCATGATTTACATTAACCTTTCATTTGTCTAACATGCTTGGTGCATATCTGCAGGCCAGATGTGTTACACACAGCAGCACAGCTGGATCAGCAGCAGAGGAATCTCACATAATTAAACAATCGAACAGATAAATAATACGGACTACTGAGATTGTGCTGCTAATCACTGCTGCTGCTGCATGCTGGGAATTTTTCTGTTACAAGAGCATAAATTCCTGTGCATGGACTTGTGGGAACATTCACATCTGCAAAATGTGACATACATAAGGATGTACTTTAAATACAAATCAGTGTATGTGTATTAGACATTAACTATGATGAGCTGTGCTTTTTAGAAGAGGGGACAGCATGGGAGTTTCAATGCATGAGAAAAGCTCATGACACTCCACAGACACAAAGGTGAAAAATTACATTTCTGGACAGTCCGGTATCATCTCAAAACTATTTGGGGTCTTTAAAGACCAGTGTGGATTTAATAACTTTTTTATAGATCTGTGGACTGTCATGCTCTTAAGTATAAGAGAAAAGGCTGATCTTCAATGTATGTCTTTATATTACATGACTGATTTTATTTTTGCTTTTTCTCTGGCTCTTGTATTGCCTCTTTCTCTCACTGCAGGCATTTGCATGGTGGTCAGATCTGATGGTTGAACATGCCGAGACGTTTCTGTCTCTGTATGCTGTGGACATGGATGCGGCATTGGAGGTTCAACCCCCAGACAGCTGGGACAGCTTCCCTCTCTTTCAGCTGCTCAATGACTTCCTGCGCATTGACTGTAAGTATTTTAAGGGGATCTTTTCTGGACAGGTCTTTGTTATTTTTATGCCTTATTAAATGAATATTCTAGGTTAAATGCAAAGTCATTTCAATTGAAAGCATCTGTGTCTCATAGACTGTCAGAAACATGTCAGTGCATCAATCTTAAATGTTAAACAAAAAAAACAAAAATTTTAGTAGAAGTAGAAGCAGATAACATCTTGTGATTGTGACCAGGAGGGAACCAGAAGTCAATAAGCATAAATGTACGGAACTGGAAATTGAGATAACTAGGGCTGGGACAACGCGTCGACGTCATCGATTAAGTCGACGCAAAAAATACGTCGACGCAAAATATGCGCGTCGATTTGTCAGACCCAAAACAAAGATGGCGGCGCCCGGAGAGTAGTAGCAACACGAGTGGCTCCTCAGACTTTCAAAGTGCAAGGTGCAAAGTGCACTCGTTCCTCTAAAGTAGAGATGCACCGATTGATCAGCTGGTGACCGGAATTGGCCGGTTTTCACGTGATCGGCCATGACTGGCCGGTCAGTCTGACATATTCCGATTTTATGCCGGTCAAATGCACTCGGACGCCGCATGATTAACATCGCGCAACATTAGCATCACACGTGCACACGGAACGCACATGTAGGGAACCTCGTGAATTACGGCCGTTTCACACCGCAAGCATGAGCAGTGCGGGTTTTTTTTCCGGCGTGCATGTTAATCAATGAGTGCATTCACACCGGGAGCAGGAGCAGTGAAGCGCGGGTTTCGGCACGGCGCAGAGTATTTTTTTTGCAGCACTGCTCTCAATTTAAGTGAAAGCACACTTTTGATGGACAAAATAAATATGATTTCACTCAAAAAGTGCCCAAAATGCACAGAATTTGCATGTCTGGTGTGTTTTAACAAGAACTGGAGTAGCTATGTCAGAAAAGAAAATGAAGACTCAAAAATATTTATTGAATTTTTTTTTATTGAATGCTAGACATCAAGTTGTTATTTTCATCTGAAAGAAGAATTACAAGATGCTCTATTTTTTAGTAAGCTAGGCCTATGTGTTTTCAAGGCTTCAAAGTTTTATTGAATGCTACCTCTGACTAAGAATGCATTACTTTGCACTTTTTAAGAATTTTAAGAGCAATACACATATATTGCAATGTTAAGGAATTCATGTTTTTTTTCATTCAGATATATAAATTAACATGTATAAATTGGTATTAGTCAATTAATGGGGAGATAATCGATAATAGAATCGAAATCGAGTCGGACAGAAAAATGAACCGTTAGATTAATCGATGCATCGAAAAAATAATCGCTAGATTAATCGTTTAAAAAATAATCGTTTATCCCAGCCCTGGAGATAACCACAGTTCATAATTGTGATGTTGCAGTCCAAATATATTGCATTCCTACACAAATTGCATCAAAGCAGAGCTTTAAGAGACAATAAAGAAGAATTAAAGGCCAAATAATGAAACCCGCAGGGGGTCAAACCAACACGTTGAATGTAAAGAGTTTGCTCAAGGCCTTATCACGTCTCTAATGAACTGAAGTCAATAGGGTGCTGTCCATGGTGCTAAAGCCACTCTGCCATGGGCTGCAGTTAACTAATTATTCTAGTGGCATTCTTTGCACAGCTTGACAGCTTGTTGTCTGGTAACCCATTCTTGATATTGGATGGCTTTTTCTGCTGGTCGAGATGGAGCTTACAAAAGTGTGTGTAGATGTATATATAAAGAAAAAAATAATAATAATACACACACACACACACAAACAGTAGATGTATTTTGTTTTCAATTACCCCAGAGGTTCAATTAAACCTTAAAAATATTTGTAAAATATTTTAAATATGTGGGAAGAACCAAACACTACACCTGGTTAAGGTATTTATCTGACAAAATTAAAAATAAACTACAGCTACAGGTTTTATTTTACTCTGCAAAAGAAAATGCATAGGAAAAAAACGCTACAAAATAATCAGTTATTAAAATTTTGTAGATTTTCTCTTGTTTTTGCATGTGTTCATAATATCTTTGCATGACATAAATAATTATGTCCTTACAATTTGGTTTCATTTTGTTATCACAAAAAAAAAGAAGAAAAAAAAACTCTGACCACAACTACACAATATGCTTACAAAATCTTTAAGATGTCAGTTTTCCTAGGCCAGACATGGACACTTTTTGGCCACTATCACAATTTTGTTTTGTTTTTTGTTTATTAATTTATTTATGTATTCATATTCATTTTTTATATTGTTCTGTGTTTGCTTTTACACATGTACATGACTAATACACTTCTCATGACTTCTCATTTGTAGCCTTCTATTAGAGATTGTCTTATTTATTGTGTTATTATTTATTTAATAACATCTTAAAATAATACAGATGTGGAATTTTATTTTAATAATCACTTTTAAAGAAGAGAACAAAGATAGTTTTTTATAGATGGTCTGTAATTCAGCATTCCAGCATTAGAAAGCTCTTCTCAAACACAAAACTAAAACACTGATGCCCCATTCTTAACACCATCTAGTTCCCCATAAACGCACACATATTACTCCTCACTACAACACAGACAAAACTCACCATCTCCCCCTGGCCTCCTCACATACTCGAATAAACAAACACAAGCAAACACCATCAAGCGTCAGCCTACAGCGTGCACTACATCTGTGGAACAGGACATTCAGCATGGAAGGTCACTATCGTCCTGTGCCTGTAGCACTGATCTAGGCATGAAATAGCCTTAACACCAGACAGGCACTAAAGAAAAAGCTATTCATGCTGCTAATGAGGTCTAAAACAGAGGAGCCTGGGAGACCCCACTGCCCCGGCCACTCGCTCGCGGACAAACACAGCCAAGTGTGCAACCACCACCGCTCAAGTGGCTAATTGGAACATAGCAATCAGGGAAGCAAACAAACATGGCACCTACTGTGAATGATCGACCTTGAGAGAGACCAGAGTGAGAGAAATAGAGACGCTGTGACTAGTACTATGCTTAGTCATCACATGCTAAAACATAAGGCATTTTCCACCACATATATTGTGCCCAATTACTTAAAAAAAGCATTAGAGGTAAAAATCCATTGTTTTTTGTAATGAGCTATTAGATATTTTTGGATAATCTAACACAAAATTACTTTACAGGAAAGGTAGCTTATATATTTTTAAATATCTGAACAATTTCTGCTGCATGGATGGGAAGACAATAAGTAATCACATTCCTTTTCCTTAATTTTTACATAAACTTAATTTATGAGAAAGTAAAAGTCGGCATGAAACGCAAGTTGCAATAATATTTTCTTAATATAATAATCGTAATATCATAATCTTATATTTCCAAGTCAAACGGCTTTTCAAACAAGAAAAAAAAAGTAGTGCAGGACTTGATTTTGTCCATCGCGAATTGATTGGATCGTCGTGTTTGCTGTGATATCATGTGAGTGACAGGTTGTCCCACTCTCGCACCAGTAAACATGTCATCAGAGAAGAGAAGAGATGTCGCTGCAAGAGGGAGCGGAAATTGTTTTGATTTAAGATTACAAGGGAGAGTACATGAATTAAAAAAGAGAAGAAAAGATGTGCACAGATTTATAATAAATGCTGCAATATTCCATAAAAAAAGTAACTTTTAACTTCATGCTGACTTCAACTCTAATCGCCAACTATTTATTTTTTCATAGATTATGTCTATTAATTATGATTAAAGCTAAATATTGGTCAAAGGGTGGTAAAAATTGCTAACTCTATGTTAGCAATCATTCATTCTATTTGTCTCCTCTTTCCCACTTTCGTCTTGCTTTTTCAGATAATCTATGTAATGGGAAGTTTCATAAGCACCTGCAAGACCTGTTTGCCCCTCTGGTGGTGAGGTATGTGGATCTAATGGAGTCCTCCATAGCTCAGTCCATACACAGAGGATTTGAACGAGAGTCTTGGGAACCAGTCAAGTAAGCCAAACACTTTTTCACTTCAATTGTTAGTTCTAGGGATGTTAATTCAATAGTACAATTATAAAAAGAAAAGGGTATGCAATTAATCATGCCCCTTGGACTTGCGCAGTCTTTTCATGTGTTCAGAGAGCAAGATGGAATCCAGCAGAATGAAACAGACCTCGGGGGTCTCGTTATTTGTTTTTGTGTCTTTTTTTTTTTTTTTTTTGAATCATTAACGGCTTAACTGGGTCCTATATTACTTTTTTTACATTTCAACTTCAGTTGTGTACAAATTCAGTGTGTAATGTTGCTGTTTGAGCACGGAAAAGGTCTGCAAAGTTACTTAAGCACAACAAAGCACTACAAAGAGAGCTATTCTCTATATCAGTAAGCATTGTTTCTGGCGTGGCCTGGTTGAGTTGCATTGAAAGTGTGTTGAATCTCTCGGTTATTGTAAGTGGTATGACATTTCTGAAACACGCTTGAAGCCAATCACAACACACTGGTCCAGCCGACCAATCAGAGCACAATGCATTTTTTGGAAGGAGGGACTTCACAGAGACAGGAACAAAACAAAAGGTTACTTACAGACCAGGGAGAGAGAGGTGCTACAACAATGTTGACGGTAGGGTAGGCTATTTCAGAGTGGCTAGCAATAGCAAGCTAGCTTTGAAAGCATCAGATCCCACCTTCCCTTCAGAGCGTCTCCAAAGCCACGCCTCCTTCAAAACACATGAACACACACAGCAGAGTCTGCAGAGCGTCACGAGAGACGGCGTTAAACTACCTCATGTCCCAAAGCGCATAACTTTACAATAATAATGAACGTAAACAACAGTACAAAGCACTGACTTGTACCACCTGACTGCTGCAGATTCATTTTGCCGTTGATAGTGACATAGAAACACATAAATCTGAGTCTGAGGACGTGAAGCGCTCTTAATTATGGTTAACGCACCATAAGCTTGTTGTTTTGGTTCAGGAGGAACTGTGAAATGTGGCTGCTGTTTGTTTGCGGCGCTCTGTGACTGTGTGTCTACAACTCTGCATAGTCTTACAGAACGCGATGATGTCGTGTGACGCCTGCGTGAGCAGGGTGCGCGGAGGTATGGAAATACACATGTTGACAGGCAGGTAGGACATCGTATCATTGCATTCGGACCGAATGCAATGATTGGACAAACATTTTTTGGGCCCTGAGACTTCCACAGAAGATATATGTACATGTTTTAATATTTAGACCACTTCTATTCTACTAGGCTTGAAGAGAGTTTCAACCAGTATAACAAAATTGTTCATAAAAAAAATTGCCTACCTTTAAATACGTGAAAAATGTAGTTTTTCGAACATTCAATCATGAAAACCTATTCTAGTAAACCCCAAAAACAAAAACAAGACTTTGAAAAGGGGCATAGTATGTCTCCTTTAAAAAAAAATTAATAATAATTGCATTTTATATAATTGGGGGTATTTTTGAGATTTAGGTTTCGTTTTTCTTCAACTACAGTAGCTCTAATATTCTTACAGTCCTAACCAGCTCTGCTTATTGAACGTTTATAATCATTTTTGCATGATTCCTAAATATAGGCTACAAGTCACCAGAATAACTTTGAATCACTCAGCAAAGCAACATAAGACAAAGTGTGTGACTGTAGGAATGTTAATGCTAATTGAATCAACAATCTGCATTTCAGCAGAAACAAAAGTGTGTTTTCTCATAAAACCAGAGCCAAAGTGGTGATAATGTGATTCACTCCGATCTCATGTGCACTTCTCATCTCTGCAACACCATCTTCTCTCTAAATGAATTCTTCATCTTGTGCTCTAAACATACTGTATGTAATACCGTGTTTCTTTATCATCCATGCTTTCTTCTGTGCATCTACATCATTGCATTCTTTTTTCTGTTTCTTTTTTCCTTTTCCACAGGAGTTTAACAAGTAATCTGCCCTGTGTCAACCTACCAAATGTGAATCTACAAATGCCTAAAGTACCAAATCTACCAGTGTCAGTTAATCTGCGACCAATGCAAATGCCTAGCTTTTCCACCCCCAACTGGATACCGGGTTTATCTGAAACTGAGTGTGTACTGGATTCTAATACATGCATGTGTGGCCTTAGCATCAACATTTGGTTCATATTTTATATTTCAATTCGGATTCACCCCTAGTTAATTGTAGACAGGTTTCATTTAAATATTTTAATTAGGAAGGTGCTTTAGAGGTGCATCTACAGTTGGAATTTAGAATTGAGGATTTCAGCATGAATTAACATTTCTAAAATTATATTATGCAACATCACACAAAATTTAACAATGTTATATTTTTTTTTGTTGAGACAAATAGTTAAAAGTAGTGATTGCTCCACAACATTTCCATGTTTGTGATAAGAATTTCACAACCAAATGACATTTTTCCCGTTTAAAGCAATCTGTTGTTGATTTACTATGTTTGAAATCACCTTCATGTGTCATAGTGCACATAAGGGGCAATAAACAACAATAAACAAAAACAGATGCTTTGACATTCTGCTATCCAAAAACAGATGCTGTCCAAAAGGCCAATATCTTACTAATTGAGTTTTTTTTGTAGGTAAATACAATTTAATGTTTTAAATCATAATTTTATTTTATCATATGATAGTGTATTATATATTTAGAAAGATTTGTTCATTAAAGTGTGCATGTAAAGGCATTTATGCTATAACCTGGCTCATTTACAGTCTAAACAGAAATGTTAGATTGTTCATTAATATGCACTGTCCCGAATAAATAAATTAATAAAATAAAAAATATAACTTTTGGCAATATTGTGTACATATAAAGAACAGATATCTTGACTCACATTATGGTAATACTGTGGCAGTAATATGTACATACAATCAGCTAATTCCAAATAGTTCACAAACTTTTTATTAAAACTGTATATGTAGAATCAAGTACTTTTATTTACATGAGCCAAAGGAATTTTAGCTTATATTTAGACATGATAATTAAAAAAAAAAACAATTCTCCAAACCTTAGCATTTCACCACTTTCCAGATGAGAGTGAAATACCTTCAGCGCTGCATTTATTGAAAAAAAGAAATTATGCATGCACAGACACACAGACATAATTACGCATGCTGAGTGACACTCGATCTCTAAGGTGTAATGATGGGTAAACTCCAAAGGTTGCCAAAACTACTGTAGTTGAAGCTGCCAAACTTCAGTCACAAAATATTTGTACCTGTCTATTCATGTCAAACCTAAGCTTAAAATACTTTCTATTTAGAATTTGGTTAGCACTTTATTTTACAGTCCTGTTCCACATGTACAGTACATACTATGTACATATTATAATAATTACAAAATCTGGGTAATATTTACCTACCCCTAAACCTAGTTACCTTATATTATCTAGTACTTTCTTAGGTAAATACAAAGAATGCACAGTGCACTGTAAAATAAAGTAGGCTACAACCAGACTCTGTGTTTACAATAAACCTGAATAATGTTTCACTAATATATATTTATGCTAAGGCCACAGCATGGAAATAGCCCGTGGATAATTTGAACCCAAAAAGCCCTAAGCATGTTGAAGTGTTGGAAGATACAAATACAGTATCACACTATAAAAACATGCTCATGTTTTGATAGCTGAATATTAAAGCTGAAGTGTGTAATTTCTGCACTAGCTGCGCCAAACAAAATCACGAAAATAACTAGGAATGTTTGTTAAAACAAATGTTGAATGATTCATTAATATCAAGCCGACATGATGTCTGTCTCTCTTGTTTGTTCAGTCAGTTTGCCCCGCCCTAAACTTGGTTGAGCCAATGTTGTTCGTCAGCCACTGAAACAAACAGATTGCAATTTGGTGCCGCAGAAATTACACACTTAGCTGAACCACAATAGCATGATTATATGATTTAGATGCTCATCATTGATATCTGGTCATGAATAAGTGATGCTACTTTAACATCTTGTATCTTTCCAACATCTTCCTCCTTTCCCTTTTTCGATTAGAATAGAAAATGATACAGGTGTTTTTCCTCTTTCTTCTTGCTGTATTTGCTGGGTGTGGGGTCCCAGAATAGTAGCTCTCCTTCTGTACCCTGCCTTGAGATGTAGGTTGTTGGGGATAAGAATACTGAGGGAGATCACCCCATCCCCCTCTTGGTTCTGTCCTGTTTCCTTCATACCGTTCTCTGAAGTGATATACAAACTTCAGAGCAACAGGCATCTGCTTTCAGTAGAAACCAAATACAAGACTCTAAAAGGACTTTTACTGGTTGTGTGAGTAACCCAAACTTTAAACTGCATTGTTTCTCACAACAGTGTTTTTTACACAATGGATCAATAATGTTTTGATTGACATCTAGTTTGGCCAGTTTTACAAGAGTATACGGTTTCATTTACTTTTTTAAGAATTACATTTCAAAACTTTTGCTTACACAGGGTTGTTTAAAAGTCCAATTTTCTAATTTAATATAACATTTGTCATTACAAATTACTGTATATTATCAGCACAACATGAAACATGCTATCAAGCACATTTTTTTTATTGAATTTGATATACTAACTTAATAAATAGACAAATAAATAAATAGTCACCATTAATCAATCTGTAAATATTTCTACACATCCTTCTGCAGCTGTATGTGAGTGTCTGTTGAGTCTGTTAGACAACTGCACAAATGAACCGACCCTTAGAGTCTTCCATCTAAATCTGGCTTCAGCGTGAAGCTCTCATTGCTTCAGGCAATCTTAAAATATGTTTCCACTGAAGATGCCTTGGGCTGCTGGCTGTTTGAGGACTCAGGCTGTGAGGAATGGTGTGAGAGTCAGTCTCTTATTTTCTCTCTATGATCTATTCTTTATTCAGTTCGGACCCTGTGGAGCTGAAATTGGTTCCGTTCAAACAGATCTATAGCTTTAGTCTGATCAGTTGAAAGTCTGGGACTGTAGCTTCTCCTGCCACTTCGTACACATACAGTCTTTACTTGTGATCCCGCAAGTCTCCTTTGACATTATTGTGCATGTTTTACCTTACCTGTACTCAAACAACCAAGTAAGGCCTGATTGTTTATCATTTTGTTTTAAGATTAACCATTTATTTTTTTCCATGGAACGATCGCCAATGAGGTTGATCTGAAGCCGTCAGGGCAACTCTGCAACGATCGGGAAGTGGTCAAAAATAAGTTAACCAAATGTGCCACCCTGGACTCGAAACAGGCTTTGTCTCGTTTAACAACCCCCTGCCCTCTGACCTTCCTACTTCCTGACCTTTTCCAGAGCATTCCATTCCTGATATTCAGCTTCGAGTAAAATCACTTTCTGTATCTCCCTCTGACTGTCTCTTGTGCATTGGCAGTAATGGTTCTGGGACTTCAGAGGACTTGTTTTGGAAACTGGATGCACTGCAGACATTCATAAGAGACCTGCACTGGCCAGAAGAAGAGTTTGCCAAACACCTGGAGAGCCGACTGAAACTCATGTCCAGTGACATGATTGAGTCCTGTGTAAAAAGGTAAGGCTGGAAAACTTTCTTGACGTTGGAAACCTGTTAACAGTCTTCTAACACAGCAACTACAGATATCTAGTTGACCACCCTTTTTTTGTGGAATTTAGGCTGTTGTATTTTGACAGTTGACACTTTGTGGCATGTACTGCAGTGTGACATGCTAAACTCCATTTAAAACAATTTTAAACAGCATTTTGCTATTTTTTTTATTATTGTCTGTGCAGCTTTCATGACAGAATATTAATTGAGAGACCACATTAATTATTCGTACTTTTACTTCACACCCAGGACTATTTTGATTAAAATAATAATACAATTATAAACTTTCTTTTTTACATTCATGTTTGTAGTAAAGTTTGTTTCTTAAAAATAATATTGAATTTCTACAATACAGAATATTGGCTTAATCTTAAGGATGCACCCATTGAAATATTACTTATTTTATATATTTTTTACTATTAAAATATTAATTATTTACAGTGGATATAAAAATGTACACAAAGTCTTCCACAAGAGATGCCTTCAAAATTTAACAGATCTGGGACGTTTTTCCAAAAAAGAGTGGGAAAATGTTCAAATTAAAGATGTGCCAACCTGATAGATTTCTATACAAAGATACTATAATAAAATTATGTAATACAATTAAAGGGTGATTGAACTATGAGTTCAGGGGTGTGCACACTTATGCATTTTGTTTTTCCAATTTTTTTATTTTCTCTTCTCTGAAATTTTTTTTTTTTTTTTTGGCATTGCATAGGTTGTAATTTTTACATCAAACAAGCAAAAGCTCTAATATGATTTATCTTTCTTTTTTACATAAAAAAAAAAAAAGAAAAGAAAAACTTTTTTAACAGGAGTGCATACAATATATCCAGAGTACATGTTATGGCCAACATAAAAATTGTGTACTATTTTTGTCTCAATAATTCAAACACCAGAATCTAAAATGTATCATTTTAAATTCTACAAATGAATTGTGGCATCACGACATTATAATTTAAAATAATGTCATGGTAATTTGCTGAGTCGGAAGATGATCTGGCTTAACAAGTAAAATAACCTACTCCTTTCCTATTCCAATCCACACAAAGACTTAAGTAAGCTAAAAATTATGATTTAAAAAAGCTATAAATTTGTTTATTTTATATTTTTATTTATTTTTTTCTTATATCTTTCTTTCTTTCTTTCTTTCTTTCTTTCTTTCTTTCTTTCTTTCTTTCTTTCTTTCTTTCTTTCTTTCTTTCTTTCTTTCTTTCTTTCTTTCTTTCTTTCTTTCTTTCTTTCTTTCTTTCTTTCTTTCTTTCTTTCTTTCTTTCTTTCTTTCTTTCTTTTACAGTCCTTTATTGGATTTCAGTCATCAAAAGTTAAAAATCTACCGAATAAATATTCTGGCTTCACATAGAAGCATATTACACCACTGAGAGCGCCAGTTACTACACTTTAATGCAGAAAGTCTCAACCGGCATATATTTCGTTCTTGTTTCCTCACTTCACTTTTGACATCCTACTTCTGAATTACCACAGTGGAATTGATTCTCCTCTGTGTTGTTTCAGAACCAGAGCAGCCTTCGAGGTGAAGTTGCAGAAGAGCCCCCGCACCACAGACTTCCGTGTTCCTCAGTCCATATGCACCATGTTCAATGTCATGGTGGACGCCAAGGCTCAATCCGCCAAACTATGTGCCATGGAGCTCAGCCAAGAGGTACACGTGTACCCATACACAAGGAACTTCTCATGTTCTCTTTCTCTCTAGCTTTCTCATCTTTGCAAACATACAAACTTTCTCTGCCACAATTTCCAGTCAAACGCCCTCATAATGTGCTCATCTGCATCTTAGTTTAAATAGCAGTTTATAACCCTTTATTCTGTAGTCTTTTTTGAAATGCATGAATTCATCATATGCACCAGCCTATGATATATACAGTAGGTATATATGAATTGAACGTTGTTTTTTTTAATTCATATACACATATTCTCTATGATTGCAAGTGTACCATTTAAATGCATTTAATGCTACAGATCTGAATGATTCACCAGCATGGCAATTTTCCATTGTTTCTAAATGTTTAATTTTGTCTGACTCTGTGCTGGAATGAAATGTTTTCTTTTTCTCTCTGTTGCTTTCTAATTGTCAGTCACCTTGTCTGCTGTATCTTTCTTTTCATCCCTTTACTCAATCTTGTGAAAGTTTGTTAGAGAATGGGTAAGTGTGGCTAACAATTCAATTGAATTCTCACCTTTGTGTCCCTAAGGTATAATTAGCAATCCTAGCAGTTTCCCCCAGTCCTCTGACACTTAAATTGTTTTGATTATATTACCATATGTGATAGCTGGTTCTGAATATACATGTGCTAGAAGTGAGACATCTCATATCCGTAGCATCTTGAGACAGGTAATGATCTGAACTGAATTAATTACCCAGACGTCCTTTATATGAGGTATTTGGAGACAAAGGGATTGGGTTTGCACAGATTATCCCAAGTGAAAACCACCAAACAGCTCGAAGAAACCTTGTTGCAATTCATACTCATCATGTCTTTCTTTTCCAGAGACAGTACCACTCGCAAATTGACGATCTCATCGAGGAGACGGTGAAAGAAATGATTACTTTACTCGTGGCAAAGGTAGCATTCAGGAAAACGATATTCCCCATTTGTGTTTTTACATATGCATATAATTGCTTCTTAAAAAAAAAAGTAAACAAAAAAAGTAAAAACAGACTTCAATTTTATAAATCATATTGTTTGTGGGTTAAGTTTCTATTCATTATTAAATCTCTG
This sequence comes from Tiaroga cobitis, assembly GCA_030578255.1. Classification (NCBI taxonomy): domain Eukaryota; kingdom Metazoa; phylum Chordata; class Actinopteri; order Cypriniformes; family Leuciscidae; genus Tiaroga; species Tiaroga cobitis. Next base: position 31,903,981 of record CM060601.1, on the reverse strand, counting down.
GAAATTCACTGAACAAATTATGCTGTTTGATCAATTTAGGATAATTTTATATTTTGAAATGTAATATAGTTAAAAAATGTATGTGTGTTTTTCTGTTTTTCAGTTTGTTGTAATCCTAGAGAGTGTTTTGGCAAAGTTGTCACGTTATGATGAGGGCACACTTTTTTCCTCCTTCCTGTCATTTACAGTAAGAACAAATAGTGTTTTTCTAATTTCTTTTACTATTTAAAAGAATCACTCAATGCGAATAACTGAGGTCTGCATTAGTCAACTTACTGGTATTTGCACCATTGTTTACCACCCCAAAAAAGCATGTCTTAAACCAGTGGGTAATTTGCGCTGCTCTTGGTAGATTGGTAGAAGATCTTGTCTTTCACATTGCAATATTGTATAGGCAAAATATTCATATTTAAATGATTAATTTATTTTGATTATTAAATCTCTTTTATTTGTAGGTAAAAGCTGCTTCGAAATATGTGGATGTTCCTGTAAGTGACAAGATGATTTTTCTAATACTCATTGGTTGATTAATCAAACAGTTCATTGTTTATAATTTAACGTAATATTTAAGTTGTTCATCAATTCGTTTGTAGACTCATTCACAATTCATTAATAGGATGTTACACTGTTTTCAAAAGCCCTGTAATAGCTTTAAGATATGGCTAATAATTGCCATGGCCTGAGGTGCAGATGGCCATCTCTGAGCCCCAAATGGCCATTCAAATGTATGTGTGAGAAAGTCGTCTCTGTGAAGCTCTACCCTCTGCAGCAGACAGTGTGATGTGTGTGTTGTGCAACAAAAGCGCGTCGTGAGGATGCCGCTGGGTCCAACTCATTGCACTCAGCATCACATCACTGAGTTTCCTTCAACTGCCAACACATTTGGTCACAACGCGAGGCTTTTTAAATTAAAAGCCTGTCAATGAATGTCGGAAGCATCCTCTCGCTCTCTTTCTCGTACTCCTGATGGTCTGAGGGTCAGGGAATCTTATGTTTCCATGTTAATTGTTTGCTTAATACACAAAATAAAATCATGTCTGACAAACTTGCTCATTTGCACCCTCTGAAAGGACCCATAGATGTGTGAAGTAAGTTCAATTTACAGCGTCTGACAATTACCAATTCTGATGACCTTCATATGCCCACTGGCAAAGGAAGTGTTTAATTCTCCGCTGAGGCCGAGCAGGGGGGCAAAACACCCCAGATGATTTACCCTGGGTTGAATTTTCACTCGCTATTTCGTTGAATAGAATCTTACTTAATCAGATAGCATTGTTCTCCTGCCGACGTGTTCAGACTTCAGACTCTGACAATGACAGCTCATTTTACACGCCTCGTTTTGACGTTTTGACTCTTAGACATCTAGGAAAATGAGAAAGAAAACACTTTTCATCTGCTTGTCAGGTGAAACACCATTAGTTGATTTGACAGTAACTTGCCACTTTACAATGCAAAGAAACCTTAAAAATTACCACGAGCTTCAGATTAGCATGACAATACAGGTTTAAAAACTGTTAAGGTGCAGTCACAATAGGGAATTTTCAGCCAAATTTGGGGGGCAAAAAGGTCCATTGTTGAGAGAGTAGTGATGTATGAAGCACAGGAGTCACTTTCCGTTGGTCAACATGGCAAATTCACATGACCAACTTGATCCTGACACCTTCAAGCAAAATTTAAGATGGCATAGATTCCTATTGAAATTACTGGATTTCGACGATAAAAATTCACTGAACAATGGTAAATGTTACCGCGCCTTTATTCTCTGTTTACATTTAGTCTCAGCCTCAGTCTTAGCTGGACGTCTGATGCATAAGGTACACACATTTGGAAACACTTCAGGAGTTTTCTGATTGGTTGCATTCTACAGGATGTCACGGAGACGCGCGTGTGTCGCGTTCTTTAACGGTCCGGCTGTAAACAAAGCTGTCGTGACGCCAAACCCCCTCACGGAACAAGAAAGCTGTTGTGTTTACAACTGCGACTTGCTTTTCAAGAGTTTTACACGCCATTCTGTTGTTGTAGGGACATCGACTTTACATTTCCACTCCCCTAAACATGGCACTGAACAAAACAAACTGTGATAAGTTGCTTTACATGTCAGTCAGGCGGCCTCTTGGGGGGTCCTTGACCAATTAAAGCTGCCATGGAGACCAGGGATTTGAATCGTTTCAAAAGTTAGGCATCTTTCTTCATGGAAAAGCCAATCCTAGAAAGCGTTGCGACACTGTGAAAAAAAAATACATTCAAGATGGCATAAGAGTTTATTATAAAAACTTCAGTAATCAATACTGAAATAAATATAGATTAAAATATACTGTAATAGTGTAATAAAAAAGGTATTGTTTTTGTGAGTCGAGTGTATTTGTGTGGTGCTGCCTATGTAGAAAGTTCATTAGAATTTGTAACAGAGCTGTTGCATATTAATATGTAAGTTGCTTCAAGCACTAATATATCGTTCTCTGTCTCTCTTTCCGTCATCTGCAGAAACCTGGAATGGATGTTGCCGACAGCTATGTGACATTCGTTCGCCATTCTCAGGATGTCTTGCGGGATAAGGTCAATGAGGAGATATATATAGAAAGGTTATTTGATGTAAGTAATGGCTGTCTTCTCCCTCTGTGAAGGGGGAGGCCCTTCAAAATGTGACATAACAGCCAGCTAGGAGGGATAAGTCACATTTTGATACCTACTTCTCTCTTTTCCTTAGTTATTTTTTTTTACTCTTTGACTCTCTGACTCTAACTTTCTCTCTTGCACTGCTTCTCTGGCTTAACCCTTCCTCTCTGGTTTGCAGTGCTGTGTGTGTTCCTGCGTGTTCTGGCTGTAATATTCCTTTCGCTCTGCTCGTTATTCCTAGTGCAAAATTCTGGAAGAGGATTATCTTAAGATGTGTTCTCACACAAAGGGACATCCAGATGTGAGATTAAGCAGTTCAAGTCACCTACAACACACATGCAAACAAAGATAGAAACTGATGATTCACAGATGAATGTTCAGAGGTATACATTTATTACAGGCCTTTGATTAAAGGTTCTGCTTATTCAGAATAGCTTGTGGTTTGATTTAGAGAACAGTAGAATAGAACTATACAGAAGTCCTAAGAGGCCATGGTTTATTTTTTAATGATCACAATTTTCCCGTAATCTTGATTGAAAAATTTTTTCCCTTCAAGATTTTGACTTTCTTGTGACACTTTGGCATACTCTTCTGTTCAAAAGTTTGGGGTCAGTCAGTAAGATGTTTTGTTTTTTTTAGATAAAAAAAATTTTTATTAAAAAATATTTTTATTTAGTAAGGATTTGATAAAACTGACAGTTATGAATTTTATAATGTTACAAAAGATTTATATTTCAAAATAAATGCTTTTTTATGTTCCCTTAAAGAAACTTTGTTTCCACAAAAAATTTTAAGCAGCTCAACAGTTTTCAACATTGATAATAATAAATATTTCACCAAATCAGCATATTAGAATGATTTCTGAAGGATCATGTGACACTGAAGACTGTTGACAGCTTTGCCATCACAAGAATAAATTACATTCTAAAATATATTCAAAATATTTCAATTTAAACAATGCCACAATATGACTATTTTCACTCTATTTTTGATAAAACAAATGCTGGCCAAAAGAGACATATTTCAAATACATTCAAAAATCTTACATACCCCACACTTTTCAATGGTATAGTGTAATTGTTTTATTTTACATAATGTTGAGATGTTTTCTCAATATCTTGAATTAAAGATTATTTTCTCATTTTCTTGTTGATTTGGAGAAAACAAAAGCATTTTCTATAGTTCAATATACATATTATACATATTACTGTATCATGTATGAGCGTATTAGATTTTACTGTGATCATAGGCTCACTCATGCTAAAATATCTCTGTCCGTCATGGATAGACACTTTCAAATCCATGTCTGACACTAGAGAAAACTGCATGGAAGAATGCATGTCTTCTTAGGACTTCCATTGAAACTGGACAAATTGGATATACTAAAACAATCAGAGTGTGAAAGATATTGTTTTGTTCATTTTAGCTGATAGTTGTGGCGGGGGTGTCACAAAGGCAACTGCCCTATTTCCGGAGTAAATCTCCCGCTAAGGAGATCCAAATAGAGAGAAGCCCTCCAAACCTTGGGCTTATTGTGATAAAGGCTTAAAGAAAAGGAAAGAATGAGGGAAACACTGAGGGCAAGAAAGAGAAGTTGAATAAGAAACACTGAAGGGGAGGGCACACAATGGAGAACACCGTCTTAAGGGATGGCCAGGGCCATCATGTTGGTTATAATCCTTTTGTGCTGTCTGTAGACCAGTTTGTTAAGTGTGTGTTGTTGGAAAGGTGTGTTTGCATTGTGTGGCTAAAGACTTTTTTGTTTATATTCAGAAAGAAAGCCAGAGCGGGAGCGTCGCTCTAGGATCAGTTTTCTTTTCCATTTGCTCAACGTTGCTCCTCAAGACAACCTGATCTGGAAAACAGCGCTCCCACTCTGAAACGCTTTGTGAATATAGCTCCTCGTGTCATATGTGAACAATTCAAGTAAGAGTCCTGATCGTGCTTCATTGTTGACTTTCATTTCACGGTGAAAGCTGACCCGGGATCAGTAGTCTTACTATGAGATGCTTTGAACATGTGAGCTCTGGTTTGTGCGTTTTCTGAGTGTCCTACAAAAAGGCTGCTTGAATTTGCTGCTCTACGCCATCTTGTACTGGTTTTTACCTCGATTTTGCAATGCCTAACTATCTTTCTCCCCTCCTGGAGGGTGTCTGAAAAGATTCTGTGTTCTTTTCTTTCTTCGCTGGCTTGGAATGAGATGGTGTCGCTTATTTTCCAGCCGCATTGTGCATTTGCTTTCACTTCCTCGAATGCAAACAAGGGAAAAAATCCCATCTGCCTTGTTTTTTCTACCCTCTCATTCCATTTCTCCATTTTGCTTTCTCGTTTTTTCCACCTCCTTTCTTGCTCTCTCTCTGTGCCCTGAACCGAAATGAAACTTATCCTTCCTGTCAAGTTGTTTTTTTTCACATTATGCCAAGTGGCGTTATTCAGAGTCAAATAATCTTCCTTTGTACATCTACTAGCATGGCCCGTGTCCTCAGAGACTCAGCTCCTACATGCACTTACACATATCCATCCACACAATCAGCCAACCAGCCGCCCTCCCCAACCTCCCGCCCCATCGCCGTCAACCCCAGATGGGCACGCATGGCACACATCTCCCCTCTCCACCCGCTGAAGTGGTCGGGTCTCTGTAGGCAGTTTAAGACAACATGTGTGCATGCATACACACATGCACGCTCGTTGCGTCTCGCACACACGCTAACACGCACACGCGGGTCCTCACTGTTATGCTAAACAGCCATTGAAATAGCTCCGCTCTTTAGCAGGGGCTCCAGGCAACCTGCTCAAATGTTTTCTTCTTACTTTGTCATTTCACTTGTTAAAGATGTCATAACATCCTCCACAATGAGCCATAACACCACGTGCTGTTGTTTTAAACCCGCTACACGCAGCCTATTTAAAATTCGGCACTCAGTTCATTATAAAAATGACATAGATGAGATTATAGTATCGGTATCACTAATTAAACGGGTTTAAAAGAACAGCAGCCTCCTTTTTTCCACCTTTTTTTATCCATTTTTGCTGACTTGCACATGAAACACTTTACAATAAGGTCTAATTTTTTTGACATTAGTTTAATGCATTACCTAACATGAACTAACAATGAGCAATCTATTTTACAGCATTTGTGTAAACTTTTGATCTTAAAAATGTATTAGTAACATTAACTAAGAATAATAAACGCTGTAGAAGTATTTCTTTGTAGTTAATGTTAACTAATGTTAACTTATGTTAACTAATGAAACCTTATTGTAAAGAATTGTAAAGGACATTTACAATACATAAACTATAATATAATGATGAAGCAATAGAATTGGTTCATATTGGTGTTGATATTTGTTCATCTTTGCAGGTTTAGTCAGACTAGCTGATGAGATTTAATGGTTACTAATAACTAATAAGTTATTGTACAATGAAAATGCCATATTTTTTGGGGGGGGGGGGGGGGGGGGGGGGGGGGGGGGGACAGCTTTCCAATCACTACAAGGGCTTTTTTTTCTCTGTGTCGTGGTTTTTCTTTTTTCTTTTTGTGTTTGAATCAGTCAAAATATTGCTTTCACTTGTTATTTTGGCAAAATATTCCTGATGGCCTCCTTCCCTTTTACACTTTTTTTCAATTTTTGATTGTTTTAAGTAATCCGCTTTGAAATGATCTGTTAGGTGGGTGTAGTATAATTGCTTAGGGGTTCTTGGCTGGTTGTCATATTGAAGTATATGTGGCCCACGCTAAGCTTGGGTTAATTGGGGTCAAGGATGCTGATTTCTCACAGACAGAGATGGCACATTGGCCAGAGTAAGAAGATTATACTTGTTGTTTGACTAATTCAAAATATGGCTGCTTTCATAACGGCGTTTCATAATGCTGAAAAAGCGACCATATGGGAATAGGTATTAAAAATGAAAACAAAGAAAAATGGATGAAATTCAGTCCAGTGATATGCATAAAAAGGATGAAGAGTAAAATAATAGGCTACTAATTGTTAGGAATCATGAAGAAGCTTATTGATAATTTTTTTTTTATTATTAATTTTTGTCATAATTGTTATTTATTTGTTATAAGAACAGATCAAATTTTAAAGAATTTCTCAGTTTGAAATTGTGTTAAGATACATTTATATTAATTAAACTATTAATTAAATGTTAATTAAAATTTAGTTATTTAATATATCCAGACAACGTCTTAAAATTTGTCAATTTGGAAACATTTCAATACATACATAAATACATTTAAATACATTTCAGTGGTGAAATTTACTTGCAAGTGGTTTGTTGCAATATCATGTAACATTCATGAGTTTTGAGACGATTGTGATTTTTAAGAAGGTCATATTCCAGATACAAACTGCCTAAGAGGCAAATCGCTTGCCAATGGACGGATGAAGTTTGTTAAGTTCAGGATAGAGGACCAGAGAGAGGGATAGAAAGGGAGAGGGAAGGAGGGAGGAGAGAAAATTAATTTATTTCACTCTGCCAGCCTGCCAGTTCTTGAAAGAACAGCTGAGGAGAGCAGGATTAAGGCAGCTGTGCTTAACGTGAGGGCTCATCTGTCAGATTGGGGCGGAGCACATAGATCATTGATTAAAAAAAGCCATCTCCAAATCCAGCGCTTCACTGATACCGCCGTCCTGCCCCGGCTCTTCAGTGTGTGCGTGTGTATGCATGCGTGTCTGAGTGCCAGCAGAGAGACTCAGATACACAGCAGATTACACACGTCAATTATACACTTAATCTGCTTCTGGAGGAGATTGTGGCCTACCCTCATTGATTAATTTGAAGTATTCCCGTTGACCTTGGCAGTTATCAGATCGACGAGATTGCACTTTACGGTGACAGTTAATGCGGTTTAATCGCTCCACTGCTGGATACTGTGAGGAGCAAGTAGGGTTAGAGATACTGGGAAGCCGGGTGGGTTTTGACTGAGCTGCTGTTTGTGTTGCATTTCACAGACCTGCAATACCACTTCACTGTCTGGGACACTTAACCACTTTGCAGGTCCGGCTGACCCAAGTGAACAGTTTAATCAACTTTAGCAATCTATGGCCTAAGAAAAACAGAAACAAATTAGTCAAGAGGAAACTAGATAGTTAAAAAAATACTAATTAATTTTTTTATTGTCCTTGTGTATTTAAAAAAAATAATTTGTGTGTTGTGTTTTTGCATTTGTGAGTAAAGCAAAAACACGAAACATTGTTTTTGTTTGTTTTTGGGAATGTTATGCATGTTTTCTTAGAGAATTTTAAACCTTTTTACCCACTTTTCCCCCTTCGCTCCCTTTGTTTTTATCCTTGATTATGATATCCAGAACAACAACAATCAAAAATGTGTTTTTGTTTAATGTATTTACGTATTTCATTCCAGCCTCCGATTGCATTTAGAAAATCATCCGATATGGGAGGCGGATGCACTCTTTTTGTTTTTCTCCCTAGTTAATCCTTTTATTTTAGAGGTAAACCAATTGAAAAAGGAGCTTTAGATGAATAATCTGAACGCTAGTAGGTCAGTATGAAAAAAAAAAAAAGACTAAAAGGGACCCAACAGGTCCTTTCACAGATACTGTTCAAAACACATTAAAGGGGTTTGGCTCTTTCAGAATGCAGGGCAGATGTTAGCGGTTAAGGTTTCTGATAATTACAGAGGCCGAGATGCTGCTTTTGTCGCTTAATGTGAACCGAGGCTGATTTAAATAAATCCGCAGCAACAAAACTAACGGTTAGAGATTTAAGCAAAGTAAACGTAATACAGCAGAACTTTATTCAGGCGCCATGGCTCTCAACTGGCTCTATTAGCCGTCTATTGGCTCTCTCTCCGTCTCTCGCTCTCCCCGTGACATATAAGTGAGGTATGGTGGCATTTGTTTGATTAACTTGTCTGACAAAAGTGACATCTGCTAGCGGGTTCATGTATACGAGAGGCTCAGCGCGGGTCCGCCTTTGTACATCTGTCAGCACAGAGGCAGGGGAAAAGGGTGAAAAGAAACAAATTGGTCCCAAAAAGCAGCCCATTCACCTTCTGCGCTCCCCCCTCCGCCCCCCCTCCCACCCCCTCCCACCCCTTAGCCATTCAGGTGCACCGCGGGGCTCTCAAGTGCTCGCTGGTTTATTCCATTTCGTTCCCCCCATTGAGGCTGAACCCCACAAGTGTTATGCTCCTCATTCCTGCTCGGCTCAATCCTCCCCTAAGCGTTCCTTTGTGAGCAGAATGGCTCACTTTGCCCTGGGACCAAACTCTCTCTCTCTCCCGTTCCTTTTTTTTTTTATCCCTCACCCCTTTTTCATCATTGTGTGTTTACTCAATGACACGATCACAGGCTGTAATTCCCGCCGTTTAGTTCTTCTCGACGAGCTCCTTCTTTCAGAGCCAGTTTTTATAAAGAAGGGCCCTGTTTGGACACTGTTGTGCACAAGCGCCGGTTTCAATAGCAGAAATGCATTCTCTGCAATTATACTTTTTGATCGGCTGATTCGTTTTGCACCCGCACAAAAAATCGTTTGACACGCCGTTCCGTTTAGTGGCGTATTGCTTCGTTCGCAAACACAAAACTGCATTAGAGACACTTAAAAGTGTAGCAGAGCTTGCACAGAAACAGTAAGGGCTTGTTCCACTTAAGGATCTGGTGAGGCGTGCAAATCCAGAGCAGGGTTCTCTTTGTATCCACAACACAATCGTGAGCAGTTTGAAGCCCTTTTTGCTTGCTGAGCCTGAAACTTTATTTTCAATCCCACCATTCAGAAGCACCTATTTCTGGGGAGAAAGAGCGAGAGAAAGAGAGAGAGCGCACTAACGCAGCAGTGCATCGGAGGACCATGTTTAGGGTCGTGTATTCCTACACAACATTTTTTCCATGAGGCCGTGGGGTCCTACGGCGGAGAGATAGTGAACGCCGGGAGGCGTGGGGTCACCAGTGTGAGTTACCATGGTAATTGAGTTCAGTCATCAATGGACCTCCTATCAGGAGGGATGAGGCGAACAATAACGGGCCGGTGGCGACTGTGAACAGCAAGCAGGTAGGATTACCCCAGGCTTTTGTCCTAAGTGCATAATGTCTTGTAGTCCGATTTAAAGACTCCTCAGTCCCCAGGGCCTCCCTCTCTGCCCCGGCAAGGTGCCCGATTCTCTTGCCTGGCCTGCGAGAAGGACGAGTGCCCTACGACCTGCTGGCCTGAGAGAGAGACGGCTCTATTAAGCGCAGACAAAGACGCAAAGAGTACCGGGAGAAAGGTTGGAGGTTCGATTTTTGTGTGTTTTTTGTTTGGGGTATTCTCTCGCTTTTTGATTCGCAAGAAATGGAGAGGACAGGGAGCATGGGGGAGGCACCGCGGAGTCGCTCTCGTTCTGTTTTCATCTCCACCAGCCTGCCGCTTTGCATTAACATCAGCGCTAGCAACCATCATCATTCCTTCCCTACTGCTAATTGCAGACACAGCTGGGTCCCAGCAGGAGCGCATCTCAATCAGCCTAGGCCTCCGAGACCAGGTTGAGTGGCGCACACACATATTTGCAGAGCCACTACCACCAGCAAGGGCAGAAAGAGGCAGAGTCACAGGTTGCTTGTAATCCCCCATTACCCCCCACGTGCCCTCGCCCCCTCCTCGGCATTCCTGCTTTTGTAAGAGTGTGTTTTTTCTAATCCAAACTCAGCCCTTACCAGCTCTTTCTTCCTCCTGGCCCTCACGTAGGAGCCGCTAGCCTTCAGGTGCTTCAGGATTCGATAAAAGCGAGTCACGAGTGTGTGTGTCTGCGACGGGGGTGGATGGGTGTGCAACCTTACACTGAATTCTGTTTGTTGCCCCCCTGCTAGGCGCTATGGCTTCCTGTAACATGTCAAAGACGAGAGTGTGAACGCAAGCTTAGGAGCGCGGCTTGTGCATGTGCGTGGTGTGGCAGGGGCAGGAGGTCGCTCAGCCTTTCAGCGCTCCCCGCTAGAGGTGTGGGGGCCCTGCAGATGTTCATGTGTGTTGTATCGGTAACCATAACGTACGCGTCCAACACACACGTGCGTGTACACGCAGCCCTCACGCTTTCCAATATCAGATGGAACTCGTTAGATGATCACAGATTTTTTTTTTCTTTTCTCTCCCATATCCGCTCCTTTCATTATGCATTCAGAGTCATGATACTCCTGTTTTGGCTAGCAGCTATTGCCAGCTTCCCGCTGCTCAATATCCAAAAAGTGCCACAGTACATAATACACTCTCAGAGAGTCTTCTGTTTCTCTGCTGACAGCAGAACAATGTCCCACTGCCAGCACTGTTCATTTCACAACCAAGACCATAGTCAGAGGACACGGAGTGGCTGAGACTCTCACGATTTCAAAATGTCGTTTTTTTTTTAATATGCAACTATTTCGGCCTTGTGTGTCAATTGATTTGTCGTCTGATTTGGAGCTCACTGCGGGGACTATAAAGTGGTACGCAACCAAATAATTTTTTTAAGCATTTACATTTATTACATGTTGATTATGATATTAAGTCAACTGATAGTTTGCTGGAAATATGTTGGGTTCTTTCATCAGTTACATATTATTCCAAACCTGTATGACTAAATTTCTTCTTTGGAACACAAAAGAAGATATTTTGAAAAATGTTTTGTCCATGTAATTAAAAGTCAACATGGTGCAGTGTTGTTTTGGACCCCATTGACTTTAATTGTAAAGACAAAACCAGTTTTCATTCTTCAAAACATTCTTAAGAATATTCAAAACAGACTTCTCCAGTGCTCCAGAGAAGAAATAAAGTCATACAGGTATAGAATGTTGAGTAAATGATGACAGAATTAATTTGTGGGTGAAATATTCCTTTAAAATTGTAAAGGCCAGAGAGGTCACACTATTATAGGAACAAATGTAGGAGATACAGAGTGAGTATGAGAGAAAGACTGAGTGTGAGAGAGAGCAGTTG